>CM059574.1:43034830-43634830 GCA_030386875.1 Morinoia aosen
TTTTTACGAGGTTACTTCAACTTTTTTCAATATTACTGTTTCTATACGACAAGCCTGGTGCATAGATTCTTTGTTCCCCTATTAACATACTCTATGGTGCTTTCCTCCTTCCTCTCTCGACAACACATATGTTGCCGTTGGAGAGGACTAAACTAACTTATAATCTCATTAAAATTTGAACTTCAGAACGATAGGTGGGCATTTGCACTCATTCTGCTCCGAGGGTAAACGCTCTGAACGCCCGCACGTGAGATCGTCTTTTTTGCTTCGATCTGCTCCAAAGGAACTGGGTAGAATTATTTATTTTTTGCTTCGATCTGCTCCAAAGGAACTGGGTAGAATTATTTATTTTTTTGCTTCGATCTGCTCCAAAGGAACTGGGTAGAATTATTTATTTTTTGCTTCGATCTGCTCCAAAGGAACTGGGTAGAATTATTTATTTTTTGCTTCGATCTGCTCCAAAGGAACTGGGTAGAATTATTTATTTTTTTGCTTCGATCTGCTCCAAAGGAACTGGGTAGAGTTTGTTTTTTGCTTATTTCTGCTCCAAAGGTACAGGGTAGAATTTCATTATTTGCTTCGATCTGCTCCTAAGGTACAGGGTAGAAGTTGCTTTGTGGCTTCATATTTCTCCAAAGGGATGAGGAAGAATTCGCTTTTTTACTTCGTCCTACACCAAAGGTCCCGCACAGAATTTGTGTTGTGCTCATTTTACGTACATGTCACGGCCATGTCGACGAGATTAACATTTATTTTTACATGGTACGAGTTACAAGAACACCTCACATGAACAAACTGATCTGTGGTTTACTCAAACTTGTAAGCCAAAGAACCATTGATTGCTTGTCCATTGGTTCTGCCAAATAGCAAAACTAAAAAAATTACTTGCCAATGTCTGCAACGTACATAGAAACGATGCCTATTGTGTCTACTCTTACCCTATACTAATAAATTCCCTACTAATTTTTTTATTGTACTTATTTCCTAAATATGCCATGCCAAATCTCGAACAGAAACACAAAGTACTGGTGCGTTGACCTAAACTGAAGACAGGCAATTATGTTCATTATTGCAGCCATTACGGCTTGTAGTATCTTTTAAGTCAATGATGCAACGAGACTTTATCGTCAGGAAAGTATACGTACTTTCTCTAATGAACTGTTTTTAGTCGTCTTCAATTTGTCCTGGTGCTTTTCATTATGATATCATTATCCTTTGAGCTTTGGAGTACTCATGCAACTAATGAGAAATTCCTCAGGCGATGGTACTGCAGTGGCCTCTTCTCAGGACACGAACTTTCTCTCTGAGCGTCCGAACTGCATTGCAAATTTGGAGATTTTCTTTTCCTCAACCAGTAGGAAAACAGGTCTTATAATATTAATGATTCTGCTTGGACCGCAATTAAAAATCAAATTTCTCCCATAAACTTCTACACTTCAGAATTTCAAGTTGCGGGACAATGAATGTAAATGAAGCCTAAGTAACATGACACCGGGCTGCTAAACTCGGCAGAATGCAGTTGCGGCTCAGGTGCAGGATTGTCTAGCAATTTACGTCTTTGTAGCGGTACGACTGGCGGCCTATATCTGTTGTCGACTTGACTTACGTTATGTGCTGCTTGTCCCCAAAATCCTAAAGTTAACGCATTTTTTTAAAAGGAAACTATGAGCTCTCTGGGCCAGTAAAATAGGTCGTCAAGTACGCCGTTAGCTATGGCGTTATGACGACTTCAATTGTTTGCAAATTAGTTGCTCCCAAAGGGATGTGTTAGATCTTAGTGTTATTTTTATTTTACAAAAATGATGACTTCACCGTTATGGGTCCTGAATATGGTTGGCTACTATATTTTTCAAGCTGTTAATAACAAAGATAAAGGAAATACTTTTGTTCATGTCATACTGCCCTGATAAAACTAAAATAATAATATCTTCCGCTAGTGTTGAAGATACATACACCATGAAAAATGTATGAAATGATCAGAATGAAAACGCAGATGCTCGAAATCATGTCATCATTATTTCGAAAAACACATTCTCCCTGTTTGAAATAAAATTTCTACATATTTTCAGCCAAATTCGCAGCATCTTATATTTGCTGCGAAATTGCTACCCATGTTTGTTCAAACACTCCAAGCATTCTCTTGCGATCACCAGCCGTGTGTGCTTCCTCTGTTTACTCCCTCTATTTGTTTCAATTTAAACGCAGTGTCGTCACTAGAATTCAAGAACTCGAAGCCCAGTGTGCAATTCAGAACAAGTTCCCAGTGCTTCATGTTAACCTGAGCACCAGAAGCGGAGGCAATCAATCTTCATTTTTGCACATTCTGCGGCCGCACGCGTTGGTCATAACTGATGCTATCTGAGGGACAAAAACAGTCGACGTCGCCAGAATACAACGCACGCATGCCGACACAACAACCCTGAGCATTCGGCCGGTGGGGGACCATGCCCTAATGGGGCCGTGCTCCCGATACCTCGTATCCACTGGAATACAAGTGGGGCCGTGCTCCCGCTGTCTAGTATCTACTGGAGTACAAGTGGGGCCGTGCTCCCGCTGTCTAGTATCTACTGGAGTACAAGTGGAGCCGTGCTCCCGCTGTCTAGTATCTACTGGAATACAAGTGGGGCCGTACTCCCGCTGTCTAGTATCTACTGGAGTACAAGTGGGGCCGTGTTCCCGCTGTCTAGTATCTACTGGAGTACAAGTGGGGCCGTGCTCCCGCTGTCTAGTATCTACTGGAATACAAGTGGGGCCGTGCCCCCGCTGTCTAGTATCTACTGGAGTACAAGTGGGGCCGTGCTCCCGCTGTCTAGTATCTACTGGAATACAAGTGGGGCCGTGTTCCCGCTGTCTAGTATCTACTGGAGTGCAAGTGGGGCCGTGTTCCCGCTGTCTAGTATCCACTGGAATACAACTGGGGCCGTGCTCCCGCTGTCTAGTATCTACTGGAATACAAGTGGGGCCGTGCTCCCGCTGTCTAGTATCTACTGGAATACAAGTGGGCCGTGCTCCCGCTGTCTAGTATCTACTGGAATACAAGTGGGGCCGTGCTCCCGCTGTCTAGTATCTACTGGAATACAAGTGGGGCCGTGCTTCCGCTGTCTAGTATCTACTGGAATACAAGTGGGGCCGTGCTTCCGCTGTCTAGTATCTACTGGAATACAAGTGGGGCCGTGCTCCCGCTGTCTAGTATCTACTGGAATACAAGTGGGCCGTGCTCCCGCTGTCTAGTATCTACTGGAATACAAGTGGGCCGTGCTCCCGCTGTCTAGTATCTACTGGAATACAAGTGGGGCCGTGCTCCCGCTGTCTAGTATCTACTGGAATACAAGTGGGGCCGTGTTACCGCTGTCCCGAATGCAAGTAGGGAGTGGGGAGAAAGACCCGTTGTAACTGATAAATTGGGATGTCATGGGACCGTCGGTCTCCCCATGTGAGGAAGTGTAGCGGGCACCTGCCACAGCAATGCACGAAATGTTAAGTAGCTCTGTAGAGCTTGCTGATAATGAGTAACGGATAGCTCTATGAACTCAGACATCTATATTATAAAAGGAGCCGCGTCCGTCCCTCCGTCCGTCCGTCCGTCTGTGTGTCACACCCACCAGCCTGCAGTGTGAGATGAGCGTATCTGTGATACAAGCTTGATCAACTCCACAATTTTCGGTGCCTTAACCCAGCAAATTGGGAGTCGGAATGAATATCACGTCTATTGGTAGGTTAGATTAGGTTGTATAGAATTTCAGCGGTTGAGACTTGGGAAAGTATTGGAAAGCCATAGAATAGCATGGGAAATCATGTGAAAGCCATATTGAAGCTCAGTTGGTCCTGTATCTAATCCTGCCATTTTTTTGATGGGGCGTGTTCACTCGTATTAATAAAGCAAAAGTTTATGCCCAAAATTATGATTATATTGGGCTTGCGCACGAAAATTATAAATTTTAGGATAATGACGGTGACCAGGCGCGCTACTCTGTCTCCGAGTGTGCAATTCCACCCTCCTAGTTGCAGCTTCTCGGGCCTTTTGACTTCGTTTGTGTTCTCAAGCAATGTGCTCATGCAGTGCAATTATTTTGTCAAATTATGGTAAATGTACCAAAACAAATTATGTGCCTTGTTGAGATTGCACGTAGTTTCTTTCGGTGAATATTTTTTCACCCATAAGTTTGGGATGACGAAATTTTACTTTTCCCTCCATAGTATACGTTGCTCTTCGTAAAAAATAGGGTCCCAAAATAATTCATCTTATTCTTCGGAAAATTAAATTTTCTTCGAGTACATTCGAGAATTTCAGACTCAGTGTGGAAGTCATTCGTTTGAATTAATTGGAAGAGCTTTTGCAAGGAAATTCATTTAATAATTCACCGGAACAGTATTCTTGAAAGTATTCTGTCAGTGTTCGAATCAGCAAATCAGGATGATGTTCAAGGCTTAGATCCAAATTATTATCAGGCTCAGGATCAGAATCCTGATCACGATCAGGTTTAGCGTTTGGGACAGGATCAGTTAGTATTATGCTCAGGATCAGGATCAGTTTCTGAATCAGTGTCAGGATCAGTGCTTGAATCAAGATCAGTGCTGGAATTCTAACCCATATGAAGGTCTGGACTAAAGTCTTGTCAGAAGCCCATCATCGACCTGAATCGGAAGCAATTGTCTGCCTAGTAAGAGCAAAAAAATCGTTTGCATTTCATTTTAGAGTTCAGGACTATTGTTTGCGGAATTGTTTTTCACATTACACTTCGGAAATGCACTGTAATTAAAATTAAATTGACGTTTACGCCGATTAATTTGCTCCAATGTTCAGGGATTAATTTGCTCCAATGTCTTCTTCGTGTTTATACGAGTAATAAGACAGGACTTTTTGCAACACCTCCGCTTGCCTTTATCAGATCCTTTAACGGCAGGCCTTGAAGCGTTCTCATAGCGACGTATTAAGGACAGTGAATTTTTTTTCAAGTCGACATCTGGAAAGGCTAAATCTGGTTCCACTTTTCCCTGAGCATTCTTGTCTGAGCGAACACGCGACATGGGCCCGAGAGTCGGGCTTTCTTGGTGGTGCTACGCGGGAGGCAGGGTGGTGGGTGATTATTTTAGATTGTAATGAACGATCCTCGTTATCTGCGGCCACAGGTATCATTGATACTACCTACGGAAATAGTATGAAAGCCAGCATAACTTTTCTCCGTTGAAAAGTTGGAGTAACACATGATACCCAATTACTAAACTAAAATGAGACCTCTTATCCAATACTTGTAAAGAGAAGAGTATTTCCGCTATCCGGAGTGCGTACGAAACAGATCATAGTTGCAATTTTCAATGGTTGCCATTTGAAGCTTATGTAGGATTGTGGCTTTCCCCAAGGGGAAAGATCGATAGGAAAGACTTGAAACCTTTTTATCATAAAGCTGCAGTACTGCAAAATCAATATAATAGGAGTTACAGGGCAATTTACAGCTTTGATACTTAAAAATTCGCTTTCTGTAAATCAGAATATATCGCTCGAAACTTTAAGCGAATGGAAATTCTAGGACCTTCA
Organism: Morinoia aosen; assembly: GCA_030386875.1. Taxonomy (NCBI): domain Eukaryota; kingdom Metazoa; phylum Arthropoda; class Malacostraca; order Amphipoda; family Talitridae; genus Morinoia; species Morinoia aosen. The sequence goes on from CM059574.1 coordinate 43,040,367, forward strand.
TTCTATTGATGTTAACAATGTCGTTGATAGTTGTGGCTGCAGTCCAGTAGGTGACAAGAATTTCAATTTAAAACTTAAAATGCAGCCTAAACGCTCCATCCTATACCGTACCACCAAGATATCGGGACTCTGAAGCATTAAGAAAACTTTTGTTTGCACTGAAGAAATTCCGAAACGAAAAGAGAGATCAATACAGGTGTCATAGTGATGCAAAAAATCTTGCTGTTTTTCAAGATCAAGATTAGCGAAACTCGGCCGCTCACTGAAAAACAGGTGGGTTGGAGAACAGTAGAGAGATGCAAGCTGTAAAACTACGCACTTTTTTTATGCATCACTTTTTTATCACTAGCGCCCACCTATAATTTACAATGGTGAAAACATATTCGAAATCTGAAGGTACAATCTCTCATACCAATTTATTGAGCGGAAAATGCACAGATTTTTCAGTCCCTATACAATTTACTAGGGAAGCATTCTTCAATAAAATTGCTCATTTAAAATACTAATGTCATTAAAGCTGACGTTTACAAATTTTCATCCACTTTTCAAGTGAATTTCAAATGAAAGAGGCTTCAGGGATGCCCTCTCAACATAAACATCCAAGAGGGATGAAATTTCCACTGGCACAATTTTCTCAGCTGATTAGGATAGCCAACGTACTTTCACCCATTAAGTTGGCAGTACCTTGATTATTCTGCGCGTAAATATTCAAATTAGTCTCGCTGGGAGTACGTACGTTAAATTGGAAGTGCTGGCTGTATATCGTCCACTTAAAAGTATAGCAGATCGTGAAGTACACTCTAAAGGTCAAATGAGATGCAACTGATATTCGAGTCCAAAAAAGTATGCCGATGCATGTAGAGGGAGATGGGTCGGGAGCGCGTCACTCTAAACCAGTTCCTGCTATGATATTATATAACGGCGTTCTTGTTTGTTCAGTTGACTCTACAGCTTCTGTTACTGATAACGCAGCCAGTTAAGAAATACCACTGATACCCAGTAGAGTAAAATTATTCACATCGTTATGCTCTTGTATCACTAAGCACTACCTGCAAACTCCACTTACACCAAAAATGAAACTTCAGTGACACCAAGCATTAATAATTTCAGGTGATCCCAGCACTAAACTCCTGTGATACCCAATTACTAAACTAAGATGAGACCTCTTATCCAATACTTGTAAAGAGAAGAGTATTTCCGCTATCCGGAGTGCGCACGAAACAGATCATAGTTGCAATTTTCAATGGTTGCCATTTGAAGCTTATGTAGGATTGTGGCTTTCCCCAAGGGGGAAGATCGAAAGAAAAGACTTGAAACCTTTTTATCATGAAGCTGCAGTACTGTAAAATTTTCGTAAGTTCAGTTCTTTCGAAGTAATAACATTCCTCACGTTGAGAATCATTCACTGTTATTTTCGTGAATGAAAATGGTAACTCAATTGCTAATCACTTCAACACTTCCCTAACTCGATTAAAAGTAATTATCTTATACAATAGCTTTTCTAATATACGTTTTGAATAAAATTATGCTCCGAACGACCTCCGGAAAACCTTTTAAAAAGAAAATAAAAAATCAGCTAACGAACCCGCACCAAAGTTTCGATTGAGAGCACCGTGCCTTGTAAGATTGAACTTTCTTGAGGCTGCAACAAGTAACAAATTCAACAATAAAATTAAGCTCCAGTTATCCTGGCTCAAAGTTGGGCCTAATGAGTCCAATGGCAGCCTAGATCACATTCGATACGCTAGTACAGGGTGGCACTGATCGAGACCTTTTGATGTTTATGGAGTTTTTAGCTGAATACTGCAAGAGAATAGTCGTAAGAGCTTGCAGAGAAATGATGGCAGAGTCTTTGCCCTCATTTATCGTGAAAATATTCGAACATTTATTTTATTTTATTTTGACTGGAAGGCGGAAGGAGTGCCATACTCTGAAGAAAAGAATACCAGGGAAGACAAAGCGATAGGTGCTTCAAGCACAGCGCTGTCTGCAAAGGCAAGACTAGATGTCATGAAGCTTGTTTGCCACCAAGTGAAATATGTGCAGGAGCTTCAAAAACATTTGTCTTGAATGCTCTTGTCAGGCTGCAAAATATTTAAGGTTTGTAAGAACATTCAAGGTAGGCAAGAGCTGTTTTTATGCGCTTTAGCCGGAGGAGATTTATTTTATAAAAATATTCGAGTAATATATATTTAAGCGATAGAGTTTCACCTTTGTTACATTGGGCAAAAATGTACCCGGGCAAGTTTTCACGAGAATAGCGGTTACATGAGAGGAGTGTATTGCTCATAATTATACACTACGCAGCACAAGTTGCTGCGAGGCAGACCTGCGTCCTGTTTACTGAGCAAACGCCTGTGTTGACGTGTTTTGTACAATGTCTAACTCGTTACCCGTATAAAGATATTTAATAGTGGAGAAATTTAATCGCTGGCCAATTGACTCCATAGCGAACGCTATTTAGAATAATCTTGGTTCTTAAACAAGGCATAAAGTTTGTCAGGAGTATAGAAAACAAGCTACGAAGTAGTAATTTTAATTCTATTTGCAGTGAAACGCATCTGGTCATACAAGCTCTCACAAGCAAAAAAATCACTCACTAACGTTGCAAAAAACTTTAGCTTCAAATCTTTAAAATATCTTCCTACAAACAACATTTAATATTCTTGTTTTCTTTTAAATCTGACGGGGCTCGGCAACTTAGAAAGCACCCGGCATGAGCTCCGACTCTCACACTCGAGGCAACCCGCCAACAAAATATCTCCGCTTAAGCCGGTTCAAGGACGACCATTTCAGGGCCCGGAGGCGACAGAAATATTTCTTTCAGTATCACCTTCACTTGGGACTCCGACTCGCGCGTCATGAGCGTCATAAATACTGAGATTTTTGTGGTGCGTTGCCGGTATCTCGGGGCTTAATGTGAGGCGGTCTGCCGTGCCTGAATGTGATAGAAATTCAGTATGCAAAAGAAGTGAATATCATCTGGAAATAAACGAATGTCATCTGGAAATAAACGAATGTCATCGGGAAATAATCAAATATCATCTGGAAATAAACGAATGTCATCTGGAAATAAACGAATGTCATCGGGAAATAATCAAATATCATCTGGAAATAAACGAATGTCATCTGGAAATAAACGAATGTCATCGGGAAATAATCAAATATCATCTGGAAATAAACGAATGTCATCTGGAAATAAACGAATGTCATCGGGAAATAATCAAATATCATCTGGAAATAAACGAATGTCATCTGGAAATAAACGAATGTCATCTGGAAATAAACGAATGTCATCGGGAAATAATCAAATGTCATCTGGAAATTAACGAATTTCATCTGGAAATGAATGAATGTCATCTGGAAATAAATGAATGTCATCTTGAAATAAACGAATATCATCTGGAAATAAACGAATGTCATCGGGAAATAAACGAATGTCATCGGGAAATAATCAAATATCATCTGGAAATAAACAAATATCATCCGGAAATAAACGAACATCACTTGGAGAAGGATGATCATCAGCTGGAGATACACAATTATCAATTAGTGATGAAAGATCATCATCTGGACATGAACGACATGTGAAGGTCAACAAAAATCATCAGAATATTAAGTAATATCATCGGAATATAAGCACAAATCATCTCGAGGACAAAAAATATCAACTGGAACTGATCGAACATTATTTGAACACAAATTGAAATCAAATATTTGAAAACAGTACGAACATTAGCTAAAGACTTTTGAACATAACAAAAAATCTCAAATTTTAATAGACATAATTTGAGCGCGTAAAGCGCTTCCTGAACACAAACAAACAGTACGAGCATGAAGAAATACCCTATATGAACATGAATGGAACGTACCTTTACTTCACCTGCTCTGACAGAATGCTTGCAAAATTAATTTAAAATTGTTCCTTTTATTTCCATTAACGAACAAGAATTCAAAAACTAATTAATGGAAAGAAAAACATAAAACCATGGATATCCTTTTGTCTGCCGTTGACACTTGTGATATGGCATGCTAGAATTGAATTTCTTCTAGAAAGTTTATAAAAAATTTCTGGAATTTCTCAAAAAAAATTTCTCCCTCGTTGTTTTACACGTTAACGAATACATGAAGAGTTGTTGCGCTTATTTCAAGTTTAAATATAAATTTTGATTTTATGGAACAAATCGAATTGAATTTGGACTAAAACGCCTTACGATTTAACTATGGAGATCCTTATGTCTAAAAAATATAAAATATCCGAAAATAGTTTGGCTCTAAGTGAAATTAATAAAAAAATTAGCAAGGTGTTTAACCTAGAATTGATCAACTAAGCATGCTGCAGTTATTGAAGTTGAATTCCGCATAAGGAATTAGTGCATCCAGGGGAAAATGTGAGTTCTCGAGCTGATTGTTAGATGGGCCTTCTTTTTGTTGAAATAAAATGTTTTTTATATGGACCATGATTTTTAGGTCCTCTTCACCTACTATCCTCTTTTTAGCACTCACTACCTTATTTTTCAACTATCATCTTGTTTCATAACCTTCCTTCCCAGCTTATTATATCTGTGGGCAAAGGATAATGTGCGGAAACAAACTTTGGGCATTGATTCTGCGTTCTCTTAAATTCATTCTAAATGGTGCATTCATCCTTTCTCTCTTTGAACACCTTTGCCGTATTAAGAGAGGCTGAAACTAACTAAATGCAATCAATCATTGAGTTCTAAGAATTAAATTTCGCGGTTGTCATTTGAAGACCAGTTCCCCATTTAGACAGAAATTTAAAATGGATTTAAGTTTAGCTTTAGAGGATTCATTTGTGTCATATATATTCAGTTTTTTGTAATGGCTTCTACCAATAAATTAAAAATGAATAAATCTGCTTATTTGTTGGTTTATGAAAATTTCCAGGTTTAACCCGATCCATTGTTCTGAAAACTTATCTAACTTCTTGAGTCGTCATTGCATAGTTGGGTTTTTAAATGTCCTGTAAATTCACGCTTATCAATACTTTCTTGCCATGTAAAAAAATTCATCTGAACAAAACACAGCGTTTTGAATTTCCGATTTCTCAATACTCCCGCTACTTTGAAAAATATTATGTTTTCCTGAAATGAACATAGTTTACACATTTCCGAACCGTTCATGATTTATCTCTGGTCTCTCGCCATGTGAAAAACTACATTTTCTCCTTGAAATGAGCCACGTATAGTGTCATGAGGTGCGTCTGGAACGCCCTCCGGCGGAGCGAGGTCTGGTGAGTGGGACATGAGATGAGGTCTTCTGGGTTTTTCTGCGCGTCTGTTTTTGGCGAATCTTCCGCAGCTCTACGAACCCGAGCCTGCTTGCCACGCCTTGGACATCGTTTTATCCTTAAGATAATTTCCGCATTGAATTCAGTTGTCGTCCAGAAATGGCTTTGGTGGATTTAACGTTTTTCTCTCAAAAAATTGAAATGCTGTTTTTTATGACTCGGGTTAAATCGTGTTCCCATTAATTCATTAACTGCGATTTGCATTTGAGAAAACGTTACTCAATTCACAAAAACGTTGAAGTATATTTCCGGGATTCCTTAAGCAGCAGCTCATCATTTTTTGGCCGGATGCTTTTAGCCAATCGTTCTTAGTATTGGCTCCAGAGATAAAGTTGATGCCAGTTTTTGTGGAGGTCGTAGCGCAGTTTCGTGCGTATTCCTAACTGAGACCGTCAGCGTAAACTGGTTTGAAATCTTTTCAGTTTCGGCGCCAGTTGAACTGAATAAATTGGCTAGTTTTTTCAAACGTAAATCTTGGAGAGATTGTTTCTATGGAGATTTGTAGCACGGCTAGCTGTTGATGCGGTGAGGAGATTTTGGAGTCCGCCTGCGTACGAAAACGACGCAGTGAAGAGTTATTCCGAAGCTTTTTTTTTGAGGTTATTTTCTATCAGAAGATTACGAAATAAGTTTAAGGATATATTGCTAAAGCTATACAGAATTTTCGGTGTTGGAGTTACGGTTACTTTTCCAGTGGGTTGAGGAATAAAATATTTCATGCATAATATTCAACACAAAACTCAAAGTCCTGCTGCCATAGAGTGGTTAGCTGACGCAAAGACGTTTCATCAATTAAAATAAAAGTGGGTAATGCAACGTTGTTTCTTAGAAAGTCAGCTTCGCCCATGGGAAACACTTCTATTTATTGCGATTCATTTCGTTATCTGTTAAATTGGGTTTACTCTCCTAGCAGATAATTTGATAGTTTTGACAATTTGATCATTCGATAAAAATAATTTGATAATTTCGACATGCCCTTAGAGATTTTAATTTAGGATGAGAAGCAATGAAGTTCATAATAAGCTATTTGTTAACATATTCCTGCAATATTGTTCAAAATTAATTTATAATTTTGTTCAAAGCTCTCTGAACTTCAACATTTCTTGTTTTTATAATACAGAGAAATGAAAAACGTAATCTTCTTCGCTTGTTTTTTAGAGCACACTTAAGTGAGAGATTAAAAAAATTATCGATTTAGGTGGGCCATGCAGTGTGTTTACAATTTCCCTGTTCCTAGAGAGACTTCATAGGTTTGACTTTACTTTAGCACTAAAAATCAGTTTGTAGAAAATTAGTGGATTAAATATCGATTTCGTAAACTAGCTCTCTCCTTATTGAGAATCTTTTGATTCAACTCTTTTCTCAGACCACAAACTCTTCTCGAACTACCAACAAACTTCAACTCTTCTCTCGGACAACCAACTGCCCTGTAGTATACAGTATACGTAGGTAAAATTCCGAATGCGAGTGCAAAAAAGTACCCCTCTAGCAAATGAGAAAGCAAAGTTGTAACTTCTCCCTGAAACAACCATGAGCCTACGCCTCCTGTACAAAACCTTTGGTATGCAAACCAACATGTGGTACGGAGAGAGACAAGGTAAGGATGCCCTAATCATGTATGGAGGTCTGTGTGGGGGTGGAGGGGAGGGCTCTGCCTGGGGACGAACCAATTAGTGAAGAATTGATCTTGGGCGTCATGGTTGACTGGCTAGTTTTTATGGGGCACTACAACAGTTCCGAAACTTGATCTTGTTTCATGCAGCACCGTACCTGTGATGTGAAACTTGATCTTGTTTCATGAGGCACCGGAACTATGGTAGAAGCTCGGTCTTGTTTCGTGCAGGACCGAACCTGTGATGTGAAACTTGATCTTGTTTCTTGCGAAACTCGATTGTGTGAGTGAAACTTCATTTTGTTACATACAATATTAGGAAATCCACTTATATTGCTCGAGCATTTCTCGTCCTACAGAAGATTATTTCTCGTCCTACAGAAGATTATTTCTCGTCCTACAGAAGATTATTTCTCGTCCTACAGAAGATTATTTCTCGTCCTACAGAAGATTATTTCTCGTCCTACAGAAGATTATTTCTCGTCCTACAGAAGATTATTTCTCGTCCTACAGAAGATTATTTCTCGTCCTACAGAAGATTATTTCTCGTCCTACAGAAGATTATTTCTCGTCCTACAGAAGATTATTTCTCGTCCTACAGAAGATTATTTCTCGTCCTACAGAAGATTATTTCTCGTCCTACAGAAGATTATTTCTCGTCCTACAGAAGATTATTTCTCGTCCTACAGAAGATTATTTCTCGTCCTACAGAAGATTATTTCTCGTCCTACAGAAGATTATTTCTCGTCCTACAGAAGATTATTTCTCGTCCTACAGAAGATTATTATAACACTTGAATCAACAGATAATAACTCTATGCAGCGTAGTACAGCTTAAAAGCAGCGTGAAAATTCTATTAGTTGTCATTTTCTCTAAGTTTTGGTGGTGAAATTCGCGTTTTCTAATTGTCATTTTAAATTGGTGTTTGGCTCAGTCGCTCAATTTTGTTGCACAATGTATGAACACTTTGCTTTATGGGTCATCATTTAAAACTTCGATAACTTTTTTAATAATTAAACGCCTGAGAGTTGACCTTCATTCTGACTGGTTTTCACCGGTACTTTCTCGCTCCTCGCGATCGATCATTCGATTCACAGTAAATTTAGTGACGCTTCATTAGAAATTCTCAAGTGAATTCAGTCCCATATTTAAAAAGGATGACTTAAAGACCAGCTTAACGCTTAATATTTACTAGGTATTTCCGCTTCAATCTATGCCGATCTCTTCGTGACAAACTCCATTTATTTCTATAACTATTTCCTATTTATTTGTGTGCCAGGGGCTTTCCAGATGCACTTTAAATGCAGAAAGAATTTTTATTCTGTTTCGATTAATCCCGAAATGATGAAATGATGAGGCGCTAAGTCATGTATAATTTAAATTATATTGATGTGATAGTTCGCAGAGTCACTGTAGAGGGCAGTATTCTTGCGCCTAGGCTATGTAGGAATAACCCATCGATTCTAAGCTCAATCCCATGGTTAGTGTTTCTTTGATGTCTTCCCAGTCTAACTTTTTCGCCGGAGCATACATGTTTTTCGCCGCCTAAGCGATTTAATTACTTGGGCGGTGAAAAACATGCATGCAGGCGGCGAAAAAGTTGGACTGAGTTATCCCCCGGTGTTACGTAGGAACGCCCTCCAGATGCTGTAATGACTTGAGCGCGTGTATGTTGTACTGATGTGAAGTATGTCAAGTCTTTAGGATTCGTATATTCTTGCTTTGCGTGTGTTTGAATTGGTCCGGCACTACTTACGATCTCTCTGTATTGTTGTAAGTTACGTGATGACCAGTTGCCGACGTTCTCTCTCCCTCTCTCTCTAGTGACGTCACAAACTGAACAAGAATACGCTCTGTGCCACTGTCTCACCCACGGTCATTCACTGGTGTATTGTTCAATAAAATAGGTCAATAACGACGGCATTCTGACCCTGGGAAATGATACGGGTAGGTGGATTTAAACAAGATTAAATTTTGTTACGGTCACGCAATATTGATGTGATGGTACGCTACGTCACGCAATATTGATGTGATGGTACGCTACGTCACGCAATATTGATGTGATGGTACGCTACGTCACGCAATATTGATGTGATGGTACGCTACGTCACGCAATATTGACGGGATGGGTCAATAAATAAATCAATGTTGATGTGATATGTCATTTATTAAATCAATATTGATGTGATGGATCACTAAATAGCGCAATATTGATGTGCTGGGTCACTAAATACCGCAATATTGATGTGAAGGGTCACTAAAAAACGCAATATTGATGTGATGGGTCACTAAATAACGCAATATTGAAGTGATAGGTCACTAAATAACGCAATATTGATGTGATAGGTCACTAAATAACGCAATATTGAAGTGATAGGTCACTAAATAACGCAATATTGATGTGATGGTTCACTAAATAACGCAATATTGATGTGATGGGTCACTAAATAACGCAATATTGATGTGATGGGTCCCTAAAAACGCAATATTGATGTGATGGTCACTAAATAACGCAATATTGATGTGATGGTCACTAAATACCGCAATATTGATGTGATGGGTCTCTAAATAACGCAATATTGATGTGATGGGTCACTAAATAACGCAATATTGATGTGATGGTTCACTAAATAACGCAATATTGATGTGATGGGTCACTAAATAACGCAATATTGATGAGAAAGTTTATTCGTTTCTTCATTGAACGCGCTGCTCATTCAATTATTGGTTTACAGTGTTACTCCCATCAACCATTGGCAGAGTTTATTCTATTTGTAGCTTGATAGCGCTCGTGGTAACCAATGCATAATCGATATTAGTCTTTGATAAGCGATAATAAATAATAGTCAAATGTTACTCTTGGGAACGTGATTTGCATCTCACTTACTAGATATTCCAAGTTCCCCTTTTTACTGCAGTCAGCCTTCACTTTCCCTTTAATTAACCAGCTTACATCTGTCATGAAGCGCTCAAAATTTTCCAAACCAGTCTTTTTCAAATTAAAATTTACTTATAAAGGCTTTTGGGCTAGGAAACATGGCCCCTTTCGTCTCCTAAACTCAACCCGATGCATTTTTTCATTCGTTTTGTTTTAGAATATGAAGCTCTCTCTCTCCGCAATTAACTCTCAGAACATCGGAAGTTCTGAAGCGATTCGATGTAAAACAAAAAGAAAAAATTGTTGAAGACAGAGTGCGTGCTGCAGCACAAAGCTTTCAAGGCAGCCTCGAGCATGTGGCTCAGCCTAGAGGCAGACTTGGTCAATGAAAATTACTCATAACGATAAAATTCCGAGCTACATGCTCATAAGACTGTTGTTTTCACCACAATGAAAAATTGATTTCGAGTCCATAGCTAGAAGGCAAGAATTTATTTTTCCGCTACAAGAATTTTGACAGTAATTTACAGAAAACTTTTCTTCGAATATTTTTGCTCACTTATAGCAAGAGCAAGAACTTTCACAGCAACAACTGACGATTCAAACGAGAAATCCTCGGTTGTGCTCATTTGGGATGCAAAATAGTTCATGAACCCGCCTCCCTCGACTGCACTCGAGCAAGACACCGTTAACGAATTCTCGCACTCGCACATTTTCTGGTACAGGTTGGAATTTGTTAATTTATTCCAAAATTGCCGACGGAGCGCAGCTCCATCATTCTGATCGTCCAACTCTGACGGCCTGGTAGAGTTGAAAGTTCTGATGCTTTTTTCATACGGTATGTAGAGAGTAGGTACTGAGAAATAATGATTATTATGATGGTTTGAAGGAGTTGATGATTCTGATGGTCTTTTATCAAATGGCGAGAAAGTATTGAGAAATTATGATTTTGCCGATGGTTTGATGGCTAGTAATTGAGCGGGAGTATGCGAGAGCGCCTACTATGCCTCATGCCACGAGGAGATGGCTCATGCCACTCGGGTGTGTCATGCTATGCCTCATGCCACGATGGCAGTCTTGCTTCGAGAGCAAGTAGCACTACATGCCTCTGGGGTGCGTTATGAAACTTGCCCAATATCGCGTATGGGTGCAAGGATCATGAAATGCTCATGCATGCCATATGGAAACTTGATGCCATATGCCACAAAGAAATGGATATACATGTAAATGTTTCACTTTTTGTAAGTTCAAACACTTAATAGAAATACAAAAAAACGCATTTAGGGTGATCGCAATACTTTATTAAAGCGCGTCGATAAGCAAAAAAGGATATTTTGGCCTTTTCAGTCGTTTTCAAATCTCTAAAACAGGACGGAGGAAGACTAGTCAAGAGTAAATCGAAAAACATCCAGAAATTCGAAAAGTTTAAGAAAGAAATGCAACCCCCGCGCCTCTAAGGCATGTATTCTCAAATGCCACACGGACATTTGATGTCAAATGCCAGAAACGCGCCCCCATGCCACATGCCACAAGGGCACACATGCCACAATGGCGGCATACCTACCGTAACAAGCGCTGGATTCATTTCCGCTCGTTTTTAGCGCTCCCACACTTGAAATACCCAATGAATGTCGAGAAAATACTCTGCATGTTGCTATAACCAGTAAACTGTATCGTCAGAAATGGCAAGTAGGAGGCATGATTTAGAGGCATAGTTAACGAACAAGAACTCTTTATAAGTGAACTATTTAAATGCGTAGGGGTTCTTTTTGATTCGATTACTCTATTGTTTGTACTCGGTGAACTGCTGCTACACTGCAACACGCTATAATATGATACTGAAAACTGCTGTGTCTCACGGCAATGCGCAGCAACACGTGACGATATTCTGCTGAGTACTGTTGTAACGCACTGCAGTGCACTAATACACGCTACGATATAATACTGTTCTGTGACACGCCGCAATTCTCTGCTACTCACCGTATTATAATGCAATACACTGTAACACACCGGAATGTACTACAACACGCCATGATATAATACATTACACTAAACACAACGCACTGCACTGCTCCTCGCTGTAATATAATACAATACACCATAACACACTGCACTGCACAGACACACTGCACTCAAACTCGTGGGTCAACTCGCCCTGAGGTGAGTAACCTGTCCTGACGCACTGACCCACTTAGCAGCCATGCTGTTAACAACTGTAATTCTCAAACCTGTTCTTTTATCCTTGCAGGGACCAGCGTTTGGACTGCAGCAAATGCAGCTATTCATATGCTAATTCATGCTAAAAAAACGTTCATATTATACAGTCTGTATGACTTCAGCTATTCATTTGTCCGAGTAAGAGACCTTGCTGATACGGAAGATATGGGCTGCTGGTTCCGAACTACGAATAAAATGCATTGACTAATGCGAGCTTTCTTCTCGCTCTTTGTTTGCATGCTCGCTCCTTCGGCCGTTGGAGAAGATTTACTGTGAGCAGCGCAGTAGAATCTCAATATATTAGCACTGAATGATGAGAAAGTTGAGGTTAATGCAGAAGCTCTTGCGTTCTTATAAGTTCCATCTTGAATAAATGATAGTCGTCAACTAGATAGAGTTAGTCTGCAATCAATGGACGTCTCCCTTTTGAATCCAATCTGCATTCGATGGAATTTATGTTCCGAGAAATGCAAGGAATTTACTCGCTTGTTCTTGCGACAAAACCTAAAAATTTATTCAAAAATGCAAATGCGTGGCGAAGAAACCTGTAGCCATTTGATATCCTCTTAGCTTCAGAACAAAAAACAATTTAGTGCCCCAGAAAAATAAACGAAATTAGTTTAAATAATTTATTTATTACAAGCGATACAGAACTTGATGGTTTCGTGAGTGTGGTACAATGGTCAAATTTGAGTATAGCTACCTATGTGCCCGAATAAGTTCAGTGAATTCTAGGGCATCCTACCATCAACGCTATTCTAAGGTATACAATTATGTTTAATCTAATTCACTTGACCTAGTTGCGCACTAAACTGATCAATGAATTAGTTCACTCAAAATTCGATGCCTAATTTTGTAAAATAGTTTATTTGGGATAAAAATCAACAATATATTCTGGAAACGACTAGAAAATAAGCTGAAAATCAAAGACACTAACAATGGCAAATTACCCTATCAGAATGAGTCAATTGGGAGAAAAGATTTGACTTAATTACCGTACATGATTAATATTCAGATAGGAAAAAGGATTCAAGATTCATTTCGATAGCTTTGTAAGAATTTCTTAAACGAATCTCCGCAAGAATTGAGTTCCAAGTCAGAGTTCCAATAAAGAGGATACTGTGCTGTGACCAATGTGTGCTTTTAGATAATAAGGAAGCATAAAGTTCCTTCTACTTCGGGTTAAATAGTCGTGATGACCAGTTTGTACAGTTAATAATTGTCTGAGGTCTTTGTCGCTATCATTGGTCGATGTTTTATACATGAAGTTCCGTATGGAGGGGTTGTAGAAATCCAGAAGTTTAAGCATTTTTAAACTTTTGAATGAATCAGCTGTGTGAGCATTATATTCTAGTTTCTTAACCGCTCTAATGACTTTTTTGCAGAGTATAAAGGAACATTTATTTTACTTTTGCCAGTTCCGTGCCATGCTTCTTTTTCGTGCTGTAAGTTTGATGAAATGAGCGTTCGGTAAAGTATTTTCAAAACTTCTTCCAGCAATATATTTTTCATTTTATAAAGGATTCCAACCGATTTTGATAACTTAGTACTAATATGACAAATGTGCTATATGAAGGTCAGATGTTTATCTATTATAATGCTTTGGAACTTGCATGAGTTGCTTTCTTCGATTTCACCATCGTCAATTTTAAAGCGTGGTAGAGATATTCATTCCTCTTGCAAGAGAATGTAATACATTTTGTCATACCGATATTCAGGCTTATTTAATTGGATTTAAACCTCATTGAAACCTTATGGAGCTCGTTATTTTGACTCTCCGCAATTATAGCGGGATTTTGATTAGGAAAGACCGTAGAAAGCGTGCTGTCATCGGCAAAAAATATGAATTTCATCTGTTTTAAGGTACCATATGCATGCTGAGTGAGGTCCATCATTTCTCAGATTCGTCAAACTTTTTTCAGTGACGCTTGATCATCGTGGTCTAGTGGTTAAGAGCGTGCGCCCTTCACGAGAAGGTGTTGTCAATTCGAATCCCGGCAGTGCCGCACAATTCCCCATAATACCCAGGTGTCAGAAGGGTACCGGATAGACCGAGGGTGACCGTCATTACGTCCTGGTATTAGTTATATGACATTTGAAAACCAATGTACATCAGGCTTAATTGGAATAAAACATCCTTTGTTCATTTTACAGAAAGTGTTTGCCGTCACGGCTCTCGTCATTCTGGGCGTGACAGCCACCGACGCAGCGTACGGAGCTGCTCCACCAGGCTCGAGAGGATCTATAGGTGAGTTCGGCAGACGCAATATAGTTAAAGCGAGGCTCTGAATGCTTCTAGCAATGAAATACTATTATTTCCAATCAGAGATATTCTCTTATAAAATGCTTTTACATTTTCTGTCCACAAGAAATATTTTAAACAGCGTTTGTGTCTTACGTTGGTTTGAAACAAGTTTTTCGTGATACAGACTTCAGGTATCCTGACTACATCGTGAAGCCCCTCGTGCCTTGCCCCTACGAGGGGGTCTTCCCTCACCCCCGCAACTGCACCTGGTACTACAGGCAAGTACTTGGGGAGAGGCTGTACAGTACTGCAGCGCCTGGTACTGCAGGCAAGTACTTGGGGAGAGGCTGTACAGTACTGCAGCGCCTGGTACTGCAGGCAAGTACTTGGGGAGAGGCTGTACAGTACTGCAGCGCCTGGTACTGCAGGCAAGTACTTGGGGAGAGGCTGTACAGTACTGCAGCGCCTGGTACTGCAGGCAAGTACTTGGGGAGAGGCTGTACAGTACTGCAGCGACTGGTACTGCAGGCAAGTAGTTGGGGAGAGGCTGTACAGTACTGCAGCACCTGGTACTACAGGCAAGTACTTGGGGAGAGGCTGTACAGTACTGCAGCGCCTGGTACTGCAGGCAAGTACTTGGGGAGAGGCTGTACAGTACTGCAGCACCTGGTACTACAGGCAAATACAGTTAGCGGCGAAATTATTCGTACACCCCTCGTCTTTCACAACTTTCTAGAATTCCGCAAAAACTATTGTTGCCTTAGGCGTAAGATTTTTACAGGGTGTGAAGCACATATTAGTGACAATAATACGAATTTTCTAAAACAAAATAAAGTTTTTGAAAGATTTAACAAACTGAACTTCAGAAAGACGATAAGACAAAATTATTCATACAGTGAGTAGTATTACACTTCATTGAGGTGAATCTACCATTTGATTATTTTTTTAATAATCAGCAGCGTGACCTTTCATCTTCCTAATATTTAAAAGCCTTTTATTACATATTTTTTAATTTTTATAATTTTAATATTAATCATCCCATTTTAACACTTTCCGACGTTATCAATTTCCCATATCAATAAAAAATTCAAATTAACCAAATTTCAGGTTAAAAATTTTCAATATGAACAATTTTCCATGTAAACAATATTGCACATCAACACTTCCCCTCATTAACAATTTACATTGTAAATAATTCCTAAGTTTAACAATTTCTCTCATTAATGATTCTCTGTTTAATCATTTCTCCCGTTCATAAATTTCAGAAGTTACCATTTCCACATTTTTATTACCCTTATCAACGATTTCCTATGCGAACAATTTCATCCATTAACAATATCCCATACTATACATTTCCCACATTAAAATTTTCCCGCATCACACCAATTGCCGCATTGACAGTTGTCTTCAAAACCAATAGCCCACTCATACAATTTTAAACAACAAGAATTTCCCCTCTAAGAAATTTCTCTGAATAACATTCTGTTAGCAACACTTTTCCTTCCTAACAGTACCCCTCATCCACCGTACCTGTTGGTAGTGTGAACCCCACATCCACAGTACCTGTTGGTAATGTGAATCTCAACATCCACAGTACCTGTTGGTAGTGTGAATCTCAACATCCACAATACCTGTTGGTAGTGTGAATCTCAACATCCACAGTACCTGTTGGTAGTGTGAATCTCAACATCCACAGTACCTGTTGGTAGTGTGAACCCCACATCCACAGTACCTGTTGGTAGTGTGAATCTCAACATCCACAGTACCTGTTGGTAGTGTGAATCTCAACATCCACAGTACCTGTTGGTAGTGTGAATCTCAACAACCACAGTACCTGTTGGTAGTGTGAATCTCAACACCCTCAGTACCTGTTGGTAGTGTGAATCCCAACATCCACAGTACCTGTTGGTAGTGTGAATCCCAACATCCACAGTACCTGTTGATAGTGTGAATCCCAACATCCACCGTACCTGTTGGTAGTGTGAATCTCAACATCCACAGTACCTGTTGGTAGTGTGAATCTCAACATCCACAGTACCTGTTGGTAATGTGAATCACAACATCCACAGTACCTGTTGGTAGTGTGAACCCCACATCCACAGTACCTGTTGGTAGTGTGAATCACAACATCCGCAGTACCTGTTGGTAGTGTGAACCCCACATCCACCGTACCTGTTGGTAGTGTGAATCTCAACATCCACAGTACCTGTTGGTAGTGTGAATCTCAACATCCACAGTACCTGTTGGTAGTGTGAATCTCAACGTCCACAGTACCTGTTGGTAGTGTGAACCCCACATCCACAGTACCTGTTGGTAGTGTGAATCTCAACATCCACAGTACCTGTTGGTAGTGTGAATCTCAACATCCACAGTACCTGTTGGTAGTGTGAATCTCAACATCCACAGTACCTGTTGGTAGTGTGAATCTCAACATCCACAGTACCTGTTGGTAGTTTGAATCTCAACATCCACAGTACCTGTTGGTAGTGTGAACCCCACATCCACAGTACCTGTTGGTAGTGTGAACCCCACATCCACAGTACCTGTTGGTAGTGTGAATCTCAACATCCACAGTACCTGTTGGTAGTGTGAATCTCAACATCCACAGTACCTGTTGGTAGTGTGAATCTCAACATCCACAGTACCTGTTGGTAGTGTGAATCTCAACATCCACAGTACCTGTTGGTAGTGTGAACCCACACATCCACAGTACCTGTTGGTAGTGTGAATCTCAACATCCACAGTACCTGTTGGTAGTGTGAATCCCAACATCCACAGTACCTGTTGGTAGTGTGAATCTCAACACCCACAGTACCTGTTGGTAGTGTGAACCCCACATCCACAGTATCTGTTGGTAGTGTGAATCACAACATCCGCAGTACCTGTTGGTAGTGTGAACCTCACATCCACAGTACCTGTTGGTAGTGTGAATCACAACATCCACAGTACCTGTTGGGAGTGTGAACCCCACATCCACAGTACCTGTTGGTAGTGTGAATCTCAACATCCACAGTACCTGTTGGTAGTGTGAATCTCAACATCCACAATACCTGTTGGTAGTGTGAATCTCAACATCCACAGTACCTGTTGGTAGTGTGAACCCCACATCCACAGTACCTGTTGGTATTGTGAATCTCAACATCCACAGTACCTGTTGGTAGTGTGAATCTCAACATCCACAGTACCTGTTGGTAGTGTGAATCTCAACATCCACAGTACCTGTTGGTAGTGTGAATCTCAACATCCACAGTACCTGTTGGTAGTGTAAACTCCACATCCACAGTACCTGTTGGTAGTGTGAACCCCACATCCACAGTACCTGTTGGTAGTGTGAATCTCAACATCCACAGTACCTGTTGGTAGTGTGAATCTCAACATCCACAGTACCTGTTGGTAGTGTGAATCTCAACATCCACAGTACCTGTTGGTAGTGTGAACCCACACATTCACAGTACCTGTTGGTAGTGTGAATCTCAACATCCACAGTACCTGTTGGTAGTGTGAATAACAACATCCACAATACCTGTTGGTAGTGTGAATCTCAACATCCACAGTACCTGTTGGTAGTGTGAACCCCACATCCACAGTACCTGTTGGTAGTGTGAATCTCAACATCCACAGTACCTGCTGGTAGTGTGAATCTCAATATCCACAGTACCTGTTGGTAGTGTGAATCTCAACGTCCACAGTACCTGTTGGTAGTGTGAACCCCACATCCACAGTACCTGTTGGTAGTGTGAACCCCACATCCACAGTGCCTGTTGGTAGTGTGAACCCCAACATCCACAGTACCTGTTGGTAGTGTGAATCTCAACATCCACAGTACCTGTTGGTAGTGTGAATCTCAACATCCACCGTACCTGTTGGTAGTGTGAACCCCACATCCACAGTGCCTGTTGGTAGTGTGAATCCCAACATCCACAGTATCTGTTGGTAGTATGAATCCCTACATCTACAGTACCTGTTGGTAATGTGACTCCCCACATCCACAATAACGCTGTCCCGTCCATCACAGGTGCTATGACCGGTACAGCCTTGGCTTCTTCAATCGGGCCTACTTCGAGTGCGAGCCCGGCACTGTCTTCTCTGACGCACTTGACCAGTGTGTTTTCGGGTACGTCAATGAGAACTGCTCCCCTATTTCCTTGCCCTACCCCGGTGGGACTGGGGGAATCATCAATCCCTATGTCACCCCTGCGCCTGGAGGAGGAATCACCTATACCCCCATGCCTGGTGGAGTCACCTATCCCTACGTCACCCCAAAACCTGGAGGAATCACCTATCCCTACGTCACACCTCCTGGAGTTATGATCGATCCCTACGTCACCCCTCAGCCCGTCACAATTGCGCCCGAAGTTAAGTGCTCTCCGAAGATAGACCAATGCAGCACAGGGGCTTTTTGCCCGTCGCAGGCTTTCTCCACTCAACACGTAGAGGAAGTCGATGTGTGCAGGGTGGCAGAGTTGCAGTGCACCAACGGCACCAGAGCACCCTTCTGTCCCTCGGGGCACTTCCTCAGCAGGAAACGGAACCTTTGCTTTCCAGGTATGGGCGAGATGAGTAGTCTACCGCTATAGGCGTATCAGACGGTCCACAAGCCCGTGTGGGGAATGCTTATGGATTTATTGCCAGTTATGAAAATGTCGTTGAAGATATTTTGCCACCGATAGAAGTCTACCTCCGGTTAGAAGATGCCCGTTGGTTGAAGTCTAGCCACTTGTACGCTGATACAATGATACTTTTTTTTAGAAGACTAGCTACTGGTAAAAGTATGATTGCTGACAAAGATAGAAGTGTACGTACTGGTAGCAGTCTGACACTGAGACAAGTACAAGTATCCTTACATGTTGCAGTACCTTTACTTAAACTTGTATTTTCAGCCATATGCGATACTGATCGAGGGAAATGTACATGATTTTACAGGTATCGGAGCCATAATACATTTCAATAATTGAGATATGTGTTGATAAACAGATCATATGATTAGCCTCTGTCTACAACATTTTTGATGGCGTACAAATTCTGAATGGTCATGTGAGTGACACATTGATACTGGGATATATCATATGAGATCAAGGTGTGCGAAAATAACGCAAGCAAGTGTATAGCAAAAAGAGATTGCAGATAGTATAAAGTTTTCAAAGAGCGTGGGTAGCGGAATTATAAATAATCAGTCTTGAAACTTTTGAATAGTCGGTTCAAAAATTTGATTGAAATCGAGTTTAAAGTCTTCGGAACACATAAGGTAGGAATGTTATGGTAAAACCACACTAACACAAAGGGTTTATGGATTTACCTTGAAGCAGAATGAATTAAAATAAGTATACTGAAGACGGTCAAACGCTGATGCACTCTTGCAGTCGGTTCACTTCTGCTGTAGATTTACTCTTACAATCCGACTGCTGTCATTATACAAAAGGATCTATTGGCATGTAAGGTTATCGATTGAACACTTTTTAATCCGTCTTTTTATGTTTATTTTAACTTTTTTCAATCGGAAGTTGTTTTTCATCTGCGTATCTCAAGCTATTTAGTATTTATTAATGGATGTGAAGAGAACTTATTTGTTTCTTATCCTTGAAAAATAAAGAATATTTTTTATTTACGGTTGGAGAATCAGACTACTATTATCGACCAAAATAAAAGCTTGTACGAGTAATTTTTCTATAGGTATCATTTTTAAAACTTTGATCTAATAGTTTTAGTTGCAACTGCATTGTGCCGATGATAGCCAGCTGGCTGACGAGAAGTTTTTCCGTTGAACACATCTCGTTAACTACGACATCGTAATCTTTTATTTCTTCAATGATCGACGTATAACATTAAAAAATTATTTTAAAATAAAAGCCTACAATCTTACCTGATTTTCTCTGACAGACAACTCCCTTTGTAAACTGGACCCCCGTCCGGAGAACTACTCGACCGTGTGTGAGGACGTGGTAGAAAACTGCTGGGACACGTACGTGTGCCCAGACGACGCTACATTGCCGCAGCTGGTGCGCAGGTGTCAGGTGGTACAGGTGTGCACCACCGGCAGCAAGGAAGTGTCAAGGCAGCCCGTGTGTGGGGACGGTGGCGAATTCGATCCTTCCAGTAACCTTTGCCATACACGGGTAGCAGGTCGGTGAAAAATTATTTTATTTGGGTTGTCGGTGGAGCTGTAGTCCGTATCCATATTCGCGATTGATAATCATTGAACCAGATGTTGGGTTGTTAGCGCAAAAACTTGTAGTGACCCTCAGTGCGGATAGAACAATTCGACCAGTTCTGTGAGCCCAAAACTATATTCGGGAGCTCTAAAATTAAATGCTTGGCGATCGCTGCCCTAATACAGCAAAAGAGATCTGCTCACATCTTTCTTGTCGCTCACAGCTTTCGCAGGCTGCAGTCCCAGCGTGCAAGTTGGGCCACTGCCTCCACCACCGCAGTGCTCAAAGCAAGCTGAGCTCTGCTCCGAAATGAGCCTCTGCAACGATGCCCAGCAGGCAGCTCTTGTGTGCCGGCAGAGGTTCTCGTGCAGCGCCGCCTCTACCTCAGCGCTCCAGCAGCCAGGCTACCCTGTTCCAGGTGAGGGCGTGATTCATGTTTTGAATTCTCTAAGACTTCCGAGGGGTGAGGATTGTCATGGAGTGTAATAGATGAATGATTTTTGGTTTCTGCATGTACTAAAATTTGTAATCAGATCTTTGACTTTCTCTCTCTCGTGGAATGTTTTATTCGCAGTAAATATTTTTTATTCGCCGTAAATGAGTGAATATTTATCGCTCATGATATTATAATTACCTGGAAGCAAGAAAGCATCTGGGAACCAATAAAGCTTTAATGAAAGAAATTACCTGCAAATTGAATTTATTATCAGTACATTTATACAATGCATATTAGTTTATTTACACGAAAACCAATGAAAAAGAAATTTATCATCGATCGTCCTTCAGAGGTACGCTCTTTTATTTTAATTTGTATTCATTTAAAAAACCACAGTAATTCTATTGCTGAACGCCTGTCATCGAAAAGTAGGGCAAAATTCGAACACTGAACCTGTGATATTTTGCCGGCAGGATTGACATGCGTACCCGTACTGGATCTCCCATCTCCATTCCCTTCGTGCACGGTGAACACGGGCGAGTGCTTCATGGCGGCGTTCTGCCCAGCGGGAATTACCTCTTCCGTCTTCGTTGCCAAGTTTGAAGTGTGCAGGTCTGCTGTGCGGGTGTGCAGCGGAGCAACATTAAGATCCCAAGTGTGCGAGGGGCAACTCTACGACGTCCAAAACGAGCGATGCGTTAGTTGTGAGTCTTTGAATTGAACACATGAAAACTATTTGTCAAACGTGGGATAAGAGAGGGGCAATTTTTCAAATCTAATGTTAAGTTCCTAGTAATATGCTTGAGGGAAATATCAGGTAAAGGAATTTAAAATGTCGAACTGTACTTAATTTTCCTTTGTATTACTCATAGAAAAATCATATTATAAATTCTAAACAGATGTTTACTTTGCTTAAATCGCAGATACACCAAAACTTTAAAAGCGAAAAAATGCTTCTTATATGATCAAATTTATTATCATTTTATTCGTTCTCATATTTTTATTTGTTATTATCATTTTTATTTTTTGTTTTTTAATATTTTAATAATTTTTCAATTATCAATTCTGTTTGGGCTATGGAAGACCAGCTTCAAAATATTCCATGTTTCCATTGGCGTTGTCTACCACGCAAAACTTTCACACCACAGCAAGCGAACTGTGTGGGCCGGTCGTGCGGCCCCTAGCAGCTATAGTGTGTGAGGACGTGCTTGAGGACTGCCGGGACGATACCGTCTGCATCGGCCCCCGTCCCCCACAGCAGGTCCGCACTTGCGACCTGGTCACGGTGTGCTACCAAGACGGCACTCAGGTCTCCAGGACCTCCGTGTGCCCTCCTGGCTCCACGTTTGATGCAATCCAAAACCAATGCATCCAGTCTCCGCAGCGTGAGTTACTTGGGGCACAAATTAGTTTTTCAAATGACATGTTCTAATGTCATAGGAAAAAGGTTAATGCAAGGTTAAGTTTTACGCTCTGTAAATTTCCAAGTAAAAATCATAGAGGCTTGTAACTTTTGACCTGGTGATAACAGTTCAATGTTTGTAATTCAACGTTAGATTTGTGCTTTCAGAGAGTCAATGTCGAAACATCCATGTTGAGTCTGTTTCAAAGCATAATGAAAGTGCTCGTTATTGTTTCATGCATACTTTGTTTAGAGTGCACCATTCTCTTTTTTTCTAATGTTCGTCTGATTACGTTGATGAATGTACGTACATAGTGAACACTCACGAGGTTTTTGCCTACGTGTTAGTTCCAATTGAGATATCAACTTTACACGAACGAATCAAAAGGAGAGCATTCCAATTTATTTTCAGAAAGTGAGGTTAATCTTCGCTCGTGATAACAGCATAAGATTCTGTAACCCTTAGGGGTGCCAATAAATGCGGTCTAGCAGTGTTTTCGTACTTCTGACTTGCTGTACTGTTTCTCCAGCTGGCAGTTGCCCGTCTGGAGTCGCCCCACCGGCGACCGTACCAAACTGTGGGGTCGAGAGTGAGACTTGCGCAGTCGGGCCCGTGTGTGACCGCGACGACAAAGCCTTGGTGTGTCGCCGCTACTTCTCTTGCGAGGGGCCTCTCTCCGGCTCCATCTACCCTTCAAAACCCGTTTCCCCCAGCACCGGTTAGTTTGCTTTAACACGCCACGTAATGGACGTCTATATGTGATAGCATTGCTTTTTTATGCGTATAGTATGTTCTACGTCATAAAAGCAACACCGAATGAGTGCAATGTGTTACAATTTTGCTATTTTCACCCTGCCATGTTTCTTCATTTCGCTGATGGCCTATAAGCCAAGACTGAATTAGGAGAGTTTCTAATGGAGTGGGCTCCGTACGAAGGTCAAGTGGCGAATCTCAGAACCGATCCAACGCTAATAGAAATTTTTCTGCCGTTGGTCGCACTGAGTTTGAAATTTGCCTAACGCTTAGAATCCTTTTTTTGTATTTACCAAGAGCTTGATATGTTCCTTCGTGGCAACTGAGGATCTGGAATAGATTGTTAGTCTACTGCTTCATTTGTTGAATACAGAGTTTCATTAAAATCTTTTCTCTTACACTCTCCACTCATAGTTAAATTTTGATCGTACTTTACTGAACTTGGTATTCTTTCCGTATCATTTTCGAGAAAAAACGCAACAATTTTAGGTCAGCGATAGGCGCCGCCGTATCAAATATACACACTTCATTACAGATGCTCCACAATGTGAGAAAATCCCACTGCCGGTCAAACCACCCTCATGTTCCGAGAAGTTGGACCAGTGCAAGACAGCTTCCTTGTGCCCTGTGGCTTTCAACTCCTCTGCCTTCGTGCCCTCGGTCAAGGTGTGCTACGAAGCAATGACTGTGTGTGACGACGGCACGTCATCTCCAGTTTGCACTACAGGACAAGTTTATTCTGTCCCCGACAAACAATGCATTCCTGGTGAGTTACCCCGCGGCATGAGGCTGATAAATTTTGCAAAACTCAAACTATTGGAACTTTATTTACTGTAGGATTGACGGAATCATTCAATTTTGGACAAGGCTTTTGCTATTGAACGTAATTAACCGAAAATATAGGAACAATTAAGTCTTTGATTTACAGAAATTTGAGTGTATTCATCAAACATACCTGGTCGTCATCTGAAGGAATAATCGGGTATTTCACACTTAATGAATGTAGAAAGGCGATATCCAATGATATAGGCATAGGCTTGTATCGCAGAACTGATATACGAGTATATCTCAGGCCGTCCTGCACTTGATTCCGCAAAGCTAGCTGATCGTATCTCGGACGACTAAATTTTTGGCCCTAATTAAAAACCCTAAATTTTTTATGTTTCGTTGTTTGCTTCCAATTCTTTATTCATTTTTGAGCATCTTAAAATGACCGTACTTGACTCTTCCTTAATAGAGAATACATCTTTCTGCCCGAAAGAATCATTTTGACGTAAGGATGTAACTGTATGCGTATGCTACGAATTTCTTTCTTGGACTGACACATCAAATGACGAGCCTCTATAAACTTTTTTAAGATCTTACTCAGATATGAAAATCAAAATTCAGAGCTATTATTTTCCACTTTAATTTTACTGAGGAACACATCGGCCATCACGTTTCGCATTTAATGATGACCAGAAGCAGTTGATGTTGAGAAATTCAGAGAGTTGAGATATTAGAAAAGAAATGTTGGCCAGAAAGTTAGCACATTTGGTTATCCAACAGTGTGCCGAGAAGATACGTGATTTAAATTATTCATTTTAATTCATTTCAAAACAGTATTTGTATTTTTGCAGAGGCCATTTTGTGTGGTGCACTTCCAACTCGTAACCCATCGTCATTGATCTGCGAGTATGTGATCGAGAACTGCCAAGACAAGCCCTCCTGCCCGGACGCGTCCCAACAGACCAACTTCACGCGAACCTGCGACATGTTCAGGGTGTGCTACAGGGACGATAAGCTCATCTCCAAAGAGTCTAAGTGTCCTGGGGGACACTACGATGTTCTCTACAATGAATGCGTCGATTTTAATCCAGGTAAGTAATAAAACCACGTATATGCGATTAATCTTATGGGTTGCTATAAATCAAGTCAATATGGGTCCAACCTGTCCATTGGTGCGTGTTGGCTTACGTGAGTGCACGGGTGATGATAAATATTTGATGCGTTGGATAAAAGACGTTGATGCACGTTTGCTTGCTAGAGGAAAATTAAGTTTCGAATACTGATATAGTTTAGATGAATGAGAGAACATTGTAACTCTAATTGGACGACCCTCTCGTTTAATTCGCACTCTTTGCGTGTAAGTTATCGCTGGTTTTGAAATTACCGAAGTGGTTCCTCGCAATTACTCGCCCTTAAATCTGATGGAGTTCATTTTGCAGAACGTTAAAAGCTGAGGATTCCGTTTCTTTGAACGATTGGCAAACCCCTCTCATATTTTTTCTGCTTAGTCCGAAAGAATCATTTAGTCCTTAGTCCTAAATCATTTAAGCATGATTTTTATTCTAATAGAAAATACATTAGTGTACCGACATCTGGCCTGTCTATATTTCATTCTTTTTTCATCAGGAGAAACACACCAAACACAAAAATTTTAACTATGAAGAAGGATTAAATATTTTACACTATTGTGTGTATCACCGACGGTCAGTGAGATTTTAGGAATATTGACCTCAAATTTAAGGCAAAAAAGACGAATGCGGCGTCAAACACACTCTCCGAGACCCCCGTGAAGCAAAATTCTGCGACCATTTTACATTGGTTGTTTTTCAGGGATCTTTCGATGTGAGCTGCCGGTACCGACGTCGCTGCCGCAGCCAACATGCGGCGTGGTAGACGAGCTGTGTGGAGACAGGACCGAGTGTGGCACTCGGGAGGCCGTTCTCGTGTGCGAGAGGCTCTTCGCCTGCGAGGGTTCCCCCTCCAACCCCCTTGTCACAAGTCTGAGAGCGTCCCAGGCCGGTGAGTCTCGAGCATCTTTGTTATGGTGCGTCTCTGTCTTGAGTGTTGAAGGATCTTGGACTTTAATGACGGATTAATGTACTCAAAATATCGCTGTTTCTTAGTCTTGAGCATATTTGCCATGGTGCGTCTCTGTCTTGAGTGTTGAAGAATCTTGGACTTTAATGACGGATTAATGGACTCGAAGTATTGCTGTCTCTTAGTCCTGAACATAATTGCCATGATGCGTCTCTGTCTTGAGTGTTGAAGAATCTTGGACTTTGATGACGGATTAATGGACTAAAGGTATTGCTGTCTCTTAGTCTTGAGCATATTTGCCATGATGCGTCTCTGCCTTGAGTGTTGAGTGTTGAAGGACCAACCAGAAATTAAAAACAGTAAAATAACTGAAAATTTCCTAAATTCAATGCAACTAAAATCCCTGCTTCTCCTTATCAGTAAACCAATTAGAATTTCTGCTCATGCTGCCTCTTCAATAGATTATATTTGCATTATAGATCCAACTAATATTTGCAGGGGAACTTTTCCCTCTGATATAACTAGACGTGAATTTAATGGGCAACTTTTCAATTTTCTATTAAAGAAAGATGTCGTTCGTGAACTAAATTCTAACTAAATTGTGATATGTTCGTACTGCCGCGTTGTCGCTGACTCTAAACGACATGTATGAATCGTCACCAGAAATAAATTTGTATCACGTTATTAATGTCACAGACTTTGATAAATTCATCATTGCCCTAACAAACCTTCTGAATAATACGTATAACATATGCTACCCGATTTTTACCCGCTCAGCTGAATCAATTCATAAGCAAAAGCCAAAGATCATGATTGAAATTATCTCCAACGTGAGAAAAAGTCATGCATACTTGATTTTGCGCGGTTATGTAAAAATTCCTATTGAAATATAACGAAAATCTTGTTGTAACTTGTAAGCAGCCAGATCAGAGAATCTGAATAGAGCTATTACACAAAAAATTCACTCAGTTCGAGAACAAAACAAAAAGGTGTTGGGAATTTAAAACTCAACATTTCATCAGAAAAGAAACTATCTCGCAAGATAATGTAACCTTTCAATAAAGCTTGGTTTTTAAGCGTAACCCTGAACGACACTTATTCGTACATACGTTGTTTTGCAAGAAACAAATACCAATTAAACCACCATCTCTTACGTTATGGATAAATCTACTCACTTGAACAGAAATAACGAATTAACACCATGATTACTCAAATCATTCCTTATTTTAATTCCGAA
This sequence comes from Morinoia aosen, assembly GCA_030386875.1. Lineage (NCBI taxonomy): Eukaryota > Metazoa > Arthropoda > Malacostraca > Amphipoda > Talitridae > Morinoia > Morinoia aosen. The sequence continues at coordinate 43,067,413 of CM059574.1, forward strand.
TCCATTCTTCCAGACGTGGCTTGCGTGGAGATCCCTGGGGCAGGACCCCCCGTGTGCAGCGTTGCTGTGGACCAATGCGAGCAGCGAGCCGTTTGCCCCGCCGTGGTGCAGAGCAGCATGTTTGTGTCTGTGTCGGAGGTGTGCGCGGTGGCCAGCAATGACTGCTCAGATGGTACCTCTACTCCCCTCTGTCCCCCGGGGAACCTCTACGATAAAGCTCAGCAGTCCTGCATATCAGGTACAGAAAAATATCTACTTGCATTGTAAAAATATCATAATAAATATATTTGGCATATTAATTCAGAAACTGTCATTATAATTGTCATGCTTGTATCATTTCCATACTTCGTTGCTTGGAATATTTTTGGGTGTAAGACTATCTTAAGCTTGGGTGTGTTAATTGAAATGTTTGTTAGCTCGTGCCTTCTATTAAACACACGCTCTTCTAACAGTTTGAGACTCTTGAGTTTCTTGCCAGTGTGTTAGAAAAGTCGAAAGCACCGCTCACGTTTGCACACGCTGGACCTGAAGCTGACTTTAAATACTGTGCTAAAATTTTAACGATTCGAGTAAGCTTACCGAGCTTCCTCAAGGACTTATTTTTATGTTTTTTAAGATAAATTAAAACAGGGCAAATATGGACGGGAGAAACTAGGTTAGGGATGGTTTAGGTGCGGTCCGCTTTGGTTCATTTTAACCATTAGAAATTTTGTTTATAACGATAAAGTTTTGATTTAAATCAAACTCAAAAATAAATTCAAGTTTATGGAACTTCTAGCTAACAAAATAACTAAACAGTGTTTGAAACAAAAGGATGGAACTTGAACCAGTAATCCTAAACAAAAATGATGATCATCATCATTCCTCATATTTTTTGGCTCGGCCAATGCAAATGATCGGGCATCGATTGTCGAGTGTGATTATTAATTAACGAACACTGAATAATTTTAACTTATGGTTCCAAAAAATAACAGAATGATTGTTGCCGTTGTAACCTTCATTTGAGAACATTACTCAAATGATAATGAAAATGTCATGCTGGCACTCAATTTTTCCTACAATCAATTTTTGCAGAATTAAATGGGCGATTTTGTGAAATCTAATACGTAAAATGAAAAGAAGAACCAATATAAAAGGGAACATTCTTTTAATCGCAAACGTTTCGGAATCTCTGATTCCATCATCAGTGCTGTAAAACAAATCTGTCAAATCTTGATGTGCTGCCATTTTATAGAAATAGTTTGCAGTTAGGTTTTTTTTAAATAACTCTTCTTCTTCTTCTTCTTCTTATTTTAAATAACTCTGGTTAAAAATATATTTTAACCTGCCTAATATATATTTTAACCTGGAAGAGTTATTTAAAAAAAAAACCTAACTGCAAATATGGAACCCAGGCGTCAACTATTCACCTTGATAGAAATAGTTTTAAAATAGGTTCATTTTTTAATAGGAAAGAGCGTTTTGAAGAGTGCCTGAGAAGTGATTGTGTATATTTGTATAAATGTGATTGCTGCCTGCAGTCCTATGTTGGAAGTACCACACTCCAGCAATTTATTCGTCACAGCCAACACTCTGTATCTCCCATAGAACCGGCCGTCCATACTCATCTCCCTCCCAGTCAGCCATCAGAGATCATTGCCATAGTTCAAACCACCCTTTCAAAAGCTCCAATTTCTCCACACTTAGTAGAACTACAGAGGAATTTGACCTTAGAATTTTGGAATCATTGTTCATTTTCACCCATAGACCTCAGCTAAATAATGATCAAAGTGCAATGAAATTAAATATTGCCCCAACTGTGTAAATACGAATGTGTTTGAATGTGTGTGTGTGTTTGTCTGTGTATGCTGCTCTGTTACTTTGTGTAGATGTTATTGTGCGTGGATTTGATTGCTAGAATTTAGGTGTATGTGTACATATGGCTCCGAATGTTTAAGAGAAATTGTGTTTTTATTTTTAATTGTTAGGCAAAGCAATTTTTTGATGTATATATAGTGATATTTATTTCTTAAAGCTTTTTCGCAATTTGTTCATTATCGTTTTTCATTCCTTGTTTTACAGCACTGATAATGGAATCAGAGATTCCGAAACGTTTGCGATTAAAAGAATGTTCCCTTTTATATTGTTCTTATTTTCATTTTACGTAATAAATTTTTGAATACAGTCATCAAGATTTGACAATTTTAATTGACCACCTCAAGATATTGATCCATGGAGCACACACACACACACACAAACACGGTATTATGTTCGTACCGGCATGGTGAGGCCTCAGATCACGTTATTTCTTGGGTTTTTCTCCGTTGCACTAATATAATTATTGTATTCAAGAATCGTTTGCGTTTCATTTGGTTTCTTGCGTTTTTTCACACGCTCTTTTTTGCATTTTTTGTTGTACATTCTTTTTTTACCCTTGCAATTTCATTCTGCTATTCTTTGTATTTTTGCTTCTTGCAGAAGAGGTTATTCGAGTGCTGCAAAATGCATTAGGTGGTAAATTGTAAACCATTTTCAAATTGTATCGCTTCACGAAGTTTTTAAAATACCAGAGTATTTCCGTGCAGAGTATTTGTAAAAAATTAGGTGTGACTATGATAATGAAATTATCGCAGGCAGGAATAAAAGGCTCATGTTTTTAACTCCTTGGCGTTGCATAGTTAGTTGAGTTTTCTTGGTTGTCTTTCAGAGCTAGCAAATTTTTTTTCATTCTACACTTCCTCAGTAGTACATAGCCATTCCGCTTACTACAAGATGAGCAAAACATTGAAGCCTTCGTCATGTGCTTGGCTCATCTTATAGGACAGTTACTTCAAATCACCTCGAAATAAACCATATAAATTAATAATCAGTGCTCAGTTAATGTTGATCAATACTTCCTATTTGACAAATTTATTTATATATTTTTTTGAATAAATTTGTCAGAGACCAGCCTGTGTGGACCCTCAGCTCCCAGACCTGACATCGAGATGGTGTGCACTGATGAGTTCGGAGGCTGTGAGGACTTGTTTCTCTGTCCTTCCTCCCCTCAGCTCCCTGAGGTGAGTGGTAATGTGTCCTCCTCACTATTCCTCACCTCTATATTCCTCCATCTCCATCGCGAGCGTTAAATTCTCTGCGTTCCGAAATGTTGGTTAAAGAAAGGAGAAACATGGAGAAATTAAAACATGGCAAGCAGCCTTGTTCTCTATCCCTGAGTTAGATAAAAATTCTTGGATAAAAAATAAATCAAGGTAGAACCAATTACATACTTTTTGTTGGCTTCTTGTTTTTTTATTGTTCTCATAATAAAGAACGTAATCATTTCTCTCATCACTTATATGATATGTAACTCGTATTTAAAATTATTTGCCGTCTGGATCGAAAACGTTCAAATGACATGCGTTCAAAACCTACGCCTTGATTATTTCATTGTATGAGATTAAAATTCAGTCATGAGTTTTTTCCAGCACAATTGAAAACGGTAAGGTGACACTCGGCCTCTGTACACACAGGTGGCACGTCGATGCGACCTCAACCGCGTGTGTCGGGTGCGAGGAGAAGTACATTCCAACAAGTCCTTGTGTCCTGACCAGAAATTTGATGCTGCCATCAACCAGTGTGTCGCTAACCCTGACGGTGAGAGTACTTGGGTCTTGAGTTCTTGGATTCTTAATCGCTTTAGAAAAGTTTCAAAACTACAGGGCTTAAAACGCTTCAACTGCCCCAAAAATGTACCTACCCTCTGACTGACTGCTGCTCACGCATTTATTTTTATGTGTATCAATATATTATTTTACTTTTATGCCATTTAACTTTAAACTTAATAATATTTCCTTTGATTTAACTCGTTGGACTTGTTTCTAAGTCTACGAACACTTACATCAAAACAAAATCCATGAAAACTGGTAAGTTTAAAAGTGAGTATATTTTTTTGAGACATCATGATTATTGCAACGTACAAGATGTACTGTAAATCCTGAGCTGTCTGGTAGAGTAGCATGCGAACAATAACACGGCAATTAAGTGACTTATAAAATGCACAATTCGCAGTGAATTCTCTGCCTTTTCTGAGTGGGAACCATCTACTATGTTTACCACTCGTCGCGTTTACTACATCCTACTTTTCACTCTACCATTTGAACTCGTTCCCACTTCTAGTGGATTGTGGCTAGAATTTTCCACTTCTGGCCAAAATATTCAAATTTCGGAGTATTAGTTGCTGTTTATAATCATTATTTTAAATTATATGCATAAATTCATTATTGCCTGTCCCTTCACTTGAACAGTATTATGATAATTCCTCTTGAAAGAGGTTAAAACTGAGACAGTAACTGGTATTAATTGACAACAGATTACTCTGAAAGGGTTACGTATCAAAAAAAATTCTCCCTATTATGTATCGCATTACCGAATTGACTGGATCATTACTATAGTCACGTTATGTATTTCAAGGTTTCAGCGTACAAAAACGTTGTCTTATTTGGCATTGATATTTTAGATGTGCTACTGAGTATTGGAGCTCCATAAGATTGTCTTCTCATTTTGCAGAGTCCGTCTTGTGTCCGAGCGACCTGCCTTTGCCGCAGCAGCCCGCACCGAGGTGCACCAACGTCACCGAGGTGTGCACCAAAAAGCCTATTTGTGACAGCACCGACACCGCCCTAGTGTGCTACCAGCTCTTCCTCTGCCAGGACGCCTACACCGCCTTCGTCAGGAGCAACGTCTTCGGCATCGTCATGGAAGGTATTCTGTGGCCAGATGTTATCGTGTTCTGACATAAATTTTGCTGCATTACTTGCAATGATTGTAGGGATGAATATTTCTATTCTAGTCAGAAAGAAGGAAAGAATGGTTCACCGATACCTCCTCTCTGTGGAGTACTTTGGAAGGAATTAACCTTCATGGACCGTGGACGCTTAGTGCTCCTCGGAGATTTGTACGATTTCTGAACTACTCTCAGAGAGGCACGGTAATAGAGGCTATCCTCATCAGCGTACTTAGGGGAACCAGCGCTCCTCACTGGCTACCCAAGCTGCCCGCTACCAAATCAGCAATGCTTGTTGAAGGATTCATTTGTTTTGGGATTTGCGGTTAGGTAGGCCATTTCATACACTCTTTACGTCTCAGCCTCTCGTGGGTGTTACAGGCGCATCGTGTATCCGACTTCCTGCCCGAGTGTCTTCGTTCACGAATTCTTAATTCTTATTCAACTTGTTCGTCTCATTGAGATGCTCACGCTATCTCCTGTCAGCTTAATGATCTGTGCTACCCAAGGCACTCAAATTTTGAACCCTAGTCACATAATTTGAATTTAAACTTGGCCCAACTTCTCTGTTGTTATCCCTCAACTGAATGGATGCAAAGGAAATGCAAGGCTCTGAATACATTAAGAATAATACAACGATAACTATAGGCCGACAACTCCGATAACTCCGATAATTCATAACTTATTTCATCCCCCAAGGGGATAAAACTATTGTATCTCTGGGAATTAGTGATCTCATGAGAAAAATTTGAGTTCCTAAGGTAAAGTAAGCCATATTTTTGTTAAAACAAAACAGGTTTTTTGGTGTTGTTAAGAACCATCTTTTTTCGGTTCACTACTGCCCAATTTTTCAGCACCTATTGGTTTCTTTTGCAATTTTTATCTAGCTTCATTACATCCATCCTAATTTTTTGTTTCCGTGTGACCATCCTTCTTCTCTTCGAAACACCTTTGTTGGGCCTAGCCAGGCTCAAACTAACTTATGACCGAATCTAAGTGGTTTAACTTAGGTTGGCTCATTAGTCGGGACCGTGTTTTATACATGAATGCACTGACACAACACGAGTTTTTGGTTGATTTCATACACTGACAATAACGCATGTAGAAGGTTGTTTATGTATATTGGTGGTAACACGGGTACGATACCGTTCATTTATGGCCATGAAGCAATCGTACGATCAACATCAAATGTAACAGAAGACTACCTTGTATGAAATAGTCCGAGTTAGATAAACCTCGCCCTGTGAAGGGATTTTACGAACAGTCAATAAAAGAGGGAAATTCTCGCGTACTACATCTTAACGGAGTAAAACAGAATACTTACTCTCCATTGTATTATTAAACTCTTCAACTCTACACTCAAACTCTTGGGAATGCAGCTGCTGAAGAATTTACAATTCTTGCAGCCGAAGATGACTGCGTGAAGCGGACCGACAACACCTTCTCGGAGACCACCACAATCAAACTCGATTGCTCGGTCGAGGGAGAGATTCCCATCACTGAAGAATTCAAGACCTCGCGCTGCATGAAGGATGCCATGTGCAGTCCACCCAAAAATTTCAAGGTACTCACTTATATGTTAGAATTTACTAGCGTGTTGTAGGACAATTTATTGATCGATCTATTTTATGATTGTATATGATAGCAATTAACAATGGTTTTCAACTCCCAACGAAATGGAGAGAGTGAAACACAAGTTCTTAAAATAAGTAGGTCTCCCGGTCATATTTTAATCCGTCATTCCCGCTTTCTATATCACTAGAAGAGCCGTATGTGCCGGCAAGTGTGGTGCACAGTTACAGAGAATTGAACTTGTACCTTCTCATCCGCAGTGTTTGTCACTGCCTCAGGAAGACGATTGGCGCAGAAAGAAAGACTATTACGAAAGTCTATCGCGATAGAAAGAAAGTACGCTGACTTTATGATATTCGAACTCATGCTTTCCGTAAGATCTGCACTTTGGGAAAAGTTATTTATGATAAATTATTTTGTTCTAACAAAGCACCCATGCTAATTTACTTGACGTGATGCATCATTCATTGCAATCCAGTGCCGTCACATTAACGTGTGGTGTACAAATTTCATGCAAGAATTACAATATCACAGTTATTGCATTCCAGCAAACAATTTTTGCGCTCAAGATATAGGTATAAAGATCATGGAATCAATGAAGCTCCGTAGCGATGGCTCGCATGTGTTAAGCTTATAGTTATAGTTTGAAAGTCGCACACTTATCTCTGCTTTGACTAACGTACCTTCAGAAGAGTGCGTATGAAAATATCGACTTATAAATAAATGTAGACTTATAGACTTATAAAGATATGAGAAAGGACGTTAAAAGCTAAAAAATTCAACAATTGCTCACTGAAATCAATTTATCGCTAAATGAACTCACGTTGAAATTTTTTTATGAATAGGGAATAAAATGAATAATAAAACAAATGCACAATAAGCAAGAGCGTGAACACAAATTACTTTACACCCAAGCCGCCATAATCCAGGTTCCTTTGCACTGATGGGATGCGGATGTAGTGTCTTTGCTGTAAAATTACTATATTGATAATTAAATTATCTTCATCGTCGTTTACTTGAGACTACCTAGCGCCCTGTTTATATATTTTTAATTTGTTAATTTTTATTATATATCGATGCCTCAGAACCGTGAGCCCCCTAGCCTCACCCAAACTAATCCAAAACTTAGCCATTTAAAAAACTTTGATCTGAATCTCTACTTATTAACCACAAATTTAGGAAACAATAATATTTAATGCGACTAAACCAGAACTGATATTACGTAACATAACCAATACAACCTAACCCTTCTTGTCTATGCCAATATAACTCCATTTACCTGATTTTAGCTTCAAAAACACAATAATAAATATTGCATGAAACTCGGACGGTCTGCACTCAAAATTTGTGACTAGATTTTAGATCGTCCTCTGCGGGGCGCTCCCCATGGCGTGCGGATATCCTAAAACGAGAACGATAAAAACAATACTAATGACCAGGTTGGTTTTCGTTCTCCAGGACATCCGGGAGAGTTGTAAGGAGTACTACCAGTGCAAGATCGTAGGCGGATCCCTCACGCCGGTGCTGCAGACGTGCCCTGGAGACCAGGTGCTGGAGGTGGCGTCCAAAACCTGCGAGCCCGTCGGGAGGCGTGAGTCCCTGCCCTCCTGCTTGTGCACTGTGGCTTATGCAGACTCTGCTTCGAGTGTCGGCAGTCTGATGGAAGTTTTGCTTATAGTACCAGCAGCAAATGGAAGTTGTGCTTATAGTATCAGCGGTCTAATGGAAGTTGTGCTTATAGTATCAGCGGTCTAATGAAGTTTTTATGCTATTGGTTCCTTAGATTTTGAGCTCTTCTGTTGAGGTTTTTTTGAGGCTTTGCAGTGGTATAGGGGGCAGAATATGTTCGGGAACTTATGTTTAATATAAATTTAAGTATAGTTGCAATCACTTTCTTATCCGGGCAAAAGTGTGTAACCTATGAGAAAGGACTCTTCTTCTAATTTCTTTCGTATAGTTTCCAACTTTTTAAAATTTTAAGCCTAAGTCAAAAAGGTCAATTTAAAAGTTTACCAGAAGCGCCCGCAAGTGAAAAAATTATGAGGAATATTGAAAAAAATATTTGAACTTGACATCATTCCAGATGAAAATTTATCAAAAACTCACAGGACTAAAAAACGAATTGCTAAGACACAGATTCTTTTAAAGAAGTTCAGAAAAGGTACGATCGGAGATGATATCATGATTTCCGACCACGAACTTTTCCCTATCGAGAATAAGTTCAACTATACGTGAATGACAGAGTACTGGAATATTCCTGGCAGACATTGCAAAGTCCTACTAATGGTTTCAGTGGTCATGACACGACTTGGTGATGATAGGGGGCTGCTATTTTCCTAACATGGATTTTTCTTGCGTTTGTCCTATAACGTAAGAATACAAACACAACTTTGGACTCCGCTGCAAAGGAAAGCTAAAGAGCATTGTGATCACGAGCTTTTTAGTTTCACATGTAATTTTAGTTTTATTTTATTTATTTATTTATTTTATTTCATTTTAGTTTCATTCACTTACATGTCAAATAAGTCAAAACAGTAGTACCAGGATAATGTAGTAATTTTAAAAGCTTGTGTTTCCTTCCTCACTACAATTAAAGCTGCTTAAAAAGGAATGGAAGAAAACTACTTAAGTCTTGCTAAGTAATACACCAAAGAGGCACAAGCTCGTGATTCAGGCTAGAGAAGATCACGTCAAACAATAACTCGTCGTAATGGAAAGTACAAAAATGCAGTAATGTAGTAGTGATTTTGCCTGGAAATTAATTAAAAATTACTGTGTTCGTTGAAGTATTTTGTTCGCCCCTTGCAAATGGTTTACTTTTGACACAGCATTGTGGTGAAACAAATTAGTAAATTTCTTAATTAAAAACGTTCTCTCTTTTTCTTTCTCTCTCTCTCGCTCTTGCCAGCGCATATCTCTGGATTGTCCACAGCACACCTTTTGATTTCGCTGATCTTGATTTCATACAGCAATCCGAGTCCTATACGGCCCTCAAGTCAGTCAGTCTATTTATGACGGGTGGGAAGACAGAACGATTCACTATTTCATCTCTCGTTTTGTTCGTACTATCACTCCACCAGCGCTTGCCTCCAGCGTTTCATCAGAATAGTTTGGTTTAGCTGTGAGCCAACTCGGCACGCATCGTGTCCGTGTTGCTCACGGTGCAATTTCCAGATACACAATTTTAGGCAGCGACGCTCGTCACCCCCATTGAGGCCAAGTGGTCTGTTTCAGCGTGATTGAGCCAAGTTCATTAGTATAATGGTTTTATTCTCATTCTCTGTTAAATTTTGTTAGTAAAAGTAAATCATATCTAGGAAAATTAGTAAGTAATTTTAGGCAGATACACAATTTCCAGATACACAATTTTAATAATTTAATTTTCTTATAATAGTAATAATATAATAATATAATATTATTATTATTATTACTATTATTATAATTATTATTATTATAATTATTGTTACTGTTGGTGAAGGTGTTACTGTTGTAATAAATAAATTATTATTAAATTAATAAATTATAATAATATTATAAAAATATATAAATTATAATAATAATTAGTAATAAATTATTATTACTATTATAATTATAATAGTAATTTTCCAGATACACAATTTTAGGCAGCGACGCTCGTCACCCCCATTGAGGCCAAGTGGTCTGTTTCAGCGTGATTGAGCCAAGTTCATTAGTATAATGGTTTTATTCTCATTCTCTGTTAAATTTTGTTAGTAAAAGTAAATCATATCTAGGAAAATTAGTAAGTAATTTTCAATTACTGGTAAAATGTATTTATCTTCTCCTACTCGTGCCCGAATTGTCCCCTGGACTTACAAAAAGTCTTGGAATCTCGTTACCTACCTTTGTGTAACTTTTATTGTATCTGAATTTCTTTGTAATGGAACTAATTGTTATGCTATGATAATTTCAGTAAATTTTATTATTATTATTTTACTTTGAGCTGGTAAATTCAGTTTTACGGTTGCAGTTGATACTTTTTATCATCGATAGCTCTTCCATGGTGTAGGGTAAATTTTTGAAGCTTCTGCTGGAAAAATATCAATTCTTATTCATGACTGATAAAGTTATAGCTACATTATTTTCGAACCAAGACTGACTGTACGATGTAGTTTACTTAAGTTTCATGAACTTTTTTACTTGGATGCATAATTTCTTTTTTTATTTAGCATGCTAAGAAAGCATTTATGATTTGTAAGACAAACAGCTGGCGTTCGGAGCACGAAGAAAATTAAGAAAAACACGTTTTAGGATTCAATCGACTCTGAGCAGTGCATTAATTGCATTGACGTAGAGCACGCTGATAATTATTATAATGTATCAATAGTATACCGTCGTTCAGAAAATTTTAATTCAATCTCAGAGGGAATGTATGTGAACTTTAATGTCATCGATTTGATATACTAGAAAGCACAGTGGATCATGTTAAATCAATCTTAGAAGGAATGTATGACTTAATGTCATCGATTTAATATATTAGAAAACACGGCGGATCACAGTAGTTATCTTTACTTTGTGATGGCAATTAATTTTATGTAAAATAAAACCACAATTTTTTGCACAGCCGACTACCTTCCGTGCTCGCTACTACCTTCCGCTACGGGCACAGAGATGCCGGAGATTCTAGAGATCACAACCACCACCACCACCACAAGCAAGCCTACCAGCGAACTTTTCCCTCAGGAGTTCAATACAACTCTCTTGTGCACACGCGACAAAGAGATCCCCGTGAATGATGACGTGCTCAGAATAAACTGCGATCCTGTACCCCTGTGCAACGAAGTTGGAATGTTCCTGGTGAGTCCATCGTATGGTGCTCAGTGAGGGACGAGCGAACCAAAGACGTTGCTGTCGAGTTCAGAGAGCTACACATGGTGAAAAATTGGCGAGGCGGACTGAGGTCTCCTGATGAGTCCAGTTCATTAGCCCTACCGAGAAACAGGAAAAAGGAGTAATTCAATGTCTTCATGTTTCTGAAATTTCTAGCAATGTAGTAAAGACCTGGAACATTTGAAAGCAACGCTGAGTATGCTATGCTGAATAAAAATCCAGTAGAAACGTTAATTCTTTTGATTATTTAGTAGTACAAATGAGTGTACTATGCACCTGGCACGTACTTTCGAGTGAACCATTCTTAGACGCGCCATTAGGATTTACTGACATGATTTTAAGAGGATATTGTATGTTCTCTCTTGCTCTTTATTTCCCATATTTACCTCATACCTTGTTGGGAAGGTTCTTCACTTAAATTTTATCATTCATGCCGGAACCTACATCAGATGGGCTAAATAAAACTCAGGCAGCCACCCTTAAATTTACTAAATTTACATTAAACATCCACTTTATTTTAAATAACTGCTATGAACGCTGATGCATAACTTTGAAATTCATCAATTAAAAATTGTATTAACACTTGTAGATATTGAAAAATAATCGAAGAGTGCAACAATGATTCATGGAACGACGCATTGCAAAGTAACCAACTCCAGAACTTGCTATTCTAAATATCGTAAAGTGTATCAGCACTTGAAAACAGTGACAAATCCATGCGACGTAATGTACAAGAGAGTGTTCCTTTCAGGGCAACCAGGTGCTGTGCTCGCGGTTCTACGTGTGCCGCTGGGACGCGGTGGCCGGCCACTTCTACCTGGAGGATAGCGTGTGCTCCGACCCCACCAAGCTCTTCAGCTACGAGTCTGGCAGCTGCGTCTTCCCGGCCAGTGAGTGGGGAAGTTGTTCTGTTCCTTTCGATCCAGCTGATACACACCATGTCAGTTCACACGCATGAGTGTTAAATGCTTTATAATTATTACGATGATCCAACGATGGTTACCTCCTATCGAACCTGAACTATTTTCGTACACCTGAGTGAATAGAGATGTGGTAAACTCTCTCTTTCCCTGACGGGAATAAGCAACAGGCTCTCGCTACGAAGCTTCTAATTCTCGTCCATCCCATATGAAAAACAAAGTCTTTTAAGACTAAGAGACTAGGAGACGGTGATCGTATATTGTCGTTATTTTCGCTGTCATGTGAGGAACTGTTTTGTCATTTGCTGGCTAAGTGTTTGTACGGTGCCGCAAATGAACTGCTCAAGAAAAATGAAAGAATTCTCGTAAAAATATTAACACAATTCTTTTTAAAACATTGCAATGCAGCAATTTCTAAATCATGATACGAACCGTTTTTCATAAAATTCACGAATCTCTTTGTATTACGATCGTGTTTTCTGAATATTCTTTAACTTTTTTTTCTTTTTCATAGCTAACGTAACATAAAAATTGAATTTAGAGCAAATGACTAAATTAATATCCTAGACGCGAGAAACGGGTATTGCTCCTAAAATCGCATGAAAGACCATAAACATGAACAGAAGTAAATTAAAAAATTGTGTTGTATTCGTAAAATGCATTAGTTAATTGACTTAATTTACATGAAGCGATTGTGAGTACTGTCGACAAACGTTGAAACGAAAAGTACAAAGCATCGCGCTTGTGTGATGCATGATATTTGAATCAAGTCCTTTGATTTTAAACCATATCTAAATGAAATTACGATTTAATTATGAATAAAAATACATTAATAAAATACACTGAATGCTCTGAGTACCGCCGAACGAAAAGGTCTATGAGCCTGCAATTCATTTCAAGTTGACCAAATCAGCTTGAGTACCACGTGGCAGGGAAAGTTTTCCACTTCCCGATTGGTGCTTCTCAATGAAATGATCACGCTGCTCTTCAGATTAGTTCACAAACACTTGATGATCTGGATATCGTGAATTATTCATAAAAACTGAGATGTTTCGACGTATCGACTTAGCGGAAGTGAATGATGGGATTTCCAGAGATTTCCGGAAAAGCTCATCACTGTTCACGTAAGAAATCCCATGAATTCGGTTGTACGAGATCCCAAACTCACATTTGGTCTAAAGTACATTTCACATTATATTCAGCCTTCGTATAGTAAATTCATTAATTATAAATATTAATCTTTCCGTGGCTTGAAATTATTCAGCTTTTTATCGAACTGATATTAATCTAAAATAAGTCTCCCCTAAATAAGTAATTGGTGTTTAGTTTATGAAAGACTTATTGCTTGAAAAAACAGGTTTCCAGAAAATACATGACATCATAGAACGCATATTTCCGAGAAAGAATTTGTAAAAATTTCGCACATTCATTTAAGCTTGAGTTGACACAGAGGTAGTACCAAAGCACAGCGTCGTTTCTGCATGCTGAGATATGTTGGACCAATTATCTCAATTCCTTTCAATTCAAAACAAAAACTGGAAACAAGCTTTCGTTTCTTTCAAAAACAAAAACTTTTTTTTGCAATGCATCAAAAATCGTGCCTTATGCCTCTCATGAGATTAAATATAATGTTTCTTTTTTCCTTTACCTCAAATAAACTTCAATTGCCTTTCAAATTCTTGATTAAAATTCATCGTTGAATTTTGAGATATTGTGCACTGAGTCCAATAGATACAATGAAGAAATAAATCTCGAAGAATAATCTTAGAAAACATAATGAAGAGTGTTTTCATAGTTTATCGTTTTCCAACTTACGACATCGCTTGAAATTCTAAATTAATTTGATTGCTATTGAAGAACAATAAGAGCCTAAAGCTTTCTTACAAATACGGTATTTCGTTCCGGTTAGAGCAAATTTTGCCTATCAAATTTTCTTACTATTTGCTTCCGGGCAACCATTGCTTTCATCCCCACAACTTAACCCTCTTTACTCCCCTCCGAATGTTGTTGGCGTTTGCAACCTAGACTTTTTCTTCTATGACAGCAGTGTTGGCATTATCTGTGCAAGTAAACTTTGATTTATTCGCATATATAAATATAATAATCTTTACTTTTCCTTCACCGCCAGACGCTTGCAGAGTTTGAAGGGTAAATCTACAGCTCAGCACTGCTCCCACGCTTCCGCTCAACGCTTGCCGACCGCCGCTCCCAACATAAGACTTCACTGGAAGCTATCTAAAATTCAAATTTAAAATCCACTCCTGAAGCATTGGAAATTTAGGGGTGATTACAATTTTAAAAAGCTTGTACATTCAAATGAGCTTATATCGACAACTGTGCACAGAACTGTAAACAGACGTCAGCTGCGAACGACGCTTATTTATGCAAATGTTAACTTTTCGGAAAGTACGATTTAAAATTTCCGGGATTTCAGCAGAAGAGACCCTTACATTTTCCATAAAGTCCTGGAAAAGCCCCGGTATCATACTTACCAAGAGGGGATGCAGTGCAGTAGTTCCAAAGAATTTGAGTCCTCTTTTGGAACATCGGTGTTTGGAGCAATACACACATAGGTTGCGTAGATGTAGAATGGTTTTCTGTTGAGGAAGATCTGGAGAATATATTTATTTCTGTTGGCGCAATCTTTCACAAGGGAAATGACGTTGTGCAACATAAATAATCAAGGAGTCCAAGTAGGCATTAGTATTCAGCGATGTGCTTTTCCCCATTAAGCATCGTTCATAATGGAAGCTTGCTAAACACTAATTCAAATTAATAAGGGATAAATTTCTCTGAAAAATTACGTCTAGGTGATTTTCTATGTTTTCATCAACGTTAATTTTAAGCTAACTATAATTCAAAATTCATTGAATTGCGCCTACAATTAGTTATTTAAAGAATTTCTCTGCTTCCCTGGATGTTCAGAGCAGGACTACATTATGAATTGAAGAATTACAGAACAAAGAACGAAACCGGCGAGGCATTTAACTACTACAGCTATGACTGTCTCATTCCAACATTTAAAAACTACAGATGGTGCTCAAAGTATTCTCAGGAGGTTCAGGCCGCCCGGTCAGTTATTGTAGCTGAAGGACTTTTCATTTAATAGTTAGTGCCACGCAGTATTTAAGTTCAAAAATTACAGCTAACTTTCTTGTATTTTTTTACGGTCGTGTGTACGAAAGCAAAAAGCGTATGATTTTGCGTTAACAAAATAACTGATGTGCTATTCTAAATCTACGAAGAGTATTTTAGTTTTTGTGTCTCGATGTACATTTTTTTGTTATTTAACGCTTAATTTATATTACATTAGTTACCTAGAACTAATTTCATGAAGTGAGTGGTGTGGTAACATGGGTTTTCCTACGAGTTTTTACCCCTATATTTATTTAAAATCAATTGTGGGATAGGTTAACTTAGTACTTCATTTGTTCAAAATTAATTGGGTGAAGATCGACTTACTGATTGATTAAAATGTTGCTATCAGGCAAAACTGGTTATCACATTACCCAATGAGAGTACTTGAAATTTATTCGGTTTTAATTGATAGAAAGATCACTCCCATTAATCAATTTTTTGAACAGACGGTAAAATTTCATGGTGGAATTGGTTTAAAATTACTTCAGTAGAGCCAATTGGTACGAACTTCACTCCAGTTTGCTTCTTTAGCTTCAAGAATGAAGTGACGTGAAGGTGTGGTGCTTAGGAGGGTGTCGAGGTTTGTGGATGTGTTGAAGGTGGTGCAGTTCACATTGGTTTTCATGATCCATGGGCAGAACAAAGCAACAAAATAGTACAAAGATGAATGGGTGAGAGGAAAAATATGATAACTGGAATGAAAGTAGAAAATAAGTAGAACACATAGATCGGCAGAAAGATAGCAACTTGAAAAGATAGAAGATAAGAACGTTGAAACAAGATGAAACATAAATTCACAAATATGTGACTGATACGAGAGTTCGGTATTTCTGACAAGCATATTCTTTGTAAACAGTTTATGGACATGACATCACCAAAAATAAGGATGACATGCTATGTACTGTGGAAGAAAATGATGAAGACGACATGTAGCGACCGAAAGCTAGTTGAAAAATATTAGCCTGCCAGAGCAGTTCTCGTTCTGGACACACGTCGGCGGATATAGCATGACATAAAAAGCTCATTATTGGTTTGTTAGAAATGCCTGTATTGCCAATAATTTTAAAAGCCTCTATTTTGTCAATTAGAAATGTAATTTCTATTAAATCTGTATCGACAGTTAGAAACTGTATTGTCAAGATTAAGACTGCATTGCCAATGCAGTCAATGACAGCATATAGCTGAGCTATATACTGTCATTGAGTCTATATGGTTTTAAAATTCAGTATCGTCAAGTGGAATTGAAGCGCCAAATTCATATCTGAAATTCGATAGGTTTGCCGCTTACTCTTCAAGAAAGTGCCAGTGTTTCTCCCCGCGTTACGCGGAAGTGGCGTAAGTCCCCGCGTTACGCGGTGGTGGCGTATAAGCCCCTGCGTTACGCGGTAGGGGCGTAAGTCCCCGCGTAACGCGGTGGTGGCGTAAGTCCCCGCGCTACGCGGTGGTGGCGTATAAGCCCCCGCGTTACGCGGTAGTGGCGTAAGTCCCAGCGTTACGCGGAAATGGCGTAAGTCCCCGCGTTACGCGGTGGTGGCGTATAAGCCCCACGTTACGCGGTAGTGGCGTAAGTCCCAGCGTTACGCGGAAATGGCGTAAGTCCCCGCGCTACGCGGTGGTGGCGTATAAGCCCCCGCGTTACGCGGTAGTGGCGTAAGTCCCAGCGTTACGCGGAAATGGCGTAAGTCCCCGCGTTACGCGGTGGTGGCGTAAGTCCCAGCGTTACGCGGTAGTGGCGTAAGTCCCCGCGTTACTCGGTAGTGGCGTAAGTCCCCGCGTTACTCGGTAGTGGCGTAAGTCCCCTCGTTACGCGGTAGTGGCGTAAGTCCCCGCGTTGCGCGGTAGTGGCGTAAGTCCCCGCGCTACGCGTTGGTGGCGTAAGTCCCCGCGTTACGGGGTAGTGGCGTAAGTCCCCGCGTTACGGGGTAGTGGCGTAAGTCCCCGCGTTACGCGTTGGTGGCGTAAGTCCCCGCGTTACGTGGTAGTGGCGTAAGTCCCCGCGTTACGCGGTAGTGGCGTAAGTCCCCGCGTTACGCGGTAGGGGCGTAAGTCCCCGCGTTACGCGTTGGTGGCGTAAGTCCCCGCGTTGCGCGGTAGTGGCGTAAGTCCCCGCGTTACGCGGTAGTGGCGTAAGTCCCCGCGTTACGCAGTAGGGGCGTAAGTCCCCGCGTTACGCGGTAGTGGCGTAAGTCCCCGCGTTACGCGGTAGTGGCGTAAGTCCCCGCGTTACGCGGTAGCTGCGTAGGTTTCGGTAGGTGCTCGCATTTTTTTATGACGCATTATCTCACCTGATATTTGCGAGCTTAGTTGTGTGACTATTTATTTATTTATTTGCTTTGTTGTAGTTAGACTATTTATTTTGTTCGCTTGTGCTTTCCAGTTGAATATTTACAATGTGCTTCCGTTGCCAGTACATCTGCGCTTTGTTTTTTAAGTTCTTGCGTTGCGCATATGAGAACTGAATTTTCATACACCGAGTCTTCATTTCTTTGAATTACCACACTAAAAAATTTAAAACAACTATGCTTTTTTGTATTTTTAGCTATGAGATTCTAGGTTATTTTCTAGCTTAAATTCACAGCTCACGAGCAGCTGTTAGGGTCAAAGAAAGCAAATGCTATTGTCGCTCTGCTCCCTCGTTTTGACTTCAAATTGCCCTCTCATCATTCACGATCATCGCCAAAGCAATATTTATTCCTCTATATATGCCTTGTCTGCTTTTACAAGTTTAAATGACAAGAAATAGAAATGACAATATCATTACAGGGAATAAACCTAAATATTGCACACAACATCAAGCGATCCATTAGTTTTCAGCCATTTTTTTCAGAAGGATGAATTATCTCTTGATGAACTATGCCGAAACACAATGAAATATGACGTCTCTATTAATGAATAAATTTTATCTCCTGAGACAAAATACTGTAACTCTTTTAATATTACTGAAAATAAACTAGACATTCCTTCAGAACCCCTCCTTGAAATAACAAAGCTAATTTGTATCTTCTTTCGTGTAATAAATCATGTAGATTTGTGCCATGTCTCCACTTTGTGTGGGCATTTCATTGCTTCTTCTAAACTAATAAAAACTACGTACGCATATGATCCCTGATTTCCTTCAAAATATCTAGCAGGCCTCGTAATTCTGTCACCATGTGGCAGGTGTTTAGTTTCCATTTGTAGGTACCATCTCGAAACCAATGGTGTTTCAATTGCAATTAAGAGATTATATCGCATTTCTCAAGCAGTCTGAATCGAGTCGCTCTTCGCACTAATGCCCAATCGGGTTCAGCTTATGTGTTTCAATCTGCATCACTGAGCTGAGATTGTGCACTTCCTAGTGAGGGAAGACTTGCAATTTGGGAACTGAATTTTCAAATTTTTTCGAGTCACAAACTTGACGATGAAATTTTGTTATGCTGGAGCTGGTAAAAAATCGCAGGGAGCTCAAGCAGCGCTGATGCCATCACAAGGTTGCAGTCTGTAGTTTACTGCTGACCCAAGTGCAGATGTGATAACTTCATTTCCTTGTTGTCCTGATGGTAACCTTGTTGTGTTATTCTAGTGTTGCGGACATTCTTTATGTTATTCTATCGGTGACACTATTTTTTGTCCTAATCGTCAAAACGTAGTATTTTATAAATAACGGCATTCGTTGTCTCCAAGAAATGGAAGTTTTTTTGGTTCCGAATCTTTTTCTTACATCCTACAAAATACCTAATTGGCGACCACTATTTTGTTTTTGTAAACGTTGGAAGTAAAATATTCCACGATAGAAATCTTCAGAGACATTTAAATTAAAATACAGCAAAATTATTTTCGAATGATCTTTACTTCTCACAAAAAAAATCACGTGTGCTCGTTCAGCTAACACCGCCAGCATTCAAACGTTAACTGAAATTGCTGCTAGTGTCTTACGTTTTTGTAAGCGTGTAAAATGTTCCCAATCTTAACATTTTTGTTAGAGGCTCCATTATTACCACTTTGTTCTACACTAATTTTGCCACTTCTTAGCCTAAGAGTAGAAATTAATGCACAAGCTCATTCTTCCACTCTTCAGCCAATTGCAAAATTACGAGCATTGTTCTTTGTTTTGAGTTTCAGGCTGTGGTTACTTTTTTGATCCCGATTGCTATCGCATTATTGTTAATATTATTTTTAGAATTTTCATGAATTTATTTCCAGTAAAGTTGCCTAATATATTTATGGCTTTTATTTTTGACCACTGTATGGATCCTCAGCCAGAAACATATATGCGCCTACGGAAAGGCAATTTTTGAGTGAAATTGAATAGAATTTGACAACAGAAACGGACTGAGAGGTCCATTTTCAGGTTGGTACCCAAGTATTCAGGTCACGTATATTCGACTTGGGTGAAACGGTGGTCAAAGAAAAATAAGGTTTTACAGTTTACTATTCGTTCAACACTCCAAATGAAATTTAATACAGAGCATATAATGAAGAACATACAAAATTACAAATGAATATTAGATAAAATAAATACGGACAACCAGACAGCTATAGTTCAGAAATTTAAGCCATACACCTTTTCTCGTTTTATAACCACACGTCAGGACAATATAGAAACAGTCTGCACAATCATACAACAGCGAATAAAAACTAATAACAGCGGCTCAAAATATAGCAACATCAAGTACAAATCTAGTGACGATGCTGCAAAATTGATAACAGATGCAAAATGTAGTGACAGAGACAAATAAATGTAACGTTGCTTCAAATTGTATAACACTCTCAGAATGTTGCAACAGACGATCATTTTCTTCAACAAATAGTCAAATCTTGTAACAATGCTTCAAATAGCCAGTATCACAGGTTCAAAATAATGAAACAGATGCAAAAAATAGTAACGAAGAGTCATAAGATGTAACAACATCTTTTAAACTCCTATTGACGAGAGAAATCTTTTTTTTACACTTACATATTAAAAAAATTGAAAATAATGGGTTCACCTTGAAATCCCGAATGTCAAAATCCCGGAAATCAAAATCTCGAATATCTAATTCCCGACCATATTTGGCAATGAAATACATATGTACTGTACATACTGTACATGCCAGTTGGCAACCCTGATTACAACACTCGGGATTTTGATTTTTGGGATTTGGATATTCGGGATTTCGACATTCGATATTTTCACTTTCGGGAGCATCAATGCCACCCGACAATAGTACATATGGGACTACATATGTACATTCCATTACTTTCCGGTCAATGGATGATGTAATATCCGACCGGGAAGTATGTACTGGAATTTTCCAGAACAACTCTGACGTGGCCGGTTCACGTGTGATACATATGATGTTCATTCTTTATTGTAATTATCAATAATTTTGAATGCATAGTCTGAATATGCATCGTGTACTACGCTATATGCTACTTTACTGTTTATTTTACTTATGAAAAACTCTGTCAGAATTGTTAATTTGTTACAATAATATGCACGTACGTTACTATTTTTTGTGTAATTGTTATCCTTTTTGAGCATTGTTACAATAAACCGACTCTGTCAATACACATTGTTTCTTTGTTCTGATATATAGTTTCACTGTCATTCATTTTGCTTGGTGTCGCTATAATTTGTCACTGTTGCTATTTTTTGCGACGCTGTCTCTATATTTCTATTCCCTGTTATATTCAATGGTTCGTCGTTGTTAAATTTGTAGTTCGTCGGTACATTTTGAAAGAATGTGGTTATAAAACGAGAAAAGGTGTATTTGGCAGTGAAACACTGTACATGCCAGTTGGTAACCCTGATTACAACATTCGAGATTTTGATTTTTGGGATTTAGATATACGGGATTTCGATATTCGGGATTTTGACTTTCGGGAGTCTGAATGCCACCCGACAATAATACATGTAGGACTACATTCCATTACTTCCCGGTCAGTTGAACATGCAGTATCCGCTGACCGGGAAGTAATGGAATTTTCCAGAACAACTGACGTGTCCGGTTCACGTGTGATACATATGATGTTCATTCTTTATTGTAATTATCAATAATTTTGTGTGCATAGTTTCAAAATGCATTATGTACTACACTATATGGCTACCTAACTGTTTATTTCGCTTATAAATATTGTGTCAGAAATTGTTAATTTGTTACAATAATATTTACGCACGTTACTATATTTTCTATAATTGTTATCCTTTTTGAACGTTGTTACAATAAACCTACTCTGTCACAACATATTGTTTCCTTGTTTTGATGTATAGTTTCACTGTCAGTCATTTTGCCTGGTGTCGCCATAATTTGTCGTTGTTGTTATTTTTTGCGACACTGTCTCTATATTTCTAATCCCTGTCATATTCAATGGTTCGTCGTTGTTAAATTTGCAGTTCGTCAGTACATTTTGAAAGAATGTGGTTATAAGACGAGAAAAGGTGTATGTGCTTCACGGAAAAACGTTAGCCACAATACTGCCAGAGCGACGAATGAAGCACTCCTAAAACACTGCAATTAGAGTCTAATTGCTTGAAGCCGGCCTGATCTTCGCTGCCAGTGTAGAAAGTGAAGTTGTTGATAGATTGAATGCCGGAAAAGTTTCGAAGTCAAAGTCCCTGAAAATACTTACAATTATAGAAACTAGAAAATTGTTTGGTGTCCAGAATTCGCCACTCGAAGCAACATTCGCAGCAGCGCAGGAGTTCAACGAAGTGGCGAGCTTAGCCTCTGGCACTTTACGTGGAACAAAATAAGTTTGACTCGGACTCATTTGAACTTGACTTGGATTAAATTGAATTTGGCTTGGATTAAATAGAACTTAATTTGGATATATTTGAATTGTCTTTCCAGAGAAAGATATCTTTTATAATGACGGAAATTAAATAATTATGCATATTTTGGGTATGGTAACGTACACATGGACTTGTTCCACGTCAATCTCATATCTGTTCAAAATTGATCAGAATAGATACACTTGAGATAGAGATTACACTTTACTTCTGGAGAACTAATCTAACCTACATGACATTTTTAATTAATACTATACGTTCTCTCTCACGTTAAGACGAGGGAGAAAAGAAATTAAATGTTGTTGCGTAGAGCGAATGGATCAGGATACCCAGCTTAATGGAAGTTGCTGCTGACGATTGACAGGAGTGGCCAAGTGCGCCTAGAACGCTCGGTTGAGAAGCCATAATTCATGGGGTGTCGGGCACTCAAGCGCAGTGAAGAACGTCACAGGATAGGTAATTTTTTAATAAGATTATCTTAAATTCGGATTCAAGAATCGTGTTGAGTCCGTGTTATTAAGCGCCTGGCCTTCCCAAGCTCATCTTTTTGTTGGCTTCTACTCTCCTGCGCGTTGAGGGAAATAATTACGAGTATTTATTAAGCTATAATTACACAAAGACACGCTGCAAATAAACGCAGAGAAAGCTACATACGAGTGACGCGTCTCATGATGTAACCCAGACGATAGAAAATAATGGCCTAAGAAGAAATTAATTTGCAAGATTATAGATTGGAAGTGCAAGAAGAAATAAGTTTTAAGATTATAGACAAGAAGAAATAAGTTTTAAGATTATAGATTGATGGTGATGACATGCATTTTTGCAGATTGAAAAACTTTGATAAACAGCATTACTTCTCCAAACGGTGCTGCATCTATCTAATACTAAGAATGACTGTCGTGTGATTATATATTTATATGTTTCGTGTCACGCTCTTCAGAATAGATAAGACTAAATTAGCTCTGGCTCTTGGTTTCAGTTCACTGGTAAATTAATACACTCACTTTCGCTGTACAAGTGCACTATAATAAGTCACTTTCAAAAAAATAGAGAGATCCAGAGCCTTGTATACTCGAGTCCGTATCGTGGATACTCTTGGTGTGTTCATATATTTGTTCGGTGTCCGCTTCTTTTGTCTCTCAGTGACGCTCATTAGGATGCTTAATGACCGTATCCGTGAAACGAGTTTCACCAGAGTACAAGTACAAGAATATTTTTATCTCGGGTACTTTTAGAATGGATGTATTTGTTTGTCATCCACATCTGGAAATTTATTCAAGAAAAATATTGCAAACCGTCATTATTGACGGGCCATGTAGACTACGTAGACAAATAATTTAGGTGAATAGTGCGGAATAAAAATATCGATGCGTACTTAGCTAATGGCAATTTATGATAGTGGATTGTTTCGAGTACTTTACCCATGAGTTCGATCTAAATGAACATAATGATCATTGTTTTAAAAGTTTCACACAGTGTTACCGAGTAGTTTTGGTAAGGTTATAGAGAAATAATTAAACTTACATTAATCGTAAACGTTTAGAATGCGAGTATATTGAATATTTATAGTTCCGTTAGTTAATAATGATAATTCTATGTCCACCCAAATGAAAAAGTACAATATAAGAAGAACTTCTAGAAAAGTATGAAAACTTGAAAAGTAAAGCTAACTCCTGTGGGCGTTGTAAATGAAGTACCGTAATGACGAAGAAAATTCATTCATAACACACTGTATTTCGGATTTCCCTGCCCTTCGGGCTAGATTTCAAGTATCGATTTATTAAAACTTAGAAGCCTCTCCTTTCTCTTGGTAACTATTTTCGCATGCGTTTCCAGGCTACGTGCTTCATGATGCAGGCCGTTGCTATCACAACATCAATATTATGCTACAGTACGCACCACGGGGGAGGCAACAAGGTAGGGCCAAACCTGTCTTTTTTCGTCGACTGTGTGGGTTTACTGACGTCACGGCAACGAACCAATAGCAGCGGCCATATTGCATCTGGTAGCACTGCTACCACCAAATTTTGCTCCACTATTGGCCTAACGACATGGCGTTTTGGTGACGTCATAAACTTTGAATGAAATAAAGCCTCTCTATTGGTTAGCTGAACAAGAAGAAGTTTATTTTCCCCCATAGAAATGACCCTACCTTGTTTCCTCTACTGTGGTACGCACTGGAAAAGAGTTCGCCCTCTCTACGTTCTTGTCAGATCGATCAGATTCGTGAAATAAATGACAGTGCTTTCGAACTTCAATGAAACAGACTTAACGAATTACAATTTTGATTTTTGTTCTTACATGCTCGATGCAACAACCAAATCTTTGCACCTTTGATTTGATAGCAAAGCAAATGTCCAAAACATCTCGGAATTCTTACTTGAAGTGACAAAGATACGCACTCCAATGGTAGCATGAATCGTCGCCCAGCTTGTTTTCCTGCAGCACCATCAGGCAATCCGGTTTCGAAATGCTACTAGGAAATCTGTTGCGGCCATCAGGCTATTGATTTGAGTATGTTGGTGGCATTGACAAACCATTTGAGACCGTCTCTGCCCCGAAATCTTCCTCCTTGACCGGGGAACCATCGATCCACTCAAAGTTCGATGTGCTTCCCACACGGGTTGCGCCCACCCACACGTATTGCCTAGCTGTAGAAAAGATATAATGACATGATGAATATCAATGTATTAAAAGACAGTTATAACTGAGAGTGTAGCAAAATTTTAGAGCATGGTTTCACGCTTTAACTACAATTATAGACAGGTTCAAAAGGCAGTAATACAGAAATATGGCACTTGCTGTTTTTTCTTCAACTTAGACATGCGAAGGTGTGTTTTTAATGTGATAAGCTACTAGAAAATACGATTATTTATTCCAAAATTGAGCGAATATTTTTGGGAATTTTGTATCGCATGAAGTTGTGATTCATGTATCCAGATTCTGTCTGGTAAATGCACTTTTTCACCAGCACGACATTCTCAATTGAGTCAGTTGTGTGAGAAAGTATGCAGATTTTATCCCCAGGAAGAGTCTTACCATATTCATTTGTCAATCATATACCTAGATGAGGATTGAGGAGGAATATCATTTGAAAACAATCCATTTCACAAATTAATCCAGAATCAAATACGTCTGAATTAAACAGCTCATATGAGAAATAAACCAACAACACACAAATCCATCCTAATCAATAATCATGGAACATATATAAGACCAATTTCGTACACTGTGATGCGATGTATCCGTTGAGGGCATTCCAATTCGTGGGCTATATGAAGAGGTCTCCAGTAGGCCAGAGGCTCTGGCACGTCATGCGGGCCTGAGCGAACGGCAACAGAGGGAACCACCAGAACGGTGGCATGAACACGCACCCGAGGTCAGTTATGTTCCGGAACATACTGGGGCAGCAATTGCCGGTATTCTTGCAGTCTTCCAAAGCAGCCGCTGTTACAGCCAAACAGAACTTTCATAATTAGATATAAAATTATGTCATTATATGTGATTGATAATGAGCAATATCAGAGTATACAAAATTTCCGCCATCCAGGCACTACTGAAAGTGTCACTTAAACCTTATAAGATCATTGACATCATACAAGCACTCAAGAAAAAAATTGAAACGGTAAATATTAGGAACAAATTTACAAGCATGTTTATCAGCATTTTGACGGAAACAACATAAATTCATCAAAGAGTGTTGAAGTTAAGAGTTTATATATGACGTGGTAGTCCCTAGGATGTCGAGAAGAAGCCGGTATTTTGGAGTATATTTATCAACGAAAAGCTGGCTATAGGTAGAATGTTCTGTATTCAACAGGTGCTGCCAAGCACGATTGATCAAAAGTTCGTCAATACTTTATTTTCAATTGTGCTACCAGGTAAGAAGAGCAGAGGTCAAACGAGAGCGAAGGTATGTTAAAACTTTGAAGGCAAATTGAGCCACCGCTGGTCACCGAATGGATCTTCTTATTGGCAGCGACTCACTGACCGAATTTCCTCAGCGCGTTGGCAAGCGTGCTCACGAAACGACCAAATTTAGCCAGCACGCTGGCGTTTTCGTGCTCGGAGGTTTTCCGACAGTATGCTGGCCAGCGTGCTCAATTTCAGTGCCGCATTGAAAGTTGAGGAGGAAGGTATACTGTCATGTTGAGCACCGATGTAGAGTGGACAAGAGCGCAAACACTGCGCTTCATAGACGCTTTTCCAGAACACGAGTGTTTATGGAAAGGGAAATCTGCCGCGTACAGGAATAAAGTATTGAGGCAACACGGTACAAAAACTGTCCAAGAAGTAATGGACATAAGCCATTCATTAAAATAACATTGCAAAGAAAATACAAATACTTCGTGCGCAGTACCGAAGACAATTTATTTCATGCGCGTCAAATTGTTTACTTGGTCGATCTTCGTAGTCATTCAATATTAGCGATGGTTTAATTATTTAATAATTAATTACTAAATGAAGGATTTCAATATTACATGGTAATTTAGGGAATTTATACTTCCACTTTATGACTATTTATGTGTAATATATATTTTCGAAGAATTCAATTTACCTAAGTACCTCTTATCATTATGACAATATATTACATACGAATACAAGCGAGAAGTAAATAATAAACTAAATTAAAAACAATGAAAATAGAAAAATATTACAAAAAATGCCTCTAAGTTTTCAGAACTGATAGTCACTTACTGTTTAGATATTGGAAACATTGAACTTAAAAACCGCTATTTATTTATTATTTTAGCATTTTCCTCTTATACGACATAGTCTTTCCCTTTCTCCTTTTATAAATATGACATAAAGTCCCAGATGCATCGACAGGATTAGTGCGAGTTGACGCTCTCAACTTTAAAGAGCCAATTTTCATGTCTATTCTGTCTATTTATTTCTATTTTTTTCTTTTTGCCGCCTTTTTTGTTTTAACATCATAGATGATAAAGATATATTTTTTCTCTCCCATTTACGCAATATTGCCCCCGTTTTTGGTAATATAGGAAAGAATAGGAAGAATGAAATAATCCATTAATTCATATACAGTACATGAAATTATTCATGAAATAATTAAAGTCTTCATTGTTAACGCCGAGTCTTTCTTCTAGAAAAATTCCAACGAAGCTTTGTCCATTCCTTTTTTCTTCGTTTGATGGCATGCAGTTTTTTAATAACTTAAAGCGCAAGAGTGCTTCGAAGATGGATTTTCTCTGGTGATGTGTATTTCATCTTTCGAGCAGCGCACACCCTCCCTCACAACAGTTGAACATCGACTGAAGTTCGAGCAGCGGTCTACCAGCACGCCCGACGTCGTCTTCAGTGGAGCACCAAACTCAGTGTGCTTGCCAGCATGCTCGCGAGTATGCTGGCGAAATTTTGCCAATGAGTTGCGGCCTTAATGCTTCCGACCGACGAGTGGTCACATACTTAATTTTCATAAAATATAAAACTGACTTAAAACAAGATCCCTCTTATATATGTCGGAGGTAGATACGGAGGTAGATTGTTTCTTAAGTCTAGTACAATGGGCAAATTTGAGTAAAGCTACCTGTGGGCCCGAATAAGTTCAGCGACTTTTAGAGTATCCTACCATCAACGCTATTTTAAGGCGTACAATATTATCAACCTAATTCACTTAACCTAGATAAGCACTAGATTGATCAATGAATTAGTTAACTTTATATTCGATGCTTCATTTTATAAAATGGTTTATATGGGCTAGATGTTAACAGTATATTCTAGAAACGATTTAAAAACAGACAGAAGATCAATGACATTAAGCATGGCAAATTACCTTATCAGAATCAGTCATGTAGGAGCAAAGATTTGACTTGGTTATCTTACAAGATTAATATTCCTTCATGAAATGAGATTCAAGATTAATTTTGAATTCTTTGTAAGATTATACCCACGGATCTCAATAGGGATTAAGTTCCAAGTTTTAGTTACAACGAAGAGGATACTGCGTCGTGACTGAGCTTTTGAATAATAATGAAGCATGAAGTTTCTTCTATTACGGGTTTGTTAAATGGTCATGATGGCCAGTTTGTGCAGTTAATAATCGTTTGAGGTTTTTGTCGCCATCATTAGTGAATGTTTTGTACATGAAATTACATGTGGAGAGCTTTTAGAGATCAGTGATTTTTAGGTTTTTGTAAACTTTTGAATAAATCATTTGTGTGAACATTAAATTCTAGATTCTTTATCGCCATTATGGTTCTTTTTTTTTTCAGTGAAAAGTAAATTGGTTTTATTTAATCATTTCAGTACCATGCTTCCATTCCGTATTGTAAGTATGGTGAAATGAGCGTTCGGTAAAGTATTTGCATAGCTTCTTCAGGCAGGAAATTTTTTATTTTATGGTGAAGTCCGACGGATTTCGATAACTCAATACTAATATGAGCGATGTGCTCTTTGGAAGTCAAATGTTTACCTATTATGACGCCCAGGAACTTACATGAGTTGGTTTTTTCGATTTCACGTTCGCCAGTTTTAATGCGTTAAAAAGATATATTTTTTGTATGAGAGTGTAATACATTTTTTTTTATCGATATTAAAGCTTTCTTGATTAGTTTTAAGCCACAATGAAACTTTATGGAGTTCATTATTTATACTCTACGCGATTAGAGCGGGATTTTGGCTTGAAAAGACGGTAGAAAGCGTGCTGTCATCGGCAAAATATATGAATTTAAAAAATAATTTAGATTCAAAAATATCATTGATGAAAATTAGAAATAGGAGAGGCCCAAGGGCAGATTCTTGTGAAACTCCATGGCTAATTGTCTGCAGGCTCAATTTTGCATCGTCAATTTCAACGTATTGCTTCCGATTTGTTAGGTGTGCCATAAAAGTGGAGTTTCGAGAGTAATATGTTATTATTCACACAATCGAATGATTTTCGAAAGTCAATAAATACGAAGAAAACAAGCTTTCTTTCGTTTATATTAGGATGAAGGTATCGCAAATGATTGAATATTTCCTGTGTTGTCGATACTTTAGAGCGAAAAACAAATTGTTACCATAGAAAAATGACTTTTGTTCAAATAAGAAACACTTTTTATGCACAAATTTCTTGAATATTTTGCTAATAATTGGTAGCACAGAAGTAGGTTTATAATTGTTTACGCAGGTTTTTCTCCACTTTTAAAAATAGGAGTTACTCTAGCAACTTTGAAGGAGGTCAGGAAAGTGCCTCGGAGGAGAGACTGGTTAATAGCATTGGATATGAGCTGGCTATTATATCAGCAATAACTCTATGTACTTCAGTCGAAAACGTTTTTAATCCACTCGATGTATTTTCTAGATTGTTTATGCACGCAATTGCATCGGAAGAGCTGGTAGGCGTGAAGAAAAAAAAGAGTTGTGCACACGAACATGAACCATATATTCCAAGGGATCAGTAGGTTCTCTTGGAATACTATCAGGTACATTTTTCCATACGTTTGCGAAGAAATTGTTAAAAAGATTTGCAATATCTTTCTTCCTGGGAAATTTTACATCATCTTGAACAATACACTCATGTACACTACAACAATATACTTCTCGTGCTGGGTACGCTTGACGTTTCTTTATATTCAACACGATGTCTTCAGTAATCAAGGGCTTTTGTCTATTTTTCGGTGTAATTGTGCGAGTTAAAATTGGACAACCCTGATTGTATGCGTTCATTATAATTTCAGACAACTTTAGTATTGCTTCATCAATGTTCGTTGCATTATTGTTCGGTTGAGAGATGGGCAATATTAGCATTAGTTCTTCTAGAACGGTGCGCATTTCTCCCAATTTTGATTCGTTTACGTTACGATATGAGTAAGTTTCAGCCAGTTGATTGGTGGAAACGATATTAACATTTTCTGAATAAGAACAACTGGAAAATGATCTGATAAATCGGAAGAAATTATTCCAGTAAGAAAGCCAGTTGGATCTGTCATAAAAAAATTGTCGAGCAGTGTAGCAGATTCTCAGTATATCCGTGTAGGCTTTGTGATAATCGGAAGGAAAGATTTAGACTGAAAAACGTTTTTGAAATCTGAGATTGGTTCAAAGCTTTTACAGCTGTGAAAGATTGGTTCACATTGGCTTGAGATTTGTTTGAGATTGGTTCACGGCTCAAAAATTGGTTCGCAGCTATTGTCAAACGCAAACTGATGATTTAGTTTTCACTTTGGTTGAGCAGTAGACAATAAATTTGCAAATTTTCACGCACCTTTCATTATGAGAAACTTACGTAATTTTCTTGTGACTAAACTTCATTCTCGTATGTTCCGTAATATGCAGCATTTATATATTTTTTCCTAACTCTCATCTGCATACCAATGTGAAAAGTTCGATTATTTTTTATTTTGGCTTGCAAAATAGCAAGATAAAATGAGAGTTGTTTTATATTCCCACATATGAGAGGACGATGAAATAAACAGCACAGGATTGAAAAACAGGGAAACTAAGATACCCTTACGAACCCTTGTCAAAGAGATGCTTGCTGTTGGTGAAGCAGCGGTGGAAGGGCACTACGCCTGTGTTGTTGTACCCCGGAGGGAACGACACGTTGGAAGCTATGCAGTCGCTGCCATTCGTCATGCAAAAGATGGAGTTCGGCCTGAGAGCAGCAATGGCAGCGCAGCGGACCCGTGAGATGCCGGCGTATATGGTTTGCAAAGACCCTTCTATATCTGATGGTTGTAGAATCACTTTGTAGGAGATCTGAACGCTGATGATGGACGACCAAGCGGCAGGTAACAAGGTAACGGCGACCAAAATCGACAGCAGACACTTCGGGCTCCAGAGCAGAAATTCAGTTTTTGAATGGAATTTTCGCTCGTTGGTGGACATCTTCCGACAATTTCGTCGTTTTCATTCAGAAAATAATATATCAAACTTAGTTTTGATGTTATTAAGTCGTACACGACTTTATGAAATTTGATGTTCGCTAATCTTGTGTCTGAAAATAAGGCAGATTGTGACTTTAGGGAAAACCGTATTTCTAAAATCGTCGAATACATCAAATTTTATGGTAAATGAAAATTTTCAACAATTAAAATCCTAAACAATTGCTCATGGGCTTAATGAAATTACAATAACTTCAGAAGCTCCATCCTCAGAATCTTAAACTGAAATCAGAACAAATCCTGGAACCAAAGGCACCAGCTGTGAACAATTTGAAGAACATCGCCCTTCACACAAGTTGAATATAAATGAAAATTGAAGCGTTAGCTCACCTTAAATGTTGAGGGTTGATAACGCAAAAGTCAATCATCTGAATCGTTGACTTATAAATATAGCTCAACTTGATCGCAGTTGAAATCATCAATTTTTATTCATCTTGGCAATGCCTCGTTGGGAAAATGCACGGGTTAAGCTAAGACTCCTCCAAGTAGAATTTAAATTAAAAGAACAGGAGACCGTTAGCTGCATGCATGTCTGAGTGCAGCTGTCCACTCGACATGCATTCAAATATTTTCAAATCCAAAAGTTTATATTTTTGCTCAAGCATATGCTATTTTTCCAGGTAACGACAGAAGAGGGCAAATTGTGGAATAGTACGACAATATATGGGGACGACATCAGACACAACATTTTTAATTAATTCAATTTATTAAGCCATGACTTGATGTTTCTATCCTCCTTGGGTATTCGAAATCACCAAGCTTTTCCAACAGGAACACCGTTCACGGAGCCCTCCAAGTAAATTTTAGACTCTAAATCCATCATCTGAGGCTAGAAATTGAACCAAAACCTCACTCGGGCACACTCGTTGAACGTCTGCAGCTCTTCCTGCTTGATGCAAGCATTTAGCCCTCCTCAAACAATCAAAAAATTAATCACCTTGTGAGGAAAAATGAGAACGCATCATTGCTCTTTGATTTAGGTCAAGCGAGTATGAAAGCTTCATCGCGTTTATAAAAGGATTACATTAAACTCTATCAGGGCATTCAAAGAGCACGTGAAAGATTGTTCTAATGATTGCGTGAATTTCTTCAAACGAACTTTTTAATTTCATGGCGCAATAAACGCGTCAAGCTTTTGCCTCAACATCATCGTACTGTTCAAGCGCACGCGTCGATTGAACTATCAAATTACTTCGCTACGAATCAAAGGAAGGCATTGCAATCATACCTACCTGTTATATACAACTCGAAACGTACGACTGGCGCATTTATCATGCTTCGCTATTTTCCATTAATAGAAAGAAAAATAGCATCAGTTACCTACAAGGCGCGTTGACCTTCTTTTCGTGCGTTGTAACGAAAATAAATGATAGTCTATTGGAGTCACTTCAGTTACGTCAGAATTCTATTGTTTAATAATTTCTTTGCCACACGCAAGCCACAGCGGCCAATCTATAGCGGGCTTCCATCATCAAAATAGTAAACCTAAAAGTCAGGCAAGAAATTTTAATTTCGGATAGAATTAACAAGCTGGTGCTTAAGAAACAACGCAAAAACTTGACCTCAAATCAAGAAGATCGATCTGAAGGGTCAAAGACCGAACCAAGATCGCTACGAAACGAGTATCAAAACTTAAGACTAGATTAAAATTTTCTTTAAACCTCCTCGACCGCAGCCAAAGTGCTCCAAAGAGAGGAATGATGAAGGCACCATTTAGCATGGAATTATAGGAATGATGAAAGTTTATCTCCACACCTTACTCATGGAAACAGTAAGATTGAAAGAATATTTAATTTTTGGAATTAATTGCAATTGATTAAACAAAATTAAAGTTGAAGAAAAAGTGTTCGGAGCTAAGTGAAAGGATATTCAGTTAATCCAAAAAATCCCATAATAAGAGAAATAGAACTATTCTATTTTAACATAAGGAACACTTACTCAACTTTAAGCCTCACAATACCTCCCCAGGAGTACTTGTTCTCAAGAATACAACAGTTCTTCACTCCTGAGAGGTGTAATCAAAAAAGTGCCGCACCTGCGTGAAAAAACTTCATGTTTCTTCATATTAACTAGCCGACCCGCGTCAGCCGATCCTATTGTAATAAAAGTGTTCCTGTGAGTCAAAACTTCTTGTGTAAATTTTTGGAAGAACTGAACAGAGCTGAGCGAAATGGAACAGTGCAAAGTAGAGCAGAACAGAGTAGAGAGTAGATCAGAACAGACAAATTAGAACAGAATATACACAGTAAAATAGAACAGAGTAAAACAGACAGAGCAGAACAGGACAGACTGATCAGAACAGACAGAGCAGAATTGTATTGTACGGAGCAGAACAAAACAAGCGGAGGAGGAAGGAATGGAGCAGAATAACCAAAAGAGAGCAAAAAAAATCAGAAAAAAGTAAAAGAGGTCAGAAGAAAGCAGAAAAAAATAAAATAAAGTAAGCGAGTTCAAAATATAAAAGAGCAAATATAACATTCAAATAAAAGAAAAGAGAATAAAAGAGAGCATAAGAGAACATATGAGAGTATACGAGGCAGAAGGGAGCAGCAGGGAGCATATGTAAGAGAGCAAAAACAGAGCGAAGAGAGCATAAGAGAGCAAAACAGAGCAGAAGGAAGCAGAAAAGAGCAGAAGAGAGCGGAACAGAATGGCACATGTCAAAAAAATGCGCCAACTGGCTCTTTTCGGGCGGCTCCCCAAGTCTCACACTGTCAGACACCAACATAGGCACCAGAAAATCACA
The DNA here is from genome assembly GCA_030386875.1 of Morinoia aosen. Classification (NCBI taxonomy): domain Eukaryota; kingdom Metazoa; phylum Arthropoda; class Malacostraca; order Amphipoda; family Talitridae; genus Morinoia; species Morinoia aosen. The sequence goes on from CM059574.1 coordinate 43,101,017, forward strand.
CTCAAGTCCCTAATTCCCTGCACAAGCACCACGTTCATTTTTTGGAGACACAAGCATTGGTCGAGTCGGGACCCACACACGACAGTTCCATGCCTGCCTCAAATTAAGTGTCTTATTTCAAAAAACACACTGATGCCATTTGAATTTCTCTCTTTGAAGAGAATAGACTAAGAAAAAGTGCGCGTTTTGGTTGTCAGCTTCAGTCATTCTTATTATTTGAAAATGGAAGGAGTCTTTCAAAAACCCGGAGAGCCAAGAGTTGTTATCCAGGTAATGGATGGAAAAGGAGAAGACCGGCGATCTCAAGCGGCCCATAGACGATCAATTTAATTGTCAATATCATTGACTCAATATATTGACGAGATTTTTTCTTGCCCACTAAGTCAATTATTTGACGGTCGTCAATCAAGCCCACAGACGATCAATTAAATTGTCAATATTTATTATTGTCAATTATATCGAAAATAAAATTATTCGTCTATGGGCCGCTTTAGGAGCATTTATTCTATTCGAGGTTACCTTCAGTCGCCTTACAATATCCGCGGGACATCGCCAGGGTATAATTTCAGAGGTAGTGCCTCGTCCTTCTTTGGTTCGTTATTTGGCGCTTTCGATTTCTCATACATTTGAGTTGTGGTAAAATATTTTGTTTTCTCCGAGCCTATTATTTGGCATACAGCTGACACGAAAAATTGTTTCGGATGTGGACCTCATAATCTTAGACGCAGAATCATTTAAAAGCCCCCATTTTCAAATTATTCACTGATACCACCAGTTCCTGAGCTCTAATTGCAATGTATATGTCCACTCACTAGAGTGTTTTCATCAATGCATTACTGGTGTTATTCTTTTTTACTTGTATAAACTTGAATTAAAGAACTTAGATTAACTCTATAATGAGATTTTTTAATGCTCTTTCCTAATCATTTCTTTCGATTACTCACATGGGTATCACGATACCCGTGTGTGTGTACATCAACTAACGATCTTTATTTTGAGACAAGTCAAAAAACTAATGATGGTTTTTTATCATTCATACTGGAAATGAACTGTTTTTTTTTTTGTTTCGTTTCACGTTGTAAGAATTGCCTTTTTGACCAGTAGAATTAAGTTTATTTCGACAGCTCGGCACGTGTGCCTGTTGGTGTATTGGGCCAGTAGGCTGCAAAGAAAAACGCCTCATATATTTACGCTTCTTTTACAATTTATATAATAACCAGTATCTAAAAAGAAGATATAAATATGCAATGCGTTTTTCAGCGAACGGATCACAGCCTGTCATTTGGCTTCTAACATCAACCATAATACTTCTCACTTCCCCAATTGAAAGACGAACATTGAGGAGCCGGGACTAACGACTTGCATTGAGTTTATGTATTGTGCAATAGAGAATGAACTCACCGGTATAATTCGCGAGCGATTAAATAGTCCCAGAGAATCAATAAAAATACTGCAACACTAGCGTTTTAGCGCTACCAAGCGCCAATTTAGCGAGCGACTTCTGAAGTAAATGTAAGAGTGTGCGCCCGTTTATATGTGCGCCCGTTCCCGTCAGGCTATATAAATAGGGTCGGCGAGAGACACCGGTGTTCATTTGTGACTGGTTGCCGTAGAGGTCACATTCTAAACAGAGTCGTCGCTGTCAGAGCGTGTCGATCAAGGCAGCACCATAGTAGCGATCTACTGTCAACTCTGAAGCCCTTGTAAATTACGAAGTACAAAATAAAGGAGCACCACGTCACTCCATTGTGTATTCACTCCCGAACCTCATTCGCGTTAGTTTCGACAAGGATTACTAAAAAGGGTCGGAACAAGAGCAAAATAAATTTGACGTACAAACCCTGAGCTGCCTGGTGCTTAACTGCTTTCTATCACGTCCTGCTTAAATATCAATCACTTTTGAATAGTTATTTGAGCCTCTTTGATGATGCAAACACGCACTCAAACAGATTGTACTGTTCTGGAGCTTCAAAGACTTCAGTATTGTTTTCAAAAATATATATGAGTAAAATTTCACAGTACTTGTGACCAGACAATGTTTGTCTGCAGCGTAGTTAGTATATGTTTACATATTACATATGCATGGATGTACATATATATGTGTTTATACACATGTATATATAGAAAGGGAAAGAAGTGAAAAAATTAGAGGAAATGCACATTGAAAGAAACTCTGCTCGACTTGAATGGATTTTCGAAAAATCTGTGGTCATTTTACTGCACCTTTGACTCATTCTCCAGACAGAGGAGGGCTTGGGGATGACATTGCTGTACTCAGCTCGTTTTTTTTTTCTTTTTTTTTGTTCAAGGCACTATAGATCATTGTGATTCTTGGAGCGTCAATTGAAGCAAAAGACCAGCAAGAGATCTTGGTATTACTCTCAACCAAGATCTAAAAGATTACAAACAAGTACCATTGAGAGTAGGAGGAAAATTCTTGGCTTCAGAGCAAGAAATTTAACAATTCAAAGGACGAAATACTATTTTTATTCAAGAGTCATTGGTTCGATCGCACCTACAACACGCTGTGCAACTCTGATTCTCTACCCTGAACAGGGATGTCAACAAAATGTAGAAAATTCAGCTCTATGTTGAAAGCATATTCCAGAGCTTGTACCCAGTCATAAACTATGATTTCAAAGAACTGAAGTAATTCCCCTTGAACATAGAAGATTGAGTCGTCCATTAATCTGGGCCTTCAAGTATCTAACGATGTTAACGCAAAATTTTACCGATGTTGACCCAAATGGGCTTTCCGGCACTGAGGACTGTGTCCGAACAAGGAATAAAGGCCGGAAGTTAAGGAAAATATTCTTAGGATGGCTTTTGCTCCAAGTTTTGCTCTAGCAAATGCTGTCACAGTGTAAATCAGCCATCGGAAGATTTTGTCTCTGCTGACCTGGCGCATGGAATACGTTCAAAAATTATCTAAACCATTCATGTGTTAGTGACATACAGTACTCCAAAGTAAATGGGTCGTCCGGAATTATTTATAGATGTGAATTAAATAGCATATCACATGCGTGCAATCTTATTAAGCATTTTCAGAAACCGTGTTTTAAATGAGATATCTTCACGAAACCATGGATAGTTCTTCACAAAAAAGTCAACAAGGTGAGAGAAAAATAAATCATTTTATGTCCCTACTGCATCTAACAAAGCCAAGAAACTGTCAAATAATAGGACCACACTTCTGTGAAACGACCGCCTGTTAAAATACTGCGTCAAAATGAAAGTACTAAAGCTTATGCGCGTAGATTGATAGCTGAAGATTCAATAGCTATTTACACCTCCTCTGGAGTCTGTGCGAGATTGATGTGATGGCTCTGGACTTGTGTAGCAGCCTGAGAACGACCCCTCAGTTCGTTCCTGCTATATTCTTTTCTATTTCACTCGAAAATCTTATTTTCGTAGACACATATTTGTTCCATAACCCCTAACGACACATGCAATGGCCAAAAATAAAAGCCATAAATATATTACGCCACTTTACTGGAAATTAAAATCATGCAGATATAAAAAATAGCATTAACAATGCTAGCGGTTGCAAATGAGAACAAATCAATAAGGATAGCCTGAAGCTTAAATAACCATCAATAACCTTAGCCTGAAGTCGGCTGAAGACGAGTAGAGATGCTGTGAAGGAAACCCTTTTTCTGGGCAGCAAGCGTGCACATCACGTTCTTTCCTTAGGGTAAGAAGTTAAATAATTGTAAAACGGGATGGTAGGAATAGAATATTTCATAAAAATGTCAAGATTGGGAACATTTTACGAGTGCGCAAAAACGAAAGACACTTGGAGCAATATTAGTTTGAATACAAATAGTGTTAGCTAAACGAACATATTTACTTCTTTCAGAGTAATAAACATCTTTTTGACATTCATTCCTGTCACGTTTAAATCAAAATATCCCATGAGATTCGTACAGTGAAATATTTTACTTTCAGATGTCACCAATGAGGTATATTGTAGGATTAAAATAAAGAGATTCGGAATAAAAAGCATCAACTGTTCAGATGCAACAATCTGAAGCGCTAGAAACCCGATTTTACTACTACTCAGATGCAACAAATGCCGTGACATAAAATAGCACTTTCTAATTGTCACAACAAAAATGTGGCACCGATACAATACCATGAGTAGATACCAGTAGTCATTCTGATTTTGAGGAACAGTTTTGAATGAATGTCTATTTCTTGTTCTACTGTAAAAAATGAGGAACAGTATTTTGTGTTAGGAGATAAATTTTATTCGTAAACAGAGACGTCATACTTCCTTGTGTTTTATTACAGATCATCTCAAGATAATTCATACCTTAAACATAAGGCATAACGTAAATATTGTACCCCTTGAAGTTATGTGCAACATTGAAGTTTCGTGTCGTTTCATTTGTTCCAGCACATAAGGCTAATATGGGAGAAATAAATATTGGTTCAGCGGTGATCGTGAAAATTGACAAGGTAAGTTGAAGTCAAAACAAGTGAACTGAACACCGTCTTTTTTTTCTTCGACCCTGGCAGTTGCTGCAGAGAAGATGGTTTAAACTAGAAAATAATCTGGCATCTTACAAGTAAAAAGTATAAAAAATCAATGTTATTTAATAACAATGAACAGCAATTAGTAACTCATGACGCGGTGTGTGTGAACTTAGTTCTCATATGCGCAACGCAAGAAAAAAAACGCATACTAGCAACGGATGCTCAGGGTAAACATTCAACTAGATAACCCCGAAGCGAGAAAAATGAATAGACTAACTAGAACAAAATAAATAAATAATCGCACAACTAAAGTAAAAATTGGCAGGTGAGACAATGCTTTACAAACGAACAAATGCTACTCTCTCTATAACCTCGTCAACGAGGGGAGAAACACTAGCACTCAACACACCTCAGCGAAACCCTTCAACGAAAACACTAATGATTTCATTGCTCTAAAATTATTCAAAAGGTTTGCAGCATAGAAGTTTGAAACATATACCAGTTTTCCATTTCGCCTGTGTATCCGGTGCGATGAACGTGTAACCGTTGTGCAATTTCAACTGTAATAGCATGCTGATGATCGATATTCCCACACTAAAAAAAATTATTCCTATCTAATCTAGTCGGCCTATAATGTGATTTTCAGTGATTTACTGCATTTGATTTGGCTTGAACAATTGATATACGTTTTTATTAAGGTGACCATTGAATTTATTTTTTACAGCCTGAAGATGATGCTTATATCAAAACGTTGAGTTCATAGATAGATTGACAAGAGACAATGTTGATTGTCGTTGTTGATTGACATCAACAATGTTATTGGTGTGCTTTTTGAAATCAATACAAATTCAATTAAAAGAACATGCTTGCGAAGGACGATCAAAGTAAAGGTCCGTTTTCAAAGGTTTTCGTGTAAATAAACTATTGGGCTCCGTAAAAATGTACTGACAGTTAATTCATTTTGCATTTAATATCTACAGTTGTCATTGGTAATTCCAGGGTGCCCTGTAGCTTCGAGTAAATTATAATATCATGGGCTATGAATATTCACTGATTTATTACGAATAAAACATTCCATGAGAAAATAGAATCACAGATTTGATATCAAATTACAGCAAATGTATTTGTCATGTTTCTTTTTCAGTCATTATCTTCGATCACTTATCATACCAAATGTACGAGGAGTTCGGAGACTCGAACTCAGGACTTCAAATCACCGCGCTAGCACGCTATCGACCGCGCTAACGATCACCCTGAAAAGATGATCGAAGCCCAACGAAAGCAATGCTTGGCACAGTGAAAGCAGGCACGTACTTGGCTCCACAGATATATTTTATTCCCTTGTGTATCGAGAGTTCAAAGTCAAGTCACCCCCAGAAACAGATAATGAATCTGGTACCAGATCTGGTACCAGATGAATCTGGTACCGTACCAGATTCATTATCTGTTTCTGGGGGTGACTTGACTTATCATACCAGTTACATGAATTTTTAGATGGACTATCCCAATGCGATGTCCAATCGTTCGTCAGAATTTAAATTAGTTCAACTGAATCATGTTCTTTTAGGAATTATTTCAGTGCGACATTTGGTATCCGCTGCCACAAGCCTCTACTTTACAAATATGTTAACACAAGCATATTATTCATTCATTAAATGACATAATTGAATGGTTAACTTCGGTCGCCATGATCGAATGATTATTATTTCTTCGGTAAGCGTGTGTCGAGGCCATTTTCAAAGCTGTAATTTCAAGGCTATTATTCATACGTCCATGTTTAGTTTATCCAGTATCCCTCTCAGCACCTTTCTGACGTATAGTATCAGTGTTTATTGGTGAAAAATGTGATCTTCCATGTTTTTGATTCGCTTTGTGAGTTGGTATATATACCATGTTGTTATATATACCATGTTGGTATATACACCATGTTGGTATATATACCATGTTGGTATATATACCAAAGGTTTGGTATATACACACCATGTTTGGTATATATACCATGTTCAGTATCATCAGCGTCGTTTACAGATTTCGCTACATCATTTCCAATCTACGCTCTCACTCTTCCTAAAACACAAAACGAATCAAAATCATGAAAGATCACTTTTTTACCATTAAACACTGATACTAGACGTCAGAAAGGCCTTGAGAGTGATGCTGGATAAACATGATAGCTATAATGTAAATAATTTATCTCAGGAATCGAGTTTTGGGCGTTGACAAGATATGTGCAAGGTGTTTGAACACTCTTGAATAAAGTTGGGATAATAGAATGAAAACAAGATGTATCTTCTGTTCTATTAGGATTATTTGCACTCGTAACTATACATTGCAAGCCAATTTACAATAAAGCGGCCTCATCGCTAAAAGAAATCAACCGTAAAGAAAGGAACACTGAGATTTATGATTAGTATGTGTGATCTAACGCAGTCAACCTTCAGCACTCAGCTCCGAGGGTAACTTTTAATCTAAAAAGAGTGTCCGCTCAAACCATGAGCACATTTGAGTAAATTCTATCCACCACTTAGCGGCATATGTCTTTGCCTGCCATGTTTAAAGTTTTCATCTAGAGCGCCGCCGCATCGTTGCTTCTGATGATGAAGTCGGCACAAAATTCCCCACGCAAGCCAAATGCTTGAGTGGAAATTGTGTTGACCGAGGTTAATGGATGTAACTTTAATTATTAGGCACTTAAGAACCTTATATTGCATATGCCATCCATTAGGCTCTTGAGGACCTTATATTGGATACGCCATCCATTAGGCACGTGAGGACCTTATATTGGATACGCCATCCATTAGGCACTTGAGGACCTTATATTGGGTACGCCATCCATTAGGCACTTGAGGACCTTATATTGGATACGCCCTCCAGTAGGCACTTGAAGACCTTATATTGGATACGCCATCCATTAAGTACCTGAGAATCTTATATTGGATACGCCATCCATCTATTTCATAGGAACGAACAACATTACGCTTTAAGTTGCATTTACGATACTGGATAGTGAAATTATAAAATTTAGATTCATTTAATTTTTTTACTTCACGTCACTGTTTTAGTTAGACACCAATTTGAATACTTGAAGAGCAATTTCATGAATTTGTCCCGTTTTTTATTCAATGCATGTATGTTTTGTTTTGCAGATTATGACTGATGATGAGCTGAAGCTTGAAATGTTTCATTAATCAGACATTGGGCTTTACCTTATACCTGACAGAAATCACAAACACTAAATGCAACAAACAAAAATGGCGTTGAAACTTGCGTGCATCCAGACCTTCGGACTCGTGTTCGTTCTGTCTTTGTACAAAATTCTACATATCGAAGTAAATTTATATTCAAAATGTAAAATTTAGATACCTGCGGCTGATGCGTGCTAGCACATTTTGTTCGGAACTTCATTCAAGACGTGACCGCAGCTGACATCGGAACGCCACAAGTTTGAACGTCAGATTCCTCACCCACCCGCCACTGTTCACTTCATCTAATTTTCAGTGTCGCGTAATGCATTCAGGCAACGTAACGTTTACGGTTACACTTCAGCCCAGGTTCGCGTGTTGTACTTCTGTATTGTTGTACTGTTTTGCGCGCTTGAACCTCGTCACCGCCTCTGTAGGCTGCCTGTCCGGAGGGACCCGTGGACGTGTGGGAGCTTCTCGGACCGTCGCATTGATGGCCCAGATTGGGTAACCGGGAAGTGTGCCAGGAACACTCTTACTGCGGGTCAATTGTGAACTATAACGTTCTAGTCCTCTGAGCAAGAACCTGATAAATTTTTCACTTTAATGCCGTGTATTGTATAGATCAACATGTAGCTATTAATACTTAAATTTCAAACGTTCAACTACTATTGCTCCCACTGTAACGGTAATTGTACTGAACTAAGAATTTTCATTTATAGGCAGAAAAGTGTGCGCTGGATGGGAGATGCCTGGAGGGAGGAGTCGGGACTGGTCTCTAGTTTGAAATAAACTTTCCTTAGAGCCCTTGACTTTTCTTCAATCTTCCATTATTCTGCGCAGTCTCAACACAGAATCAAGGTTTCAACACAGAGGAGAGATTACAGTCGAAAAAACCTTCATAATGTATGGAGGCTGAATTTCCAAAATAATCATCGAATTGTAAAGATCTGCTTCCAATTGAACTTCAAATGTCCGCGCGACAGCCGGCCCTGTCGTTGATCGCTACCTGAGCAGCGTTGAAGTCACCCAACCCAACAAACCAGACTCTTTCCAAATCGTGAATCACTTGCAGAGAGCATCTGCGGAATCTCACCTCAAATTCTTCGAACTCCTAACACATTTGTTGAAATTATACATGCCACAATTTATCACAAAGCTTATGTTTACTTGGCTATCATATTACTAATCGACTTTTTTTGACTCTGGGGATTAGTTGCTACGATCGAGGTTGAATTAGTTCTGAATATTTCAGTATTAAATACGGACATTTCATAGCCTTATATATTTTATCACTGTGCCCTTGCTGGCACAGTTTCAGGGAGCTTGCGTGACAATGTACGATTGAGTTCAGGAATCAAGATTATTTGCAATCACACGCACATAAAGTTACGTTAAATAAAATCTAATATTTACTTTAATTAGAGTTTACGCTCTATGATGGTATGGTCCCGAGAAGCTGAGCATGTGGCACTTTCTTCTTCGCGGTTTAAAATAAGTATTGCGTTTAAACTACAGTGAAGAAGAACTGACTGTGAACGAACTCACTGCATGAATTTGAAATTTAGAATTGGTGGCACTGCTCTTGAAAAAATTGCCGTAATTCTTCCCTCCTGTAATTCGAAGAACTATGATTTCGAGTATATAGTTGGGATTTCATTAAAATAATCAATGAATTTAGAACATTTATTTTAATTCATTTCCTTTACATCGTGTAAGAAGTATAGGACAAAAATTTTGCACAACTAGTTTGAATCTATCACGAAATGAACAGCGCTCGTCATTGAATACGGCATTCTTTGATGACACTAAAAACTTCGAACAATAAAGAGAATAGGAATATGAGCATAAATATTAGTTGTAATTGGGTTCAGACCAAGCTACACACGGTGCTGCTTATGTATGTATGCCTTAGTGTAGGAGAACATTTTATTTTTCCAATTCTTAAGTAACTCGACTACTAAAATTTTCCGAAATTCCGCAAAAAGCCAGGAGTATTGTTCTACTAAAAGGTAAATATTTCCCTAAATTTAAACGTCTCCATTTGTTACACCAGTGATACTGTTCAAAATATGGTCTGCTTTTTTGCATACTATTCTCGTAGATGTGGATAGAAGAAAATTCATATATTTGTGCAATAACTGTCAAAATCCTCCTGCCAGTGCTGCACAGGCTGCACGCTTCTGTAGGGCGTCTGTCGTTTACGAGAAGTCTATCGTTCTGTGTACGAGCCAAGTTCTTGTCACAAAGTCTATGAATTAACAACAAGGTGCTGAAAGTTTATCACTCGAACAGTGCAATTCTGTGCTCGACGCCCGCATGTGCTCCGCTATCAAGTTAGTCAAACATTTGAAATACATAAAGTTTAAGTATCAGCCTCGACATACGTGCGGATTGAAAGGAACCTTTATTATAATTAAAACCGAGCTGTATCATACTTCATGGATAGAATCAGTTAGGCGTATATTTCCTTTGTGAGAGGCATTACATTCTATCAAATATTTTTGACAAAGATTTAAGTTTAGCCTTTTGCATATTTTCAAAATAAATAGAAAATCAAGAACAGTTACTCTCAAATTAACCATTATATTTTAATCAATTAAGAGAATGAAGAAAAAACGAACGTTTTGACTCCTAGGTGATCTTCAGCATCTGAAAGAAATTAATAACATAAAGTCCATTTGCAAAACATTTGAAAATGAAGAAGCTACTTGTAACGGATAAGAGGGTTGCGTATCGTTTAAAACTGGCTTTTCTTTCATGATAAAAAGCGATTCTAGAATACGGAGATCTGTTTGATTAGGTGTGGAAGCAATGATATTAAAATCATCTAAGCGAACAGGGAGGTAGCACTTCTCTGCGTGAGAGCAGACTGCAGAATGAGGAGTTTTTAGAGGCAAGTTCGTTCAATAGCTCCATCCGGCATGCTCTGTTCCACGAACACGAAGGGATCTTGTAGATTGCCCAACGTATTCAGACGCACACTGTGCGCAACGGTACTTATAGACAATGGAAGAAAGTATAGCTTTGGGGAGCTTGTCTTGTAAATTGACTGCACTCTGTATTTATTCAGTAAGATTGCTCAGAAATAAATTTTCATAAAATGTTTCGATTAAGCTGAAATAACCTCCTTATTCAATATTTCCGATTGCTTGCCAAAAAAAGGTAAAACAAAATAAAATTACGCTAGGAGCAGGAATCAGTGAAGTCCTCTTATACAACTGACCATCAAAAAACCTTCAGATAGAATGTTCTACAAACCTCATGAATGTTCAACAACCTCCTAGTTCGCCTAGACGATTTTAGTATTATTATTATTATTGCTACCGCACCTAGTCAAACAAATCTCCGTATTCTAGAATCGCTTTTCATCATGAAAGACAAGCTAATTTCAAACGACACGCTATCCTCCGATCCGTTACAAATAGCTTCTCAATTTTTAAATGTATTGCAAATGGACTTAATGTTATTAATTTTTTCAGATGCCGAAGATGATCTTAGGGGTGGAAACGTTCGTTTTTTTAATTCTCCTAATTGAATAAAATACAATGGTTAACCTGAGATTTACTGTCCTTGGATTTTTATTAGTTATCGAATGACTCATAATTGGAGTGTAAATTCCTTGAAATTCAGTTTGCTACAAGCCCTGTCCTTATTGGTGTCGTACAAGACAGCGCTCTTCAATGAGAGGTTAACTCAATCACTCGCCATGGGTGCACGGCTAACTGCCCCGACCTTCATCTTGTCTCACAGTCAGTGATTGAAAAATTGAACTCAATTCGTGATTGCACACAGCGTGTTTAATTGGAAATTAAGAATAATGGTTACCATTATCAACATGAAACACTCGAATGCAACACACTAATTATATCACAAATGATACCAGTACTCTTCCTCTCCCTGAAACTGACTAAACGCATTCAGAAATAATGTTAAAGCGCTAAGTTTCTGCGTCAAAAATCAAAGTCGACGCGCTGTTTGGCAGCTGCTGTTAACGCACGCAGGCCAGCTTGTGGGAAGCGTGACGTCACAGTCGTGGTCGCGAACTTCCCGCCATTAGTGATGAATTGGACGGGCAAAATTAGGTTGGCAACAACCCATCGCGATTTCCCATAGGTCGAGCCCGACTTGGCTTTGAGAAATCCTAAGAGATGCGCAGATATGTCGAGAAATTTTTGCTATCAAATGAGTTTGTACAAAAATGTAGTTCCCTTAAAATACTTCCGATAGCACAGAAAATAAAATTATATTCAAGCTTGTTTGAGTGCAGTGCTACTGTGCGTTATTAAATGAGAATATTTAAACCTAGGGAATATAATTTTCACTCGTTTTCTAACAAAATCAGTTGGCTAGCGTCTACGTTTTATAACTGGAGCATATGAGCGACATTGAAAAAAGCTTTTTCGAATCGTTTTCATATTCGTATTGCTCCTTTTCCAGATAAAACCATGAAAAGTCATTTTTTCATTGAATTTAAGCACAGATCAATAAACCAATGCTAAAACGTTTAAAGAAGACACAATCGGTGAATTTTACCTTGGCATCAGCAATGCTTTCTGTGTCTCCAGACCTGCTCATGGCAATTGTGACGTCACAAAAGTAGTCTGAAATTTCTTGCCTTTTGTAATGAATCAGAGGGGCAAATTAAGGCTGCTCCGATCTATCGTTGTTCTCCAATGGGTAATAATTAACCAGGCTTTACAAAATGCTAGAAAATCTGCCGTGACTTTTTCTGTGTCAAGTTACCGTTTAGATTTATGTTTTCCTGCAGTCATCTCTGATTTGACAGAAAAATTGTTAGTCGAGTATCTATGGAATTGATCTGTTTTAGCGAAAAAAAATTTGTACTCGCGCACATGATATCTGTCTGGTTGGGGCCTATATTTCTTCTCTGAAGCTCAAGAGTTACGGGAGGTACGGCTACTCTACGTAGTTTCCCTGCCGTATCGAAATAGGTAATTTAAAATTTTAAAAATTTGCTGCTAAAATATTATTTTACCAAAGTTCAACAAACAAGCGAAAAAATGCTCAAAATATGGTTATTATTACAACAGAAAATGTCTTAGTCCCTATTTCTTTCTTCAAATGCTGCACTGCTCATCTCCGCATGACCATTGCAGTTCTATCATTTAGTCGTAGATAAATAAGAAAACAAAATCTGAGAGCCTAAGAAGTGTACATTCAGTATTTGAACTTATTACAAACACCATACTTGTGTGTTTGAGTACTCACGCACGAAATCGCATAAACTTTGATATAAATTTTAATTAATGAAAAACCAATTCACTGCCATTTTAAATCAGCGATTAGGAAAACAAATTACATCCATTCCAGTCTTCAGAGTTCTAAAGCTTAAATTTATTTTATTGAACAGAGCTAACTGTAGTTGCAACCGACGATTTTTTAATGTTTCATGTTATGAAGAAAATTGTGCAAAGTAGCTTTACCTCATGGAATTCTCATGGAACTTGTGGGCCATGGATTAAATAAAGACTCGGCTCTGTTGACATTGCGAGAAATGCATGAGTACAATATTACCTCCGTTAAGATGGCTTACAATCTTCTGGTGAAAGCAAAAATCGGACCCAAACAATCTCGACTACCCTTTTATTTTCGACCGTATCATGTGTGAAAACACGTAACCTTTTTTCATCTCCTCATTTCACTAAAAAAAACGCCACTGCACATCTTTTACGGCTTTTCAAAGACGGGTTAGCTCCTTTCCACGGGAAATCAACGATTCGATGGAGCAAATTTAGCTTTTTTCTTCCGATTTCTCACAAACGGGGCGAAGCGTTAGACCGCAAGTGTGGTGTCACGATATCCATGACCAGACCTGGAGATGTAGGAGACTCTGACTTGGTGCACACTGGCCACACATCTGACAAGGGAGCACCTCAATAGCAGATACGATGTACTGGAGTACAATATGGTACTGGAGTACAATATGCCTATAAAAATACTCGAAATGAGCTTGTTTATCTTCGTTACTTGAATTTCAACATTAAAGCCAACCATGTACGAGGAAATTAAATTCGATACATAAATGACAGACGTAAGATTTTCGTCGCACGTGAGGTGTAAAGAATAATAATGATCTAACCTGAATCAAATATAATTAAATAAAATTTATTGAATTTGAAAATATGTAGGTTGTGAAGTAAAACTTGTAAAAGTAATGTAGCTTCTATCAATCTGAGACGAATTACCTGAGTATCAATTCCAGTATTTATTTCAATGAGAGAATTTGCACAAGGTGACCATTGAATGTGAAGAAGTTAATCTATTTCGTATCACGACGAAATGCATAATGAATCAAACGTTGAAGAGTAATGTATTTTATTGTTTGTCATATGAAATCTGTCGTGGGAAGCCGTTTTTACATATCGCTAGGATTATACATATTGAGAATTTTCAGCAAAGCTCGTTTTAGTTGTGTGAAGTAATGATCAACTCACTCGCTACAAGCTCAATGTAAACACCAACTCTTAGAGTTATTTTAGGAACAAATTTGAATCATTAGAAACACTTTTAGAAAATTTCAACAGTGTAGCTTGTGAAAAAAATAATCTTTTAACTGAAGTGTTACAATGATCAATACATCGGAGTTTGTAACCCGTTTTCAAATCCCTTTTCACAACATATCATGAAACCACTACTTCCTCATTTCTCATTCAATTAAACTGAACTGGTCGGTTTAAGGAATTTGGCATACGTAGTACAGAGGAGGCCAGCAGGGTTCATCGAAAACCTGCGCTAGAGGCGGTGATGGTAGAATAACCGCGCAGTCTGCTACGCCACTATACCCAGTGCTGCTTATTTTGTCTGGCTGACCCGCGGTGAAGTCAGTGTTCGCCATCGTACCATCGACCCATTTGTACGTCTTGCTTCCGTTGGGAACAGCTCGCGCCCCCAGCCAAATGAGTCCCCCTGGCTGAAGGGCTGGGTAGAAACACAACAGTACGTTTTGAATAAGTTTTATTGTATGATTAGCAATAAGTGACTGTCTCTTCTGGTATCCCAGTACTTTAAATTCTCTGTCAAAAACAGAATGATAAAGAATGTTTACTTTATGCTTAAACAGCTGCTACACATCACACATGCCCTGTTTTTTCAAATACCTTCTAGTGACAAGTGAACACCAAAGGAGGAACATCGGTCACCTCGGTAATGTTAGTGACGAAGTGGCTACGTGGGGAGGGAAATTGTTGCCAATTTTGTCTTTATTACAACGGGTACAAACACCAAAGTCCCAAAGCGGTGTTCGAACTCATTTCTATAAGCCTTTATTCTGGGAATTTACTTGTACTAGTGCACACATGTACATATCAGCTGTGAGTTTTAAAAATTCCTTCAGTTTAATTTATTTAAAGTCAATTCAGCAAAACAGGATTGATGAAAGAGCACAAAAGTGCCCAAACCTCTCGTTTCAACAATACACCTCATTAATTTATTTATTTTTCACATACTCGAATTACTCACACGGATATTCGTTTTACTCTGACAGCTTTGTTTGCGAGTGAACAGTAGCGCAGCCGGGGATGGGCGCCACGGGGGCATGCCCCCCCCCCCCCTGAAATCTTGAGCCAGTTTCAGAGGCCGTTTTTAGTAAAAGAGTAAAAAGATTGGTGATCCTGCCAAAACACCGCCTCCCCCCCTAAATTTTCAGCTGGCTGTGCCACTGCGCGTGAATAAAGTTGTATACCTGTTTGGTGGTCACTGTTAGTAACAAAGCGTCCTGCTATCGGAAATGATGCAGTGATTCTGCAAATCGCTACTGCAATCTGACCTCAAACTGCCCGTGCGAGAACCATGTATCGATTCACCACCCTACAAACGCCCCCCCCCCCCCCCCCCCCCCCGCAGGCAATCGCGTTTTCAATCTAAATTCCATCCTAGTTCTCTCTATGTAGCCCGAAGTGCGAGTTACTCGAAGAAATTTCGTTCACCGAGACGCCACACTAAAATTAGCAATTGGTAGGGCCGACTGATATTCAGGGTGACTGGCTTTTCGTTGAACAATATTTAACGATTGGTTGAAGCTGTTCAAGACCATGAGCTCGAAAATACTTCGTTAAAGAAATTTGAAAAGTGTTATAGAAAAATTAGTACTTTGTGAGTAGTATGGAAATGATACTGGTATGTAGATGTCAGAAAAACGTTTTCATCGTGAGCACAAGAAACTGGTTAACGACAATCTAAATTATTATGACCACGAGAAATACCATTTTTAAATTCAGTTTGGATATTTATGTAAGATTTCCAAAATTTCGCTCAGCTGTTGCAATCAGGTGCCACAAGGTCGCTGCAATGATCGCCGGATGCGATCGAATACACTAGGAGATTCACGAATTCATGTGAAGGTTTGAACATCTATAAAAAACTATGGAGTGATTTTCGAGGTCAATGAAAAAAAAATGAACTATGATACAATGCACACGCAACAGCTCTCGGGTGCATTAAATAGCGTTTTGTTTTAATGGGCCTTAAAAATTTTGTAAGATGTGACCATCATAAGTTATAATTCAAGTTGCAAACTTTTGGAAGTTTGCCATAGTCATTTGAGCCACTTCCAGTGGAATGTTAATTTAGTGATCTATTGCTGCCGTTTGATCATCGGTACTTGAACTAAAAACGTATAGAAGACGACTTGAAAATACGTCGTGTAGCTTTCCGAGTAAATCTTAGAACGAGAAAACTCTCAAGCATTCCATAATGACGGGCAAGATCAGTCATGGCAACATTCTCTTCAAGAAAAAAATGACTCAAAACGTCGAAATCGTCCTTGCCACAACAGACAGCTACTACGCAAATTACATTGGTCGCTAGAGTAGTCCCCGAGGTTAGCGTTAGGCCAGTAGTGAAAGTTCTGTTTATTAATCTTCCGCAATAAATGGAAGAGTTCGTTATCACTGCAGGTCAAAATTGTTGCTCTGGTGTTGCTTTAGAATTGATATTGTTCTGACCCAAGGACGTGCGTGTCTCATATTTCCATTCACCAGGCATTTATGAAAATTAAAAATCTATGAAAAATAGGTTTGTGACTACTGGTCGATCAGCAGCATTATAAAAACTCCCTCATCGACTACCGATGGCTGACGTCGCACTCAAAGTATTGACATTAATTTGAAAGGAAAGCACATGAACCAATACTCAACGCAGGCTGATTTCGGAAGACGATGGAACCAAAACAAATGACTCAGACACTGGCCTCTCTAGTACGTCGATTTATTCCGCTAACCATCCTTACCCTCAAAAGCAGCACCCAGTAATTCAAATATATATTTTTTTGGTCGAATAAAGAGCATCAATTTATTCAAATTAAATTGGAGTTGGGTTCCCTCATTGAACGAGGTTTCATTAACCTTGAAGACTTGTTCCGGCCTCTTTCTAACGCTAACCAAAAAATTTATGATTTTTTGTAATCATGGTCGATTGTTCTGTTTAGGAATAAAGTTGAGCAATATTTTTCTGAAAAATATACAGTTAGCGTGGACAACAGCTTTTTAATGTATCCTTATAGTACTCGCAATTATGATATTGTTGTACTTGCGCTCTGGTGAAACTCGTATCAGAGGCATGTCATTATGCATCCTTACGAGAGCGACAGAGAAACCAATTGACCAACCAAATAACAACTGTGTATTATTATATAGTAAATTTGTACTCCCAATATACAATCGAAGACGATGACAAGAGACTAAGCGAAAAATTTTGGGTCTGTCTTGCTGTGATTGTTGCTTCATGTTGGAGGACGAGATGGAGAGAACAGGAGGTGCTCGCGTGACTGTTTAGAATTGATCATTTTATTTTCCCATCGGCTGACATTCATTTTAGAAACAAAAATAATTATACAAACTGATTGACAAATGAAAAGGCACTGCCAATATATTTTAAAGCATGGCAAACATCAGTGCGCTGACTTAAAATTGTGAGGAATGGAGAAGTTAGAGTAGAATGGAAATAGGTATTAAGCAAAATCTGAAATGTTTGTGCAGCAAAGCTGCGCGCGTACTTGTACATGTACGAACTATTTCCAGTTTAAGTGATGAAGTAAAAAAATGTATTTGTCATTGAAGTGTTCTCAACTTGAAAATTAGAGAATAAAGACAGATTGAAGAAATTTCACCGTCCGGTTGACCTATAGTGAATACTTTTAAAGCGATAGCCACCTGAATAACAAATGTAAAATATCTTGTAACCTAAAATGACTGTCGTACATTTCTGCATGGGCCTAACGATTCGAACACATCAAGGCACTCATAGTAACTTACTTTTTTTGTAGGTGTATAGCATCATAGTCGAAGCGGTGGTCGTAGCGGGCTTGACGTAGAGATCTGCGGTACTCCACATGCTCTGGCAGAACTGACGAGCGACGTGGAAACTCTGCGTGGGGAAGTACCACGCGCTGGTGAACACACAGCCGCCCATGGAGGCATCCTGCTCGAAGGGCGCGGGGCAGCAGCCTTCTTCGACGCCTCCACAGGCGGCGAGGGCAGCTTCTGCAGGTGGGACATAGACAGAGACTTTCCAATGAGGAGTGCAAGTTGGATTGAGATTGTTACAGCATGGACAGAGTCGACAGTAAACAAGATCAATTGAAATGCAGGAAAGAACATCAGTCACCACGTGCTTTTTCAACTTTTTAGCTCCGTGAAATTGTTAAACTTCTGAGAAATTGTAAAGTTGCTTATCATTTCACTGAAATGCTGCAAGCCATGAAAATTTTACGTCTCCGTCAGTCTATAATAAGCGACATTTCGTTGTAATTGCCATCACCTACAGGCGTATCACTATGATTCGTAGTATTATAGGTAATTTGAGATTTGAGCTTTGAAAATGTTAATATCTGTAGGTTTTGGAAACGGTGGGTAAAAGCCTTCATTTTTACCGGACATTGATTTCCAAGTTTCTTGTTGCTGCAATTAATTTGATTTTATAGTAAAAAGTACATTCGTTTGAGTTTTATCGATCCTTTGCCACGCTTCAGTTCCGTGTTAGAGAAATGAATGAACTAATAACCTAAGTAGCAGTTTCAGAATACTTTTAGGTAATACATTTTATACTAAAATGAGAATTTTAACGGATTTAGATATTTCAGTTCTAGTATAAGAAATACGCTCTATGAAAGTCAAATTCTTATCACTCATAAATCTTAGGAATTAAAGTAAATAAGCTACCAAAGTGAAAGTTACATAAATGGTGGAAATTTTTCTCGCTCCTGGGACATATATAGTTCTTTCGCCAGTTATGCTTATTTTATTTGCCCTTGTTATATCAGTGGTTTTCTGAGCCCTCTATTTGTTTTGTTAGGCATTGAATCGCAGTTTTTAGTAAGAGTGATGAAAGAGAGCAAGAGTATTTTTGTCGGCAAAATACATGAATTTAAAAAATGAAGTACATTTTACAATTTGATGGATAGATATCAAAAATAGAAAATGCCTAAAGAGAATACCTAACAGATAACAAAAACAGAATACGTGAAACAGATCCTTGCGGAACGCTAAAAATATGAACCAGCTTCGAGGATGAGATACTAATTACAAAAAAATGTTTGCGATCCATCAGGTATGTATGATTGAAACTATCTGTGAGCAACCATCTATGAGCAGCTCCAGCTACAGCAACCGAGTGTATAGCCTATTCATCGCAAATAACATTCGAACCTTGGTTCCAAACCATCTTACCGGGTAGGTCCGATTTTTTTTTTTTTTTGCGGTGACTGAATGAATTATGGATAAGGTTAAAAAAAGAGGTATTTAAATACGTATAAATAAAGCAAACTATTATTGTTGGAAAGCCTCACAGATTACGTAGAATTATACTGAGCTGTGATTGAAAATCTCTGTGTTTCACATTACCTCTGTCAATGAGCGGCTTCACGAGAGTGTAGCATGTGTGGAGAGGTGGGTTGCCTCCTGTGTTGTCGTACCCTGGCGGCCGCGATGCGTTGGTCACGAGACAATCATTGTCAGCCGTGATGCAGAACACAGGAGTTGTCGAGTTACTGATGTATGCCGCGGCAGCACATCTCAGTTTAGTGAACCCTGAATACGTCGTGATTGCAACTGCTTTGTCGAATTCGTTCGTGTTTAGCTTCACCAACGTAGGCCTTGCGACGATGATGCGGTTGGGCGTCACCACGGGGCTTGTGCAGGCGAATACAAACACAACGAGCGCTATTTGCATTGCCTTCATGACGTTGCTAATGAACGATGGCAGAATTCTGGTCTGTTTATTGATTTTTGGTATCATTTTTGCTTTCGTCACCAATGAGACTACTTCTAATGCCACGTACGAATTCAGCGGTTGACACAATTCTGAAACAAATGTACATTTTCTTTGTACAGCGTGAACGGATGTAATGCTAACCTAAATACCAAACGCTGCTGCCAATATAAGTTTGCGTGAGAAGACCTAATTCTATTACTTCCAAATACTTCTCTGTATACTTCTATCATATGACCTAGTTCTCATACTTTTAAAACAGAGTATTCTGCTACGCACATTGCAAGAGTTGTTGTACCTTAATCGTAGTGTTCTTACGTCAAAATGGGATGAGTAGAGGCTATAAAAAGTATAAGAGAACTTTAATCTGTTCCATGTAAATCTATAACATGTGAAAGTGTTCAAGTCATATTAGTTATTATCATAAGTGAGTTATCAAAATAAGTCTCAACAAACATCAATGGTTTCGAAATTGCAAATACGTTACTGAACGAACCCAGATTGTGTGGGTATAAAGTCCCAACTTTTGTTGGAGTCTTCTGCGCTGACCCCTAGCGCTGACCCCTAGCGCTGACCCCTAGCGCTGACCCCTAGCGCTGACCCCTAGCGCTGACCCCTAGCGCTGACCCCTAGCGCTGACCCCTAGCGCTGACCCCTAGCGCTGACACGTAGCGCTGACCCCCAAGCGCTGACTTCTAGCGCCGACCCCTAGCGCTGACCCCTAGCGCTGACCACTAGCGCTGACCCCTAGCGCTGACTTCTAGCGCTGACCACTAGCGCTGACCCCTAGCGCTGACCCCTAGCGCTGACCCCTAGCGCTGACCCCTAGCGCTGACCCCTAGCGCTGACCCCTAGCGCTGACCCCTAGCGCTGACACGTAGCGCTGACCCCCTAGCGCTGACTTCTAGCGCTGACACGTAGCGCTGACCCCTAGCGCTGACTTCTAGCGCTGACTTCTAGCGCTGACTTCTAGCGCTGACTTCTAGCGCTGACCCCTAGCGCTGACACGTAGCGCTGACCCCCTAGCGCTGACTTCTAGCGCTGACTCCTAGCGCTGACTTCTAGCGCTGACCCCTAGCGCTGACACGTAGCGCTGACCCCTAGCGCTGACTTCTAGCGCTGACTTCTAGCGCTGACTTCTAGCGCTGACCCCTAGCGCTGACCCCTAGCGCTGACTTCTAACGCTGACCCCTAGTGCTGACACGTAGCGCTGTCCCCACGCAGGCTTGCAGTTCCGTGAGCGAGGGAGCTGAGATCCTCTCTTTCTGTTATGTAGCCAATATAACAGTTACTCGTCTTCCTATGTAAACTCAAATTTCTTCTGACTCAAATAATTAAGAGTTACTCTCTTTTTTCACGATTTGAATCAAGCAACGTATCAGTTGGATTACTGAAACTAATTTTTGTCTGTGTAAGTTGAGTTTCACATAAAATTGATGAAATATCGAGGACTGAGTGCACTACAACTGCACTTTGTGCAAAGGGTTCCTCCCTCAAAGTAAGTACAGGAGACTGAAGACATGCTCATGTGATTACACTCTTGTATTTGACCTATCCTTGTGTTCCAGTTAACGTATTCCAACATTCACATCTCCTTCACCTTCAACTTAATTCTATTAATTCCACGATACACAAAATAAAGTTTTTGCAGAATTTCTGCTTGAAATTACTCCCATTAAACTCAAAACCACGTTTTCGAGCTGTATTACTCGAATCGAACTTTAACCTGCTAAAATTTCACTTTGCATTTTATTCCTTTCAGTTCCTTCGTAACTAAAATGGAAGCAGTGACTTGAGAAAACGTGCGCTGATGACATACTGTGAGTGTGAGAGACCTGTACGAGAGTACGCTTCTCCTAAAGTTTCAAGATCGTGAGCGTCTGCAACGGTTCAATGATCTTGCTTTAATGGCATTCATATCTTATGACCAAGACGCCTGGGAAGTCTGATCTCTCAAGGGGAGCAACTACCCTGGACTTTTTCTACTTTTTAAATTTCACTGTACACATTTCTATTGCAGCAAGGAGAACGACAATGCGTACAGATTTGTAAAATTCAATTCCGAACACATATGTTTCTACAAAAATTTTCGATTTTCGCTATTAGAAAAGTTATTGCGCGAACAAATGAAATTATACACATATTAGCTCAAATCCCTACTCCTCCGGCAATTTTCAACTTAGAAGCTTGATTTTGGTCTTCTTTGACGTGGAAAAACTTCGGCAACTCGAAAATGAAGCTTTTTTAAAAAATCTCGTAATAAAACAATTCATGAATTTATGTACATAAAAAATATCTCGATATTTCTAATTTTCCAAAAAAGTATATTTTTTCACTTCTATCGCAACTAGGTAAACAAAAATGCTTGTTATATAAAATTGAATTCTGAACACATTTTCTCTTATGAAAATTTTCGATTTTCCCAATAGAAAAAAGTTATTGCTCGAACAAACAAAACTATATGAATAAGCTCAAAAGGCTAACCTTCTTCAATTTTTAACTAAAACTTGATTTTGGTATCATTTGACGCAGGAAAAAAGTGGAGACAGCATAGAGAAGCGGAATTTCGTTTGAACTCCAAATTATATTATATGGTAAAGAATTTTGTATATTTTTTAAGTTTTACAAACAAATCGTACAAAATTTTCTGACTCGAAATTTGAAAAAGGTTAATTTTCGAGTTGCCGGAGTCTTTCCGCGTCGAATAAGACCAAAATCAAGCTTCAAAGTTAAAAATTTCAGGAGTAGGGATTTGAATCAATTTATGTGGATTGTATGTTCGCACAATAATGTTTTTTATTGCGAAAACCGAAGAATTTCATAGATGCAAATGTGTTCATAATTCAATCTTACATATCGGTATGTATTTTCGTTCCTCTAGGTGCAATAGAAATATGAACAGTGAAATGTGAAAATAGATGTAAAAAAGGGGATTTTAGGGTAATAGTTTTCCTCAAGTACGTTAATTCCTTATGCTTATATAACGGTTACTTACCAATCCATGGAGAAACTT
Source organism: Morinoia aosen (assembly GCA_030386875.1). Classification (NCBI taxonomy): domain Eukaryota; kingdom Metazoa; phylum Arthropoda; class Malacostraca; order Amphipoda; family Talitridae; genus Morinoia; species Morinoia aosen. The sequence goes on from CM059574.1 coordinate 43,123,919, forward strand.
GCATAAACACTATTATTTTGTAACATACGCTAAGCGATATAATACCTCTACATGATGAACAACTACGAAAAATATTTCCTTGTTAAGTTGTCGTAGGATCGTACTTGAGGGCAACTGTATTGTCGAAAAGTTTATACCCCGTTTTGCTGGACGAGGCACATCGGCCAGAGACACATAATCCTTATTCATCACGGACAACATTTGCGGAGAGAAATGAAGGGACCACCAAAGTGTAAGGTGAGTGGGGCGTTACTAACACCGTCGGGTCAGGCCTCATGCAGCCGCTTAGTAGGTCAGCCATTCTTCCTATGTTGGCTCGTCAGGCGCAAACCAATCCGAAAATTGCATTCGGTCAACACTGGAGGTACTTCAGAATAATTGAGTCACGATAGGCTTTGAACTCGTAATAAATATATACTCGATTGGTGTGCAATAAATGAACGGGATCTCTGCTCGTTATATTCTCGTTGATTAAAGAATGCAGAATAGATCGAAGAAGTTAATTAAGCGCATGCAAAGAAATTAAGCGCATGAGAAGTTCAGCGCATGCAAAGAGCAATTTTGTTCGTATCTTCAATTTTGTGAGGCAATGAAAGAGAAAAAACGCTTTGGCAATCGCGGTTTTATTTCAATGATGTTCCAGTGAAAAATATATTCAGATGTCATGATTGAGTCTCTCGAAATATTGGCCCACTCTCACAAGCTTTCAAACATCCAAGAACCGTTGGATTTTGTACCCGGGTCATGAATGTTTTGAAGTTGAGGGCCTGTTTCTCTGTTGAACAATATTCTTACACTTAAGACTACTTGAAATCCATGTCTGTCTCTCGAAATTACGAATATGATACCGACCCAGTTTAAAATTCAAATGTTGTTTCCTAACTTGCCTAAATTGGCTTTTGCTCAATTTCGACCTACACGATAATTTTCGCTACTGTTTTGGAGTCTGACTCCATTATTCACTTCGGCCCTAAAAGCAGTTTGTTGCTGTCAATTTACTAAGGAATTTAGAGCTTGAACATAACGGAGTCAATTAGTAAAGTCGCTTAAAATAAAATTTGGTAAATATTTCAGGCATTGAATGCGCATCAAGTGATGAAGATTCTCACTCTAAAGAAAATCCTCCCACAGACTAATCTCTTGTCACTTACATGATTTTTGTCTTAGAGTGACATCAAAGAATTGGATATTTTAATGCATTTTCAGGAGTTGAATGGGTCTTCTGTATAACGTATTTTTTAATATTTACAGCAACTCATGAATTCGTTGAGAGTGTTCTTGGAAAAGAAAACGCTAATTCTAAGTTGATATAATATAGTAAATCTGAATTAATACCTTAGTTAGATTAAATACTTAAGAAATACAATGACAAGCAGAATTAGTTTTAAATCGGAACTCAGGACTGGCGCACTGGACGGGAAATTAAGAACTGTGATTTTAAGTATCTCATAAATTCTTTTTTTATGATTTTTAATTGGTAAATTTTTATTGGTGTATTTCATCTGCAATTCAATAGGATGGTCTCAATTACTGATCACTTTAAAAAGCTTCGTCCTTTACAAAACTTTTTAGTCATATCACGCATAAATGACTCTACCTTGTGTAAGCTGTGCTTGACTGCAGTATTAAAGTTAATGCAGTAACTGCAGTGTCAGTAACGTGACACGGTAATGACCACGTGCAACAAACCACTGTGTTCTCAATATTTTTTCACAAGAGCCTTGCGAGCCTCTGCAGTAATTTTGGCTGTGAACGCCACTGATCAGCACCGAACTCCACTGACCGGCACCGACCTCCACTGACCGGCACCAAACTCCACTGACCGGCTCCAAACTCCACTGACCGGCACCAAACTTCACTGACCGGCACCAAACTCCACTGTCCGGCATCGAACTCCACTGACCGGCACCAAACTCCACTGACCGGCACCAAACTCCACTGACCGGCACCGAACTCCACTGACCGGCACCAAACTCCACTGACCGGCACCAAACTCCACTGACCGGCACCGAACTTCACTGACCGGCACCAAACTCCACTGACCGGCACCGAACTTCACTGACTGGCACCAAACTCCACTGACCGGCACCGAACTCCACTGACCGGCACCAAACTCCACTGACCGGCACCGAACTCCACTGACCGGCCCCAAACTCCACTGACCGGCACCGAACTCCACTGACCGACACCAAACTCCACTGACCGGCACCGAACTCCACTGACCGGCACCAAACTCCACTGACCGGCACCAAACTCCACTGACCGGCACCAAACTCCACTGACCGGCACCAAACTCCACTGACCGGCACCAAACTCCACTGTCCGGCACCGAACTCCACTGACCGGCACCAAACTCCACTGACCGGCACCAAACTCCACTGACCGGCACCGAACTCCACTGACCGGCACCAAACTCCACTGACCGGCACCAAACTCCACTGACCGGCACCGAACTCCACTGACCGGCACCAAACTCCACTGACCGGCACCGAACTCCACTGACCAGCACCAATCTCCACTGACCGGCACCGAACTCCACTGACCGGCACCAAACTCCACTGACCGGCACCAAACTCCACTGACCGGCACCAAACTCCACTGACCGGCACCAAACTCCACTGACCGGCACCGAACTCCACTGACCGGCACCAAACTCCACTGACCGGCACCGAACTCCACTGACCAGCACCAATCTCCACTGACCGGCATCGAACTCCACTGACCGGCACCAAACTCCACTGACCGGCACCAAACTCCACTGACCGGCACCAAACTCCACTGACCGGCACCAAACTCCACTGACCGGCACCAAACTCCACTGACCGGCACCAAACTCCACTGACCGACACCAAACTCCACTGACCGGCACCAAACTGCACTGAGCTTCCGGTACCCACTACATATCTACAATAATAACTCCGAAGTACGCAACGTATTGCAGCAGCTCGAGGGCACCTTGCGCTGGACTGCGCTGCTGGTGAACTCCTTTGATTCGATGCAACCTCAGCTGTTGGCGGTGAGTGCTGCCTGCGCTGGACAACCCTTAACTCTTCACTGCATGAGTTATTTTTGGAAATTTGGCAACGCTTTCGTCCGTAATGGCGCACAAAATGAACTCAAACACGTGGGGTGTAGCGAACACGTATCATACGCATTCATTTCATGTATAGTAACTTGTGTCTTATTCGCGGTAAAAACCGTAGAAATGCACTTGCCTCAATTAATTCTTTCTAAAAATGGAAAAATTCTGCACATGAGACGCCATGCAGTGAAGGGCTAAACTGTTACTGCTACTCTGGACTTCAAACTATTTACCATTAAACTATTTTCAGAGGGTTGTTGAACTCAATCAATCAGAGAGCTAGAAGTTCCCAGTCATAAAACGTAATGAAGCATGGTGTTTTATGAACAGTCACGTCGATGCAGCATTACCGGTCGACTCTTACAAGTTATCAGGGTGCGATTTACACATGCTCGCACTTTGATGTCAGTTCTACTCTTTCTACATTGCTTAGGCTATAATTGTGCAAATATAACACGAGCGATTGCAGAGAAGAAAAATATATGGAAAAATAAAATAATGGCAGAGACTTTCAGCAGAACCAGTGAAGTGATCATTTCCAGGCACCTGGTTATTTATTTTTTCAAGTGTTATACGTGCATAATTTGTCGTCCATGTAATTTTTAAGACTTGATAAATGGTTCATAGTGACATCAATTATGACGACCAGCTTGATAAAAACAGATATTGATCTATAAAGTACAAGCATATAAGATGCAAGAAAGCTGATAGTCCCAATGAACGTCGACGTAAACCGGTTCTCTAGCCTGACCAGTTACACGGACAACTAAGAATTAACTGAATGCAAACGCTTCAGAAACCGAATTATTAAATGCCCACAATTAGGAAACAAAAGCCGCACGACATTTTCCGCTCCCCTTGATGTTCTCATTGAAATTCAAGCACGGTTTGTCAAAGAGTTAAAGATGGGAGAGTTGGAGCCGAATTCCTGACGTATGCTGAAATGTACAGATAGATTTGTCTACAATATGCGCTGAAAAATATGATTGCTCCCGTGAAGAAATCACTGCTGTGATGAGAAAAGTTTTTGTGGCTGTTTTATGTAACATCGCATTGCTCATCGGAAATTTTTGAGGTTTCAATTTCGACAGACAACAGTTATTTCCGATGTTTTGGTGTAGAAATCATTCTACTGCTTCGTATTAGTCACGGAAACTATTTTAATCGGACTTGAGAGATATAAGATCTCACACTAAAGAGAAATGTCTCTAAAAGTCCGTGGGGAAATGTGAGATTCCGAACTAAAGGTTAGGTGGGTCTTACTTCTGTTAAAATGGAATCATTTCTTTATTTTTTGTAAAACATTTTTTTCCGATTTAATGCTGCCCAGTTTTTCAGCATCTTTTACTTTCTTTACCTTTTAATATGTTTCTTAAACTTTCTTCTGAATTTGCCATTACTATGCTAGCAACAACAAGGTGTATGGGGACACACTTTGAGCATGGATTTCTCATTCGCTGAACTCCTTACTGAACATTGCCTCTGTCTTTTTTTGGGAGGACATCTTCATTGTCACCATGGAGGCTCAAGCTAACACACCTAAAGTAAGCTAATTCAAATCTGATGACAGTTCACAAATTTAAGCACACTGCTTTAGACCACCTCGTAAATAGCCCCTATATTATTGCTAATCTGTTCTACGGTTCTATACCTTTTGATAAGACCGAAGTTCACGTGGAGGAATTCGACTCGGGCGATTTAGCGCGCAAAATTTCTGAAAGTATTATCAATGCTTTCAGCAATTTATATTTTCAGGGTTTTCCTAAGGTTAAACAAGTGAGGAAAGTTACAGTACATTGGTTGGGTTAGCTGAAGAAGGTTAAAGTCAGATTAAATTGAGTTAACTATGAAAATGTAACTTCTCTGGTAATCAGCGAGCTCCATCCCAATATCAAGAAGGTTCATTCTGCTCTAGCATGCATCAGAAAAACTTCCCCTTCCACTTATCTGAATGAAAAAGACGACTGATAACATGGATTAGCCCGAAGTTCTCTCAACAAAAACTTTTGGAGTCCTGGTCAAACATATTATTTCAAAACTCAATTTGACACAGGTAGTTGTAAGGAATTAAGCAGGAATCGTCCATGATGTCCCTGCCTTGTGAATCGTACGCCACGCAGTCCACCTGGACTGGGGGAGGAAACGAAGGTAACTTGTCTCGTGAGGGGAAGAGGGGCATGTCCACATTGGACACGGCGGTGCCGTCCAGCCACTTGTACGACTTGGACCCGGCAGGGTCCGCTCGGGCACCCAAAAATACAGGGGCGAACACGCCAGAAGTAAAGTGAAGGCAAACATGCAGATGTGAGAACACATTTTCTTTTATAACATTTAATGAATGCTTTGGTTAATTTCCATTTTTATATCATTAGGCGTTCATTATAGGTGTAACTGATGTCTTAATTTTTCCATTTGGCAGTCGATGACTTCAGAAAAATGACAGATAAGCTAATTCATCTACTTTGCTTTTCTAAGCTGTGAAGAAAATACAAGAATTTCGCAAAAATGTTGAAGGTCGCTAAGGTATAAGACAATACATGTTGAACACAGTGTAACTAAGATTCAGGTTAGTTAATGCTTCAGAAAAAAGTGTGCGGCAAGTTCAACCGAAACTCAACATGTTTTAAAATTGGGAAAACCCCGTCGTTTACTGTATATCTAAAACGTTTAATTAGGTGACAAGAGGTAAAATGCTGTCATAGTGCAAATCTTTCAGCTTATTGTTCATGCATGTCTAAAATGAATTACTGAAAGTTGAAAACTATCAGCTTAACAAATTTAGTCAAATGATGAAAATATGACACCACTGTGCGCAGGAGGAAATATAAACTATGTATCATCATTTATTAAAAGTTTTATTCATCGCTAAAACTATATGAATCACTCACATTTAAGTGCATTTTAATTCAATATAGAAACACGAATGGTTAAATAAATTCATTACAGTATTACAAGTTAGACGAAATATATCTATTTGTGAATTAATTTGCGCGAGAACCCACATAGAAAAGTAGTGGTAAGATCGAACGCTCAAACTTGCGCAACCCACCTTGGCTGTTGACGTACTGTTTGAGGGCGACTAAGTTCGTAGGTTTGATGAAGAGGTCGCAACCTGGCCACATGCTCTGGCAGAACTTGCGGGCCATCTCGTACGGCTGGTACGGGAAGAACCACATACTCGTGAAGACGCACCCCAGCATGGGGACGTCTTGGAAGGGAAGGGGACAACACCCGGAGGGGTTACCGCCACAGGCAGCGAGGGCTGCGGCTGCTCAGGTGGATGAGGAAAACTTTTTCTTATCGTGATAACGAGTTCTAATTTTGAGAAGTCAATTTAATATTTATAAATTTCGTAGAACGAAAAACTTACCTGACTGAAGAATTTATAGTGAAGAATTTTATGGTTAAAAAGATCTTGGTATATCTGCAAGAGAATCTTCCTCTTAATGGTGTTACTCTGAGTAAGCTCATGAGTATCACTTTGGAACTTGAAATTTAAAATGTATTTCGTATGCGAGTTCATACGTTTATGATATGTAATTAAAGTAAATAAATGATTCGCGGATAATTCTTCAGGTTATATAGAATTAGTAGAAAATGGAATATGACATTCCTTTTTTTAGCGCTATAAAGGTTAAACGTTCGTTTTACTATAAAATTGTAGGCTCAAATGTTTTCGAAGGAAATTTTTGTAAAATTCACCCATTGTATCAAACTTTGCGAAAAATGAAGGCCAACATCGAAAGGTTGACCACAATCTGTCATGTTTGTTTTTTATGGCAGTTTATTGACTTCATGATTGATGACCACGACCGAGAGCAAACTTCAGAAAAGTCATTAGACGAAAGTATTAAAAGTTGATTGGCAAAATTGCCTTCCACATCATTTAACAGACTGCTCAAATCGATGTCTTTTGTTCTGGAGACTCAATATAATGCAAATCTGAAACTAGACTTTAGTTATGAGCAGTCAGTAACCTGGAAAAGAGTTTAGTGGACTATTTCGCATAAAAACTTGTTTATACCAAGCAGGCTTTCCCAGTGAAACCATCAAATTGTAATTTTTTTAGTTTAGCTTCAGGTGACTCCTGGGTAACTCCATGCGACGAATCTGATGCACAGGAGAGAAACTCTCAAATTCCCATCTGTTATAGGTGTGTATATTAAAGAAAATTCAAGACCGTAACGAAAGCTATCATCGGCCTTGATGTTAAACTCGAGGATTTTGGTGCGATCAGGTCACAGTTGCGCTAGTCTAACGACATTCTGCACTTGGCTTTTCTGTCCCACAAAATGTGGAATTCCAACTACTCTCTCTACTCTAAAAGGGTCATTACCTATGTCGATAAGGGGCTTGGCGGTGGTGTAGCAGGTGTGGAGGGGCGGGAGGCCCCCGGTGCTGTCGTACTCCGGGGGGAAAGCTGCGGTGGTCACCAGGCAGTCGTTGTTCTCCGCCATGCAGTACGTCGGAGTCGTGTTCTTTGTGGCTTGCGTGATGGCGGCGCACCGGATCTTTGTTATGGCAGGGTACTTAGAAACGGACGCACCTTCTAAATCTACTTCACTGATTCTGACCAGCGAGGACTCGAGGAGGCCGAGCCTCGCGATCGCAGACTTGGTTGCTGGAGCGCTGACAAACATCGCCAGAAAGACGACTGCTCCGAGAGAACGATGAGCTATTGCTTTCATTACGGGCGTTGTTTCAGGTTTGCGCCTGGAACTTAACTTTAACGATTTTAAAGAACGTTGTTAGAATAAAGTGTAGACTGTAGCAACTCACTGGAAACCACGGTTCGAAAACACTCCCACAACCGTTATATTTTCAGGAATGGCTAAAGAAAATTGACTTACACCAAAATTATCTTTTCCCGTATATCTCTATAAACTCCGATGGCGGTGTCATCCTCCATGAGCTGCGGGACCGCATTCGTAATGAAGTATCTCACAACACTCATTTGTTAGGGTGCTGTATTTCGGTGCCGTACGTCATGGATATCTAATGGGTTATTTCTCGCATAGACTCCAGATACTGCTGATTCTTTTAACAATTAGACTACAGGCTAATGGTATTATAAGTGATGTGTTGCTGTATTGATAGGATCTGATGCCATAGTACACATAACTAATGACATTAGGCCGTATTGCTAATGATGATGGTACAAATTGCTTCTGATGATAGGGGTTGGTGATCAAGACGAGAAAATTTCCTTACCAAGAAAAAACTTTCGGTTAATTATGGTTGTTGAAAAAGCAAAAATATATTACTACGATTAATTACGGTTAACGGATTTGAACTCGAGAGTGAAAATAAATTTCCACGTTTTTTTACTGAGCTTAAAAACAGACCAACAAATCAATAAATGTTATGTGAACAGGGATGTTTCAGTTGGTTATTTCAATAGCCTTTCGCTGGAAATTTCTCAAGATAACACAACAAATAAATCAAAAGGTATTCAATATTAGGGCTGACGATAATAAATCAGAAGTTACTTTGGTAAAAATAAATTAATTTATATCATGAAGGGAAAGTACTTATCGTATCGAAAAATTCAGATTCGAATTCAGATATTTTTCAGGAAATTTAGTTCGAATGTTACTTATTCTAAACTAAAATATTTCAACGTTTCGTTTTTCATTCATAATCGTTTTAATGTTGACGTAAATACTTAAAATAGTTTTTATATTACAAGAAATAATTTTATATCATTTTAAAGTACAAGGCTAAGTTTTACTCTGCATATCATTTTTCTATTTTATTCCAATTTTTTTCATGTATGATTTTGTCTTTCGTTATTAATTAATGTATTGATAAAATATTTCTCACTATTCTTTTATCGTACTACAGTACCTCACAATTTATGTGCGATTTAAAAATGCAAATATTGTGTTATGTTCGCTCACCTTATAAAATAAATCATATTTCACAACCTAAATCTCCTTAAACGATCGCACCAAAATATAATGTAAGAATTTTGAATTACATTCCCACATGAGCTCAATGTTTTAATTCCAGTTTTCCTTAATTTCCACATGGTGCTCAAATGATTCGATTATGTGAAATTTCACACTGATTTTGAATCCGACTATTTCATTGTGTTGCTGCAAAGTCAACCAAGAAACCATTTATCTACCACCACGCATTTCTACCACAACCTCTTATTTACTATGACGTATATTTACCATCACATCGACTTATTTACCACCACGCATTACCACTACAACCAGGTAATTGCCATCACTCATCACCACGACAACCAGGTATTTACCACTACACATCACCACCACAACCAAGTAATTACCACCATTCACCACCACCACCACAACCTCTCATTTACCACCACATCACACCACCATAACCACTCATTAACCACCTCACATTACCACCACAACCCCTCGTTAGAAGAGGACAGCCACACCGCCGATCTGACGTGCCAGCATCGACAGCGGCAGCGCCGGAACTCGACACAATTATAAGCTCTGCCTCATCACAACCACTGCCCCGTTTTTTCAGCACTGAAGATGGAATTGAAACATTCCGAAACGTTTGCCATTAAAAGAAATAAATAAATATGTATATTTGTACGTTGGTTCTCCTTTTTGTCTTACGCATGAGATTCCCTAAGAATCGACCTATTGGAAATATAATCTCGTTTAATACAAGTCGTTGATTGCAAGTTTACCAGCCAGTTGAAATTAGTTCAGGAAGATTAGCTGGTTAAATATTCCGCACAAAGTTGTGCAGTCAAGTAACGAGTTGCGAACACGTCGCGTTCATTACATTTGGAGTTCATTTACATGACATTGCTATGATGTGATATGGGAGACGTTCGGCCAGGTGTAGCACAAATATGAACAGAAACAGGGCATAAACGTGTACTCTGACTTCAATATTACATGCGTCGAGCTTGATGAGTGAGAAAACAATTGTGGTCAATAAGCACACATACTAAACATGACATCCACTTCTATATGATTAGGACTTTCTGCTTTAGTGTAAATCCTCTCACGCGCACAGCATACTTGGGACTTGCTGCTTTAGTGTAAATCCTCTCACGTGCACAGCATACTTAGGACTTGCTGCTTTAGTGTACATCCTCTCACATGCACAGCATACTTAGGACTTGCTGCTTTAGTGTAAATCCTCTCACGTGCACAGCATACTTAGGACTTGCTGCTTTAGTGTAAATCCTCTCACGTGCACAGCATACTTAGGACTTGCTGCTTTAGTGTAAATCCTCTCACGTGCACAGCATACTTAGGACTTGCTGCTTGTAGGACACTTAACAACTCTCATGCAGGTGGAAATTTTTCTGAAATCATTTCCGTCAAGCATACACACTTAAGTGGTGTGTTAGAATCCCGAATGTTAACATATTTACATTCATTCATTATCTAGTCACAGTTTTCTATTTCCTTTGCCTGTAGTATTTTCGACTCTGCTCATGAACTTGTTCTATTTGAAAATTTAGCTTTTGCTGCTGGTTTTTCGCAATTACAATTTCGAAATTCTTGTAATAAGAAAATTATATTCATGCTTGAACAGGGGCCAGAAGATCGATCAAAGTTACAATTAATGTTGAATTTAAACGCAATAACTTTGAGACCTTGGGACTTCAACTTGGAACGCAATACGGAGTGCTTTTTATTTTTTGGACAGTGATGAAATGGCTGTGGCATGCACCTTCCCATTAGGTCTCCCAGAGCCCATAGCCACGGGATCGAAGGTAAGTAAAGAATAGTGTCCATTTTCCAAACTCAAGCTATTGGGCAGGGACATTAACGTGTCTCACACATTGTGTTTAAAAACATTATGAAACACAGGTCTACGTAGAAAACTGTTTTGAAAAGAAGCGACACATATTACGCTTTGGATGGGCCTGGGCAAGCTTGGAACGAGTTATATTTATAAGCACAGTCTCCATTTTGTTTCAATTGTTTTAAAGTTTCTTTGTAAAGATTCAAAAACATAGAGAAATTAATATATGAAAATATCGAGGCATTTCATGAGAAGATGGGAATATTGAAAAAATTGACTCGCACTCAAAGTGAAATAGGTGTTTTTAATAGAATACAACTCTAACATTCAAATGGAGGGTATCGCAAAAATCCTCACAAGGAAAACACAGCGATCTTGTAAAATCCGTTCTAAAATCTGCAACCCTCAAAAGTTTCAATACATTCTGTGTGCCGCTCTCCGGGTTTGACATAAGAACGTGTGATGGAATAAACTAAACAGGATGAGCATCTACATCATTAATTATGGAGAGTGCGTTTATATTCGAGTAGTGAATACAATCATTGTGCACCGCATTGTTTAAAATGTAATCGTGTAATGCACAGAATCATTGTAGAAAAGTCCACGGTTTTTAGTGACCACGTTTCAATTACTCAGACTCATTATATTAGATAAAAACTGGCCGTGCAGTGCGATCCCATCCACTGAAATCCCATCCAATGTTAGAGTTTTCCCTATATCATTAAGTGATTAACTGAGGTCATATTTTTATTACGTCTTGGCGTGCGTGGGGATTGTGTTCTAGGGTGTAATGTGTGCGAGTATATTTTTGGATAATCAGACTGATCATAATATGACCCGCAAATAAAATCTGGGGAACAGGTCCTGGCCTTAAAAATTCAGCGAATAAATCATCAGAAATAAAGTTTTGGAATCGTGTGTCATGTGGGGATGAATTTTGGAGAGTACTTATAACAATTTTTGCTTATACATATTGTTGTGGTATGTGCGATCATTATTGCTCTATCTTATTTCACACTCTCTTAGTTCGCAATGCTGTATAGGTTTCGATCAGGTCTTTTGACTATGATCAATGTGTAGTGAAAAACATATGGAACTATTTTTATTTATGAGTCACTGAAGTCTACGACAGAAGCCACACTGAGATAATAAAACTTCAAAAAATAAGCTCGTAATTCTGAGTGTAACATACTGTAAGAACCTCAGTATTAAGGCGATTATTACGTAGCAAAATATTTCATAATTCGAGTGCGCCAATATGCTTTTCAAAATGAGTGTAACTACTGTAAGCTGGGGCACAAAGGCAATTATCAAATGAATTGAGCTGTTGGTAACTTCAAATATCTATCTGTTGACTTATGCTCGCTGTAAAGGAAAATAAAAATTTATAACCTTCAATCAAACATCAGAGAAGTCAGTACAAAAAAAATATGCATGGATCGTTAATTCTAAAATATACACCAGAGTAATTCCAGTCAAAAATAATATATTTTATACGTTCTGAAATGGCAATAGGATAAAAATTAACTTTCTAGGCTTGATGGGCTCAAGTTACCAATGACACAAAAGAACTGAAGACAACCTAAGTTAATTTGTCCGTCCATCATTCATTTAATTAATTTCCGTTATAAGTATACATAGGAGTTACTCTGAGGCTCCGTTCCCATTGCAAATAGGCTTTCACAAAAGGATAGAGAAAGAACCATCTTACGTGGGCCAAGAAAACCGAGGAATCAATACGCAAGGTGTTTTCTCACTCAGGAAATCCTGCACACGTAAACAGCACGCTAGGAAGCAAGAGGAAATAACAGAAAACAAGTTTCAGTGAAAATGACACGAAAATTGGAAGAAATATCATGGGGACACAGATAAAATTTATGGAGGTCTATCTACGGTTGATATAACCTAACTGTGACCCCACTGGGGACGCCAGTCCCCGTAACATAGGATTTCAGATTTATCAACTCTAAAATGTTCGTATTCTTATTTAATCTATTACCATTTTCCCCTGAGAGTTGAAAGCCATACTCGAACTTATAATCTTTAGTCAAGGATATTATCGATAAAATATTTGTGATGAATTTTATTTTCACTGAGAATACACATAAGCAGGGATGTTATACTTACATTCTTCTTTGGCAATTTGAAATCATAAAACCTTTCCACTCCAGGTAAGTTCTTCACTGCGCCCTCAGAATACTCCCACCGATGCTTCAGACATTTCTCTTTTGGCTTCTCGCTCACCTTCCACCGAGCTCCCTAGAAATATATTTCCTCTTGGTACAACAGCAAAATAAAAATGCAATGCACTCCAGCGACCTTCCTGTCCGTCTGCGCTCTGTCTGAGAGAGTTGCAGGAATTTAGCGCGATTCGATCCACCAAAAATTTACCTCCATACACGTGTGGCTGAGATGAAAGTGTAACTCTCAAATTTCACCTAATATTAAGTGTGATGGAGTATCGACGACAAGATTTCGCATTGTTTATTAAAGATTACTTTAACCTCTCTCGTAACATCTCAACAAAAAATAAAAATTTTAGACGCCTGAAGTTCAATTATCTTTTGAAACCGTCTAGTTTGCAAATTGTTTTGCACGTAGCGTGCCAGAGGCACATCGGCACGCAGCTGAATTACACGTCTGGCTTAATGACACCTACTTCAAATTGAATCGCCAAAATGAATTGCTATGAACGACACGAGGGCATGAATATCTTATTTTACTGAACATCGACACACACGAACGGCAGGGTGCTGCTGGAAAACCGTGGTTCGCTGCGAAAGAAAAATTTCCTCAATAATTATTATCAAAGAAGTAAGTGAACTTTCTCCTTGGGTTTTTAAAGCTATTGTATATTACAAATCTCTTGTTAGCTAGAATTAAATTTAGAGTATTTTGCGGTTTAATGCAAGAAGTTACTGCGGTGTTACGATCTCAATTACAAGGGAAGAGGTGTTTCCAAATGAATCATTGCTTCTATTTTAAACATAGAAGTAGAATTAATGTCTTCGAATTATATCAATTGTTAACTAAATAAAATTAGAATTTTTTGTCATGTTCCTGACGCCACTGGAACGATAGCAGCATACTGAAATTCACAATGAGTGACACTTCAAGTGGTACCACGTTTATATTATAAGACTAAGTCATATATTTTCGTCACGTGCGTTTGGTTCATGCTTGGCGTGCAATCTCAAGCAACTCCTCACGAGACGTTGTGCACTGGATGTCAAATTATCAACGAAGTAAAAAATTTCAATTATCTTAAAAATCATTTTATAAAGCTGCACGGAATTTTCAGAGAATGTTGACAATACTATTTCGCTATTACAGTTAACAAATAAAAGGATTCAAACATTCAAACCAGTGTGAGTGTATAATATGGCGTTAGGGAATGAAATTTGATTACTACGTATCAACTATAATCACATATGTGTTGAAATGCTCCTAGAATAGGAAGAAATATACCCTTGTTCATCTGACTTACTGCACTTAGACCAGATAAATGTACTGAGAGCTACTCATCTTTAACTCACATTGAACAACACTATACAATCAGATACGAGAGAATACAAACTTCTAACCATAACTTGAATATTAAAGACAAATAAGATAAGGCCTAAAATAACGATGAACACATTCTGACATGCTTCATTTTGAATTCATGGACACTTTTTACTAAATGAATGGCGGGCACACACAATATTCCATGAACATTTTTGCTACTGTTTTTCGTAGATTTGGTTTTGCATCTCAAGTTCTTTTTCGACAAACTATCCGTTATTTATTCGTAGTGCGGATGTAAATGAAAGAGAACATTTTCAGGCAGTTCAGTTCCTGTTGACATGGCGGCCCTGTTGGGTCAGGAGTGGGACAATGAGGCTGGAAGAATGTTCCAGTTAATTTGCCGCAGTGACCTCTACTACAGTAAGTACCACATAGTCACACGAAATCCTTGCATGAATGAAATAACAGTTCTCTTGCATGGAAGTACAAGAGTATAGTGAGCTTGTGAGATATTTTGATAATTTTAGGAGTATGTTGCATGTTGGAGAGCTCTATGTGATGCATAGCTGTATAGAGAGCTGTAAATGATACTGATCTGCACGTAGGCCATTGATACCTAAATCATTCAGTTTCCAAACCTCATTCAACTTCTGTTCGTAATGACGACGCTGCTAAGAAGCGTAATTATTAAGAATTTGCGCAAAATTTGTACTTCTTTGATTTAAAAATAAGAATACGGCACAAACACTGCATGGCAACCATTTGGCTAACAGTACCGAACTGACACTCTTTATTACACCCTTATACGTCTACAAGATATCATAGTATGCCGCCACCAACATGTGTACAAATATTTTTCCAGGAATAGATATCTTTTATGATAATGATGTGTATTAAATAATTATGCACATTTTGGGTAAGGTAACGCGGACTTGTTCCCCGTCACTCTCATATCTTTTCAAATTAGATGGGAATAATACACTTGAGATAAAGATTACAATTTATTACTGGAGAAAAAATTTAACGAATATGACATTTTCAATTAATACTATACGTTCTCTCTCACGATACGACTAGGGATAAAAGTAATTAAATGTGGTTGCGTAAAGCGAATGGATCGGATACTCAGCTCTATGAAAGTTGCTGCAGACGATTGACAGGAGTTGGCAAGTGCGCCTAGAACGCTCGGTTGAGAAGCCATAATTCATGGGGTGTCGGGCACTTCAGCGCAATGTAGATCGTCACAGGACAAGGAGGTTTAAGAATGGAGACGGCATCAGCGCTCTAAAGTGAAGCCAATTTTCGGTAGCTGTAGGGTATACGGCACGGTATACGTAAGGTAAGGAATTGACTGGGAGAGAAAGGGAAACTGCAATTGAAGGGAGAGCAAGCTACTTATGAGTGACGCGTCTCATGAAGTAACCCAGACGATAGAAAAGAGTCACCTAAGAAAAAATTAGTTTGCAAATTTACAGATTGGAGGTGATGACATGCATTTTGTAGATTGAAAAACTTTTATAAATAACGATACTTTTCCAAACCGTGCTGCATCAAATATGTTAAGTGAATAGGGCGGAATAAAAATATCGTTGCGTACTTAGCTAATTGCAATTTATGATATGGGTTTGTTTCAGGTATATGCTTCACCCACGAGTTCGATCAAAATGAACATAAAGATCGTTATTTTCTATGTGTCATACAGTGTTACCGAGTAATTATGACAGTGCTATAGAGAAATAATTACACAAACATTAACCGCAAAAGTTTAGAATACGAGTATATTTAATATTCATAGCTTCGTTTGTTAATAATGATCATTCGATATGCGCCCAAACGAAACAATACAATATATTATGAAATCGTGAAATGTATGCAAACTTTAGATGTAAAGTTTACTCCTGTGGACGTTGTAAATGAAGTACTGTAATGATGAAAAATATTCATTCATAACACTCAGTATTTCGGATTTCCCTGCCCTTCGAACTAGATTTCAAGTATCGATTTATTAAAACTTAGACGCCTGACGCCTCTCCCTTCTCTTGGTAACAAATTTCGCATGCGTATCCAGGCTACGTGCTCCATGATGCAGGCCGTTGCTATCACAACGTCAGTTTTGCTACAGTTCACACTGGAATAGAGTTGGCCCTCTGTACGTGCTTGTCAGAAATATCAGATTCATGAAATAAATGACAGTGCTTTCGAATTTCAATGAAACAGACTCAACGAATTAGAATTTTGATTTATGTTCTAACGTACTCGATGTAGCGACTAAATCTTTGAAGCTTTGATTTAAAGCAGTACAAATGTCGCAGACCTCACCGAATTCTTTAAGTGAAGAGACAAAGGTATGCAGTCCCCAAGTAGCATGAATCGTCGCCCAACTTGTTGTCCTTCAGCACCATCAGGCAATCCGGTTTCAATAAGTTTTTAGCACCTTGGTTGCGGCGATCAGGCTGCTGACTTGAGGCTGGGTATGGTGGTGGGAAATTATTCGTTACGTAGACCGTCTCTATCCCGAAGTCTTCCTGCTTGACCGGCGTGCCATCAATCCACTCGAAGTCGGATGAGTTCCCTATACGGGTTGCGCCCACCCACACGTAATACCTATCTGTAGGGAACATATTATGGTGTAATGAATTACAATATATTAAAAGATAGTTGCAACTGAGAGCGTGAACATATTTTTAAAGCTGGATTTCAGGCTGTGCCTACTACTCAAAACTGCTTCAATAGGCTGTAATGCGAATTTTGAATCGGATGAAGTTGTGATTCAAGTATTGACAGGTCCGGAATCAGGTCCTCTCTGGTAAACGCACTTTTTTGCCAGCACGACAATTTCAATTGATTCAGGTGTGTGAGAAAGTATGAAGATTTTACCCTCAGGACGAGTCTCTCGTATTCATTTGTCAGTCATATTCTAACATGAGGAGGAACATCATTTGAAAGCAATCCTTTTCACGATTTGACACAGGATCAAATATATGTGGGTTAACAGCACATATAATAAACATGCAACACACAAGTCCATTGTAATAAACAATCATCAAAATACAAAAATCATAAATAAGACAAACTTCGTACACTGTGATGCAAAGTATCCGTTGAGGGCTGTCCAATTCTTAGGCTTTATGAAGAGGTCTCCGTTGCGCCAGAGGCTCTGGCACATCTTGCGGGCCTGAGCGAACGGCAGCACAGGGAACAACCACGGGAAATACGGCGGCGTGTACACGCACCCGAGGTCTGTTAGGTTCCGGAACGGGAGAGGGCAGCAGTTGCCGGTATTCTCGCAGTCCAGCATGGCAGCCGCTGTTACGGCCAAATGGAACTTGTATGTTTAAAAATGAAACTGTGTCAAAGTATGTGATTAATTATGTTCAATTTTAGAATGTACAAAAATTTCAGCAATCCAAACTAATTTTTAAAAGGAAAAGTTTTTAAAACAATATTAAAATTCTGCTCAAATTTCTTTTTTTTTAATCATACCTGCATATACTAAATCAAAGTATTTATTTTTACAGTGAATTGCTTAAAAAAAATTAAGTCAGTTCTCTTAAATATGAAGAAATACAAATTTTAAGGTGTTCGAATATTTCTTTCCCACGCTGTATTTTGATGATTCACTGTTGTGCAATGTGGGATGAACATTTTGCAGTATCCACAGAAATTTTGCATTGGAACTTAGATAATGGATTCCCAAACATTTATTGGGTGCGATATTATTCATTTTTTCAACCCATTTGACACTTATATTCTCAAACCCCAACTAATGAATTAATTTTCGTTTGTCTTGACCAGTAAATAATACAGTTATAAATTTTCACGTGCCATCCATTACGAGAAACTCATTGAATTTGTAACTAAATTTTATTCTCATTTATGAAGCATTAAGGGTAAGTCTCGAATCAACAGTCGGTTCGAATCATCCGTTATTCTATGTTAATTTTCAAGTTTTGCGATCAGAGGATATCGAAAAATCATACTCGTAAGGGGTGTGGTAGTGTAATCATTCTTCTTTATTTTTTGCCAAAAAATCAGTGCAACAGGTGACACTAAAAGGAAAATATAAAAAAATCAACTGACTTCCTACAAGAATTGTGAAAAATGGATCAAGGTCATGAAAACCAACATAAAATATATAAAATAAAAGTTCACCCACTACGTTTTACCGCGCGCACGAGATGGGAGTGTATTGATGAGTGGGTCAATATTTACTTAAATACGTTCAACGATTTTTAATATTTTGTTCCCATAAACCTATTGTCTACCTTTAAGATAATTTTAATTCATGATCGATTAAATGGAACGAACGTATTGAAGTAAACTTTATATGGCCGGTCAGGTGACCGATGAAATAAAACTTAATTTCCATTTGTCGGTCAATGCTTAATTAGCATGTTTTACCCTGTAGGAGCATCATTACCCTGTAGGGTTGCAGCATATTACCCTGTATGGTTGTATCTTTTTATAAGAACAACTCTTTGATCAATCATTCATCAGTGATTCAAAGAAGTGTAATATCTGTAAAATTCACTCATTTCCAGATGTCTAGGTAGCCTATTTACAATTTCATATTTCACAATGGTGATACCTCGGGTTAAACAATTTTTAAACTATTTAAACAATTTATTTACCACAGGTGATGCAGAGGTAGCCTTTCCTTGCGAATTTTTTGGGTTACGAAGTGACGCCTTCATATTGGGTTATGAATTTAAATCTCCCTCCCAGGAGCCCGTTTTTTGTGAACTAGCCTTTACGCCGCACTTCATGATTGCGATCGCGTTTTCCTTGGGAATGACTGAACGACAGCATCTCACAGAGAAGTCACGTGGTTCCTCCTGCGCATACCCACCACCTCCTAAACCTTTTATTTGCCCCTTCGATCGCTCATTCTCTCAGTAGCGGCCATCTACATAGCATTACGTAGTGAATTCGAGCACGATTTCATGGAAGTAATTGAAAATGAGCTTTTATATACAGGTAGAACGAATTATTTTGTTTTAATAACATTCTTATGAGAAAATCATTTTGGGATACGAATTTTTTAGGTTCCGAGGTGGATTTCGGAACGAATTAAATTTGTAACTAGAGATGCTACTGTATAATTTGAGAAAAACATTTACTAGAGATGCTATTGTATGTAATGGTTTCTTTTCTCGCCCTTAGCGCTTTAAACAATCTAATCTTACCGTTCTATGTGAACTTCAAACTATCAAAATTAGTATTCTTAGCTCTGAAACATATAGTTATGAGTTGTATACCCTAAATTTATAAAGTTTTCTCGCACGTTTTCCTGAGCCCCATGCGCAATTACCATTTGCTATAATTGACCGATAAACTGAAATGTAAATGGACAGGTGAAACCGGTCACTGAAACATGACCGAACAAATGAAACCGGTCAATAAAACTTAACCGAAGAAGCAAAATTTAACCTGAATGAACCATCATAACAATTACTGAATTATAATTTATAGGAAAACCAAAATTAAGGAACATCATATGGCAACACTCTGAATGCATTGTTTCGATTATGTTCTGTGTAGAACAATAGATGTTACGCATTTTCATGAAGCGTGTGTAAGTTGGCTGAGGGAACGAGACATACCCTATGTATATTTTTTAACTCTCATCTGCATACGGATGTGAATTGTTCGAATCCTTTCTTTTTGGCGACCAAAATAGCTGGGAAAAACGAGAGTTATTTCCTTTTCTCCTAGGTGGGAGATTAAAATAAACAGCATGGGTTTAAAGAACAGGAAAAACTAAGATACCCTTACGAACCCTTGTCAAAGAGATGCTTGCTGTTGGTGAAGCAGCGGTGGAAGGGCACTACGCCTGTGTTGTTGTACCCCGGAGGGAACGAAGCGTTGGAAGCGATGCAGTCGCTGCCATCCGTCATGCAGAAGCTGGAGTTCGGCCTGAGGGCGGCAATGGCAGCGCAGCGGACCCGTGAGATGCCGGCGTAGGTGGTTTGCAAAGACCCTTCTATATCTGATGGTTGTAGAATCACTCTAAAGGAGAACTGAACGCTGATGGTGGACGACCAAGCGGCTGGTATCAAGGTAATGGCGATGCACAGAGCGAACAGACACTTCTGGTTCCAAAGTTGAGATTTAGTTTTTGAAAGGACTTTTTGCTCATCGGTATACATCTTCAGACAATTTTGTGATTTTTAATCAGAAAATTAGGTCTTAACCTTAGTCACGTCTTTATTATATTTGATGTTCATGAAACTTTATTTCTAAAAATAAATCAGATTGTGACTATGAGGATGATAGTGTTTTCAAAATTACCCAATATTTCAAATTCTATTAGAAATGAAAATTATTCCGAAACCTCAATTGTTGCTCGATGACAATGACATTGCCATAACTTCAGAAGTAATACAAATAAAGTATTAAATCGAAATAACCACAAATCCTATAATAATTAAAGCTACAAGCTGTGAACAATTTTAAACATATAACACTCAACACCGGTTGAATATCAACAAAAATTGGGATGTGAACCCGTCGTAAAAGTTCAGGGTTAATTACGCAAAAGTTAATTACCTGAATCGTTGACTTTAAAACATTGCTCAACTCGATCACAGTTTAAAATTCATCGTTTTTTTATTCATCGCGACATGTCTCCGTTGGAAAAACGCACGTGTTAGGCTTGACTCTTCCAAGTTAAATTGGAATTAAAAGTGCAGGAGACCGTCAGCGCCGCATGCATGAGAGCAACTGTCCACTTGACATGCAGTCAAATTTGTGCAAATCGAAAAATTTATATTTGTGCTTCAGCGTACATTTCTAGATACCGAAAGAAGAAGACAAATTGTAGGATACGGTATCAGACATCACATTTACTACTAATTCAATTTAAAACATTTTGACTTATATTAACATTCTCCTCGAGTACTCCGGATTCTCAAGCCACCCTCGTACAGCTACACCTTTCACCGAACCCTCCAAGTAAATTTTCCATCCTAAATAAAGCACCTTAGGCTAGATGTTGAAAGAAAACCTCAATCGAGCACCCTCCCAGAACGTCTGCAGCTCTACATGCTTGCTTCAAACATTAAGGCCTCTTCGAACCATCAAAAATTAACCACCCTGTGGGTAAAAATGAGAACGCATCACTGCTCTTTGATTTAAGTCAAGCGAGTATAATAGCTTCACACTGCTTCAATAGCTTCATAGCGAGCCGCTTTCCGGGTGTGAATTGAGAACTGATGTTGGAATAAACTAAACAGAATGAGCATCTACAGAAACGCTTTGAGAAAAGTATGTATGCATTTGCGTTAGGAATGTAATCGTTGTGCACCGCATTACGTAAAATGTGTCCAAATTGTGAGGAATCATTGTGAAAAAGTCCACGTTTTTTAATTTGACATTTCAATTACTTACACTCTTGATTGTAGAAGATAAAAATTTGTCGGCCAGCGCAATCCCTTCCAATGTTAGGGTTTAAGCGATATCATTAATTGATTAACTGATATCAAATTGTTTTTACGTCTTGCCGTGAGCATCGATTGTTTATTATAATGCAGCTAGTGTGTGCAAGTATATTTTTTGAAAATCAGGGCATATTATGTCCCAAAAATAATACCTAGTGAACAGGTCCTGTCCTTGAATATTCTGTCCAGGAAACCATGAAAAATACAGTTTTGGAATCGTAGGTCATATGGGGTTAAATTTTGATGAGTACTCGTAATAATTTTCATTTTCACAAGTTTTTGTGATGTGTGCAATCAGAATGCTGTATCTTATATCACACTCTTGCATTTTACGATGTTATTCATCTTTCTGAGTGGAGGTGAGCCAGTCGTCCGATTTTGCCGATTTAACGCGCGTTGGCAATGGAGACAAGCATCAACTGACTATGTTTACAAGTCTGTTTTTGTTTATGCGTTGCTGAAGTCTACGATATAAGTTAAAAGTCATGTTGACAGAAAGAAACTTCTAAAAATAAACTCGTAATTCTGTGGGTAACAAATTGTGAGAATCTCGGAAATTAGGACCTTTATTACGGAATAGAGCAATTCAAAATTCGAATGCACCTATTTGCATTTCAAAATGGGAAGAACTTCAAAGCAACTGCTTTCTGAGGCACACGTACTTTTGCCAAAATATCAAGCTGATGATAACTTGAAATATCCAGCTGCTCATTTCTGCTGGAGGTTAAAGGAAAACAGAAATGTAGAACCGTCGTTCAAACTTTGGAGTAGTCAGTGCAAAAAAATATACATGGATCGTTAATTCTAAAATATTACTCAGGGAAATTCCAGTCGAAAATGATAAATTCTATCCCTACTGAAATGGCAATCATTGTAAAATTGACGCTCATGGCTTGACGTGTCCAAGTTCCCTATGAAGAAAATGGAAATAAGACTTCATAAGTTTAGCTGCTCCCTTTTCTTTAGAGAAAGAACCATTTACAGTAGTATGGACAAAGAAAACCGAGGAATGCGTTGTTTCTATGTGCAGGATTTCCAGAGTGGGAAAACACCTTGTGCACAAGGTGTTTTCCCACTCTGGAAATCCTGCACATAGAAACAGCGCGTTATGACGGAAAAGGAAGAAAAGGCAAAGAAAAAACAGTGAATATAAGATGAAAATTGGAAGATGTTACATGGGCACGGAAGAAAAAATTGATGAAGGTATATCTACGGCTGAGGTAACGCAACAGTGACTCCACTGGGAGCCAGTACCCTTAACATAGGATTTCAAATGTCAAGTCAAAAATATTCATATTCTTGTTTAATATATTACCATTGTCTTTTCATAGTTGAAAACCATACTCAAACGTAGAATCTTCAGTCAAGTATGAATAATACATCAATGAATATATTTTCACTGATAATACACTTAAGCTATACCATGATATTCACACTCTTCTTTTGCAATTCGGAATCACTACACTACTTCCCTCGAGGCACGTCTTCCACCGCGCCCCCAGAATACCTTTCACATGTGCTTCAGAAATATTTTTCTTGGGGGGCCTTTCGTTTACCTTCCACAAAGCTCCCTAGAAATATATTTCCTCCTGAATACAACACTTGCAGAAACAGATAAAAATGTACCGCACTCCGGCGACCTTGCCGACCGTCTGCTGCTCGGTATGAGGGAGTTGCAAGAATTTAGCACTATTCGATGCAGCAAAAATTTATCTCCATCCATGTGTGATTGCGATGAAAGTGAAACTGTAATTTTGCCTAATTAAATGTGATGGAGTGTCGACGACAAGGCTTCACATTGTTCAGTAAAGATGATTTGAACCTCTCTCTTAATATTTCACTAATCAATGAAAATTTCAAATGCCCGAACTTCAATTATCTTTTGAAAATGTCTAGGTGGGAATTCATGTTGCACGTAACGTGCCAGAGGCACATCGGCGCATACCTGAATTACACGTCTCGTTTTATGACAACTGCTGTATTCAAACTGAATAATCCAAACTTATTGCCATGAACGAAATGAGGGCATGAATATTTCATTTTACTAAACATAGAAACACACCAATGGCAGAGTGTTAGGGAGGAACCGAGTTTCGATGTGGCAGAAAAATGGCATCAATAATTTAAGAAGTGAGTGGGATTTCTTCCTGGGAATTAAATCTACTGTGGTTTGTAAATCTTTTATTACTTAATAGTTAAATTATTCATGTTTCATCACACATTCCATCGCAGTTTTTGTTATTTAATTCAAGAAGTTACTGCGGTGTTACGCTCTCAATTACAGGGGAAAGAGAGCTTTCGAATAAATCATTTATTTTATATTATCTATATACTTAATTCAGTAACTCAAAATTTGTCCGAGTCCGTTTAGAAAATTGGCTGAGTCTATATGGTCAAGTGAGGTATTAAATTGAAGCCACTGGTGTCTATATTTTCAGAAAACTATTTATTTATTTTTTTTTTCTTCATTTTATTATTATTTTTTTCTTCATTTTATTATTTTTTTTTATTTATTTTTTTTTATTTTTTTTTATTTTTTTTTATTTTTTTTTATTTATTTATTTTTTATTTTTAGGCAAGTCGGACAACCCGATACTCGGGTTGAACCGGTAATACTAGTAGAGGTATTATTAACATCATTGAATTATATCAATTGTAAACTGAAATAAAATGATAATTGTTTTGTCCTGCTCCTGACAGTCCTGGAACGATAGCAGGACAATCAAATTTGCAAAGAGTGAGACTCCTAGTGATGTCGAGTGTACATTATAAGATCAAGCCATACATTTTCCTCAAGAACACTTGGTGCATGCTTGGCGTACAATCTCAAGCAACACACTCGTGAGACGATATGGAACATGACGTTCATATTTGATACTGTTTTGTGACAACAATTTTACGTTCACAAAATGATATATCTTGAAACGACGCATTCGATTTAAAGGTTCGATACAGGTCTAGCTTTTCTTCCAAAATTTGACATATTATTTGAAAATTAACTCGGATTATCCCGTTTCAAAATATTAATTTTGTATACTTTCGTTCAGCCTAAGCTTTGTGCGGGTATTTCATTGCATATTCTAAATCGATGATAAAATTAGTCACTGGTTTTTATTAGACGATAGTCCTACCTCGCCATTCTACTCACAACGTTCTTGCTGATTATTTCAAATTTGTTGACATGTGTATAGAGTGGCTTTTAAAGTTATATTGTGCATTTTACGTCTGAAATATTGTCTTCTTGAGTACAGTGATGATTTTGAAAAAGAATTTTACTGAAGATTATATTGTGTGCAAATTCAGAGTGGTTTAACATGCAGTTATCGTGGTAAATCTGTTTAGAAATGCCAGGTGTAAATGTAAAATCGACGACGCTCCATGGAAGGAAACGCCTTTATAATCAAAAAATAGTAGTTAACTCAAACATAAGACCCTCAGCTATTGAAAATTTAGAATACTATCCTTAAAGTAGCAATGGATAGCTTTTATGGAAAATCGTTTATCTGACAGTTGGGAATGGTACTCCTTTTCAAAAATAAAATTATTATTGAAACTAATTGAAATTTGATATGCATGTAGAAAATGCAAAAAGAACACTTTTGGTGCCGTGTAAAAAATTCAATTTCCTTACACAAAAAAAGAGAGGTAGAGAAAACAGAATTTTAGGGCGTAGGCTTGAAATACAGTTTCTCCTTCCGTTTTTGAGCTAAAGTGATGATATGGGTATCATTGGATGCGGAAAGACTTGGGCAATACGATTTCGGTTCCAGATTTTCAAAATTCTCTCTATTCTGAATTTTTCTGACAAATTCTGAGGTTTAAAAAAATTTCCAAAATTTTTAATTTTTTTCGTAAAATTTTATACTTGTGACATCACAACTTTTGATCGAAGACAGAATTCAAAAATCTTGAATCGTTTCCGTATTGCCAGAATCTTTCTGCATCCAATGATACCCACATCATCGCTTTAGCTTAAACACTGACGGATAAGATGC
This sequence comes from Morinoia aosen, assembly GCA_030386875.1. Lineage (NCBI taxonomy): Eukaryota > Metazoa > Arthropoda > Malacostraca > Amphipoda > Talitridae > Morinoia > Morinoia aosen. The sequence goes on from CM059574.1 coordinate 43,149,697, forward strand.
AATTTGAAACCCCAAAATTGAAACTTTTGAAAAAAACATAATAGAGAAAGGTAAACATCCTTATCTTTTGTTTTTATTTATTTTTAGGGCCTGCTAGGGCCCATGCAATGATTATACAGTACTAAAGAGACAAAGGAGCTTACATAGCAACGTCACGCCGTGACGTATCAGCAAACGTACTCTGTTGATATGGTGAAATGATTGCGATTGAAGTGGTTGTCTTATTTAATGTAGATATTCCTCCATTTTGGTATTTTTATGACGAATTTCAAAGTGTGACAAAACTTTTCTCTGTCCTCGTCACCAAATCCTTCATGAAGCATTTTGTTTCGTTAATCATGCGTTCATTTCTTTTCATTTCAATATTTTGTATGCTGCCACAAATATATATAAATGTATTTATGTGAACTATTTTTCCAATGATAGATATCTTTCTCGATGATTGTATTAAATAATACTACATATTTTGGGTTAGGAAACGTGGACTTTTTCCGTGTCAATCTCATATTCTTTCCTAACAAATGGGAACTAATACACTTCAGAAAAAGATTATAATTTACTGCTAAAGAACCACTTTGACGCACATGACATTTTCAATTGATACCAAAAGTTCTCACACGCTACGACCTGGGAGAAAAGTTATTAAACGTGGTTTTGTAAAGCGAATGGATCGGGTTCTCAGCTTTATGAAAGTTGCTGCAGACGATTGATAAGAGTGGGTGAGTTCACCTTAAACACTCGGTTGAGAATGTAAAATTAATGGGCTGTCGGGCTGTTTAGCATAATGACGATCGCCACTAGGGAAGTTACTTTGACAGGGAATCTTTGTGGGATTTACAGGTGAAAAGCTGGCTTCTCATTTACTGACTTCTATATAATAAGGTATTTGACAGCCTACTCACAATGGGCAGGGATACGGAGTCTCAAATAATACACTCCTGGCTTAGAGAAAGTCTAGGGCCCTTCACTGCCAACCTCAGCTATGTCACGCAGTTAAAAGGGAACCGCTTGAATCGAAGTCAGACGTTCAAACGACGTTTATAAAATCATCATCCAATAAATCTAAATCATCCTCCAGTACATGGAAATATGTTGAAATGAATCAATAACCTATAAATGAATTCTCATTATGCAATCCTTGCTAAATATCAAATTATGGCATTATGAATAGAAGAAATAGAGACGGGAAGATGACAGGAATGGAGGCTGCTGGAGACCTGAAAGCTTACTTGTTGAGTGAATGCTAATGTAACGAGTTCGTAACTGCGGTGCCGCCGTTGTACGGAGAAGCTCAATTCTAAGGAAAAAGCTTCCAGAATATTCATAGTATGAGCATGGTTTAAATCGTAGAAAACTCGTGACGAATTTTATCTTCAAGTGCGATCGACGGAGTTCTTTTGAGGAATCGACGTGAAAACACACGCCTGTCACACCTCGTGTTCCATAGCGCAGAAATATTCCCTTGTAGACGCGAGATATGATGAATGCTACCAGATGAATCTTATATTCCAATCACGAGCATTGTTCCTTATTTTTAGCCTTTAGTGAGGTTTAACCCTCTCCCCTACTAGGATGAGATCGTACAAGTTTGTCTTAAATTCGGATTCTACAATCGTGCTGTATCAGTATCTAGCCTTCCCAAGCTCAGCATTCTGTTTGACGTCTACTCTCTTACCGCGTCCTTATTTCTAAGGTTAAATAATCTCAAGTATTTATTAAGTTATAATTACAGAAAGACAAACTGCAAGTGACAGCAGTAAAATCTAGAATTGAGTGACGCGTCTCATGATGTAACCCTGACAACAGATAAGAATGACCTGGTCAAAGAGCTCTAAGATAAAATAAGTTTGCAAGGCTATAGATTGGACGTGATGATGTGCATTTTATAAGTCAAACAACTTTAATAAATAAGAATAATTCTCCAAGCGATGTTGCACCAAACATGATAGGTGAACAGTTTTGAGTAAAAATATCAACGCATACTTATATCGTTAATTGCAATTTATGATAGGGTTGTTTCTACTTTGCCCTCGAGTTCTACCTAAATGAACATCACAATCGTTATTTTCTAGGTTTCATTCAGTGTTACCCAGTACTTATGGTTGTGTTATAGAGACATAATTAATTTTATATTAATTGCAATCATATAGAATACGAGTGTATTCAACATTCATAGTTGTGTGATTAACAATGACAATTATACGTGCGTTTAAATGAAAAAGTACAGTACTGGAACTGGAAAGAATAAGAGCTGGAAAATATGAAAACTTTAAAAAATAGAATTTACTCATGTAAGCGTCGTACGTGAAATACTGTAATGAGGAAAATTTATTCATAGCACTCTGTATTTTGGATTTCACTGCCTTTCAGCCTAGATTTCAAGCATCGTTTTGTTTAAACTTAGACGCCTCCCCTTTCTCTTGGTAACCTAATTTTCACATGCGTGTCCAGGCTACGCGCTCCAGGCCGTTGTTATCACAGCGGCAATTTGGCTACAGTACGAAATGGGAAAAGTTGGCTCTTTGTACGCATGTTTTTGTCAGATCGATCAGATTCATGAACTAAATGACAATACTTTCGAATTTCAATGAAACTGGCTCAACGAATCAGAATTTTAATTTATATTCTAACATGCTCGATGTAGAAAATAACTCTTTGCACCTTTGGTTTGAAAGCAGTGCAAACGTCCCAGACCTCACGGGATTCTCAAGGGAAGAGACAAAGATACGCAGTCCCCAAGTTGCATGAATCGTCGCCCAGCTTGTCGTCCTTCAGCGCCATCAGGCAATCCGGTTTCACAATGTTTTCAGCACCTTTGTTGCGGCCATTAGGCTGTGGACTCGAGTATGTTTGTGGCACTAGAAAATCATTTGAGACCACTTCTACCCCGAAGTCTTCCCCCTTGACCGGCGTGCCATCAATCCACTCAAAGTCCGACGAGCTTCCCACGCGGGTTGCACCCACCCTCACGTTATACCTATCTGTAGAGAAGACATTATATTAAAATAAATAGCAGTATATTAAAGATAGTAATAACTGAAAGCATCGAATTGTCTTTAGAGCAAGATTTCTGGCAATACCTAGAACTCTAGACAACTTCAAAAAACTATAATAATAAATAAATCCATTGCTATTCATTTTCCAGTGCTGTTCAAGCGAAGATGCATGTATGAACAGACAAACTAATAGACTCCATTATTTATTTAAAAAGCGAGTGAGAAGTCTTGCGAATTTTGAATCGTTTGAAGTTAGGCTTCAAGTCTTGAAAGATCTGGAATCCGATCCTTCCTAGTAACCACACTTTTTCGCCAACGTGACAATGTCAATTGACTCAGTTGTGTGAGAAAGTTTGGAGATTTCATCCCCAGGAAGAGTCTTCTTGTATTCATTTGTCGATCATATACCTACATGAGGAGGAACATCATTTGAGAATGATCTTTTTCACGAATCAATACAGAATTAAACACGTCTGGGTTAAGAGCACATATGAGCATTAAACATGCAACACACAACTCCATCCTAAACAACAATCATCAAAATACAACGAACATAAATTAGACAAATTTCGTACTCTGTGATGCGAAGAATCCGTTGAGGGCATTCCAATTCGTGGGTTTTATGAAGAGGTCTCCGCTGCGCCAGAGGCTCTGGCACATCTTGCGGGCGTGAGCGAACTGCAGCACAGGGAACAACCACGGGAACATTGCCGGCGTGTACACGCACCCGAGGTCAGTTAAGTTCCGGAACGGACTGGGGCAGCAGTTGCCGGTATTCGCGCAGTCCAGCATGTCACGCCCAAATGGAACTTGTGTAATTATAAATGAAATTATTCATTTTATGAAATTGATTACGAGCAATTTTCGAATGTACAAAAATTTCCGTAATTCAGGTGCCACTGTTGAGCTTTTGCCATCGAAAGTATCGTTTCAACCCTGTAAGAATCATTTTCATCCCTAAAGTAAACAAGGAAAAACTTGAAATGGCAAATGTGAGAGACAAATTTGCAAACATGTTCATCAACGGTACGAACAAGGAAAAAATGTAATTTTTTTATAAAGTGATGAAGTTGAGAGTTTATGGTTCACAGTACACGCAACGAGTACGTTTGGCAGTACCTACAATGCTTTCTCTATTCTTGGGTTCACGACCAGCTTTGCTGATGAGGGGATAGGGTACAAGGTAATTGTGCAATAAAAAAAAATATTTACTTTGTGCTCTGATAGCGCACTGTTATGATATTAAGAAAACTCAAAAGAATTACCAAAACACTTAATGTTCTGACATTGTCAGAAAGGTGGCTTGATCCTAAAACTCTAGCTGCGACAACCTGGGGAAGGAATACATTAGCAAAAGTGTGTGAAGGCTTGTCATCGTTGAGCTCAAACCTCAAGTGGAGTATAGGCTGGACTGTAGTCAACGGAAAATTTTACTTTTGCTTGAGAGAAGTTTCAAGCAAGAAAATAAACCATGCACTAGACTCCAATTTTCTATGATAACGCTAAATATTTGGTAGCTATGAGATGAGGACGAAATATTCGTACCCATGAAAGTGTTTTTATACATAAAGGAAAATCTTTTCTGCGAAGCAAATTTACAATGAAAAAAATGGAGAAGGAGTATTTTAAAAACATTTACTCTGAACGTTTCGAGCCTAGGCTCATTCTCAACAAAAAGTCTGCAAATAAAATTATAGACAAGTCAGTACACCCAAAGTTACCGAAGCGCAGGATATAAGCACGAAAAACAAAACAAACAAAAAATATAATTTATCGGCTGACTATTTTCAGAGGATCTGCACTCTGCAATTCGTTGAGAGAAGGTTTGAGTTTATGGATGAATAAGGACTCTAAAATACGTAGGTCTAAGATATTTATATATTTTTCAATATATGAAAGTAATAACTGAAGAAAGTTTTATGACTTTCTGTATGAGAATACATGTCTCTAATATCTGCAAATAAAATTAATTCATATTTTATAATGCAGAAATTGAAGCCATTTGTTCATTTTAAGAGGTGAAGAAAGTATTAGTGCAAAACAAATTTCAAATTTTTAAACTCTAGATTGTTTCAATATTTTGATTCTTATTTGGATTCTTGAAGTTTCTTATTTTGTGTTCTATAAGGTGATACATCAACAACTAGATGGACTAGCCATGGGCTCTAAGCTGTCTCCTGTCATTGCTTATATGTTTGGGGCCCATTTAGAAACAAATTTTCTAGATTCATGCTCGACTGAATATAAACCTGTTTTCTATAGACGGTACTTGGATGATACCTTTCTATTATTTAGATCCTGGGATCAAGCTTATAAATTAAATGAGTACGTTAATGCACTTCACCCCAATGGTAAATTCACTGTGGAGTGTGAACAGCATGGGGAAATATAGGCAGGCGAAACTAAAGGCGAAATAGGCAGGCGAAACTAAATTTGAGTTGCTTGGCCATAATTATAGGAATATTGCGTAACAAAAGATGGCGGTGCCTATACTTACCAAAGAACAATGTACCAACTGCCAAGTTTGGTTGTAATAGTATCATTAATTGGGCCTATTTTTCCACGAAATGGGTTACCAAAATATTAGTTATAAGAGTAAAACAAATATAGAAATCCCTCACGAACTCGTTCAAATTTTTTATGAGAGTCTCGACCTACCCTCTGATTGAATTTTCTAACAGGCTAATGATCCAAAACAAGCAGCAAAATTTACATAGAACTGGTTTACAGAAAACTATGGTGATATCTTGCAGTGGACAAGTCAGTCCCCGGATTTGAATTCAATCGAGAACTTGTGGCGATACTTAGAAATTCAAATCCGAAAAAAACGCCAAAAAACATCAAGAATCTGACGACGATGTGCCTGGAAGAATGGAACAAAATATTTACAAATGTTTGGCAATCTTTATTTGAGAAATGCAGGAAAAGATTAATCGCTGTTGAAATTGAAATAAGTTATCTTACCAAATATTGATTGATGACAATAAGTTATTTCTCTACTGCACGAATACTTTTTTGCGTTTTAAATTGAATAAATAACATTAATTTACGTTAAATCAAATTAAAATTTAAAATTTTTTTCAACAAATAATAGCATACATTACAAGCAAGTACGTATTCTCTTATAGTAAAGGTTAAAAAATATGATTATTCTCTTAAACATGAAGAAATACAAATTTTCATGTGTTCGAATTTTTTTCCCCCTCTCTGTATTTCGATGTTTGACTGTTGTGCAATATAGGAAGAAAATTTTAATTTATGGACTGAAATTTTACAGCGGAAACGAAAAAAAGATTTACCACACACTTATATCATGCGATATTGTTCATAATTCATTTTTTCAACCCATTTGACTCGTCTATAGTCAAACACCGACTGATGATTTAATTTTTGCTTTTCTCTAGCAGTTCACATTTTAATAATAAATTTTCAAGTGCTGTTCATTATAGGAAACTCACTTGATTTTCTTGTGACAAAATTTCATTCCAATAGTCTGTGTTTTGAAGCATTTATGCAATTTTTCCTCTCACTTGCATACGGATGTGATAAGGCTCGAATCGGTTCTTTTTGGCGAGGAAAGTAGCTAGATAAAACGGAAGTTATTTCCTATTCTCATACGTGTGAGAATAGATGAAATAAACAGAACCGGAAAAATTTGGATACCCTTACGAACCCTTGTCAAAGAGAGGCTTGCTGTTGGTGAAGCAGCGGTGGAAGGGCACTACGCCTGTGTTGTTGTACCCCGGAGGGAACGCCGCGTTGGAAGCTAAAAAGCAGTCGCTGCCATCCGTCATGCAGAAGCTGGAGTTGGGCCTGAGGGCAGCAATGACAGCGCAGCGGACCCGTGAGATGCAGGCGTAGGTGGTTTGCAAAGACCCTTCTACATCTGATCGTTGTAGAATCACTTTGTAGGAGATCTGAACGCTGATAATAGACGACCAAGCGGCAGGTAGAGAGATAATGGTGATCAAAAATGCGAGCAAACACATCGGGTGTCAAAGTAGAGATTCAATTTTTGAAAGGACTTTTCGCTCGTAGGTAAACATCATCGGATAATTTTGTCTTTTTTGATCAGAAAATATCTTAAGCTTAGTTTCAGAGTTACGACGTTTTACATGTCTTTGTTAAATTTGATGTTCACGAAACTTCGTGTGTGAAAATGAATCAGTTTGTGACTAGGGAAAAACAAATTTTTTAAAATCTTGAATATTTCAAATTTCATAAGAAATTGAAATTTTTATATAACTTTAATTACCGTTGAATGACTTAATGAAACTGCAAAAACTTCAGTAGTTATATAAATAAAGTCTTTACTGAAATAACCACATAAGCTGTTACAACAGGAACAAGCTGTGAACAATTTGGAACGCATAGCACTTCCCACTAGCTGAACTTTTACGAATATTGCAGTGTGCACCCGTCGCAAATATTCAGGGTTAATAACGCAATAGTCAATTACCTGAATGGGTTACTTTCAAATATTGTTCAACTCGATTACAGTTGAAAAAAATCAATTTATATTTACTCTGTCATAACCTCGTCTGAAATATGCACGTGTTAGGCTTGACTCTTCAAGGTTGAATTTTAATTATAAGTGCAGGAGACCGTCAGCCGCATGCATGCATGAGTGCAACTGTCCACTTGACATGTGATCAAATTTGTTCAAATCGAAAAGTTCGTAGTGGTGATTAGGCGCATGCTATTTTTCCAAGCACCGATAGTGTAGAAGTCACATTTAAGCAAAATGCACCAAAATATGGGTACGGTATCAGACAGCAAATTTTCATTGAATTCTATTCAATGGGCTTTGACCTAGTATTAACATTATCCTCGGACACACGGGATCCTCAAACTAACCACTTGCAGGAACACCTTTCACCGACCCCTCCAAGAAAATTTTCCACCCTAAATACAACACCTGAGGATAAAAATTGAAGCAAAACTTCACTCGGGCACACTTGCTGTACGTCTGCAGCCCCACCTGCTTGCTGCAAACATTTAGCCCTCTTCGAACCATCAAAAATTAAATTGTAATTAATTAATTAATTAAAATAAAAGAATTACATGAACCTCTTCACAGTATTCAAACACAACGTGAAACTTCGTTTTGATGATTTCTTGAGTTTCTTCAGCTTGCTTCAGCTAAATGAAAGGACATCATTCACCCGAAAAAAGTCCAAAAAATAAAGAGAGCTATTCTATTTCATTGAAGGAAAGACTAACACAACTCTCAGCTGGAGACCTCACATTTACTCCCCGGAAAATTGGTTCCCAAGAATACAATAGTTCTATCCCCATGAGAAGAGTTATACAATATAATCCGCCCTTGCAGGAGTAAACTTCATGTTGCTTTAGGAGCAGTGTTGGCTCCTTACGAGCTTATTGTAATAAAAGTGTTTCTGTGAGTCAAAAAGATTCATTAATTTTCCTGCACAAGCATCAGTACATTCATTTTTGGAGACACAAACATTCTTCGAGTCAGGGCCCCAAAACAGCACTTCCTCGCTCCTCAAGTTGGGTGCCTTATTTGCGAAAATAGACGGAGTTGCTCACTGAGGGAAATAGACTAAAAAAAGTGCGCGTCTTGGTCGTCAACTCATCATTTGAAACTGCAAAGGGTCTGTAAGAAATCCTCCGAGTCAAGAGCTGTACAGTATCCAGATAATGGATAGAAAAGGGGAAGAACGGCGAACTTTGGAGCGTAAAGGCCTGTTTACACGGTTATTAAGTGTGCGCGTGAGCAGTGAAGAGAGGCGCAAGCCCCACCCACTTGCTCTCGCTTATTCAGGCTCATTTACTGCTCAATGAAAATGCGGACTAGGCTCGTTTTTATGGCGCTGGCCAGAGCTTGTCAGTGTCATTTCAGAAGCACTGTCATTGAGCAAGTAAACGAGCCTGAAGCTAGAACAAGTGGGCGGGGCTTGCGCCTCTCTTCACTTTTCACGCGCGCACTCAATGACCGTGTAAACAGGCCTTTAGTTGCACTCGAGGTTACCTTCAGTCGCCTTGCAACATTCGCGGGTTATCGCCAGGGTATAATTTCCGAGATAGTGTCTCGTCGTCTTTTGGTTCGTCATTTGCGATTTCGTCTTTAGGAATTTTTGTATGCTCTTGTCTTCACTAGCACAAATAAACAATGAAATGATGATCAATGATTAATAAATGTGTTTTCCAGATCCAGATAAGTGATCTAGATAAATGTGTTGTATTTTCCTTTATGGAGAATCTTAACATTCCCCATAGCCTTGTCCTGCGCATTAAGGCCTGTTTACACGATCATCGAGTGCGCGCGTGAGCAGTGAAGAGAGGCGATTCAAAAATCATGAAAGAAGAAACAAATGAAAATATTGAGGCACTTCATGAGAAAATGGGATGATTGAAAAATATATTGATCAGCACTCTAAGTGAAATGGGAGTATTAAATAGAATATAATTCCAACATGCATGTAGAGGGTATTGCAAAGATCTGCACCGAGAGAGGAGATACGCAACGATCTTGTAAAATCGGTCGCAAAATTTGCATCCCTCTCGAGTTGCAACAAATTTTGTGCTCCACTTCCGGGGTTTGAATTGAGAACTGAAGTTGGAATAAACTTAACAGAATGAGCATCTACAGAAACGCTTTAAGTAAAGTTTGTATTTATTTTCGTAATGAATGCAATCATTGTACACCGCATTATCTAAAATGTATTGGTTGTGCACCGCATTATCTATTATGTATCTAAATGTACACATGTAATGTATGTGTAGAAAGTGTGAAAAATCATTGTGGGGGAAAAGTCCACGGTTTTTTGGTTTAACATTTCAATTACTCACACTATGGAGTGTAACATTTAAAAATTGGCAGTGCAGTGCAATCCCACCCGATGCATTCCATCCAATAATACGGTTTTAACCGTATCATTGATTGATTAACTGAGATCTAATTCTTGTTACATGTTGTTGTGAGTAGCAATTGTGAATTAGGGTGTGATGTGTGCGAGTCTGTTTTTTTAGAAAATAGGACAGAACAAATCATATCCTAAAAAAAAAAGTGAACAGATCCTGTCCTTGACGATTCTGCTAAGGAAACCATCAGAAATATAGTTTTCGAATTGTAAGTCATGGGGGGACAAATTTTGGTGAGTACTCACATCAATTTTTATTTTTACGAGTTATTGTGGTATGTGCGACAATTAATGCTGTATCTCATATCACACTCACGTAGTTTGCAATGAATTTTTTTTCTTTCTGTGTGGAAGTGTGCCAGTTGTGGATATTGCCGAGTTAACGCAAGTTGGCAAGGGAAATTAGCAACTCTTGACTATGATCTTTGATGGTAAATAATATAAGAGTCTGTTTGTGTCTGTTGGTTGCTGTAGTCTACGATAGAAATCAAACTGATAACATGAAACTTCTAAAAATAAACTCATAATATTCTGGGTAACTAATTGCAAGAATCTCGTAAATTAGGACGTGAATTACGGCATACAATATTTAAAATTCGAATGCGCACATTTACTTTTCAAAATGATGGCAACAGCAAAGCAAACGTGAACTGAGGCACGCCTGCTGTTATCAACGAAGTCAAGCTGTTGGTAACTTATAATATCTATCCCCTCATTTGGAAATATTTATATGCTGGATTTTAAGGAACACATAGACATATAACCCTCGTTTAAACATAAGGGCAGTCAGCACAAAAAAAAAACTTATGCAACGGTAATTCTAAAATATTACTGAGGTGAATTCCAGTCGGGAATGAGAAATTTCATCCGTACTGGAGCGGCCATGATAGAAAAATTGACGCTCTTGGCTTGACGTGTCTAAGTTGCCTATGAAGAGAAAGAAAAGAAGACTGCATAAGTTTAGCTGTTCCCTTGTCGTTCATTAAATTTTCTTTATTAGTGTAGCCGTTACGTTGAGACACAGTTTTCATTACAGAAAGGTTTTTACAACGGATAGAGAAAGAAGTATTTACTGTAGTATGGGCAAATAAAACCGAGGAATCAGTACGCAAGGTATTTTCCTACTCTGGAAATCCTGTACGTAAAAACAGCTCGTTAGGAATGAAAAGGAAGAAAATAAAAGTGATAGCGAAGATGATACGAAAACTGGATGAAGTAATATGGGCACGGAAGACAAAAGTGGTGAAGGTCTATCTACGGCTGAGGTAACCCAACGGTGACTCCCCTGGAGGGCGCTAGTACCCATAACATTAGATATCGAATTTGTCGGGCCCAAAATGCTCATATTCTTGTTTAATCTATTACCATTGTCCTTTGATAGCTGAAAACCATACACAAACGTGGAATATTTAGTCATATAAGAATAGTACGTCTCCGGATATATTTTCACTGATAAGACACATCAGCTGCAACGTAATTTTTTCATTCTTTTTTAACAATTCAGTATCATCAAAGCGCTTCCCTCCAGGTGAATTCTTTCCCCTCGCCCCCAGAATACCATTCAGGGATGCTTCAGAAATATTTTCCTAGGAGCCTTACGTCTACCCTCCACCGAGCTCCCTAGAAATATATTTCCTCCTGAAAACAACACCTACAGAAACAGATAAAAATGCACCGCACTCCGGCGACATTGCTGCACGTCTGCCGCTTTGTCTGAGCGAGTTCCGAAATTTAGCGATTTCGATCCATCAAAAATTTATCTCTACGGACGTGTGATTGAGATCAAAGTGTAACTCTCCAATTTTGCTGAAATCGACGACCTGGCTTCACATCCTCTCTCATAGTATTCCAACGATCAATGACAATTTGTTGATGTCCAATTATCTTTTGAAAACGTCTAGGAGGTAATTTGTGCACTACGTAGCAAGCCAGGCGCACATCGGCACACAACTGAATTACACGTCTCGTTTAATGACACTTGCTGAATTCAAACTAAATTATTGAAACGTATTGCCATGAACGAAACGAGGGCATGAATATCTTATTTTAATGAACATAAAAACACGAATATCAGAGCGATTGTGGGAGACTATGTTTAGCTGTGACAGAAAAATGGCATCAATAATCTAAGACGCTTTTGTTTATTGCAAATCTCTTGATAGCTATTAGTTGAATTGTTCATATATAATCGCATATTCCATCTGAGTATTTTGCGATTTTATTCAAGAAGTTACTGCGGTGTTAAGCCTTCAATTACAAGGTAAGGCGAGTTTTCAAACGAATCATTGCTTCTATACAATAGAAGAAGAATTAATGTCTTTATATTGTATCAACAGTAAACTGAAATAAAATAAGAATTATTATGACGTGTTCCTGACGTCACCCGGACGATAACAGCATAATCAAATTTGCAAGAGTGACACTTGAAGTGGTAGATTGTAGATTAAAATAAAAATTGATGTAGATTAACATATCAAGTCATGCATTTACATCCCGAGCACTGGGTGCATGCACGGCGTACAATCACATGCAACACACTCGCAACACCTTTTAGAACATGAAGTTTCTATTTGCATTCTGTTTTGTGCCGTCATTTTTACGTTCGAAATCAACTGTAACTAATAACGATTCATTCGATTTTGAGTTTTGAAACATGATTCGCTTTTTTATTGAAAAATTTACATATTATTTGAGAGTTAACTCGCATTATCCCAATCCAAGGTATAAATTTTATACATTTATGTTTAGCCTAATCTCCATTGAAAATTTGTTCAAAAATTTAGTATAATTTACTTGAAAAGAAGAATGCGGCGCATTTACGTGGCTAGAATTTGATAAACGGTACCATTCTGATGTTTTTCAGTCCGCCCTAACATTTGTACAAGTTGTCCAGCTTTGTGTAGCTGAGGTGGTTATTTTGAAGATTTGCTCGCTGGCTCGAATTTAATGGCCTTAACAGATGATTTATTTTAGAACACATTCCAGAAAAACTACAATTTTTTCTCGAGAACGACCCCAAAACAAGCGTAAGTTCATCTTCTTGATAGGCAAAGATGTAATAAATGTGCAGGCCACAATAGATTGCTCACCACGAGAGCGTCCATTCAGGTCCAAGGTTGAAATGATCAAACAAACATATAACTCTGTTTAACAGCTATATTAAATGAGATTGTGCAACAAAACCAGCACTGAAATTTTTTCTACTACTTCAACCAACCAATTTCAATCATAATTCTAGTATTGTGCTCTTAATATAGATACGTAAAATATCCAACTTTGGGTAGGAAATGAAATAGCCTTTTTCAAACTCTAAATATTTGTAGAGGTCATTTCATGGATGTATTTAAATTCTTGCTAGCGTCATCTATTCTGAAATCTTGATAGGTTAATCTATATAACTGCTGGATTTCGAATTTTTCCACAATCATGTGACGAACATTTAATACAGAACAGCGAACATCACTGAAAATAAAGATTATGATTAGCAAAATTGTACACTGAAATTAATCCCTTAATTATATATATGATGTTAGAAGCCAGTGCCTTCACAGGCACAGACAATATTCATTTTTACATTCAAAAGATGCAGTGAAAATGTAAAAAACTTGAGTGTGTTTCACTGAAGAGGGCTGCTATTCAATACAATATGTCATTTTTTTTATTTTAGTTTGTTATTGTTACTCAAACTTTCGGCTGGAAATAGATAGGTCTCATTCCAATATAACATGTCGTTTTCAGTGGTAGATCATTATTCTTATTTAAACTTTTGGCTGAAAATCTAATCTTTTACACGTATCAATAATAAATGAAAAAATGTGATAGCTTGTTCAAAGCTTTACCTGGTTTCTTTCTGTCACATAGATATGAAATTTAAATTATTTCCGAGAACGAATTTAGTACGCAAATTCTGCTTCTTTTTCATTCAATTTCCGTTTTCATCCTGCGTTTCAGACTCGCAATAATAAAATGCATAGGTAAAGTGTTTCTTCGTGTTTTCGACAGAGCAGGAAGAGTGAAATCAGTGGTTATTTATCAGTTTGATGAATAACAAGTAATTTGATGAAAGAAATGGAAAAAATTTTCTCAAATACCACGCGATTATGCTTCTTCATTATTCAAAATGTGCTGTTAATTTTGCGATTTTGGAAACGTTTCAATACTTATCTCACGCAAAATACGCTAAGTGAAACTCGTGATGGGCGTCAAAATCTTTCGTTATAGTAGCTCTTGATAAAGATTCATTTCAAGCTATTTCCATTGCGAATAGTTTAACCATGTCTGTCCATGAAAATTGATTTTGTTTGGTGGTGAATTGTAAATTTAGCGTGTACTTGAAAGCTTGCTGGCTTGGACTGAAGTAAAAATAATTAGGTCTTTGTTATGACGCATCTATCCATCGTTGAAGGAACTAGCGCTCCAAGAATGATTTCGAGCGTTTATTTACACTCATAGACATTTATATACGTGAAATTTCACTTTATCACATCTATGAAATCATATATATGTAAATACAAAAGGTTATCATTGAACGATATGTAGATTTAACCTTTAAAAGAAATATACAAGTGCGATTCACTGAGTACTAATGTACGATTCCGTTTAATTACAATTTATACATGTACATTACTACCCAGATACATTCCTGGGTTAGCAATATAAATGTTTCCATCCATTCTAATTCCGTGTTAGTCAATGTGAAGAAATGTAGGATCCGCTTACAATACACAATAATAATACAAGAAACAAATGTTTCGAACTTAATACTGATTTTATTTGTGTGTGTTCACAATTCAATATATAATGCTTTCAAGACTTGAATATTCATAAAATGATTATTTTAAAAGTTACTGAAGTCTTAAAAATATTATATATTGAATTGTAAACACACATAAATAAAATCAGTATTGAATTAGAAACATTGTTTCTTGTATTATTATTATTGTGTATTGTAAGTGGATCCTACATTTCTTCACATTGACTAACACGGAATTAGAATGGATGGCAACATTTATATTGCTAACCCAGGAATGTATCTGGGTAGTAATGTACATGTATAAATTGTAATCAAACGGAATCGTACATTAGTACTCAGTGAATCGCACTTATATATTTCTTTTAAAGATTAAATCTACATATCGCCCAATGATAATATTTTGTACTTGAATGTATTTGATTTCATATATGTGATAAAGTGGAATTTCACGTATATAAATATCTATGAGTGTAAATAAATTCTCGAAACCAGTCTTGCTCATCACATCCAATAGATACATATTTAACACAAAATCTCAAATTAACAAATTATTTGGTCATTTTTTAACTCAACTGAGGGTTGGATTAATTTGAACTTGACTTGGATTAATTTGAACTTGAATTGGATTAATTTGAACTTGACTCGGATTAATTTGAACTTGACTGACTCGGATTAATTTGAACTTGACTTAGATTAATTTGAAGTGAAAAAGGTGTAGATTTCAAGGAACGTTTTATTTAAACTTAGATGCCTCCCTTTTCTCTTGGTAACCTACTTTTCGCATGCGTATCCAGACTACGTGCTCCATGACACAGACTGATGTTGTCACAGCGCCAATTTTGCTACAATACTGACTGAAAAATAGTTGGCCCTTTGTACGTAAATGGCTAATCGATCAGATTCATGAAATAAATGACAGTACTTTCGAATTTTAGTGAAACAGGCTCAACGAACTAGAATTTTAATTTATGTTCTAGCATCCTCGATGTAACGACTAACTCTTCGCAACTTTGATTTAATGGCAGTGCAAATGTCCCAGGCGTCACCGAATTTTTAAGTGAAGAGACAAAGGTACGCAGTCCAACGGTCGCATGAATCGTCGCCCAGCTTGCTGACTCTACCTTCATTCAACACCATCAGGCAATCCGCTTTCACGATGTTATCAGTAGCTTTGTTGCGGCCATCAGGCTGTTTCTTCGGGGTATACGAGTAGAATGGACTCATACCCCATGAGTAGATGATGACTTGTTCAGTGTCGAAGTCTTCCCCCTTGACCGGCGTACCATCAATCCACTGGAAGTCCGATGTGCTTCCCACTCGAGTTGCACCCAGCCGCACGTAATACCTATCTGTAGGGAATATAAATTTATAACTGAGAGCATAGAAATACCTTTAGAGCAGGATTTTAGGTTGTACCTACAACTCTAGACAGCTTCAGAAAGATGAAATGCAGAAATGTGCAAATTGCTGTTCTTTTCCCTCAACTTAGACAAGCGAAGGTGCATTTTTGACATGACAAACAACTGGAAAACTCCATTATTTATTTCAAAAATGAGTGAATAGTCTTGCGAATTTAGAATCGTTTGAAGTTGTGATTCAAGTGTTGAAAGATGCTGAACCAGGTTCTATCTGGGGAACGCACTTTTTCCCCAGCACGACAATGTCAATTGGTTCAGTTGTGTGAGAAGTATGAAGATTTCATCTTCAGGACAAGTCTTCCTGTTTTTATTTGTCAATCTTGTAACTACATTAGGAGGAACATCAGTCGAAAACAATCCTTTTCACGAATCATTAAAAATTTGAAAGCGAAGAAAATGCTAATAAAATTAGTCATTTTTATTCGAAAATGAACAAAATATCGAAAACGTTTCGGAGACCAGCTCCATCATCAGTTCTGTAAAATACAAAGTATAATCAATCCAACGTAATCATAAAAACACGATCGATAATAAATTCCAGAATATACAAAACGACAACTATGCGTCAACTATCTGAAGAGGATAAGAGCAAAGCATGTTGTTTAAAATTGTTTTTTCCTTAAAAACATGCAAAGATTCTAAAATCCTAGTGTCAAAATCACGGAAAGAACTGTCAATTATTTAAAATCACCATCACGAATAATTGCACTACACTTCTCGGCGTGGCTGCGTATTGCTGAATGAGGAGGATGAGCCCTCTTTTGCTGTGTATAAGTATAGTTGTGCGCAGTGAGCATCGGCGTACGTCGGAATGACGTCGTGCAATATATACAAGAGAGTGGTAGAGCACCGCGGAAGGAGTTTTCGTACTGGTAACTTGTTGGCTCATCCTCCTCATTCAGCAATACGCAGCCACGCCGAGAAGTGTAGTGCAATTATTCGTGATAGTGATTTTAAATGATTGACAGTTCTTTCCGCGATGTTAACATTAGGATTTTAGAATCTTTGCATATTTTTAAGGAAAAAAACACTTTTAAACAACATGCTTAACTCTTATCCTCTTTAGATAGTTAATGCATAGTTGTACTAATTGTTTTTTTGTATATTCTGGAATTTATTATCGATCGTGTTTTCATGCTTCCGTTAGATTGATTATACTTTGTATTTTACAGAACTGATGTTGGAGCTGGTCTCCGAAATGTTTTCGATATTTTTTTCATTTTTGAATAAAAAATGACTAATTTTATTAGCATATTCTTCCCATTTGAATTTCTAATGAATCTACGATTTCAGCAAAGTGAACATCTGTTTTTCACGAATCAATACAAGATCATATACGTATGGGTTAAAAGCACTTATGAGTAATAAACATGCAGCGCACAAATCCATCTTAATAAACACTCATAAAAGTTTAACTAACATAAGTAAAACAAATTTCGTACACTGCGATGTGAAGTATCCGTTGAGGGCAGTCCAATTCTTCGGCTTTATGAAGAGGTCTCCGTTGCGCCAGAGGCTCTGGCACATCTTGCGGGCCTGAGCGAACGGCAGCACAGGGAACAACCACGGGAAATACGTCGGCGTGTACACGCACCCGAGGTCAGTTAGGTTCCGGAACGGATTGGGGCAGCAGTTGACGGTATTCTCGCAGTTTTCCAAGACAGCCGCTGTTACAGCCAAACAGAACTTGCATAATTGGAAATGAAATTGATTATGTGCAATTTTAGAATATATATATATAAAAACTTTTCCTTAATCCAGGTGCAACTTTTGAGCGTATACCATCGAAAGTACCATTTCAACCCTGTATGAATCATTTTCATCCTTAAAGTAAACATGGAGAAACTCGAAACGGCAAATATGAGAGACAAGTTCGCAAACATGTTCATCAAATCTACAAATAAGTAAAAAATGTAAATTCTTCATAAAGTAATGAAGTTGAGAGTTTACAAGGTGGTAATCCCCAAAAATCATCCCTACGGTATGAGGTTGTCGGGAGGAGACCGGCATTAACGAGTATATTCAGAAACGAGAGGCTGGCTGTCAGCTGAAATGTGCTTTGTTTAACAGGTGAGGTGTGGTCACGTACGATTCATCAAACGTTCGCAAATATTTTTTTAAAATGTACAACCAGATAAGAACAAGACAAATCAAACGGGATCAAAGGTATGTTAACACTTTGACGGCGACGCGAGCCACCGCTAGTCACTGAAGGGATTTTCATAAAGCTGCTGACCGATCAGTGATCACGGACTTAATTTCCATAAAACTGTAATCAAAACTAACTAAAGGGAAGACCATCTAGTATTCACCATTTTTAGAATTTATCGCTAAAATAGACTATAATTTGAGTTGAATATTTAACTTCACATTAATCCGCCATGATTAATAGTTAGATAGTTAGGTCAAAGTGTTAGATAGTACCTCTGTAACAATAAAGCCATGTTAAGGTAAATTCCGATGAATTCAGTATGAAATGAAATGAATGAACTACGGTAAATGAAATCTAATTGGAAGCGGCTTGCAAAATGAGATTGTTGTGTGTAGAGGCCATTCTGAATATTAGCACGGTTTTATTGTCATTTACATAATATTTGTTTCATTTAATAAGAGGGTACCCATTGACGTTCACCTGTTAAAAACATAGTCAATAAATTTCAGTATTGTCATATACAGTACATCAATATTCTTTGATATTGCAATAAACCTTTAAAGAATTTTTTGCTAGACTTTTTGATTCGTTTCATGTCAAGGGGAACAACTGAGTGATGTGGTCCAAATTATCAAAATGTATCAATTTTGCTGAAAAAGGGTCCTTAGGTAGTGGGCTATTGTGTCATAAAATTTTATGTGGCGACGGGTACTAGACCCTCCAAGAGGGTCTAAAGGGGGGATCAAAAATCATAAATTTTTGACCCCCATATCATATGGAAACGAAAAGAAAAATAGAAAATCCGGAGTCACTTCTTTGCTATAAATGTTACAAGGATTTTAAAACTCTTAGATTTTGTTCTAGCATATAAACTCATAGACTTCTATTCTTTTAAAATGTCCGAGAAAATTGTATAAAAATGGTATTTCATGTTTTCTGAAAAATTAAGGTCAAAATCGAAAAAGTTACATGGAGCAAAATGTGTTTCTTATTAAAAATTACGTATACTGGGTAAATTTGAGAACAATCAGTACACAAATAATAAATTTAACCGAGGTTCACGAAAATAATGACAAGTAAATGAGTCATTTATGTAATTTATACATGTAATATGTAATTAATAGTGAAAAAATGAAATTTTGCATTCATATTATTTGTAGATGATAATAAAACCTGAATACGGCATTCAAGTAAAAAAAAGTGCATTATATGACATTTCACCACAAAATTTGTTTTTTTGCTTGTTTCGTAGAAATGTAACTTTTCCACCTAAAAAAGAATCGAAATCAATGAGTTTTCATGCTAAAAAAATAGAAAAAAGCAGACAATTTTGGAATACTTGCAACATTTCTAATATACTAACAGCTCAATTTTTCCTATTTTTACTTTCAATTTTTTATGACAGTTCAAAACCAACAACTTTGTATATTTTAGTTAGTAATCGAAAATCGCATGTGAAAAGAAAACCAAAAAAGATGACAAATCCAGTTCTGTATTTTTGTTGGAAATGGTACAGGGATTCTAAAACTGTCTTATTTTTTGTTCTGGCATATAAACTCATATACTTCTATTCATTTGAAATGTCCGAGAATATAACGAGAAATATAAAAAGTAATATTTCTCATTTCCTCAAAATTTAAGGCCTAAATCGAAAAAATACATGAGCATAATGTGTTTCTTTTTAAAAATTACATATACTGGGCAAACATCAGAACAATCTGTCCACAAATTAAAAATCTGTCTGTTGTACCCGTAAACTGTCGTTGTAGTAATGCGAATTTTAAGATAAATTAATTCAAAATTGTACTGCTAAATGGAAATAAATTTACAAAGAAATGGAAGGTTCTGCCGTTGAAAAAAGGCTACCTGTAGCTAATACTCCAGCAGCACCAGCCTGAGGAAAAAATAAGCTATATAGCTTATGAGTGTGTGAAGGTTTGTCATCGTTGAATTCATGCCTCAAGTGAAGTACAAGCTGGACCAGGGTCAACTAAGAAAATTACTTTATCTTGAGAGAAGTTTTAAATAATGATATGAACCATGCATCAGAGTTCAATTTTCTATGATTGCGCTAAAAATTTAGTATCTATATGGGGGAAGAAATATCCGTAAGCATGAAAATATATATTGTTCACTATTTGAAAGTAATAACTGAACAAGTTAATTTTTTATATATTTACTGAATTAGAATACATGTCTTATAACATAAGCAAATAAAATCTGTAAAGTTTCAATATTTATTGTGCAATAATTAACACCTTTAATGTATGAAAGTAAAAGTTATTTATTTTTAGCTAAAGATGAATTAATATCATTTATTCAATTTAAACGGGAAGAAAGAATCAGTACACTAAAAATTTCTTCTGTTAAATCTCTAGATTGTTGCAATATTTTAAAGGAGAATATACTGGAAAGTTTCAATATTGGTATCAGTACTTCGATACCACGGTCCAGTTTAAAATTTAAAAAATCAACATTTCCCAATTACTGTGTTACACGAGAAGGTTCCAATTATGACAAGAGGCAAAGAATTGACTAATTCACAGAGCTGGATTTTTCGATCAGGACAGATGGGAAGCGTTACTGGAAGATCTCTAATAACTTACATACTCATTTTACTGTAATAAATCAGTCGTTGCCCGGTTTAAAAGACGCAACCCAGTTGAAAACCATAGAAGAATAGGTGTTCCAAGGTAGATTTCTTCAAGATTGTCAAGAAAATTAGAACGTCAGATTCAAAACAATTCAAGTATTACTCGTCAAAAGCAGATGGAAAATTTGCATTTATCAGGGATTAGCATAACTAAACGAAGAATGAATAATGAAGTTCACATGAACAGTATAAAGCCCCGGCCTACGAAGAAAACTCCACTCCTATTCAACGGACACAGAGATGCAAGTTTGAAATTCGTTAGAGAACACAAGGATAAAGAAAATTCGAATTGGGAGAGAGCATTATAGGGCAGATAAAACTAAAATTTAGATGCTTTGTCATAATTCACGGAATCTTGCGTTACAAAAGATGGGGATGCCTACTTACAAAAGAACACGTCACCAACTGCCAAGTTTGATGGTGGTGGTGGTATCATGAATTGGGGCTATTTTAATACGAAAGGGATTGGTAAAATATCAGTTATAGCGGTAAAATAAATACCGAAAAACAAATAGAAATCCTTCAAGAAATCAGACAAATTTCTGATGAGAGTTCGAGCTACCCTTTGATGGAATTTTTCAACAGGGTAATGATCCCAAACATACAGCACAATTTACGAAAAATTGGCTTACTGAAAACGATGTTGATTTCGTGCAATGGCCAAGTTAGTCCCCGGATTTTAATCCGATCGAGAACTTGTGGCGATACTTGGAAATTCAAGTCCGAAAAGGAGCGCTGACAACAAATATCAAAAATCTTAAGACACTGAGTCAGGAAGAATGGAACAAGATACCTACGAATGTTTACTAATCTTTACCTAGGACCACAAGAAAATATTAATCGCTGTTGAAGTTAATGAAGGTTATTCTACGATAATCAAATATTAAATAATACGTTTTTTCTGTACTATACGAATACGTTTTTCACTTTTTAAAATCATTCTTTTTTCGAATGATTGAATCCTTTTTGACGAGCAAAATAGCTAGATAAAATGAGAGGTATTTCCTCTTCCCACATATGTGAGAAAGGATAAAATAATCACCATAAGCTTGAAAAACAGGGAAACTAAGATACGCTTACGAACCCTTGTCAAAGAGAGGCTTGCTGTTGGTGAAGCAGCGGTGGAAGGGCACTACACCAGTGTTGTTGTACCCCGGAGGGAACGACGCGTTGGAAGCTACACAGTCGCTGCCATCCGTCATACAGAAGCTGGAGTTTGGCCTGAGAGCAGCAATGACAGCGCAGCGGACCCGTGAGATGCCGGCGTAGGTGGTTTGCAAAGACCCTTCTATATCTGATAGTTGTAGAATCACTTTATAAGAGAGCTGAACGCTGATGATGGACGACCAAGCGGCGGGTAACAAGTTAACGGTGATCAAAATCAACAGCAGAC
The DNA here is from genome assembly GCA_030386875.1 of Morinoia aosen. Classification (NCBI taxonomy): domain Eukaryota; kingdom Metazoa; phylum Arthropoda; class Malacostraca; order Amphipoda; family Talitridae; genus Morinoia; species Morinoia aosen. The sequence goes on from CM059574.1 coordinate 43,171,949, forward strand.
ACATCGGGCTCCAAAGCACAGGTTCAATTTTTGAAAGGACTTTGAGCTCGTTGGTAAGCATCTTCGAAAAATTTTGTTTTTCAGATCAGAAAATAATTTCTTAAACTGAGTTTAGAGTTACTACGTCGTACAATTCCTTATTAAGTTTGATGTTCAGCAAACATTGTGTCTGAAAATATCTCAGATTGTGACTTCAGGGAAAAAACTATTTTTACAATCCTCGGATACTTCAAATTTTATCACAAATGCAATTTTTCCAATCTTTAACAGTGCTCGGTAACTTAAAGAAATTACACTGACTTCAAAAGTTATTTAAACAAAGTCTTAAACCGAAATAATAAAAAATTCAGTTACCAAAGGTACAAGTTGTGAACAATTTGAAACAGATAGCACTTCACACCCCTTGAATATTACCCAAAAATTGTGAGTGAACCCGTTGACTTTAAAATATTGCTCAAACCCGATCACAGTTGAAAACGTCAATATTGATCCATACTGACTTGGCCTCGTTGGAAAAATGCACGTGTTAGGCTTGACTCTTCAAGGTTGAATTTAAATTACAAGTGCAAGAGACCGTCAGCTGCATGCATGCATGAGTGCAACTGTCCCCCAGATATGTGGTCAAATTTGTTCAAATCGGAAAGTTCGTATTTGTGCTTAAGCGTATGCCATTTTCCAGGTAACGACAGAAGCAGGCAAGTTGTGAAATAGTACACCAAAATTTGGAGACGGTATCAGACAGCACATTTTCAACGAATTCAATTCCATAAGCTTAGACTTAGTATTAACATTATCCTCGGGTACTCGGGATCCTCAAGACACCTACCTACAGGAACACCTTTCACCATGCCCTCCAAGTAAATTTTCTATCCTAAATACAACACGTGAAGTTAAGTATTAAAGCAAAACCTCACTCGAGCACGCTCGCTGCACGTCTGCATCTCTGCCTGCTTGCCGCAAGCATTTAGCCCTCTTCGAAACCTCAAAAGTTAATCACCTTGTGAAGAAAATTGAGAACGCATCTTTGCTCTTTGATTTAGGTCAAACGAATATGAAAGCTTCATAGCGTTTGTTAAAGAATTACATGAAACTCTCTCACGGCATTCAAACAGCACGTGAAAATTTGTTCTGATGATTTCGTGAATTTCTTTAAACCAAATTTTTAATTTCATGGCACAATAAATGTGTCAAGCTTTTGCCTCAACATCATTGTACTGTTCAAGTGCACGCATCGATTGAACTATCAAATTACTTCGCTACGAATGAGAGGAGGGCATGGCAATCATAGCTACACATTATATACAAATCGATATGTACGACTGACACGTTCATCATGCTTCGCTATTTTCAATTACGAGAAGGAGAAAATAGCATCAGTTACTCTGAGGGCGCGTTGACCTTTTTGTGCACTGCCACTGAGCGAAACGATATTCTATTGGAGTCAGCTCAGTTACGACAACGGTCTACCACTTACTAGTTTCTAGGTTACACGCGAGCTACAGCGGCAAATCTCAAGTGAACTTCCACCAGCAGTATCGTAAGCCTTAATGTCAGGCAAGACAATTTACTTTTGGGCAGAATTAACAAGCAAGAGCTCAGGAAACGACAGGAAAACTTGACCTCAAATCCCGAAGATCAAACTGAAGGGTTAAAGACCGAACGAGGATCGGCACGAAACGACCAGTAAACTAAAAACTAGAGGACACGTTTCTTTAAGCCTCCTCGACCACAACAAGAGTCTTCCCACGAAAGGAATGAAAAAAGCACCAATTAGCATGAAATCAGAGGAACATGGAAATCTATGACGAAAGTGTGTCCACACAGCTTGCCCATAGAAAGGAGAAGATTGAGAGAAGTTTCTGAAACAAAACAAAAAGTTGAAAAAGAAAGTGTTAGGAGCTATATGAAAGGACATCAGTCGACAAAAAAAGTCCATAACAAGACAAAGTAAGCTATTCCATTTCCACAGAGGGAATGCTTACTCAACTTTCAGCTCGGGACCTCACATTTCCTCCCCGGGAGTGCTGGTTCCCAACAATACAATTGTTCCATCCCCTGAGAAGAGTAACGAAATATATGCCGCCCTTGCGAGAGCAAATTACGAGAGCACGCTTAACTAGCGGAGCAGTTTTAGCTCCTTAAAAAGCCTGCGCGCGTGAGCATTGACTCGTGTTAGACGTTTTACAACTCAAGCACCGTCTCTACAAGTAACATTATTGTTACGATATACTAGTTTTTACCTCAAATTGACATCGATTCCAAAGAAAATATGAGCATTCTCTTCAAAAGGAGAGGGCACCCATCATTTTTCTAAGTCCGTGGTGTTTTAACCTTTAGCTCAGATATAGAACCTACCCGCTTCTGCAACCTTACCTAACTCAAGTCGATGTCTATTTGATATGTAGAAGTTCATGTCAACCGCTCTGTACGTGTGGGAATATTAGACCAGTTGGTCGCAAACCAAGTCGTCTCGTATATTAAAGCTGCTTTTACAATTCCAAAAATAACCATGCTTCAATTGAAGATTGGAACATATTTATATTTACATCAATATGTTTTGCTGCGAACGGATCACAGCTTGTCATTTAACTTCCAACATCGACAATAATATTTCGTACTTCACCAATTGAAAGACGAAGATTAAGGAGTTGGGATCGCGACTTGGTTTGAGTTTCTCTGCGGGGATTTCAACTACGATTTTCTACAATATGACAGCTGTGAGCAAATTTCAAACTTCATAAATGTTTTTCAGTCTAGCTCCTTCCTTCCAATCATCACGAAACCTACACGTGTTGCTTCTGAATCGGCTACTTTACTCGATAATATTTTTATGTTAGATCCGACTGATTTTCTTACCGGAATAATAATTTCTGACATATCTGACCATTTCCCGGTGTTTCTCATCAAGAAAAATGCCTATAATCCTTGTTCCAGCCCACAGGCTGATACTTATTCATTTCGTTGTGTAAACGAATACAACTTGGGAACAATGCGAACTGTTCTAGAAGAATTAATGCCATCATTAGACGTCTATGAACGGGACAATAATGCGATTAACATTGATGAAGCAATACTAAATTTAACTGAAATTATAACGACCGCATATAACCAGTGCTGTCCAATAATCACCCGCACAATTACGCCGAAAAATAGACAAAAGCCCTGGATTACTGAAGATATCGTGATCAATATAAAGAAACGTCAAGCGCACCTAGCCTTACTATACGAAGGGCGAATATCTAAAGTAACGTATAACAGATTCAGGAATCATGTGACAAATCAAATACGAACCTCAAAACGAGACTACTTCACGCGCAAATTTACTGAATACGAAACTGATATTAAAAAAACTTGGCGCCTGCTTAATTCATGCTATAAACCGAATAATAATACTAGGAAAACAATTGAGTCCGTCGTTCACGAAAATGTAAAATACCACGAGAAAAAAGATATTGCAACTGTGTTTACCAACTTTTTTGTAAACATAGGAAAAAATATAGCCGATAGTGTCTTCAGTGAACCCAGAGACCACTTGCAATACATGGACCATGTCCGTGAACCTAACTCTTTCTTTTTCACGCCAACTAATCCCTCCGATGTAATTACGTGCATAAACAACTTGAAAAATAAATCAAGTGGATTGAAAAATTTTTCGGCTAAAGTTCTTAAGGCTATAGCTGATATAATAGCACCGTGCATATCTTATATTATCAACCAATCCCTTTCTCAAGGTATCTTCCCCAACTCTTTCAAAATTGCGAGAGTCGCCCCTATTTTTAAAAATGGTGATAAAAACTGCGTTAACAATTATAGACCTATATCTTTACTACCAATTATTAGCAAAATATTCGAGAAAATTGTGTATAAAAAAGTGTATTCGTATTTTGAACAAAAATCTTTCCTCTACGACAAACAATACGGTTTTCGTTCTAAGAAATCTACGACACAAGCTGTATTAAATCATTTGCAATACCTTTATTCTAATATAGATGAAGGAAAGCTTGTTTTCTCCGTATTTCTTGACTTTCGAAAAGCATTCGATTGTGTGGACCATAACGTATTACTCTCGAAACTACATTGTTATGGCATTCGAGGGGCTGCCCATGATTGGTTTAGATCATACTTAGCAAATCGGAAACAATACGTTGTCATTGACGACGCAAAATCAGACCCACAGACAATTAGCCATGGGGTTCCACAAGGATCTGTCCTTGGGCCTCTCCTATTTCTAATTTTTATCAATGATATCATTAAATCTACATCATTCTTCAAATTCATACTTTTTGCCGATGACAGTACCCTTTCTGCGGTCCTTCCAGACCAAAATCCCGCTAGGATGGCGGAGCGTATAAATAATGAACTTCATAAGGTTTCATTGTGGCTTCAAGCTAATAAAATAAGCCTTAATATCGATAAAACAAAATATATTACATTCTCATACAAGAAAAATATATCTCTCCCACGCATTCAAATTGGCGAAGGTGAAATCGAAGAAACCAACTCAAGTAAATTCCTCGGCATCATAATAGACAAACATCTAACCTTTAAAGAGCACATCGCTCATATTAGTTCTAAATTATCAAAATCTATTGGAATCCTAAATAAAGTTAAGAATTTCCTGCCTGAAACAGCCTTACAAATGCTCTACCGAACGCTCATTTCACCATACTTGCAATACGGAATAGAAGCATGGCATGGAACTGATAAAAATAAAACCAACAAAATTTTTACCCTACAAAAAAGAGCCATAAGAGCGATAAAGAATCTAGAATACGAGTATAATGCTCACACAAATGACTCATTCAAAAATTTACGAATACTTAAGCTCTCGGATCTCTACAAAATCTCCATTTGCAATTTCATTTACAAAACATTAACAAATGATGGCGACAATAGCCTAAAACAACTATTAACTACGCAAACTGGTCATCACGACCATTTAACCCGAAATAGAAGTAAATACATGCTTCCTTACTACTCAAAGGCTCGGTCACAACACAGTATCCTCTTCGTTGGAACTAAAACTTGGAACTCAATACCTGCGGAGATCCGTGAAAGTAATTCTTATAAGGTATTCAAAAAAAGTCTTGAGTCTCACTTCCTATCAGATTACTAGTCGTGTAAGATCACAGAGTCAAACCTTGTCCCCTACATAACTGGTCCTAATAATGTAATTCGCCTTGATTAATTTCGCCGATCTTCAGTCTGTTCTTGAATCGTTTGTCGAATATACTGTTAAATCTAGTCCATATGAACTATATTGTGAAATGAAGTATCTAATTTCGATTACTTATCTCATTGATCAGTCTAATGCGTCTCTAGTTTAAGTGAATTAGGTTAAACATTATTGTACTCCTAAGACTAACCTTGATGGTAGGATGCCCTAGAAGTCACTGAACTTATTCGGGCCCACAGGTAGCTATACTCAAATTTGACCATTGTACTAGACTTAAGAAACATTTTATCTCTGTATCTCCTGTGGTAAATAAATTGTTTAAATTGTTTAAAATTGTTTAAAGTTTAAGTATCGTGCAATAAAGAATAAAATCGCTGGTAAAATTCACGAGTGGATAAATATTTTCAGAGAATCAATAAACGCTTTGAAACACTTGCGTTTTAGCGCTGCCAAGCGCCAATTTAGCGAGTAACTTCTGAAGCAATTGTGAGAGCAATATAAATTTGACAATCAAACTCTGCACTGCCGAGTGCTAAACTGCTTTCAATCATTTTCTGTTAGAACATTAATCACTTTTGCCTAATTATTTGAGCCTCTTGGATATTGCAAACATGCACCCCAAAACATTGTACCTTTTTGGAGCTTCGAAGACTTCTGTATTTTTCTTAAAAACAAATATGAATAAAGGTACAACATAGTTGTGACCAGCCGATGCTTGCACGGAGTGCAGTGGGTAAATATATGTATACGTATACATGTCTACTGAAGCACGGGTTCCAACTTTTGAGCGCCATTGTTACTGTTCGCAGTATAGGAAAAGATTTTATTCATCAATCCGAATTAAAACTTCTCCCTCAGCTCTACCCTCAAACAGTTGATTGACGTAAGCAGATCTTTTTAGTTGGTTCTCATCGTCGTTCATGTAAAGAGCACATTTTTTGATATTTTCCGAAGTTGTTACGTGCTAGTTTTTACGTGCTAGAACTAGTTTTTTTGTTGACAACGTATTTCTTTTCTAAAAAATTGTCAACACTACTTTTTCAAGGCTTTCAACGTGTCCCTCATTTGTCAATACCATTTTTTCAAGTCATTCAACAAATCTTAGAGATTATTATCAAGAGTTTCAAGCGGCTTATTTATATCAACAGTAACTTGACTTTCTTGCTATTTCTGCCTTTTTTGGCGGTGTTTCTTGCTCTTTAAGCAATCACTTGTATTCTATAAAGCAATTTACGCCTAAAGCCTTTGCCTCATTTCTGCAGTTCTCTACATTCATGTAAACATCAATTATTCATTTTTTGTCGCTGAGTGTTAATCTATTTTATTCTTGCCGTGTATTTTGTTATTCTTTAGGCACCATATTTTTAAATTTTGCAAAACTGGAAATGAAAATAAATTTATACGCACAGCGAAAACATTTAGTTGCAAGAAAAATTCAAGAAAGTAATTAGTTTTAACACATCCAGGATAAGAATATTGAATTTACGAGAATTTTATCTCCTGTAAAGGCAGAAGTTATGGTCACCAATTTCAATTTCCCTCTGACCAATTTAATGTTGACATTAACCAATTTTATCTTCAAAGTTGACCAATTCTACTTTCAACAGCGACCAATTTTAACTTCGTTATGGGATAATATCAATCTCAGCATTGCCCGATTTCAGTTTCACTGTAACCAATCCTAATTTCACAACGACTATTTCGAATGTCACAATCACGAATTCTAATTTCCTACTGAACAATAATAATTTTATCTTGTCCAAATCAACTTGTCAAAGATATATAGTCAGAGAGTAGAATTTCAGTCTACGAATTATTTCTATTTCTTTGTTTATTTCGTTTGCTTTTTCTTTCCTCGAGTACGACTTGCACACCAGACAAGTAACATTAAGGATTTGCCTTGATATGTTTTCAACAAAGCAGATATGGTAGAATTACTGGTCAACCATCAGTTCAGGGGAGTGAAAAAATAACGAAACAGTGTTCCGTTTGATTATAAAGATCATTCCACTGCGTTATTGGCTGCACAATTAAGCTGCATTTTTCATCAAAATTTGTCTTAGGTATCATAATTTGTGACGTTCTTTTGATCATTCATTCCGAGTGTACATCTTGCTCAATATCGACGTACGGTTACGCACTAACACACTGAACGCGTTTTTCTGCAACACTCGCGACTAAAAAGAGTCTTACGTTTTCTTTGCCACTACAGCAGCGATTCATTTCAAGTATTTAACTGATATCATCTGATAATAATTCAATCTGAAATACCTTTACAAAAAGACTGGAAAATAAGCGATGGTCCGTGATAGTATCAGACTTTGACATATACTTGAAAGAGAGATTACGGGACTTCAAACTATAGTTAGAAATTTAGAAGTAAGGTAATCTCCACGGTAGTTTCTACATTTCTACAATGTCTTAAAATGCTAAAATGACTTGTAAAACTCTTAACTAACTTTATTCATAGCGATTGGGCCGAAGGGCAGATCCTTTAACAATATCCTCCAACGAGCATCACGATAACGAACTCACTTTTTTTTAAACAAGAGTTGATTGTCTAACCAGTTCTTCATTGTGTTGACACTTATAGATACATTAACTCTACGTAAAATTACAGTAATGAGTTTCACATGATTAACTGATGACTCCTTCTCAATGTGATCAAAGATGCAGGCTGATATTTCTTTTGTTCTCAGTCTTAGGTACTGCCTTTTCAATTGATCCAGTTTCCTGATTCCTCATCCAATTATTATTTAAGCGAATATTAGCTCACTAATTTGAGAAAGTACTCTCTATTCCTTGTTAGTATTGGGTGTTTCGTTGATTTTTCTTCAGTCAATTGCAAATATTTTGTTACATTTCAGTGTGATTTTTTTTAGTCAAACAAAATTATAAAACATCACAATAATAAACCTTTTTTAGAATTGTAAAATATGTTAGCAAAAGTAGTTAGCAATATGTTATCATATACATTCAAGTGAAAGTGTACAAGACAATTAATAAACGTTGAAGAATATTGTATTTTGAAATTATGTGATATATATATATATATACCTTACATCAAATTTAAATCTAATTTCAATCGTGAGAAATTGAATTTCATTTACACGAACGTGAGTTTTGTTCAAGTGAAACTGAATTTCATTCTAGTGAAATAAAATTTTAATTATTTGAAATCGAACTTCGCTATCGTGAAATAAATTGTGAAACAGTATGAAGATCCTTTGACGTCAGTGAAAAACATGTATTGAAAAAATTTAAAAGAAAACTCCTCGACAACTATTTAACTGGAGCAAATAACCTAGATGAGGAGCAAATAACCTAGATCATATTCGTCATAAAGAGAGTCGAAGAGTTTTCTCGCTTGCAGAGTTTCCAAGTTTCAAAGGGCTTTAAAGCAGAGCAGACATTTCCGTGAGACAAGACATCGAGCACTCGGAAAAAACGGTTAAACGTCTTTCAGAGGCCAAGCCAAACGCTGAACCACAAAATCTGAAAATCTTTAAGGAACACTGAAAAAATTATTCGAAATAAAAATTTGGGAGCATGTTGTTTAATAAAGAAATGTGCTCTGAAGAATGAGCGAATACATCACCATGAAGTGCGAACGCCAAACGCCTCCGTGCGGAAGCTACGCTAAATTCCTTCACATGGCAGCCGCCTCGGAGCAATGATAAAAAAGTCTTCCCAACAAAAGATTGAACGTCAAAATCTATGATGGACTGCTTTTTTTGACGCATAGTGCATGCATTTGTTTTATTTGAATCTGTAGGCTTGGAAAATTAAATACTTTACCTTGAATCGTTATGGTTAAACTATTAAGGCCTATAATTAAATCTTCTAGAGTTTCGTGTGGATGGCCGGTAATATAATCAATTAAATAAACAGAAAATATCAAGTTGTCTTTTGGGTTGATACTTTTGTCTTCCCAACGTCTCATGAAACATGCTTTTAGTATTTTTCTTTTGAAAATTTATCAATGAAGGACCTTGTTTAAATTTCTAAACTATAGTTTTAGAATGCTGTCAAAAGTTTGATGTTAGCTTTTTAGCATCTTGTAAGCAAGTAATCTGTTTTCCTCGAATCAGGTTGATGAAACCAAACGGTGATGTCCTAAAGGCGCCGAAAACTAAAGAAATTGGGATAACTCCACTGAACCTCACTTCCAACTGCTGTGAAAATGCAGCGGGACACACGAGAGTTTCAAGTGATGAGACAAATGTACGCAGTCCACATGTAGCATGAATCGTCAGCCAGTTTGTTGAGTTCAGCGCTGGTGAGCACCAGCAGGCAGTCTGGCTTCTGAATTTCCTCAGCAAAGACCTGTTTGCTGCGGCCATCAGGCTGTTGACTCGCGTCGTACTGTGGGAAGTAAGGTCTTTTGTACACCATTTCCCTCCCGTAGTCTTCTTGTGCCACCGGCGTGCCGTCGATCCATTCGAAGTCAGATGAGCTGCCTACGCGGGTAGCGCCCACCCAAACGTTGTACTGAACTGGAAAGTATATAGTTTTTCAAAAAATTAATTCAAAGTTTAAATATTTTTTAGTGGGAGAAGTTACCATTCCTTTCTCCTTGCGTGTGCTTACAAAGATTGCTCAATAACATCATTTCAGAAACGAAGAATTCTTGCGATTCCAATGAGTGCAAAATTGTTATTCGAGACCAGTATACCGTACGGAATTTGAAACTACTTAAAAAATCTATTTTCTCATTCATTCCAGTAGTAAAATATAGGGCATAGCATTTTAGCAATATACCATATGATGTTTTAAATACTGTTATTTATGGGCTTAAATGAGTTTAAAAGATATAAGTAATCCTGTTGAAACCTTTCACTAAAATATAACATAATATTCAACCAAAAGCGTTCATTCTGAACTTACGTATGACAGGTCAGACAATGTATTAGTTGAAGGGAGTGGAGAATGATTCTTTATTACAATTCTTCAGAAACTCTTAAAGAGGTAGTATTCATGATACTGCATTTTTTGTATAAGCAGCTTCCGAATCAAATCTCCCCTCACCAATAACCTCATCACCCGTGCAGTTAACATACGAACAACAAATCTTCATTGGTTAACCATTCTATGAAACTAAGAACGTCAGAGCAACCATTCAACGTTTTTATTCAACCATTCAACGTTAAATCAACGTTTAGCCCGAAAACTTGAAAAATTCTGTTTGAAACCATTCTAGCCTAAAGCAAAAAAAAAGTTGCCTTTAATCTGAATGTAACTGAGCCTCAATTATTAGTGATACCGAAAAAATTTTTACTCTAAATTAAAGTAAACAACTTTTCTTTTGAAATGAAACTAAGTATAAACTACTAAGTTTAAGAGTAACAGAATAATGGCGATTAAAAAAAGATGGAACATTTTGTAAAATGTCCTGGAGTCAAACATAAATACATAGTATTACGCGAAATATAGCTTGCATCAATATAATTAATGGCCTATCTTTTGAATGAACTGGTACGTAGAAAATTATCTCTTTGCAGCTGACATCATCACTTCGAATATATGATGTAAGATCCTCGTTTTATTGATGTTTCGAACGAGATCTTTTAATGGAGATCAGAAGCATCAATCCCAAAAAGGTGGACACCAAACGAAAATTGGTTGGGAGTAAAAGGGGGGTCATAAATTTAGTTCAGTTTTAGCCAAATGATGGTGACAGCTAGCGTAAGCAGATGGTATTTCTTTGAGATCTCAAACGCCTTTCATAATCAAAGTTTATACATTTAACAATGAAGCAGAAAGACATAAAAACTTCAGAATATATGGGAGAATCCTTTACATACTGTAGTGTATTCCAAGTTTCTGCATTGCTCTTGTATAGTTGTTTTTTATAGAATAAAAATAAATCTCCAGTTTGCATTCGTCAGTCTCTTTCCACGCGTCTATTTAGTGCTGTGCAGATAGATGAATTAATATCGTTGTACAATATTTTCAAAGATTTTTCGAGTGAAATATGTAATGAGCCAATGATTTTGAGAGTTTACCAACAATATAACAGTTTTGGTTCATGGAAATGAAGCCTTTGTCGGGAATAATAATAATACAATTCGGATGAACTAGTGCCTGGTTTTCCGCAATAGTTGATTTCCATGTACAGGCGTCCAAGATGATGTTTCAAGAGGTACATCTTGCTTTCGGGGAAGTAAAATATGCTTCATTTCCCTAGCGTTAACTAACGTACATTTTACTTGTGGGCCTCGCTAAACTTTTTACTGTCCACCACTCCTCCAATTTCAAAATGTAGCATGGTCAATTTTCAAAGAGTTAAAGGCAAAGACCAATGTTGCTATCGGAAAAATCTATAAATTTAAAACGCAAAAGAGAACCAACTGTACATTTAAACTGATGAATATTAAATAAGAAAGGATCAAGAGCAGCTCCAAGTGGGTGTCCAAACTATGTGGAATTCAAAGAAGTAGTCAAATACGAAAGATGTTGTAAAGCATTATCTCAAAAAAAAAAATTCAGCAAACAAAAAGACAAATCACGTACATCGAGCCTTGAAGTATCCCAAGAGAGCGGTCCAATTCGTTGGCTTTATGAAGATGTCTCCAGATGGCCAAAAGTCCTGGCACATCTTGCGGGCCTGAGCGAACGGCAGCAGAGGGAACCACCAGAACACCGGCGTGTACACACACCCGAGGTCAGTTACGTTCCGGAACGGACTGGGGCAGCAGTTGCCGTTGTTTTTGCAGTCCTGCAGGGCAGCCTCTGTTGCCACAAAATAAGACGAGCTTCTGTATTATTTGCTGCAACGTTGTATTACAACAGGAAAATTACAGTGTGGAATTTTATAGTTGCATAATTTTACTGCAATCTACCAGTTTTGAAACACAATGTAAAAGTTCACATAAATTTCTTGAATTCCGATTCTATTTAGATAATTGTCTTTTGTGGGATGCAACGAAACAAAGCTTTAATGGCTCAAGCTTTCGGATGAATTTGCTTTAGTTGTCGTCAAGGCCGAATGCATATTTTCCTGTTCTTCTTGAGATACCAGCCTGGATCAAGTATGCAAAAGACGATTTTTTATTTTAATTTAAAGTTACAAAGCGTCACAAAGTAACACGCTTTTTTACCACCAGGAAAACTGTAAAATATACAATCGTCCCTGACGACGGCTCAAGCAAATTCAGTCGTAGGATTGAGCTATTACAATTTGTTGCATTGCGTCCCACCGGAAACAATTATAAAAATAAATTCACCAAGGCGTCTTTATTTTCCTTATTAATAGAATACTATACTCCGCACCAGACGATGTTTAATCTAGATGATGAACAAGATGATCTATGAAGAATCTAAACAACCGATAACCCAAAACTTTAAGCCAAATTCCTTTGCACATCAGAATATATAACGACCATTACTCTCTCCTTTTCATTTCTTCACTCCACGTACCAACCGGATCCCTACCCATCCGTTTTTCGAAGTTTCCTGCTACCTAAGAAACAAAAATTTTGGGTTTTAACGAAGGCTTTTTTAACGAGAAAAAGGTAAGTTTCAGCCTTTGCGACGCAGGTAAGAATGTGTTATCTCTAAAGTGAAACGTTTATTACTCGGCATTGTGATGAGAATGATAAGCAAAATGAGGGAAAACAAATAAATCTACTCTGGCGATGTTCGTTTAATACACTTAGTTGAGAATAGCGATGTTCATCAATGGGTTATTCTCAAATCATTGAAAGCTGAGCTAGGATAAGAATAATCTTAAGATATCAAGACAGTTCAACATTCGCTTCAGTTAGTGAGTATAAAACTCTCACTAACAAAAATATTGAACTTTACCAGCTTAAGATGGATACGGTTTGAAGCGAAGATTTTTCACGTTACCGTTCATCTCCGATCGGTAACGTTACCGATCGACACCAAAAAAAAGGATGAAACAAGACTTTCTTGAGCTGCGTAAAAGAAGACTCCAACTCGACATAACTACTCTACTCATAACCTATAACCGCAAGCCGTTCAAAACATCTTCCTACCTTCCCGTCTCCCTCGCTCTCACTCGCTGTCTCTTTCTCCCTCTCTCATAGCAATGGAAGGCATTTTTTCTCGTATCACTCCATGTTTCACTAATCTTGATTCTCCTAACTTGCTTACTTTCAATCCGTAATAGATAATGGCGCTGTACTTCAGTAGCTTCATACGTGTAACAGTGGCGATGAAGTAAGTCTAGAGTGAAAATGCCGAAATTATTAAAATTTTACTCCGTAAAATGTTGATAGGATCCAATATCTGTCGAACAAACCTAACTTAAACCTCATTTCTCTCTCATGGTTCTAGAGTAACACTGGTTAACCAAGAGATTTATGTGATATTTAACATAGCCACAACCTGTTTTGCAAGTATAAGCTGCTACTTTCGTTGATGATCACACCAGCGCTCTCAGGACCATTTCCCTCCTTCATCTTTTACCTTTCTGAAACAAACTAACTTTTTTTATCATCGCATTAGTTCATCATGCGCTGAAATTATGTGGAGAGAAACAGTAAACAGGAAACAGTCGTCATGTACGAAAGAAAAGTACCGATAACTGTGTTTACGAACCCTTGTCAAAGAGAGGCTTTTTGGTTGTGAAGCAATGATGAAAGGGTACTCCGTTACTGTTGTTGTAACCCGGAGGGAACGCCGTGTTGACAGCTATGCACTCCACAGAGTTTGTCGAGCAGAAGGAGGAATTCGGGTTGAGGGCAGCAATGGCAGCACAGCGCACACGCGAAATACCGTCGTAGGTGGTTGTCTGGAAGGACCCCGTTATGTCTGGAGGTTGTAGCATCACTTTGTATGAAAGCAGTGAGCTTATAGTGAAGGATCTGATTGTAGGTAACCACGTAATCGTGATGCACAAAGCAAACAAACACATCTGGCTCGTCCACAGAGACAAACGTTGAAATGCGCCAATCATCATACACGGAAAAAATCTGCACTGCAGAGAAATACACATTATTTGGAGGAAATTCTCACGGGACACCATAAAACATCTCTTAGCAGGACAAACAGTGGAGCACCATAACTAATGCCTCTTATTGCTGTAAGAGAACCCATCCGACCTATAGGCTCTGTATCTCAACCCATCTTCGCTGTGATTTACGTCACAATCGACGTAAGATTCACTACATTTCCAGGAAGAGTTTTGCGGTCTCCTAGTCCTTTATTTATCTTGTTAGTAGTAAGGCAATTTCATATTGAGGTACTGTCAAAGAGTTTAATCAAGCAAAATTTATAAATAACTATGCTTTTTAACGATGATTTGGCTCAGATTATAATCATTTTAGTACTTTTTCAAACATAAATTGAACAAGAGCGTTCAAGTAAACGTTTTGAACTGTTTTGAAGGTATCTTCCTTTACTACACAAGGTGAGGTAGACCAGGAGAACACAATAGTGAAGATACTTTTACGTTCTCCTGCTCATGATGCATGGGCGATAAGCAGCCTTTGCTGTAACACTAAGGCGCAAAATAACCCTAACTGAATTAGGGTTCTGTGCCCAGGCTATCAGTGCGTTTACCATCATTTATTAGCTAGTCAGATTTAAGCCTCAATCATAGTTGACAGTTGCTGGTTTCGACATCATAAAGAAAGTTTTCATACCCTGATTAATAAGTATTTTTGATCGAAGAAATATACTGGAGATTATCTAAATATCGGTCTAAGGGGAGTCAATCTTCTTCAAGTCTCGTCATCGGTCCATCATCAGGAGTTTAGTTTTCGTACGCTGCGTACTCCCTATGCTCTTCTTCCAGGTCATATCACACATACATGAGTTGTTTGATAAAATCTCCAAATCGTTTAACTGTATAAGTTGCCTTAATTTTCCGTTTGAACATCAGAATGCAATGCTAAATGATGTTACGAAAACTATCGCTGCCTCATTAGCTTGGCATTTTATGGTGTTCATTTATGAGTATTGGAGTTAAGTAACTGGATAAAGGTGCGGAAAGAAAACTGTCTCACGAAAGTGAGAGAGGACATGAGGTTATGTAGATAAAAATTCAAACTAATTATAATATTTATGATAATCAATGGCAAAAATTCTTAACAGAATTGATATTAAAAATAGATAAATGGATCATAATATAATTTGGTTAAATAGCAAGTAGTAAGCAGTATTTCAGTCAACTTACCAAGAAAAAGAACGTCAAAAACTTTCCGTAATAAATTTTGTGCATTTTTCGACATTGTGGCACATATACTCCTGTATAGATAGTAATAAATGAAGAAATAAATGCGGCAACATGCGATGACAATTGCAAAATGAGTGTAATAAAAAAATTGTATTCATGCTCGAGCAGGTTCTGAAGGATCTATCAACGTTACAATCAATTTGAATAATAAACTTAAGCGCAAAAACTTTTACGCAAAATTTTTAGAACTTGGGATTACTATAAGGGCCGCTGTACGGAACACTTTTCAATTTTTTGGACAGAGGTGAAAGAGGTGCTGCAACACCTCACATTATGTTTCTCAGACCCACAGCCACAGGATCAGGGATTAAGTATAAGTTGAAGTGGTGCTAATTTTCCGAATTCACGCTATTGAGCAGTTGGTATTACCGAGTTAAGGGGACATCAATTCCTCTTAAGTGTGTTCGTCCGTCTGCTACAACGTACGAAAGGCCAGCCAATTAGGAGAGGTGCCGGCTTTCTCCATAATCCAAAAATTATCTATTTTCTCGCCTGCTGAATGACGAAAGTGACTGGCCTTTTGCAATATATAGCAGACGAACGAACACACCTATAAAGCAGTGAATCTAACGATCTGCTATGCACCCTCTCGATTTTCAACGAATTCTACGAGCCGCTTTCCGGGTTTGAATAGAGATTTGATGTTGGAACAGACTAAGACTAAGGTTTAATGTGTAGAAAGTGTAAAAAATCATTGTGGAAAAGTCCACGGTTTTTTAGAATAACATTTTAATTACTTACACTGATTATAAAAGATACAAATTTGTCGGTCAGCGATTTTCCCTCCAATGCACTCCATTCAATTTTAACGTTTTAACCATTGCATTCATTGATGAACTGAGATCAAATAGTTATTATGTGTTCTTGTGATTTGCAATTGTGCATTAGGGTGTAATGTGTGCAGGTATATTTTCCGAAAATCATACAGAGTACATTATCTCCCAAAAAAAATCTAGTGAACAGGTCCTGTCCTTGAAGTTTCTGCCAAGAAAACCATCAGAATACCAATTTGGAATCGTAACTCATGTGGGACGAATTTTTTTGAATGCTCTTATTAATTTTTATTTTACGAGCTATTGTTTTATGTGAGACTATTAATGCTGTAAATCATATCACACTCACGTAGTTTTCAATGTTATTTACGTTTCTGTGTGGAGGTGTGCCAGTGGTTGGTACTGTCGAGTTAACGCAAGTTGGCAAGCGAAATTAGCATCTCTTGACTATGATCTTTTGATGGTAAAAAATATATGAGTCTGCTTGTGTCTATGCGTTGCTGAAGTCTACGGTAAAAGTCGAACGGATATAATAAAACATTTAAAAATAAACTCGTTATTCTG
The DNA here is from genome assembly GCA_030386875.1 of Morinoia aosen. Classification (NCBI taxonomy): domain Eukaryota; kingdom Metazoa; phylum Arthropoda; class Malacostraca; order Amphipoda; family Talitridae; genus Morinoia; species Morinoia aosen. Next base: position 43,188,666 of record CM059574.1, read on the forward strand.
TGTGTAACATATTTCAACAATCTTTGAAATTAGGACGCGTGTTTCAGATTAAAATGTTTCAAAATTTGAGAGCGTGTTTTTGCTTTTCAAAATCAGAGTAACTGCAAACCAGCTTAAGCTGAGGCACACATGCAGTTGTGCAAAGAAATAAAGCTGTTGGCGACTTGATATATCCATATGCTCGTTTCTCATGGATATAAAAGATAACAGAAATGTATAACCGTCGTTCAAACATCGTATTTGTCAGTGCAAAAAATAATATGGATTGTTAATTTTAAAATATTATTCAAGGTGAATTTCAGTCGAAAATCAAAAATTTTATCCGTACTGAAACAGCCATAATGAAAAATTGACGCAATTGGCTTGACGTGTCCAGGTTGTCTATGAAAGGAAAAAAAGATGACTGCCTAATGTAATTGTCCCTTCATCATTCATACAATATTCTTTTTAAGTATAACCGTTACGTTGAGGCTCAGTTTCCACTACAGAAAGGTTTTCACAAAGAATAGGGAAAAAATCACTTAGTATAGACAAAGGAGTCCTAGGAACCAATGCACTATGTGTTTTCCCACTCTTCAAAGCCTGCACATATAAACAGCAAAAATAAGAACGAAGAAGAAGAAGAAAATGCAAAGAAATGACAGAAAAATTGATACAAATACTGGAAAAAAGTTAAATGGGCACGGAAGATAAAAGTGATGCTTATCTACGACTGAGGTAACCCAACAGTGACTCCAAATCCACAGCCTCAGAGCATGCATGGGATATAAAATTTTAAAATTCAAAATGTTCCAACTCTTATTTAATCTATTATTATACCATCGTCTTTGATAGCTAAAAGCTTCAACCGAAAGTGAAATTTTTTTCCTATGTAAATAATGCATCAACGAATATAGTTTCACTGAGAATACGCATAAGCTGCAACGTGATATTTACGTTCTTCTTTGATAATTCGGACACCAAACCACTTCACCGCACATCAGAATACCTATCACGGATGCTTCAGTTATATTTTTCTTGGTTCGTTACTTTCACCTTCCACCGAGCTCCTTAGAATATATTTCCTCCTGAATATAACACCTGCAGACACAAATAAAAATGCACCACACTCTGACAACCTTGCTGTCCATCTGCCGCTCTGTCTGAGAGAGTTACACGAATTTAGCTCTATTCGATCCATCAAAAATGTATCTTTATACACGTGTGATTGAGATTAAAGTCTAACTCTTCCATTTCGCCTAGTCAAGTGTGATGGAATATCGACGGCAAGGCTTCACATTGTTTAGTAAGAATTATTTAAATCTTTCTCATAGTATTCCAACAATCAATAAAAATTTTAGACGCCTGAAGTTCAATTATCTTTTGGAAACGTCTGGTTGGCAATTTCTTAGCGTGCTAGAGACACATCGCCCACAACTGAATAACATGTTTCGTTTAATGACGAATACTGACTTCAAACTGAATTATTAAAACGTATTGCTGTGAACAAAACGAAGGCATGAATACCTTATTTCACTAAACATTGACACACAAATGGCAGAGTGATTGTGGGACACCATGGTTCGCTGTGTGGAAAAATGACATCAGTTATAATCAAAGAAGTGAGTGGGCTTCCTTATTGTGTATGAAAGCTACTGTATATTGCAAATCTCTTGGTCCGTGTTAGTGAAATTGTCCATATTTCATCGTATATTCCATCAGAGTTTTTTGTAATTTATTCAAGAAGTTACTGCGTGTTACGCTCTCAAATACAAGGGAAGCGGAGTTTCCAAATGAATCACTGCTTCTATACTATAGAATTAATAGTCTTAGTAGAATTAATGTCTATAAACTATATCGATTCTAAGCTCATATGAAATAAAAATTATTATGTCGTGTTCTTGAGGTCACTGGAACGTTAATAGCATACTCAAATTTTCAAGAGTGACACTTCAAGTGATGCAAAATGTAGATTAAAATATCAAGGCATTTTCGTCCCGTGTACTTGGTGCATGGACGGCACACAATCTCATGCAACACACTCGCAACACCTCATAGAATGTGACGTTTCTATTTGCATTCGGTTTTGTACCAACATTTTAGCGTTCAAAATCAGCCGTAACTTGTAACGATTCATTTAATTTTGAGTTTTGAAACATGAATAGCTTTTCACTCAAAAATTTACATGGTATTTGAAAGTTAACCCGCGCTATCCTACTTCAAGCTGTGCATTTTGTGTATTTATGTTCAGTCTAAGCTTTTTGCGTACATTTCATTGCATCTTCTATACTAGTAATATTACTATAAAAGTTAACGACAAAGAGGGATCACTCATTTTCATTAGACGATCGTCCTACCTCGCCATTTTATTCTCAACGTGCGCGCTGATTATTTCAGGTTTTTTGGCATGTGTACAGAGGGGCTTTTAGAAACATATCGAGCAACGGAATTAAAAATGGTAAATAAATCTGCTCAGTTAAGAACAAAGAAAAGTTTCAGAAAACAAGCGCAGATTTCATTTTTAAAAGCTCTGACCTTCAAACTTCTTTGTTAATTTTTCTTGGAGTGCTCAATTTTTCAGATGGATTTCTCTGTTATGCTTCACATCTTCCTAATGTTTCCAGCAGGTTGTCTTTAGCAAGTGCCCATCGCCCACAGATTTAACCTTCATGCGCTAAATGCAGTGCTGAGATAGAGGATTTCCTTATGAAAAATATTTTATTTCGAAACTGAATTTACGATTTCATAAACTTTCATGAAGCTATTTTCCTGTAAATTCTAAACTTTTCGTCGTGATACAACTTTGTAGTCGTCACATACTAAGATAAAATAAACTTTTATAAATGGAACCGAAAATTTATATTCGTTCTGTGCAGTACGAGTATTATTTTTACTACTGTTTTTTGATACCTCAAGCCAATTGCAATAGTAAAAGTGTTATTATAATGAATCTCAAATTACTTTGTAGAATGTATTTGATTCAAAGAACTTAAAGAAGTGTCTCGAAGATAGGATTCATCCTAAGATGCCAAAAATAACTCAAATATTCTGGAAATTGTATTATTTCAGAAACGTTATGACAAGAAAAGCTGACGATAACTTATTAACTATCGCCCTATTATTTAAACGTGACGTTTAAACGCACCATCAATAAAACTAAAAATACACTAGCTATCTAGCGTACAGTACTCAGGCGCTAGATGAATTTAATAATATGTACTCATTTTTTACAAGTATTGAACGCCAAGTGAAGGCCAGGCACGTGGGAATACAAACATATAACCATAACTTGAATAGGAAAGACTAATATTAAAAGGCCTAAAATATTTTCATACACATTTTGCTATGCTTCGTTCTGAATTCATGCTCATGATTTACTAAATGAATCGCGTGGGCATCCACAATAGTCCTCGAAGACTTATTCTTCATCGTAGATTCTCAGTTTTGTATCTCGCGTTGATATAATATATTTTTAATATATTAATATATTTTATATTTTTCTGATAATATATATATTACTAATATATTCTTGATATATTTTCCGCTTGTTCGTTTTTTCTGTTCGTAGTGCGAATGTGAAAGAAAAATATTTTCAGTCTGTTCAGTTCCTGTTGACATGCCGCCACTGTTGGGTCAGGAACGACCCAACGGTCACTGTTGGACAATGAGGTGTGGGGAGTGTTCCAGTGAACATAAATCAGCCATGGTAAGTAGTCGCTGGAAATTCTTGCACGTATGAAATTACAGTCCTTTTGCATGGAAGTACGAGAGTATTGAGCACTTGGGAAAAATTTTAAAAATGTATGGAGTATGTTGAATGATGGAGAAGTGTTTGTAGTACGGAAGTATGTTAATGTTGGACCTGAAACGTATGTAATTAATTCCTAAATCACTGTCTTCAAACCTCATTCATCTTGTGTTCGTGAAGATGATGCTGTTAAGATGCGTAATTATTAAAAAATTACTGAAAAATTGTTCGAAAGTTTAATTTCTTTGATTTGAAAAGAAGAATATGGCCCAAATACGTGGCTAAAATTTGATTAACGGTTTCAAACTGATACTCTTTAGCACACGCTAATACTTGTCCAAGATGTCCAGCTTTATACGCTTGAAGTGGTCATTTTGCAAATTTGCACACAGGCTTGAATTTAATGGCCTAAACAGATTATTTATTTATCATACATTCTAGAAAGAGTGCAATTTTTCTGGAGAACAACGGAAAAATAAGCATAAGTTTCTGTTCTTAGTAGGGAAATTGTAATTAATATGCAGGTAAAAATTGATTGCTCACCACGACAACGTCAACTCAGGTCCAAGGTTGAAATGATCAAAAGGACATTTAACTCTGTTTAACAGCTTTATTGAACGAGATTGTGAAACAAAATCAGCGCTGAAATCTTCTCCGCTACTTCCGCCGACAAATTGCTATGATAATTCGAGTATCGTGCTCTTCATACATAGCTATATGCGTTAGACATCCTCTTTTACGTAGTAAATTAATGAATCTCCTTGACGCTCAAAATTTGTCAATGTATTTTCATTGATATGTGACAATATCTCCCCTCAGGGGGATACAATTATTGTATCTATGGGATCTAGCGCTTCCAGGGGGACAATGTGAGGGCCTGAGCTGAGAGTTAGGTAGGCCTTCTTTTTGTTGAAATAAAATGTTTTTGTTATGTTAAGGACCACCTTTTTTCGGTTCACTGCTGTCCTGTTTTTCAGCACCTACTACTGTCTTCTTCAACTTTGGTCTTGTTTCATAATCTTCTTTCACAACTAACTGTTTCTATGCCTTTCTGCGTAGATTCCGCGTTTCCTTAACTCCATACTAAATGGTGCCTTCCTCCTTCCTCTCTTTGGATCGCAATTGTTGCTGGGTAGGGAGGCTAAAACTAACGACTAAACTAATCTCATCTGTGACAATTTCTTGCTAGTGTCATCTATTCTGAAATCTTGCTAACTTCATCATACCGCTGGATCCCTAATATTTTCCTAGACTACTGTATTGTTCCAGAACCTAGTTACGAATATTTCATTCATTAAATGCTAACTCATTCACAATTAGAAAAAGAAATGCCAGTAAAGGCAAGAGAAGCAAATTTGGGAGTGGCGTGTGCTAGACTGCATCAAAACGTGACCCAAAGTATGTGGAGGGGAAATACGTAAATGGATCGATCGATAATTATAATAACAGGAAGTAAAATGTTTAATCTCTGGTGTTCCACAATACTTCCTCTCATACTACAAAAAGTAACTCAGTCTTTTTGAGAACCGATGACAAGAAAACTATGAAATGTAAAAAGTTCAGGATAATATACACAAAACGATGCAGGAGAGGCCGGAGTTTTAGCTGTAAGTCAAGTTTGGAATACATGCAACAATTTCAAGATAAACACCATCGCTGTTAAAGCAAATCCATGAGGTTTTAGCGGCCCTAATTTTTACCAAAGATCTCTGGAGGTACACGGTTAACTCATTCAAAGTTGTCGCGTTTAACTCCTGTAAGGACTTAGGCTTATTAATCCAAACTCTTTCCTTCCAAAGTATCCAAAGTAAGAACTAACAATCATTTAAATCTGATGACTTACGTGGCCACAACACATCACGGTAACGTGAAATTATTCAGTGAGGAATAATTGTTTTTAGCAAAGAAGTTGATTCTCCAGCTGTGTGAACTGTAGGTCTATGTTGTTGAAACCAAGTATTTTCTATGTTCACACACTAGAGCTCAGACAGCAAATCTCTAATCACCAGCCCGTACCTGTTTCTATCAACAGACAGTGTATTACCCCCAGTACTTTTTTTAATGTGAGCCATTGTTTCTTTGATCCTCAAAGATGTGATACCATATTGTACTGTAACTTTGTCGCCTAAGTTAAAGGGGATGCTGGAAATATCCCTCAGATTTTCATGCACCTACAATCGGTAATTTGATTTATTAACTTCCCTTTTAAGGACAGAGTCCTCCATAACTTTTTTATTATTGAACTTAGAGCAATAAAATTTGGTATACTGACGGAAAAAGCAATTTAGAATTGATTATCTTCTCTAAAAAATGCAATTTTCATTTGAAAAAAAACAAGATATTCATAAAAAATGGTGTTTTTGGGGGTTTTAAAATGCTCATTGTCGGAGAGTTTTTAAGCTACAGTAATAATTTTGATATCATTGGATGCGAAAAGACGTGAACATTCCAAAAACTCCAATGGTTTTTCCCAAATTTACAATTTTAAACATAAAAAATGAAAAAATTTGAGAGCAAGCCTAATTTTCTAAAAATTTTGGCTTTATAACGTCATAACTTTTGAAGAAAAATTAATTTTGAAAAACTATTGAAGTTTTTGGAATGCCCTTGTTTTTTCGCATCCAATGATATCAAAATCATCCTTGTAGCTTAAAAACTATAGGAGAAGAAGCATTGTGAAACCCGAAAGTCCTTTTTTTACATTATAAGCAAAACAAAGAAACCTAAACAATTTCAAATACAATTTTTTTCTAATTTTTAGTTCAGGTTAGACCCCTGAAATCATTATGGAGTGATACAGAGACATAGGAGATGACATAGCAACGTCGCGCCGTGAAGAAAGTGCCACGGGGGAGGTGTAACATGATAAAATACCTCTTCCCCCTCCGCTCCCACCATTTTTCAAGCCCCCCTAGCGGGCGAACGAGTGGACGTACGAGTCGCATTTTTTCACAGGATGTGTCTGACCTCCTACACTTCATATTGTAGCAAAAATTTCCATTTGTGAAATCATCGCCAAAATCCTGGATCCTATGGGGGACTCTGTCCTTAAAGGGTAAATCAGTTTCATGTCATGATAATAATCGATGTGATAATTTTAATTAAAAAGAACACGCATTTGTTCGAATAATAATGGTCGTCATCTAAATGATATCATGTATCGTTTAAAATTATACCGTACTCTTTATGCTCCAGAGTTTTCTTGTTATCGATTTTAAAAATTGTGAGCTAATTGTGGGTGTTTCATTAGCATATGTGAGGAGGGTTGATTTAAAATGACCGTTCGTATTTATGTTCATAGAATTTTAATAGTTCGACCTTTCTGCTTCACAATTTAAAGCTTTTTGAACTGCCGCGGTTAGTTGACTGTCTTTATTTTGTAGTTTTAAAGTAGTGCTTACGAGTATCAGTATGTCAATAAATTGGTAAGACTAACATGCTCATATTAATTACATGGGTATCGCGAGTACATGGGTATTGTTTAGTTTCGATTGAAAATTATTTTCTTTCCGCTGACATCGAGTAGCGAAGATCAATTACGAGACTTCTTTAGGAAAGTGCAAACAGTTTAAAATAAGTCCTGACATCTTTACAACCGATAACCAAATGAACCATGAAGGTATAAGCGAAGTATTAATCCTATTCTATTCCGTCGTCGATTTCTTGAATCATTTTCTTTCAGCTTAAATTGAACTCCTCTCTTAATTCTACATAAAAGAGTGAGTATCTAAGCTACGCGATTCTAAAGATAATCACCTTACTTGGAAAGCTGTAATTATACGCTGTTCAGGCAGGGAAAATTGATTCAAATGTTCGTACCAATCAGAAATTATTGTCGACCACGGCACGAAACAACACAGTCCGGCAGTGTTCGGTGCCGTTATCGACAGTACTTTCTAAAAGAAATATGGGATCAAATGAATTCGTAAATAAAAGTCGTTACTTGTAATTTCTAATAAACAATTAAGTGAAGTGATTACTAAAGTACGAGTACATGCTCGTGATATGTTTGTGGGACTTTTTTCCTATGTATGAAACTAAACTGGAAAAGCATAGAACGCACATGTTTCTTATGTGAACAAACATATGTAAGCAGTCCATTTGTAGCATGTATCGTCGCCTAGTTTGTTGGTCAAAGCGTTAGTGAACACGAGCAAGCAATCCGGTTTGAGAAGGAACTGAGCTAAGGTCACGCTGTTGCGGCTATCAGGCTGTTGACTTGGTATGGCCCCTGGAGGGTAAGGGACGATGACCATTTCTCTTCCGAAGTCATCATCTATCACCGGCGTGCCGTCGATCCACTCGAAGTTGGATGAGTTGCCCACACGAGTAGCGCCCAACCACACGTTGTACTGAACTGGAAAGAAAATTATACAGAAAAATTGATGGGCGTAATATACACTTAGCTGGTGCTCTGTTACTAATTGCAATACTGCTGTTAGATAGAGAAGGGCAAATAGCTGAAGCGTAGAAACTATAGTTCTCTCCCCAAATTTTCCCGATATTTGATAGAGAAACAGTATAATAATGATCTAAAATCGACTAGGTGTCGGTACGACGAGACTTTGCATTTGGGTAGTTAGAGGAGTCGCAAATGCAACCACAAAATTCAGTTTCGACTCTTTATCTAACCCCCTCCTGGAGAATTGTTTTGTTGAGCTCGCTAAATTCGGTCTCACTCTCCGTAGCATTCTCATGAAAGTGGTTCTGCCATCCATTAAATTATTGCCATTAATTAAAAAAAAAACAGGCGAGATTTTATAATCCTCAAAATCTTCCGTATATTCGCATTCATTTTACACCTAACTTTCAAGTATGTTGAAATATTTTCAACCAAAATTCAACAAATTCCATAAATAACTTCACTGTCACATCGTTTTTAAATCCATTTCGTCCTTGCTACATCTTATAAGTGTTACATGCGGAAACCACTGGTACGACAGCCTTGTAACTACATTATTTGCCATTTATGATCCCTAATGTTCCTGCTCATGGACTGAATTTGCGCTCTCCTTATGAAATCATACTAGGTTTCAGACAATTTAGACTAATAATCTCTGTGTGTTTTTAGTTTCTCTTTTTTTTAATTTAATTATAAGTAGGAATGTCCTTATTTTTACCTTGATCCTGTAGTTTTTATCATTTTTATTTTTACGTCACATTTTACTTACTGTCTCTTAATTCTAATGACTGACCATGTTGACGTATTCGACAATATTGATCCAGATCTCAATCATTTGAATAGACTGCACCCAAACCTAAATGAAACTGGAAACTGTAAATACCTAAATATTAAAAAATTCAATGAATCGATGAGGAAGACCTGTAACGATTTTTCTCTATTATGTTGGAACTGTAGATCCATTTACCCGAAAATAGATGAAATATCTTGTACTATCACTGAGCTGAACAGCAATTTTGATGTTCTCAGTTTCACCGAAAGTTGGCTAGACGACTCATCTAAAGACCTGATTCAAATTCAAAACTATTATAGCCATCATTCACTCCGTAGTAACAAACGTGGTGGTGGCATCAGTACGTACATATCTAAACATATATCTTCGAAAGTCATTTTAAGTGCAACTATGAATCGTGAACATATTGAGACTTTATTTATAGAACTAACGAAAAATGATAAACGGATTGTGCTTGGGACAGTATATAGGCCCCCAACAGCTTGTAACGTCTCTTTCCTGAACGAGCTTCAAAGCATAATATCTCAGTTCAACAAGTCTCTATATAATGACATAATAATCTGCGGGGATTTCAACTACGATCTTCTACAATATGATAGCTGTGAGCAAACCTCAAACTTCATAAATGTTTTTCAGTCTAGCTCCTTCCTTCCAATCATCACGAAACCTACGCGTGTTGCTTCTGAATCGGCTACGTTACTCGATAATATTTTTATGTTAGATCCGACTGATTTTCTTACCGGAATAATAACTTCTGACTTATCTGACCATTTCCCGGTGTTTCTCATCAAGAAAAATGTCTATAATCCTTGTCCCAGCCCACAGGCTGATACTTATTCATTTCGTTGTGTAAACGAATACAACTTGGGAACAATGCGAACTGTTCTAGAAGAATTAATGCCATCATTAGACATCTATGAACGGGACAATAATGCGATAAACATTGATGAAGCAATACTAAATTTAACTGAAATTATAACGACCGCATATAACCAGTGTTGCCCAATAATCACCCGCACAATTACGCCGAAAAATAGACATAAGCCCTGGATTACTGAAGATATCGTGATCAATATAAAGAAACGTCAAGCGTACCTAGCCTTACTATACGAAGGGCGAATATCTAAAGTAACGTATAACCGATTCAGGAATCATGTGACAAATCAAATACGAACCTCAAAACGAGACTACTTCACGCGCAAATTTACTGAATACAAAACTGATATTAAAAAAACTTGGCGCCTGCTTAATTCATGCTATAAACCGAATAATAATACTACGAAAACAATTGAGTCCGTCGTTCACGAAAATGTAAAATACCACGAGAAAAAAGATATTGCAACTGTGTTTAACAACTTTTTTGTAAACATAGGAAAAAATATAGCCGGTAGTGTCTTCAGTGAACCCAGAGACCACTTGCAATACATGGACCATGTCCGTGAACCTAACTCTTTCTTTTTCACGCCAACTAATCCCTCCGATGTAATTACGTGCATAAACAACTTGAAAAATAAATCAAGTGGATTGAAAAATTTTTCGGCTAAAGTTCTTAAGGCTATAGCTGATATAATAGCACCGTGCATATCTTATATTATCAACCAATCCCTTTCTCAAGGTATCTTCCCCAACTCTTTCAAAGTTGCGAGAGTCACCCCTATTTTTAAAAATGGTGATAAAAACTGCATTAACAATTATAGACCTATCTCTGTACTACCAATTATTAGCAAAATATTCGAGAAAATTGTGTATAAAAAAGTGTATTCGTATTTTGAACAAAAATCTTTCCTCTACGACAAACAATACGGTTTTCGTTCTAAGAAATCTACGACACAAGCGGTATTAAATCATTTGCAATACCTTTATTCTAATATAGATGAAGGAAAGCTTGTTTTCTCCGTATTTCTTGACTTTCGAAAAGCATTCGATTGTGTGGACCATAACGTATTACTCTCGAAACTACACTGTTATGGTATTCGAGGGGCTGCCCATGATTGGTTCAGATCATACTTAGCAAATCGGAAACAATACGTTGTCATTGACGACGCAGAATCAGACCCACAGACAATTAGCCATGGAGTTCCACAAGGATCTGTCCTTGGGCCTCTCCTATTTCTAATTTTTATCAATGATATCATTAAATCTACATCATTCTTCAAATTCATACCCTTTGCCGATGACAGTACCCTTTCTGCGGTCCTTCCAGACCAAAATCCCGCTAGGATGGCGGAGCGTATAAATAATGAACTTCATCAGGTTTCATTGTGGCTTAAAGCTAATAAAATAAGCCTTAATATCGATAAAACAAAATATATTACATTCTCATACAAGAAAAATATATCTCTCCCACGCATTCAAATTGGCGAAGGTGAAATCGAAGAAACCCACTCAAGTAAATTCCTGGGCATCATAATAGACAAACATCTAACCTTTAAAGAGCACATCGCTCATATTAGTTCTAAATTATCAAAATCTACCGGAATCCTAAATAAAGTTAAAAATTTCCTGCCTGAAACAGCCTTACAAATGCTCTACCGAACGCTCATTTCACCATACTTGCAATACGGAATAGAAGCATGGTACGGAACTGATAAAAATAAAACCAACAAAATTTTTACCCTGCAAAAAAGAGCCATAAGAGCGGTAAAGAATCTAGAATATAATGCTCACACAAATGACTCATTCAAAAATTTACGAATACTTAAGCTCTCGGAGCTCTACAAAATCTCCATTTGCAATTTCATTTACAAAACATTAACAAATGATGGCGACAATAGCATAAAACAACTATTAACTGCGCAAACTGGTCATCACGACCATTTAACCCGAAATAGAAGTAAATTCATGCTTCCTTATTACTCAAAGGCTCGGTCACAACACAGTATCCTCTTCGTTGGAACTAAAACTTGGAACTCAATACCTGCGGAGATCCGTGAAAGTAACTCTTATAAGGTATTCAAAAATAATCTTGAGTCTCACTTCCTATCAGATTACTAGTCGTGTAAGATCACAGAGTCAAACCTTGTCACCTACATAACTGGTCCTAATAATGTAATTCGCCGTGGTTAATTTCGCCGATCATCAGTCTGTTCATGAATCGTTTGTCGACTATACTGTTAAATCAAGTCCATATGAACTATATTGTGAAATGAAGTGTCTAATTTCGAGTTAATTATCTCATTGATCAGTCTAATGCGTCTCTAGTTTAAGTGAATTAGGTTAAACATTATTGTACTCCTAAGACTAACCTTGATGGTAGGATGCCCTAGAAGTCACTGAACTTATTCGGGCCCACAGGTAGCTATACTCAAATTTGACCATTGTACTAGACTTAAGAAACATTTTATCTCTGTATCACCTGTGGTAAATAAATTGTTTAAAATTGTTTAAAACTCATTTCAAATAAATTATTAAACTGAGCTATAGGGGCGCTATACTATAGCGTGAGGTCTACCGCCATACATCACCTACTCAGGTTCACTGTGAAATGTAATAATTAGGGGTTTATCGCTAAATTAAATGCATGAAAATAATTAATATCCATTAGTAAACGAACGCAACCTAACCTCACGCTATAGTACTTGCTAAACTGCTAGAGGAGATCTCATGCTATAGTGTGGGAGACCTCACGCTATAGCAGCACCGAACTAAGTTTCTCTAGACTTGATTCCCCATTGTCAGCGTCAGTATTCCAAGTAAATACTTTGCTCTCGGCATTTAACTGATTAAATTTTTGTTTCTTATACACATTTTCATCAGCAACAGTTATTTGATTTGATTGTTTTTTTATCAGTTGAGGCAACACTTCACGGGGACAAGTGTGGTCCATCGTGCAACCTGTCCGTAAGGTTTTGCTTCTGCAACTGGCCTCACTGCATTTCAAATCCAATTCTGTGCTATGAAATGCTGCTCATTTCCAAGGGCATTCCAGTTCATTCAATCTTAGTGTACAGATATTATGTCTGAGTCTACGTAAACCATTCGTGGTTTCTTCTCAGATTGCTAGGTTACTGAACTGAGAAATCTAGTCGTACATGCGGTGACCAGTTTCTATTTTAATGTTCCACCCACTAAGTTTATTACGTAGGTCTGGTATTTACACATTGATTATTCCGGTCCAAAGAGCCCAATAACCCGTTCAATGCACAAACATGGCGTCGTTCAGCCACCGCAAGTTCCATGAACATGGATGAGTTATGGTTCTGTGGCCCTCTCCAATGTGTCAAAACCCTTCGATGAAGTCTACGCGTTGACAAAAATGCCAGTTGACAGCGTGGTGGTCGAGAATGACCTTATCCAACTCAATTTTGCCAGATATTTCTCAACTTTTTTATCGTATTGCATATTTTGAAATTCCACAATAATATTCGGTGACCTCTTACCCTTTATGGACAAAATAACATCATAAACATTTCCTAAACGTGAATAAAATATCAAAAAGCTCAACTTCACGATTTCATGACAGAATAGCATTACAAATTATTTTCTAAATGTGGGTAAAATGAATAAACCTCAACTTCCTGACCAAGAAAACTAAAAATTAGTAGCTCATACACCTATCGAAGATCAAAATGAATTTTAACAATGAACAAATATCGTACGCTGAGACTTGAGGTATCCCACGAGACCAGTCCAATTCGTTGGCTTTATGAAGAGGTCTCCAGTAGGCCAGAGGCTCTGGCACATCTTGCGGGCCTGAGCGAACGGCAGCAAAGGGAACCACCAGAACACCGGCGTGTACACGCACCCGAGGTCAGTTACGTTCCGGAACGGACTGGGGCAGCAGTTGCCGTTGTTTTTGCAGTCCTGCAGGGCAGCTTCTGTTTTGAAAAAATGGAGCACTTAGTCTTATATGACAAAAAATTAATTGTAAGTTTTTCAATGGTTGAAAACTTTTAAATTTGATTGAGTTTCTTTTATCCAGATCGGATTGCTGAGCCTCATGCACTCGAGACACATAATATTGAAAATTGCTTACATTCCGAGGAGAGCTTAGATTCACCGTTTGGAAAACAAAAACGCTGTTATAAAATTTCAGAGTTCGAGTCATAACCGACAGGAGAATAAAGACGAGGATCGTGACGATTTAGTATGAGATTTATTTGGTTTCAAGACTGCGAAAAGGGTTATTGGCAGAATTTTGATTAACTCAGCGATTATGCTTCGTAAAGTATCCTGAACCATGAAAATTTTTAGATGACGTCCACCAGTACGGACGCGTTCGCGTAATCGGTTGCGAGACCTAGATTGAGTGACTGATTGTTGTGTCGAGCGAATTTGAAGAGGTGACTATGCCAATTTCGTTGCCGGCCAAGATCTCTTGGGCGAGCGTTAGCTGTAGCGTAGATAGCGAGATTGTATTGCGATGCACATCAGGTTGAAGGGGTGCTGAACGTCGAGGTCAGAGTGCGAAGAGCGTAAGTAACAGTTGTGTGAGTGGACTCAGGCTGTGTGAGATAGAGCTGTAACGAGTTATTAGATTATAGGGAAAATGGTTGTGCAAGTATTATTTTGTATAATATTCGCGTAATGTTCTTTTTGCGTAATTCTGTTGTGGAATGCTCTTTTGTGTTGGTTATTGAAGTGGCTCTCATGCATAATATGTCAGGCATGTGCTTCGTGTCGGAGCTTTGTGTCATCGGTCGTTTGTGTTAGTGCCAAGAATATGTTTACTGAGCTGTGCGCGAACAGATTTAAGATATTAAGATTTAAGATATTGCACGCTGAATGTAACTCACGAACACTCACTATTACGAGAATCTCATCATGGAAAAATACTTTTAAATTGGCTGAAGTACAATTGTTTTACGTCTAATCATCACATGAAGGTATATCCTATGATCAGAGCAGGGTGCCGCGAAAGTTAAAATGAAATATCGAGGGTAGTGTCATTCAGTTTCTCGATATTTATCGACTTAAATGTTTGTTTCAACTATTTCTTCACTTAGACTAAGTGGTCATGAGCAGTTAATTTTGTGAGCACTGATATACAGTTGTGTGTTTTGCAGCAACTACAAAAAAATCTTATTTTTTCCATATGAGTTTTAGTACCCAATTTTCCGAAATAAAACTGTATAGCGCTGTGGGAAAGAGTCGTTAAGGCTTCCATCCATTTTAGTTTGATCTCACATTCGAGAGTGGGCGGTATGAGAAGCTACGATGATCGGAGTTTTCTATCGGTTGTTGTAGAGGCCTGCTAAGGAAACGAGGATGGTATAATATCGTTCGTTGTTCCTCGGATGTGACCAAATATGAGGCTCGGAACTCATTTAAAGCAAAGAAATACGCAGACATGATAGTGTTAGAGGCCTTTAGTGCATACAAAGTAACGAGAGCAGGAGTAAACAATTTCTCCGTAAATGAAAATGAAGTCAAAGGGCGTCAGGTAACCTTTACTTTAAATTTATTAACGAAATTCTTTACATGCACTCTACAAAAGTAAATAAGCTATGAAAAATCAAAATGCATGCACGAACCCTTGTCAAAGAGAGGCTTTTTGTTGGTGAAGCAGCGGTGGAAGGGCTGGGCGATGCCGTTGTCGTATGCCGGAGGGAACGACACGTTGACCGCTATGCACTCCTGAGAACTTGTCGAGCAAAAGGTGGAGTTCGGGTTGAGGGCGGCAATGGCGGCGCAGCGGACACGCGATATGCCGGAGTATGTGGCCTGGGAAAACCCTTCTATGTCTAATGGTTGTAGTATCACCTTGTACGAGAGCAATGAATTGAAGATAAACGACCATGATACGGGTAACCACGCTATGGCGATGCACAGCGCGAGCAGTGACTTGGTGTTCCTCAGCGCGGACGCGCTACTCAGAAAGAAATTTAGCACCTTGGTTGACATTTAGAAATTTTCTTTAGACCGAAGAATATCTAAGACTGAGTTTGTGTAGATACCTTTTTGATTTCTGCAGTAGATATGCTCTTTACTACATTTCACTCCTGAAAGTAAACTCCGCAGTGACATTGAGAGGAACGTGTTAAGATAATCTTAAAAATTGTATGTGTAAGGGATTAACAATTCTAGAGCTCAACCGCTTGCCTAGATAGTAAAATTATAGAAATAGAACATAAAAAATTAAACTCAAACTTTGATTCAAGTGTATTGTCGAAGGAATAAAGCTAATAGAGCTTTAGAGTTTCTCGAAGTTTGTATTTGTTGAATATTTTGGAAAAAGCAACAACAAACATAAAAGTTGTCAATAGAAATCATCATTTTGAATTCATTGTTGACATTTACATACGTATTGCTACCCTTTATCTAAGCCAAAAATTTACAATGAAAGACCAAATAACTCTAAATTGTACGCAAAGAATATGCTCTGCCCATCAAAATATAGAGTTGTATTACATTGTACACTAATTTTAAAATGTTCAGAAGCATGATACCTAACGTCGAGACCAAAGGAATATTCGGTTGCCAAGTCAGTTCCTAGGTCAAACACTACGGAAGGGAGGGGATTTGTGTCTATTTTCTTTACTTTTTCCGATGGGAAGAAACGTTGCTTTTCGATTCCCTAAGTTTTGAAACGTACATATTCTAGCTAACTCCATGTAGGATAGGAGTCCCAGAGTCCGTGCCGTTTGATTGGTTACAATACGAATCGGAAAAGATGTGTTCGGTAGAAATTTATACAAAAAACGACCGAATTATACATTGAACTCATTTTGAATCATAAAAGTTTCAAGTTAATTCTGAATTTCAGGATACTGAATTTTGGGACTAGTGATTTTGCAGTTTCTTTACGTAGTCCTCACAAATCTAATGCAATTGAAATACTGAAAAAACGAAACATTGAAATTTTAGTATCATACGAGAGAAAATATTTTCACTAGAATAGCCTCGCTGTACTCTGATGTGATATTTATTATATCCCTCGCAATTTGTAATTTTAAATCCTTCTCCCTGGTAACACTTTTAATTGAGCCCCTACCCAGTCTAACTTTTTTTCGCCTGGATGCATGTTTTTCGCCGCCTAAGGGATTTAATCGCTTAAATCGCTTAGAGGCTATTCTTAGCATTTAAGCGATTTAACTGCTTAAATCGCTTAGGCGGCGAAAAACATGCATGCAGGCGGCAAAAAGTTAGACTGGGTAGGAACACCTCGCTCTGAGTTTTCCAGGCACACCTTACGCTGAGTTTTTCTTGTCTCAGGTAAGGACAACCGAAAGGAATTCCAGATTCAACATCTGGCAGCATCTCTAAAGCTCATTTTACACCAGCGGTATGGAGCGACGGTGTGGAGCGACGGTAAACTTACTACAGCTCCTCACACAAGAGGATTGAGCGTCAGTGCACACCGACTTGCTTTTAAATTGCCGCTCAATTCGACGCTCCTTCCCCCAAGACAGTAATCGTCAGTATTGCTCTTGCAATACTGTCAGAATAATTTGCAGAGCATGGATGGAGCGACGGTGTGGAGCGCGAAGACACCGTTAATGTAAAATGAAATGGCCTTAAGGTCGCTACGGCCTCCTTCTGCAAACAAGCTTACTTGACAGCACCCATTTAGGGACGAGACGTTGTGGGACCCATCCAGTTTCCTACAACTATTAAGTCTCAAGTACTAAATTGAGTTGTCCGGAGCTATCATGTGACTATTATGGACTTAGAAAGATTCGTGAGTGATTTACTTGTCTAGTCATCAAGGTTCGAGAGGAGAAACTTCACATTTTGGTCTAGAACAATCCTGATTAGAAAACGGATCGGCGCTTCGAAGTTTTTTCACTAGAGTGTGTACGGTTTTTCTTGGGGGTTACAGTATACCAAACGGAGAAGACGGGTAAAAGAGGTTGGCAGAGATACTCTACCATTTACTGAGCTTGCACTTCTCACTAATTCCCTTCCCTTTGATGAACAACCTGAAAAAATTCCACCAAATGAATGTATTAATCGAGCAATCAATAAAAATGTCTCCGCTTTTGTCCGTTTTTAAGCGCCAGCACAACCGGACTATCGGACATTCTCTGCTGTGCGGCTTAGTTTTTCAAAACGTTGTAATTTCACTTGAAAGAGGGAACATATCCAGATTTTTTCAGACGGATCATTTTTTCAAAGGCACATATCCAATAGTGACAATTTATTGAATTATATCCCAGCGCTATGCTATGCGGAGTTGTCAAATGCGTATTAGTCTTCAACAAAGTTCGTTTGGAATAGAAGATACGAGGCCAATTACCAATTTTTCTATCAGTTGTAGCAAAAGAGAAAAGAGAAAAACACGATCTTACGCTAACGAACAAAAAAATTTGTTTTGTTGGTTAAAATTTGCGAAGCTTTATGGTTATATTTCAATAACATATTTGACTGAACTTTGATCCATTTGGGACAATTTAAACTTATTAACTCTATTTTCCATTCCTACGAATCAAAAATCAACAAGAAGTGTGCTTCTTTTTGCCACTTCTAACTCTTCCCAAATTTAACTGACAGTTTTGTCACAAGAAACGTGATGGTCATTTCCTGCCTACAGTATTATGCAAACTGAATCAAGCATGTAACACATTACCTCGCTCGATGGCGTCATACTACAGTATTCGTGTTTCAAGCAATTTTTTTAGTTACAAACGTGTTTGCTACCAGATCGCTATGGTTTTTGGTTCTTAAATACGTCTGTATAATCTATTTAATTCAACACGCCAAGAATAGTCGTGAATTTTATTTGAATATACGAGTGCAGCTAAAAATAAAATCAAATAAAACGGAAGCGCTTTTAAATTTGTATTGTTTCAGTAACAAAGAGTGTACTCTCGTTTATTTTAAATTTTATCTGCAATATAATTCTACTTTATAAACGCCGTAGTCGTACCAGAACCTCTCAAAAGCATAAAAATATAATAGTCAATGTTATCAAGTAAAGACTGAACAATAATCTAATAAAATCAGCCAGGGTAAAATCCGAGGGCAAGTGCCCTCAGAAAAAAATTTATAACTTTTTCTAAGAAATGACCAATCTATCAACCATGCATGTTAGTGTGAGAGTTTAAATTGTACTGTTAGAAAAGACTGCAATGGTATCGCTTACCTACTCAATGAACCACAATAAAAAGCAAGGCGAAAATCGCTTCACGTAAAGTCATTTTTATTAAAAATGATCAAATAAAACTGAAAAGTTTTATTTCAGTTTTAGTTTTTCATTTCTTACTTCAGTTTAATTTGATAATTTTCAATAAAAATGACTTTAAGTGTAGCGATTTTCGCCTTGCTTTTTATTCTCAAGCTAAGAAGCATCAATGATGGAGTTATTTTAGATGAACTACAATGTTCTTGTTTCACAATGTGCATTCAGTTTTTAAAAAGCTTACAATGTAAATGACGCTGGTACAATTTGTTTGTGATTCAGCCCTGAGTATATGGTGGGACCTTAGTCTCTCATGAAACACTAATGTATCTACTTTCTCTACGTAAAGTTAGGTGAAAAATAGCAATTCCACTCCTTAAGCATCCCTAACTTGAACTTGAAGTAATGGCTTTCATTTAATTCGTGATCATCGTGTTAGATACTTCAGAATTATAATACTTGCTTCCGGGTATAATACGTGTGTCGCCCTCAATATCTCAGGTCAAAGCTACTCATAATCGTCGTCAATAAATGTGAATTGAAAGTAGTTTGTTAGCTATCCAATTCCGACGATTGTCGTAAAGGAAATATTGTAAAAATATTGTGTGGCTCATTCGCAACAAACCAAGTACTTGTATTGCCTTATTGAAAAGTATATGTACTTTTTTCAAGGTCACTGTAGTCTAGTGATCATAGAACGTTCACATTCATGTGAAATGGCCACGAGCTCGACACCCCCGTAGCGCGACTATGGTGTTTATCCACATGGAAAAATGAAGAACTTTCCAAAATTGCCCAGATGTCCAAATGTATAAAATAAGTAACGGCTCAACATGGTGTCACTGACATAACCTCCTAACAGCTATAGTAAAGCATTTGAAAAGACGGTGTGTAATATTCGTATGACGTGTGTAAACTTTCAAGTAAACCATCCTTTAGGTCATCCTAGTCAAAGTCAGAGTTCTGTGATAATAAATCCTTTTCATCGAAGTCAATTCGAGCACCTAATTCGAAGTAAACTGTATAATTTCCAATGCTCTTTTGTCTTCAGGCTCTCTTAGTCCTAATGAAAGGTTGATTTAATAATTATGCCTATAGTTGCGCTGTTTAATGGGCAAAATACATCAATCGAAAATAGTCTCTTCTTTCCGTTCTCTTGAGTGCAACACAGGCACGCCCCTATACTTACAACCGAAGACACTACATTCCGTTCCCGTTGCGTATGTCACTCCGGGTACCAGATGTTAATTCGTTGAATTTTTAATTGAGTAACCGGAAGAGAGCCTAGTTGCTCGATCGCAGCTGGGTACATTTTTTGGAACGTTAATAACATTGAATGACTCAAACAGTCCTGTTCACAACAGGCAAAAAGTTTCAGGTGAGCGAATTCATTGACAACTATCAGCGAAAAGCACAAAAGGCGCACTTCTCACATCATAGTAATTAAGATAGAGTTTTCAATTTCCTAAAGAGGAATTTTTTATCTAGCTCAAATTATTTTACAATGTACGAAAAAAACGCTTGATCGGGAAATAATAACTCTACCACACTGGGCACCATCTGCTGTGCATCTGCCCGCCGACTCACGGAAGTAGTGAAACCTAAGCTCATTCCAAACGATAAAAAATGTATCTCCATGCATGTGTGAATGAGGATAGGGCGAGTCAGGTTCGTTCAGGAGTGATGGAATATCGACTTTAAACTTCGTTATCGTTAAATCATTTAGGTTTCGTTTGTACAATTTTGACGTTGAGTTGCAATTTCAGTTTGTCAAAGCCTCAAAGCATGATATATTTTTAAAATTTTTAAAATATTTAGTTGAAATACATCATGTGAGTGGCATGCCAGCAGCAATTCATTCATAAATAACTAAACTGTAAAAAAACGAAGTCCGTCTTTTAAAACATAAGTCAATTAATAACACATATTGCCTTCTGACTGAGGAATTCGAATGGAGAGGTACGAACAAACTGCAACATAATTTTTTTATATCACCAGACTACAGGACGCATGATTGGCAGGTTGATTGTGCTCGAACATGTTTCATTCAGAGAACAGATTGGCGTCAGTGCGTGTACAATCAAATGGCTGTGTGGACCCTGACATTCACTTTGTATATTCAAGCCACACAATTGTAGCCGCCTTCTGAGAACAATCAAAGTGTAACTATTGCCAATAAAATTTGCCTATAGTGAACTGAAATTAAATTTGAATTTTATCATCTAACACTATTGACTTCACTGGAACACTATTGACTAGCTAGTGCACCTTCCATCAATTCTGCACGTAGCAATAAATAAGTATAACTTTCGAGCAATCTTTTGCTTCCGATCAATTTTTTTGCAGGTGTGGCGCAAGTTTGCAAATCGAAAAAACTGGGAAAGATGACGCGGTAGCTTAGCTTGCATGTTTACATGAAACCTTGAAAGAATATTTGCTGGTAAAGTTATAATATTAAAACTTAGCACAAACAAGAAATTTTAACAATAACCTACAGCACTGGGCATAAAGTAATTTGCATGAATAGATCAGCACTCGCCAAATTGAACAAACATTGAATGAAATTAATTCTTCAGTACTTTTCCATATATTGAGTTAAGGTCTGTTTGTAGTTTCATTAGTTCTTGAACGATATGCAAGGTAGACGAAAAAATGTTACCTTAATTTAGCAAATTAAGTCCTCAAAAATTATCACTCGTAAGTAGATGTGCTTAGTCTCATTTGATGAGAAATTTGATCTTGCGTCGCCAGCTTGAAATTTTTTATTGTTGACTCTTTAATTCAGGACCAGAGATGTTCAAAGAAATGATCATTTCCTTTTGATTTGGAGAAATTAACGTTTTTCTTGTTCAACCCCATATCGCACTTTGAGAAACAGGTATCACTCATTGAAAAATTAAGTTTTCGAAACAGTGCCTATCACCAAAACTAATTTATTTATTAAACTTCTGTTGAAGCTCTTTTATTCCAATTTAGTTACGTACTGAATGTGACATTATTTTCGAAACATTTTTGGTAACTTACTCTCATTTTCCTCATAAATTCTCAAAATAACTCTGAATTGTTCATAAGGATATTGAAATTAATTGCAATTCGGTTACGAATTTCTAGAAAGTCCGTAAGAAGCATCTTGAATACACGAGCTTTCTTGAATACAAGGGCCTTCAAGAATCCCCAAAGAAAGAAATCACACAGTGCAAATGCGATTTTCTAAAGGGGGCCGCCCAGGAGCCCCGACCTAACGCTGTCGCTTCGTAAAATAATAGGAGCAGGTAGCAAAATTGAAATTTCTCAGAAAATGAGATTAAGTCATCTACCTTTGCTTGGTAGCATTTGAGTTATGAATATGCTCAAATTGGGTGACATTTCTTGGCTCATCCAGTACAATGTTTCTCGCGTGAAATATCGAAGGGCTTGTTGATGGTTTCAGTTTGCAATTTTTTCTTAATCTTGTTACTAATGAAGAGGATTGATGAGAACTAATGAGGAGGATTGAGGAGAATTGAGATATTCTGCCACCAGAGACGGATAAAAAATTTTCATTTCAATTTTCAAGTTACTGCACTCCTAAATGCTAGCGCGTAAGAGTTTGCTTTACAAATCTACATTATACTAGTAAGTCTCAATCAACCATCAAAGACTAAGGCAGTGTATAGCTGGGTTTTCAAGGCCCCGTGGGATCTGTAGAGTTCGTGGAAACCGAAAAGGTAAATGATACAACAGAGCACAGTTAATAATAATAAATAATAATAATGAAGGCATCTACGGATGCTTTATTTCCAATCAAGCCTGATACATATCACCTTGTACATTGGATTTTCAAATGCCTTAGAACTAACGCCAGGACGCCATGACGCTTTCCCCCGGTCAAGACCGGTACCCATTTCAGACACCTGGGTGGAGTGGGGTATTGTGCTTGGAATTTTTCTCCTATACCCTACAGAGAAAATCGCCACTGCCAGCGCCGAGTTTCGAACCCGGGTCCCGGCCGCACGGCGGCGGAACCTATAGCACACGGCTATCGCGAGTTTAATAATTTACTTCTGAACGATAAGGAATTACGACAAGAACACGATGAGCGATCAACGTAAACACCATTTTAACGTGATACCACAAGGAATCAAGGCTGCAATATTCGCTTTCAGGCCTTATTAGAATAATGATCTACTATTAAAATAATTAAATATCCATGTAGCGGAAAGCTAGCAATTTTGAATAAAATCAATCTCTTCCTCGTGTAATATCACTGTCGGTGATATTCCTAATAGAACGGCATTTATTCCAGTTGTGTTTTCTTACCCTGTTGGGTTCATTGGGACCTCAGGCACTCAATTCGTGCATTGATATTCAAAGTCCTTAGATTTTCATAGTCTGCCCAGAGCGTGAAAAAGCCTGAAGGAGAACACCACACTCTGATTTCACCCTGTAAATTGCTATATTGGTAGGTTTTCTCGTATGTCTATAGGGAAGTGTTTGGGAGTCCTATGTAGTACACAAAAGGGGCCGTCGTATTGTCTCTGTATTGGTTCTCAAACCTTTTCTTTTCTCCAGTAATATGTTTTGTATTTTATTCTAATATTCTTAAGACCAAAGTCTGTTTTTAAGATGGAAACATGCGTTAAGATTAAGTGTTGCCCATGAGGAAAATGCTGCCGCAGTGGCTATACATCTGCGAAATTTCATTTCTATGGTCCGCATTTACTATTCCGAGAAAGTGTTGTGTGCATGAGTATCTACCTGTGTGGAACGATGCAACACTGTCCAATCCATCGGATAACGTTGTTTTGGTGATGCAGGTGACGAACTTACTGTGCTGGTGAATGGTTGTGGTGCTAACGAATATCTGTGCTTGCTTTACTTGAGTGTTTAAGCAAAAGTTGTTTCGATTCTCTCCGAAATGCGACGCCAAGGCAGTGGCGGCAATGCCAAGCCTCCGCCCAAACCACCGCCGGATAAAATAAGAACAAAAAAACAAGCAGAAGCTAAAACTACCGGGTGTGAAACGGCGTAATATGTCACCGACTACTAGTGCCGGTCCACTCAAGAAGCTTCCATCAATGGACCAAACCTTGCCATCAGATGGTAACTCAGAAGCGAGTGGAGTGTTATCCGACTCATGCCTGAGCTTGAACTCCGGAAATATACCTGCAACTCCGACCTACTCAGCCAAAAAAGGAAGCATTGGCCTTGAAAACCTACCTCCAACACCAACCTATCCTGACAAAAACAGAAGTGCACGCATTAACTTGGATTCCACCGAACGTCTGGAAAATATACCAGAAGCAACCCATCAAGTCATAATGACCAGCACTAATCACAAAGTGCAACTTTCAAAGAAGAATCCGTTCCAAATAGGCAAAGCAATGGACCTATTATGTGAACCTGTTGAATCAGTAGTGCATCAAAACTCTGGTGCTCTTCTCATCACCACCAAGACTCTTGAGCAAGTTAAAAAATTACTCAAGGTACAAACTCTTACAATCGACGAAGAACCAATCTCTGTTGTTGTTTCTGTGGCTTGGAGCACACAATTTTCTTATGGAACAATATATGCGCCCCAACTAAAAGATGAGTCTCTTGAATTCCTGCTAGAAATTCTTCAGTCATGCAATGTTGTTGGTATTAGGAAACTCCTATCTGACCCAAAGAAAAGTCATGTTCCATTATATGTCCTAACCTTCCTTAGCTCAACTCTTCCTCCCAAAATCCGTATTGGGTATGTCTACTACAACATTGACACATACTACCCAAGTCCTCTCCGATGTGGACTTTGCTGTCGTTACGGCCATTCCCGAGGCCGCTGTACCCGACTATCTCCAATCTGTAGTCACTGTGCCCAAAGTGGACACCTGCAGGTGGACTGTCCCACCCTCAACTCTCCTCCTGTTTGTGCCAACTGCAAGGGAGCTCATGGTGCTGCTTCTCGTGAATGCCCTGCCTACAAAGTGGAGAAGCATGCCTGTCATCTCACGGTTGACAATGGATTGACCTTTGCTGCAGCTAGAGAGAAAGCAAGAGCAGAATCCAAAGAAGACAGGGCAGAAACAACAACCTTCCAAAAGCAAAGACCTTGCCAAGCAGCTGTCCCATCAAGGAATACAAGGAATAAAAGTGACAAGCCCAGCAATGGCAGGGTGTCTACTAGGTAGTAAAGTAGTAAAAAGTAGTAAAATTTGGAAAGTAGTAAAAAAAGTAATTAGTAAAAAGTAGTAAAATTTGCCTCAGGGTAGTAAAAAAATTGTTAAGTCGAATAATTCTTCAAAAATTCAAAGAAATGTTACATATTTATTTAGAATAGGTATAAAGATTTTTTCAATTTATTATTTCCATAATCAGAAATTTGCCTTGATTTATGGGAAATATTCCTGTAGAGTGGGGTGTAATTTTAGGATTGGAGCACACAAAATAGAAAAAAGTTTAAAAAATTTTGTGAACAACAATAAAAACAGTTCACTCTTTCTTTTCATTCTGTTTGATTTGAAAGTTATCCTAGTTATTTTATGATGGAAGGTTCATTTGAGCCATTTTATTAGTAATAAATTATTGAGAGAAAACCATAAAACGGCTTTCGCTTTGATGCGGTAATCGAGGTTTCATAAATCGTATAAATATAAATTTAAAAAATGTAATACCAGTGACAAAAAAACTTCTATTAGTGCGCAGTTACATTGAAGTACAAGCTTAGGAACTTGTGATATCAGGGATTAGTATTGAAAATAAAATAAGGATTTAAAAATTGTGCATTTATGATTATGAGGTCGATATTTAATATCTTCATATTCTTACGTATCAAATATGCATTATACTATCTCAAGGAAAAATGAAATAGCATAGCTACATATTTTTTTGTGGAAGCATATCAAGTGGCTTTGATTGAAATATGTTTGTCAAGTAAAATAATTTATATTTCATTACAAATTATGATTCTTTTCCCCCTGTGGGAGGGGGTTAGAATTCTCCCACCGTGGTCCGCTGCGTGTCGTAAGAGGCGACTATAGTGGACGGAGTGAAGGGACTGGGGATCCCCTTCTCTGTAATGATTTTCCCGAGAGGCATAGGCCAATGAAGGGGGTGAGAGAGGTTGAAAGACCACTCAAACCCTAGTACTAGGATCTTTGAATGTAAGGGGGTGTGGAAGTAGAGCAACTGAAAGTAAGAAGGAGGAGATCGGAAGAATGATGTTAAACCGGAAGATGGATGTATTGGCCTTAAGTGAGACGAAATTGAAGGGTAGTGGTGAGTTGATGTTTGGGAGTGTGGGAGGGAGAGTGTCTGGAGTACGTGGGGGACATGCAAGAGAGGGTGTGGCTATATTATTGAGTGTAAGAATCGGAGAGAAAGTAGTTGAATGGGGTGAGGTGTGATCAAGAATAATGTGGGTGCGAGTGAAATGGGGGAAGAGTCATGGGTGTTTGTGAGCGCGTACGGACCGGGATCGGAGAGGAGTGGGGAAGAGAGAGAGGAGTTTTGGGAGAAATTGTCCGAGTGTGTGGCTAGAGTGGGAAGTGGTTGTAGAGTTGTGGTGATGAGGGACCTGAATGCAAGAGTGGGTGATCAGGTGGTGGATGGTGTTGTTGGTAAGTACGGAGTAGCTGGGGTGAATGAGAGTGGGGATTTCTTGGTGGGGTTATGTGTGGAGAGTGAGTTAGTGGTTGGGAATAGTTTGTTTCAGAAAAAAAGTATAAACAAGTATACATATGTGAGGACGAATGGAGGTGTGATAGAGGAGAGAGCATTGATGGATTATTTTTTGGTTAGCAGGGGAGTGATGGGTTGTTTGCTCGATGTGCATGTGTTCCGTGGTGAGATGAATGGGATTTCGGATCATTATTTGGTGGAAGGAAAGCTGAGAGTTAGTGGAATGTGGGAAGGTGTAAAAGGGAGGAGTGGAAGGGAGGTGTTAAATGTAAGCAAGTTACATGATTTTGAGTGTGAGTGTGAGTATCGGAGAAGATGAAAGTGGAGTATGGGAGGGTGAAGGAAAGTGAGGTGAGTGGAGTGAAAGGGGAATGGAAGTTGTTTAAAGATGCGGTGGAAAAATGTGCAAGGGAAGTGTGTGGGGTAAGGAAGGTTGGAGGGGGGATTAGAAAGGGGAGTGAATGGTGGAACGGAGAAGTAGGAGCGGCTGTGAAAAGAAAGCGGGGGGCGTTCGAAAGGTGGCTGCAACGAGGCAACCAGCAAAATTTTGAAGAGTATAAGGAGAGGAAGAAAGAGGTACAAAGAATGGTAAGGAGAGCGAAGAGGGTGGCGGATGAGGAATGGGGGAGGAAGTTGGGAGGGGATTTCATGGAGAGAAGGAAGGTTTTCTGGAAGGAAGTGAAAAGAATTAGGAAGGGTCAGGTGGAGAATGAGGCAAGAGTGAAGGATACTAATGGTAGGCTGCTAGTGGAGAGTTGTGATGTGAGAAAGAGATGGGCGGAATATTTTGAGGAACTGCTGAACGTGAAGGAAGATAGGATTGCAAGAGTAGTAGCTGTTGGAAGTGATGTTAGAATGCCTGTGTTTGGTGAAGTGAATAGAAGTCGAATAAGAAGTGCAGAGGTGAGATGTGCGTTGGATGAAATGAAAAATGGGAAAGCTCCAGGTTTGGATGGCTGCACGGTTGAATGTCTAAAGAAAGGAGGAAATGTGGTTATAGAATGGTTGGTGCGTTTATTAAATGTGTGTTTTGAGGCTAGTGAAGTGCTAGTGAAGTGAGGCTAGTGATTGGAGTAGCGCGTGCGTAGTTCCGTTGTACAAGGGGAAAGGTGACAGGTATGAGTGCAGTAATTCTAGGGGTATAAGTCTACTGAGTGTCGTTGGGAAGCTGTATGGAAGAGTGTTAATTGGAAGAGTGAGAGTGTTGACGGATCGTGTGCTTGCTGAAGAACAGTGTGGTTTTAGGTGTGGTAGAGGTTGTGTGGATCAAATGTTTGCTGTGAGGCAGGTGAATGAAAAATATTTATTAAAGGGAAAGGATGTATATTGGGCATTTATGGATCTAGAGAAGCCATATGACAGAGTGGATTGCGAGGCTCTATGGCAAGTGGTAAGTTTGTATGGAGTGGGTGGGAGACTGTTGAATGCAATCAAGAGTTTCTACATTGATAGCAGAGCATGTGTGAGAGTAGGGAATGAGGTGAGTGAATGGTTCCCAGTTGTGACAGGTGTGAGACAAGGGATGTGTGATGTCGCTGTGGTTGTTTAATTTGTTTATGGATGGTGTGGTGAGAGAAGTGAATGCCAGAGTGTTGGGAAAAGGTGCGCAGTTGGTGGGACGAAATGGTATGTATTGGGAAGTGTGTCAGCTGTTGTTTGCAGATGATACAGCGCTTGTGGCTGATTCAGAGGAAAAACTGAGGAGACTGGTTGCAGAGTTTGGTAGAGTGTGCGAAAGGCGGAAATTGAGGGTAAATGTGAATAAAAGTAAGGTGATGAGATGTTCAAGAGGTGGAGTGTTTGGATCTTTGGATGTGAGGTTGAATGGGGAAGTTTTAGAGGAGGTGGAGCATTTTAGGTACCTCGGGTTGGATGTGACTGTTAAGAATAGTATGGAAGTAGAAGTGAAGCATCGAGTGAGTGAAGGTTGTAAGACATTGGGTGCAATGAGGAAAGTTTTTGAATGCAGGAGTTTGAGTATGAATGCTAAGAGGGGACTGTATGAAAGTTTGATTGTGCCAGTTTTGTTGTATGGAGCAGAGTCCTGGGGGTTGAGAGCAGCTGAGAGGAGGAAGTTGGATGTGTTTGAGATGAAGTGTTTGAGGAGCATGTATGGAGTAACTAGAAGAGATAGGATCAGGAATGAGTTGGTTAGGGGGCAGACGGGTGTTATCAAAAAGTTGAGCAGGCGAGTGGATGAAAGAGTGCTTGGATGGTTTGGGCATGTTGAAAGAATGAATGTTGAGCGGCTGGTGAAAAAGATATATATGTCGGAAGTGAGTGGTCTTCGAGCGCGAGGTAGAACACGGGTGAGTTGGATGGATGGGGTGCGACGTGCTTTGTATGAGAGGGGTCTGACAGTGGACGTGGCGAGAGGGATGGCTGCGGACAGAAGTGAGTGGGGGCAGTGTATAAGGAGGTAATTTTATTTTTGACGCGTTACTGGAAGCTGCCCGCGTGTGATGGGGTTGACCTGTCATGTGCGGGGGGAGGGGCTGCACTCAATGAAGCGGTCGGGGTAAACCAGCTGTGGCTGTCGGGCCTGACTGTGGAAGGTGGTTGTGCTGGGCTGCTGCTGATCCTGGCAGTTCAGGTGCGGCCAGTGCTGCCTCTCTCGCCTCCTAGTGACTTGACTAAGTGTGGTGATTGTGGCCTGCTGTTGGCTACCCTCCCATAGGGGGGATAAGCCCGGTATATGTATATGTATGTACGATTCTTTTAAATGTAAAACATCTTGTGAACTTTTTCTTTCAAATTTTATGAATAAACATTAACCACTAGCCAAAATTTTCAAACAGGTAGTTGTACCTATCACTAAATAAATATTACATTTTATTGGATTTCATCTTTAGTGTATGCAGTTGCCCGTAAGATTTATAGCATAGTTGACGTAATTGATCTTTTTGTGCACTTGAAACTCAAAAATTAAAGTATTTTATTCACAAACGTAAGCACAGAAATGAAATTATTCTCAATTAGCTTTTAGAGAGTCCTGCTACAATTTCAGATGAGTAAGTCGTGAATCAAACTTATTACATTTCAATTCCTCCTAATGAATAATGTTTAATTCAAAGTCATATGTTTGGCTGGTAAGGTCTTGTTATCATAAACTTGATGTAGCCTTCCAATTCTTATTCCAAGACAAATATTCTCACACTCCAAGTTGTTGCGGCAGGATAGAAACATTGCAATGACGTCAAAGGAACTTCTCTGCTGTTCATTTATATCCAGGAAGTGTTTTTTAGGACCTGAGCTTTATTGTGAGCAGTATTATCTCCTTTGAAAAGACGAGTTTATTCTGTCCACTTCGATTTGGGGAAACAAAAATTTACTGAAACTATAAATTTTTTTTTTGAAAAAAATTACCTCTTTGTAAAGCTGAAAGTTTTCTTTTTCCAGTGACGTTAATTTATGTCCAAATACAGAAAGAATTATGCTATAAAATTATCTTTTAATACAATGTGTCATCATTTGAACGAGAGTGTAGTTCCTTTGAAGTTCCTTTTGGCAGTCATGTCGATTCAGTTACCTCCAGAATGTCGTCATAGCATGGAGATGCTCCATGTAATCAAAGTTCATTCTTCTACGAAATGTATATTGGAAAGCTACATGAAATTCGCACTTTCGTGATTGATTCCGTTGTATAACATGTTCATAACCTATTTGTTATTATTGATCGCAATTAGGATGCCGATTCAGATTTTGAGGTACGATAGATATAGTTTACAAACTCGTATTTCCGAAGTGCCATAGTGTGTTAGGTCATAATAAAATTCCTTGATATCCTGCTGTATAGGGATCTGACAATCCCCTGGTGTCTATTAGTTTCCAGTCAGTTTAATTTTTCCATATGATGAACTGTTCCCTCATAGTTGAAAGATGTTAAGACAAAGTCTTCGCTAAAACTTTTGTTAGAGTCTGTTTAGGACAGGGTACCTTAGGAATTTAGCTAACTTTTTTTCAGTAAAGCTTTGGTTGCTCCGTTTAGTATTAAGTATTTTAAGCATAAAGAAACTTGGAGCTTTTTTTAACCTTTGGTATTGCGTATATTATTGACTCAAATTACTCATTATAGGCCGATTGTTTACATCTGGACATTTGGACAACATTCATTGTGTAAAAAAAAGGTAGTAATTTTTTGCCATTGAAGGTAGTAAAAAGTAGTAAAAAGTAGTAAAATTTGGAAATGAAATATCAGTAGTCACCATGAATGGATATCAAGTTTCATCTCATGCCTTCTCCTCACTGACTCAACTTATGAATGAAGAAATAGCCCCCACTCCGCCCCATCAACCATCATCATCAACTGCACCATGGATTACACCTGGTCAAAATAAACGCATTTCACAAAGCAAGTCTCAAACCTATCAACAGTCTTCTCAAGAAAACCTACCCAACTCTTTACTGCATCATCAACCAGGTAATCAGCAGCCCGTCCAATCTCTTTCTAATGACTGCACAAATTTTCAAAATCAGCAAATCCCATCCAGTTCTTGTGTGCATTCACTCTCTTCAGAAATCGCCGTGCTATTAACCAACATACTCCCTATGCTAATAAAACTGTTTATGAGCTCACAAGTGACAGAAAAAGTGGAATGTTTTGTAGAGCTGGGCCATATTCTTAAAGCAGATGTCGTTGTGAGTGAAACTTTATCAAGCCTAGGATTCTCTTCAATTTCAAATTCATGTTAAACTTTAAAATCATTCAGTGGAACCTTCAATCCTTTAGAGCTCGTCTACCTTTTCTGCAGCAACTGACAAATGAACTTAACCCTACAGTGGTATGCCTGCAAGAAACTATGATGAAAGACAAAAATATTTCTCTAAATAACTTCAGTCAACCAGTAGCTAGCTGTGAAAGGGTATGTGGGGGTGGTGGTGAGGTAGCTGTTCTGGTAAGGAAC
Organism: Morinoia aosen; assembly: GCA_030386875.1. NCBI lineage: Eukaryota > Metazoa > Arthropoda > Malacostraca > Amphipoda > Talitridae > Morinoia > Morinoia aosen. Next base: position 43,220,190 of record CM059574.1, read on the forward strand.
TCTATACCTCACATCAACTTACCAATTGTGTGTTCTTTGGAGGCTTGTAGCAGAATTTTTCTCTCTCAACTAACCATTTCTATCTGTTCTTTATATATTCCTCCTAATCTCCCAAACTCCATCTTGATATCTGAGCTACCTCTTCTTCACTCTCAGCTTCCACCTCCATTTATCATCTGTGTGGATTCCAATGCACATCATCCAAGTTGGGGTTCACCACGTGAAGATGCCAGAGGCTCACTGATCCAGCAATGGATTGCGAGTGAAAATCTTTTCCTTTTAAACACTAGTGAACCTACTTTTCTCTCTCCCAAAGGCACCTTTAGTCATATAGATCTCACCATTGTTTCACCTGAGTGTGCCCCCCTCTTCTCTTGGCAGCCTCATCTGTCTCTCAGCACCAGTGATCACTTCCCTCTCATCATCACTACTTCCCAACCACCTATAAGTAATCCGCTTCCTAGGTGGCATGTTCGGTCAGCTGACTGGTCTGCCTTTCAATCTAGCCTGAAACTTCCAACAACATTCCTCTCCTCTACGCAAGCATGTGGAGCAATCACACACGCAATTCTAGAGGCAGCCACTTTACACATTTCTAAATCAAAACACAAACCAAACATTCCCTCACTCTGCTGGTGGAACAAAAACTGTAGCATCACTCATAGAGCAAAAAAGAAGGCATTGTCACTTTATAGAAATCACACAGGAAACATGGATCTGTGGATCAAATATAAAAAAGCCCGGGCAATATTCAGACGAACCGTGGCCACAGCACGACAATCCAGCTGGGAGAGTTTTCTGTCAAGCATGACAAGTAAAACTAACAGCTCGACAATTTGGAATAAAGTGCGAGCTATTTCCTCTCACACCACACAGAAGCCAATCATCTTAGTGCAGAACAATCAAACAATCACAGAACAAGGTACAGTTGCAAATGAACTAGCCCATCACTTTTCCAAACAAAACAATGGTGCCACCAGAGATCCCATATTCACCAATGTTAAGAATCAAGTATCTAAAGATCCTCCCACATTTCACCACAATGCCACACCATGGTATAACCAACCCTTTGAAATGCATGAGCTCAAGAAAGCACTACAAACATCCACTTCACGATCACCAGGCCCAGACACCATCCCATTTTCTTTTCTCCAACACTTCACAGACCCCCAACTAGAAACACTACTCAAGTTCTACAATTTTATCTACTCTGAAGGATTTCCACACCAGTGGAGGGAATCAATCATTATTCCTATCCTCAAGCCCTCAAAATGTGCAACCGATGTAACATCCTACCGTCCTATTTCCCTTACCAACTGCTTGTGCAAGATAATAGAAAAAATGATCAATTATAGATTACAGGCACACTTAGAACGCAACTCATACTTTGATCCATCACAGAGTGGTTTTAGAAATGGTCACTGCACTATGGACGCTCTCTGTAGGCTAGAAAACTCCATCCGGGAAACATTCATCAGTAACATATATTGTATTGCTATATTTTTAGACATCACTAGGGCATTTGACACAGTGTGGCACCATGGGATAATGCTGAAACTTCGGGAGATGGGCCTGACAGGCAACTTGCCTTGTTTTGTGGCAGACTACTTGAGGCTCTGTACTATAAAGGTCAGACTGAGCAACATTTACTCCAGGTCTTTCCCTTTGCACTCAGGGGTTCCACAGGGATCTGTGATCAGCCCAACTCTTTTCACAATACTAATAAATGATCTACTTTCTTCCTTACCTGCAAACATGCACCATTCACTGTATGCTGATGATGCAGCACTCTGGATCCAGCACTCTGATCTAACACAGGCCATAAACATTATGCAAGATGCACTCATACACATAGAAACTGGTCACATCAATGGGGTCTGCAGATTTCTGCAAACAAATCATCTTCAATTATCTTCACTAGACACAACCTAAGAAATGTTCCTGCACTGTTAATTCAAAACACCCCAGTAAAGTTTGTCAACACTGTCCATTTCCTTGGACTAACATTTGACAGGCACTTAACGTGGGGTCCTCACATCGGTAACCTAGTCACTCGATGCCAAGCTGATCTACGCTTAATGACTGTCATAGCTGCTAGGAGGTGGGGGGCTGATTTCTATACTCTTCGTCTTCTTTACTTCTCACTTATTTGCTCTAAATTAGACTACGCATCATTTCTGTTCTCTACTGCTGCTTCTTCTCATCTTGACCGTCTGGATCACATCCAGTATGCTGCTGCCCGCATCATGCTGGGAGCCCTGCGCTGCACCCCAACCTGTAAGCTAGAGGCCAAAGCAGGTCTGTGTCCTCTCTCTATACGTCGAAAGCTTCTGCTGGCCTCATATTGTTCACGAGTGCTCACAATACCCCGCCACCCTGTCCGGGACCTTCTTATGAACTACTACCCATTCACTTTATATAACCATCTCCCTTTTCCTCTTCCATTTGCAGGCCGTGCGTTGTGTGAGTTTACTGAATTGAAGTTGAAATTTTCAGATATCCCAACTATACCTATGTCTGTTCGCTACTTTCCCCCTGACTTTCCAGCACTATCATCTCTAGCTCACTTCTCCAAATCTTCTCTATCTGATTCTCACTGGCAGCAGGCTTTCAGAGATCTTGAGAATGGTAGGTACCCCAACAGAATCAGTGTTTTCACTGATGGTTCTGTTAGCAACGGAAATACAACCTGTGCAGTTTACTCAAAGGATTTTTTTATCAAAGCCAAGCTTTCCTCACATTCATCAATATTTACGGCTGAACTGTATGCTATTTTTATAGCATGTAAATTCATATCATCAATCCCAGGCAACTTTGTAATCTTCACAGATTCTCTTAGCTGCATTTCTGCACTCGACTCAAAAAAATCCCCAGACCACTACCTCATAGTATGGGTATTTAATATCCTTTCATCAATTAGACCTGGTAAAATCATACTAGAGGGGGTGCCAAGTCATGTTGGCATAAGGGAAAACGAGGCTGCTGACAGGCTTGCAGGAGGATCTACTGAGCTTCAAGCGTGCAACTTTCTTGCTCATAGCAGAGTGGAACTTAAAAGGAGCCTGAATAGGTATTATCATGGAGTGTGGCAGAGTTTCTGGTCTTCTCGCTCACATTTCATCAACCACTTTAAACCACTTTTAGGCCCATTCATCCCAGCAAACCTTAATCGCCCAAATCAAGTTATCATTACTCGCCTTCGTTTAAAAACCTGTCTCATCACTCACGGTCACTACATCACCAAGTCCCCCCAACGCAAGTGCACTGCATGTCACAGCAATTATACCCTTGAACATATACTAATTTCCTGCCCACAACTTGAGCCTTATAGGCAACCTCTACGCATGTCATGCCTTGGCAGGTCCCTACCATTTGAACTCCATTCTCTGTTGTACCCTCCTGAGGACCCAAAGCTGCTGATAACATTTCTGCAAGAGGCAGATATGCTGAAGCTAATCTAAAGAAGCTGGGCGGAGTGGGGGCGCCAATACCCTTGAAGAGGTGACGCGCCGTATGCACATCAAGTAACATCAAGTAACAATCCATCGACTTTCAAGATCCTCCTGGATCCCTCCCGAAGAAGAAGAAGAAGGTGCAACACTGTACTGGAATAGCAGGCAATGAAATTGTTGATAAATATGCAAAACTGGGCAACATAAATTCAAAATCAGCTCTCAGCTATGAAGAGAATGTGAATCAACTAAAAGTGAGGGTGATAGACCATTGGAGCGAGTGGGTGCTGGCAGAGACAGATGGAAAGCTCCGGGAAGGGGAGATTCTATTTTGAGTTGGGCAGAAAATCTGTTTCGATTGGATGTGAATCTTGCAAGAAAATGTCAATGTATTGTTAGTCAATTCCGTGTTGTCATGTTGGTGTCTTTGCTCACCTAAATAGTTTCAATGTGCGCCCTAGCCCATAGTGTCCGTAGTCCTGCACTCCTGAGTCCTGAGACCCTTGAGCACTTTCTGTTGGTGTGCCCAAAGTACGCTCTAGCTAGGTTGAACCTTACCATGTCTCTCTCTAGATTCAATCTGGAACTCTGTGTCTTGGGAATGTTCTTGGCTGTGGTAATTATCCATCTTCTGTTTGTTCAAGGATCTTCCATTCTTTGATTGGTTTCATAACTATGACAAATGGATGGAAAACTTTGTGATCTCTTTAATTAATATAGGTAAATGTTGTGGATTATTCGAGAATCAATTATCCACTTTTCAAATGCTAAACATAGTAAATTAGATTGAAATAAACAAGTTTTTTTCTATGCATTTTCCGTCGTATATGATTATTTTACGAATTATAGCGGTAGGTTTAGTTTCGTCTTTGATGATAGGACAAATGCGCTCAAATAAACAGCTACTAATTGATTTTTTAATTTTTGTTGCTTGAATCATAGTAATAGTATCAAAATAAACTAGTTTTCTTCCATACACTTTGTTTGTCAAATGAATATTTTACGAGTTAGCGTGGTAGGTCTAGTTTCGTCTTTGATAACAAGGAAACCGGATGCGAGATGCCATTGCAGCGTTGCCATTTGCCAGGCCAAATGAATTACTTCCCATTTCAAGAACTTGAGCTGCGGTAACTAATTCACCGCTTTAACTTATAAAATACTTATTTACAACGGAAAGTGCATAGAAGAAAACTTGTTTATTTGGATCTAATTAACTATGTTAAGGCACCTAAAAATCAAATAGCAATTCCTGAATAATCCTCAACATTAACCTTAATATATGCATATGAGATTCAACATTTGAAGTGTACCTGACTTTTGCTCTTGGAAACTCCTACAAACTGTCAGGTTGCACAAACTTCAGCTGAAGAAATCCATCAACTTTCAAGATCCTTCTGGATCTTCCCAGAGAAGAAGAAGATGCAAGACTAATGAAGGTGCATTTTTGGATGAATCGCTTGGTAATAGAGGTAATAAGATTGACTGCTCTTTGCTATGGATTGTAGAAGCAATGACTGGTGATCAAAGATAGAGTTTTTTCTCAGAGCAAATTAGAAAGGTTGTTGTAAATTAGATTGTTAATATTGGAAAAATATTTGATAACTGGCAGGTAAAACAATTTTTCTATTAGAAACAAAGTGAGACTGTAAAAAAAATCTGATGAGGGTATGCCAGAATGCTAAATATTTTCAAAAATATTTGTGTTAGAATTGACAGACCTGTTGATGATTTTGTTTTGCAGTGTAATGCAGATGAAGGGCATTAGTAAGATAGCAAGAAGGGTAAAATTAGAATTGATAGATAAAAACCAGAATATGAAATGAATTAAAAAGGCATAGCATGAACAGTAAATTTATGTTAACATAATATGCAAAAAAAAAATGTCTCAAGTGTAAAATTGAACTTAATGTTGGTTGTAAGACTCCTGAGTATTTTTCTTTAATTACTTATGTTTGCAAATTATTCAGAGAAACTATCCTATGGTATATATATATATGGCTTAGAAAAATTTGTAACTGAAATAAAGCCCCAACTTCTATTAGGAAATTACTTTTCTCACATTTGAAAAATGATGTTTATAGTGAGCATAAGTGGAAGATGTTAGTAGATATGTTCATAGATAATGAGCTAAAATTTCTAATTGATTGTTAGTAAAAGTATTTACTATTGTAGTTTGAGCTTCATTCTACTTTCACTGAGCTCTTAAAAAGATAAAGTTTTTATATGTTTAATTTTTGGTCATATTTAAGAAAAATGTTTCCTTAAAAAGTTGAGAATCTAAAATGTTCAACAAAAGTACACAAACAGGTTTTCTGAATTGGTCACTAAAATTACTGCGTGAAGAAAACTGTTGGATCAATTCATCTAAAATTCTGTACCAAGATGGAACAAATGTGAAGAAACAAAATGTGATTTTTAAATTTTTTGTAAGTTTAATAGTTTCTGAATTACAGCCCTTGAAAATTGGGTATTGTTTTTTTGGGACATCCTGTATATAATGAATCTCTGGGACCTTTCTCTTCAGTTCTTGGAAGGTCCCAGAGATTCATTTTGGCCTGAAACAAAACAAAATTTAAAAGTAATAAACAATGGTAATTTAATTATGCTAACCCAACTTAAGGGGACATCCCACTGATTTTTTATTGGTGGCTGATTGTTCTGAAATTTGCCCAGTATATGTATTTTAAATAAAAAACACATTTTGCACCTGTAAATTTTTTTATTTTGGCCTTAGTTAGTGAGAAAATGTGAAATAATAGTTTTATTATATAATTTTCTTGGACATTTTATAATAATAGAAGTCAATGAATTTTCATGCTAGAAAAAAATCAAAGGCAGTTTTGGAATCCTTGTAACATTTTTAACAAACTAATGAAATCTGGATTTTTTTATTTTTATTTGATAAGCAATTTTTGAAGCGGTAAAAATAGTTTTTCATTATTTGAAATTTGATAAAAAAATTGAATGTAAAAATTTGAAAATCTGGATTCATTAGTTTGTTAGAAATGTTACAAACATTCCATAACTGTCATAAGTTTTTTTCTCACCTAAAAACTTTTTGACTTCTATTTTTTCTAATGTTGTAGAAAATTATTTAACAAACTAATATTTTCCATTTTCTCAAAAATTAAATGCCAACTCGAAAAATTTACTTGAGCAAAATATGTTTTTTTAAATACATATATTGTGCAAATTTTAGAACAATATATCAAAAGATTGAAAATCGCTCTCTTGACCTTACCATCAAAAGGAAACTAGACAGTAAAAGTGGTGGCAGGTAACCCACAAGTACCTAGAGGAGTCTTCAGAAGAACAGCAGATTGATGAAGAACAGCAGATTGAGCCACAGATTGATGAAGTCAGAATTCAGGGCTTACTATATCTACTGTCGGATTTTTATATACTTGAAAAATTTAGATGTGTGCAAATAAAAATAAAAAACATACCAAAGAGGGTTTTTTTTGCTAAAACTGCCATAAAAAATGTTTTTTGCATCACTAATTAGAAAACAATATTTCTAGGTCAGAGATCAATAGTCAGTGAACACTGAATTGAGCATTCTTTCAGTAGTGTGAACATCTCTAAGATCAGTGTATTGGGCAATTTTGAAATTATTTCAAATTAATTTTATGTCCCCATTAATAAGAGTTTTTAAATTGTGCTTAGCATACTGTTCAAATTGTTTACATTTCTTCACTGTACTACTAATGTTTTCATGTCTTTCCAACCTGATCATAATATCAAAGTCATCAATATTTTTCTTTTTATGCCCTGCTAGTTGTATATTGTATCAAAATGATCACTATCTTATGAAGTACTTAAATGTTCACAAAGTTGTAGCTATTTTTATAGGTTGAGAAATGCAAAAAAAAGTGATGAAAATATTTGCATAGATAGTGAAGTTCCATAGCTATTATTATCTGTGTGTAAGAAAGAAAACTTTCTACTACCTAACTCTTGACTCACTAAAGTAAGAAATCCTTATTTTAATTTAAATAGTTCTCTGAAATTGATCTTGTTATTCATGTTACCTTTTAAAATTGTTGCTCTTGCTTCAATAATGCTTTTTTGGGCTTTTTTATTTAGTTAAGTCTTCAATTTATTTTGTTCCAAATAATTTGTATGTGTGTTTACCTTGATAGAAAGTTACTATTTCCATAAACCTATGTGAGGATCAATAGCATCCTATCTGTAATATTGGCATTATTGTTTATTAAAAGACTAAATAGATTTAACTATAAATTTTTACTGTAGTTTAACACGTTCACTGCGTTTCCGTGGTTGTTAACGGTTGGTTGGGTTAGGTTAGGTAAGGTTAGGTTAGATTGTAAGTAGCACAATTGGGAAATTGATTTTCCAGTTTGAATAAATTTTAATTCTTCCAAATGAATATGAAGAATACAACTGCACGATAACATTTTACCTCACATGAAAACAATTATTTTGCAAAAACATCACGAAACAGATAAAATGTCGTGCATCTTTACTGACACGTTAGTGGGCAATTTTCCTCTTGGTGCACATGTGGCCCAATACGCAGTGAACGTGTTAACATCATTAGTTGCACTAAATTTTTCTTTAGGAGCAATTTAAGCACTGGTAATTATTCTTCCTATATTCTAAATAACATCTAGTAATATTGTATTGGATAACATAAGACAAGATTGAATGCTTGAGATTAGAGCACGATTGTACAAAAGCTAAGATGCACCTATAATTCAGGATTATGGTTCCAGTATCATTATATACTAATTTTGTTGCAAGAGAGAATGTGGGGACCTACATCTTTTATTCACAGCTTAATGATGAAGACTAGGACTGAATGCTAGGTTATTGTAGTGATGAGTCATTTTATAGCTGCTCACTCAAGCATTTTCATGGCATAGAATTTTTCTCACAAATTTGACAATGTGAAAGAAGTATCTTCTTCTATGATCTCTCAGGTTTTGTGAGGTCATTATATCATTACTGCAATGTCTTCAAAATTGGAAAAATGTTTCAGTATTGACCACAAAAAATCAAGATCATTCATTTGTTAAATTTGTTTTTTCTAAGGTAATGTTTTCATTGAGGCACTCTGGATTATTATATATGTTTGACATTCTTTTGTGTTAACTGTTTTTCCATCCCCAGGAAGGAATGAAAGTGTTGTCCAATGTATGGTTAACCATGCAAATAAGTTACTTCTCTTCAACAATGAGAAATCTATTCCATTTGCTAACATTCTGTTTGACATCAATTGATTGAAATTTCGAATTCCTCTACATGACATGTTGAGTACCATTGCCCTGGTATAGTGTTCTATGTAATATATTATTCACTATTGCCTCAATTTATGCTAACTTACAAAATTTTACGAAAAGGATAATATCCCATTCCTAAAAAAAAATTCCAAATAATTTTAATGGCGTCCATGCAGAGCCTCCCACCCTTGCCCAAAAGCCTAAGTGGCTTCCTTAGTTTTGCGAGCCGCCGATCTTCTCCAACTCCGAGCGACCGCTACAGCCCCCCTGCGCGAGCTGATTCCAGGACAGAATCTCGACAGGACCTCAGAGCAGATGCTATGCTGGCCCCGTCCACTGTGTCGAGTGCCTTCCAGCCGTACAGTGGCAGTGCCGAGCACAGCTTGGGCTCCTCCCCTCGAAGCAGCCCTCGGTCGCTAACAGCATCACCCTTAGTCCTGCATCCCTTTGTTCAGGCTACAGGTTACGTGCAGCCAAACTCGCGGCAAGAGCACTCTTCTCGGTACCTTAAAAATCTTCAACAGCAGCAGCAACAACAACAACAACATTACCTTCGTGATAACCAGAAAAATTTGTATCAGAAACAGCAGCAACAGCGCTGCCGATCCCAAGAGAGGTTGTACGAACACCAGTATCAAGACCATATGTATACTTTTAAACAGGACATGAATTCAGACCCGCAGAAAATGCCTGAGTGGCAGCAGCAAGTTTTACCTCAGATGTATCATAACAACTCGAGACTGCAGCAGCAACAGCAGCGTCATGTGACGCCACAATGGCAACAGCAGGTGCAACATCCTGCCTTCCACCAGCAGTCCCGCAACAAGACCAGCTCCACTCGTAAGCACCAGCGTCGCAGCAGCAGCAGTAGTCTTGGTGCTGGAGGTAGCACTCGCACGAGCCCTCCCGTGGTGTCTCGAACCACTCCTCCTCCTTACAACGCCCGTACCATCTCTTCTCCTCTGTACAGTGCAAGCTCTCCATTTGGTTGTGTTGGCAGTGGCAAAAGCAGCAACAGCACAGCTGCCTCGTCCCCTGCCAGTGGAGGCAAGGCTGGGACGCCTCCTATCCCGCCACCTAAACCTCGCCGTCCGTCAAGTTTAGACTCGCAGCTTGCCACGCTCAGGAAAGAAATGGTTAGTGTGACCTATGAGTCATGTAGTTGAGAATTGCCTGGAAGAGTTATTTGTTATGAAAATTTGTCTTCTACTTAAAGGCTAATCTTAGCGACTAGGTTTTCATTTTTTGTGAATAAGACGTCAAGGAACCTTTTTTTTAGTTACATCTTATGAAACTTACTATTTATTTTCTATTCCGACGTGGTTATAATAATATTTGCAGAGCTTTCATATGCCAAATATGCAGAACCTATCTGTTGCTAAAGGTTTCTGTTTGCACAGCTGTCATAGAAGTTACCTTGATTGTTGTAATGCGGAAAAATATATGATTTTGTCTTCTAATTCTTACGCGAGCCACTCTGTACTTATTTCTATTAGTTAAGCCAGACTAATTGTAGTGAGAGAAAGTTGCAGTTTAGTCTTCTAATTGCGAAGTATAAAATAAGTTGTAATTTTGTCTACTAATTCTATTGTGGGACCTTCAAATTAAAATTTATATATAGAAGGTTTTGAAACACTCATTATGCATGGCCATACATTTACTGTTATAATGAATGATGAACACCACATATGACGTGAGATAGATTAGAACCAGCAAATGCTAATGATGATAAATAAATTTACAATACCGTCCGCATAACTTAGGGAAAGCAGCGATGATGATGACGATAAATTAGATAAAGAAAGGGGTCTCGTGGTTTACGTTATATTGGATTCGTTGATCTGAGATTTAAGTCACAATGGTAATTTATACAACAACAACCTCAGTGTACCCAACTGAGTTTAAATTAGAGTTAAAGAGTTGGCACCGAAGAGACCCTTCTGAGACTAATTCTGATACAAGAATGAATACTCCTAACTCTCGGTACGCGCTTATGTAGAAGCTATTGCCGCAGCTACCCGAAACATGTTGGTAGCGTACCTATGAGTGATCGCCTTGGCCGCTGTTGCTGAGCTCTCGTCGCCACCTCTGCCTCGGTCACTGGGAAGCAATTAAGTTTCCAACGGTCGCAGACACTTGGTGCAGCACAGCTTTCTGCTGAGGTTTAGCCGGATAAGCTGATTTCGTTATCGCGATGTATTGCGAGTCAGGGCATGCGGTCCAACCGTTTTGGTGGGGAATTTCCTTGGTACGCGGTTATGTGTACATAACAGTTATTATTTTATTTATTATTTTTCGGTAGGTCGTTATATTTGTCACTGTCCCGTTTTATTGGAATCTTTGTCTCATTTCAACGAAACTTAAGTTATATCTATAGATAATGCTGAAGACTACTACATTTTTCCTGGAATGATATTCAGGAAAAAACTGCTGAACAAGATTGTCTATAAATGTACGAGGAGCTCACGAGATTAGAACCCGGGACTTAAATTCACCGCACCAGAACGCTATCGATCGCGCTAGCGACCACCCTAAAAGGTGGTCGAAGCTCAACGAAAGCAATCTTGGCACAGTGAAAGCAGGCACGAACTTGGCCCGACAGATATATTTTCTCATTTTTCTTAAGTATCGAGAGTTCAAAGTCAAGTCAGTTACGAACAGTTACGAGTAAAGCTAGCTTTCCGTAACTACTCGTAACTGTTCGTAACTGACTTGACTTTGAACTCTCGATACTTAAGAAAAATGAGAAAATATATCTGTCGGGCCAAGTTCGTGCCTGCTTTCACTGTGCCAAGATTGCTTTCGTTGAGCTTCGACCACCTTTTAGGGTGGTCGCTAGCGCGATCGATAGCGTTCTGGTGCGGTGAATTTAAGTCCCGGGTTCTAATCTCGTGAGCTCCTCGTACATTTATTTGTTTGAAAAAACCTTGTGGAAGCAGTAGCTTTCCGTAACTACTCGTAACTGTTCGTAAGATTGTCTATTTTTTGCAATGCTAAATTGTTTGCGCTTAGAATTTTTTTCCGTACTAATGACATCATATGTGATATTGTCATTCTCAATCATGGCCTCTATACGCTTGATGTAGAAGGGTCGTTTTCAAATCAAGCCGCTCTATTTTTTATAACTTGTACAGTTGGCTGGAAAAGTTTAACAGTCGCAGGGAACTTTTGTCGGAACGTTGCAGCAACACTGAATAATTCTTATGCGTTTACCTTTACCGCTCGTACAGTCTCGCGCTGGGCAATCATGAAGACTACGCTTGCTCATAACGCCGATTGCGAATGTGCGGGCCCGGGCTGAGAGATAGGTAGACTTTCATTTTGTTGAAATAAAATGTTTTTGTTATGTTAGGGACCACCTTTTTTTGGTTCACTGCTGTCCTGTTTTTCAACACCTACTACTTTCTTCTTCAACTTTGGTCTTGTTTCATAATCTTCTTTCACAACTTACTGTTTCTATGCCCTTTCTGCATAGATTCCGCGTTTCATTTACTCCATACTAGATGGGGCCTTCTTTCTTCCTCTCTTTGGATCGCATTTGTTGCTGCAGGTAGGGAGGCTAAAACTAACGACTAAACTAAACTAAACGCCGATTGCGAAGTTTGTGCCATTTTTTGTTTACTGGGGCAAACAAACTAGAATTGTGATGAATTCGTCGCATGTTGTGTGTCACGTGAAGACGTGGTATCAAAGTCGGTGGTTTCTCGTTGCCATCAATCATTCATTGAGAGAAAATTGACGTTACACAACGAAAAAAACGAAGCTGCCGACAGCTGTTGTCGTGGAATTACACTTGAGGAAATTCTTTCTCAACATCCTCAAAGTATTGAATAAAATAATCCTCTGCTGTCGATGAGCTTCAATCGGATTTCTCCCGCCCATCGTGTTAATTCATGTAAGTAGAGTAAATTAGTTGTGAAACGACCCTCGTATTTTTGACCCAGTTGCATAAACTGTCCACAATTGAGCTATCCTAGTTTTTTGTCACCTATTGCAGTAAGATTAGCATCTCCTTCTAAACAGTGATGAGAATTAGGGAAAACCTGGCACGCTAGAGAATGAGTCTCAAACGGGCTTACTAATTGGGATTCTATGATTAGAATGACCCATCGCTCAAACTAGTACATTATCTGTGATGCATGAAATTTTGCAGTGCTGTACAACAAGTTGATTTGACCATGTCAGACCTGAGGCTCGGAACCTAAATGATCGACGTTAAACCACTCCAAGTCAATTCAAAAAGTTGGAGACGTTTGCAACGGCTAACCATGAGATTCGATCACGATTGGGTGGTCATTTTTGATATGTGACGTATATTTTTCCAAAGCCCCAAAATTTAAGCGCAGCGATATCGCCGCAGATTCGGAGATAACAAAAAAAATCAAAACAGTGAGCTGGCAGAGCTAATGGAGTGAAGTCCAGTAAAAATCATCTACTGTTATATTCTGAATTCTGCTATTGGTTTTACCTCCTAGGTTGGACTTCGGCAGCTGGACATGTCACTGCTGTGCCAGCTGTGGTCGCTCAACGAATCCATCTGTGAGTTCAAGCAGGTGGTGCTGGACCGGCCACCGGGAGACGTTCGGGGCACTGCCAGACGCCCCAGCGCTGTGGTGCTGCCTGCTGCCAGGGACTGGCATGACAACCTGGGTGTGTATGCGGGGGGTGTGCTGTTCAATTTGGGGGGGGGGGGATGGGAATACTTCTCCACAGAGCGGAAGTCTAATGTGAACCAAAGCCTTTATTCATGCTATGTGTCATCAACGCAGAGGGACGCGCCTTCCTAACAATGTTTCAACCTTGGCAGATATGTGAGGAAATATTTTTTCTCACTAATGGGAATAAAATATGAACCAATATGAACGCAGAGGGTTGCTAAACAATGTAGGTTGACACTACCAAGGAGTGAGTCGACATAACATTGCGTTAGTCATCATCGTGATGTCAAAGTAAGGCTCATTTCACACTGAACTAGCAAAGCAGCATCTAGTAAGCTCGCATGAGCTATCTTGCAGACGGTCTGCGAGACTGGCAGGTAGGAATAGCATTTTCATCGGAAATCTTACTCAAATGATGAAAAGGAATCCAAAGTTCAAATGAACGTGTTAGTTTTACAAGTTAAACCTTAAAAGAAAATATCAATACTCGTCTGGTGGTTTAATTAATGTCGATGTTGACGAAGCTGCAGCATTTCCTTGCCATGTCGCTGTTCACCTTTTATGGCCTCGCTACATCTTGTTTCTTTTCAAGCCTAAATAAAATACATACTTTAGTGGTATTGACCATAAATTGAGAGATTAGAAAAACAACAAAGCTAGCGCCGCGTTGCCCATACAATCTTGTACAAACGTTGTATTTTTGAAATACTGTTAGTCTCTTTCATTCTTCGAGTCCTCATAGAGAATACAAGTATTGAGTCAATGGGAGTTAGCACTACTAGAAAGCAAATTTGTGCTGAAGGCTAGGTAGGCCTTTTTTTCCTGGAATAAAATAGTTATTTTCTTTTAATAGGAACCTCCTTTTTCCGGTTTACCGTTGTCCTTTTGTTAGCACATATTACTTTCTTCCACAACTGTCATGCTGTTTCATAAACTTCCTTCTTAACTTACTGTTTCTACGCGCAAGCGATTTTGTGTGGGAACGCACCTTCAGGGTTGATTCCGCGTTTTCTGTATTCCGAATTATTAAATGGTACCTTCCTCAGGAACCCTTCTGTTGTAGTTTGTAGTTAGGGAGACTCAAACTCATTAATAAAATCGCATTTCTACTTTTTCAATTTATCTGCTTAGTAACCTTGCCTTGCTGAATTTTGAAAACTCTCTCCCTTATCCAGCAGTTCAATCTTACATTCACTTATTTCTAGAACATTGCTTTGCTCTACTCCGACAATATTTAATTTTGTCTCCGTTTCTTGCAGCTTTCATGCTGTATGAAAATATTCAAGTTGTTTCTTTCTGCAAATTACATTTAGTGGTTGAAACGAATGAAGTAATAGTGAAGTGCCAGAGCTTGTTGCCTGTAGGGAAGCTTGCTGGCTTTGGGGGTTTTGGTCACGTAAAACTGCGTACCAAACACTTGCTGCTTGTTCCCCTAGCACACAGTATTATGCATTTTTCACAATTTTTCAATCTCGTGCATTTAGAAGCATCGAATTTTCAGTCCCTATAACAGAAGTTCAAACAAATCATAGTTCTGCTCACTCTTCACGTTAAACACGTTAACTGCATTTGCAAGGTTGCTACGGTCGGTTTGGTTAGGCTTCAACAAGCAGAATTGAAAAACGGACTTTACTGCTTGATCACATTTTTATGCTTTTCTAAAAAGCGGAAAAATATAATTGCATGATAACCTTTCATCTTATATGCCATAATCCAATTTTCAAGCAAATGAAGTTGAATAATTGAAGCGTTATTCACTGATCCCGGTGCGTTAATGCGTAATTTGCCTCAAGGTACACAAATGTACCAATACTTCAGTTTAACCCATCGCAGTGAGCGTGTTAACCTTCCCTCGTGTTGCAGAAGAAACGTCGGCGGACGACACGGACGATTATTATGGTATTCCTGCACGTCGCCCGGCATCTCTGAAGGCTTTCCTGCCAGCGGCAGCCCGCGCCTCCCCCTCGTCTTCAGAGAGCAGCCTGGACTACGGCAACATCTAGCTAAACGGGCGCCCCGCCGGAACCGGGGCTATGCCTACGTCGGCGGTGCATGCGACCACCCACCACAGTGTCAGGAGGAAGACCAGCAAGGAAAAGAGGGCTGTCATCACTGACGAGCACCTGCCTGAGTATGACAACAAAGCTATGGAGAAGAGCAATCCTATACCCGATGTTGATGTGAAACTTCTCGCAAAGCAGAAAAAAGACCTGGATAACGATGTAGTTTTTATGAAGTTTAAAAAGGAGCAAGATTTTAGTGTTTCTTCGATGCCTTTTGCGAAGTTGAAAAACGTGTTGAGCGACCCAACGACGGAATCCAGGCTCATGGATGGTAAGAGCATTGATCTCAAAAAAGTTGGGCATGCGCCCAAATTTGGAACGCCTCACGACAGGCTTGGGCTGTCATTATCTCTTTGTCTCACTGACACCGCAAAGCTCAAAGACAATTTTCGCGTTGGGGCTGAATCAGCCAGCGGAGGCAACGACAGTGGGCCTGGTGATTATCGTGAGGAAAGCGACGTAGCAAACAGGGAAGTGCGCGAGATTTTGTCCCGTGCTCAACAACCTCATGAGCAGGTTTTGCGCCGAAAAGATGAGGCTAGCCGAAAAGACGGAGGAAGCCGAAAAGACGGAGGAAGCCGTAAAGACGGAGGAAGCCGTAAGGACAGGGGCAGCCGTAAAGACGGAGCAAGCCGAAGGGATGAGACAAACCGGAAGGATGGAACATGCCTGAAGAATCGGGCGCTCCAAAAACACGAGAGTGCTGAAAACAGCAACAATGAGGAGAACAGCAAAAGTGAAGATTTGAGCATGAAGAGCAGCGCTAGCAGCAAGAAACGCGCGCTGGAGACCAGAAGTTACGACAGTGACAAGAGCAAGAACTCGGGAGCAGGGGACGGGATGCCTGCAGTGAGCAGCCCCGCTACCAGCCAACCGGTCTCTGTTCAGGACCGTTGCTATGACATCAACGCCATCATGGCAGGACGAGGCGTGTTCAGAGTGGGAGGAGGCTCCTTCAAAGGAGAGGTTACCAAAACAAAGGAAGAGGATAGCTACATTGGCGCTGATGATGACGACGATTGTCCCACAGACCGCACCGCTTACGACGCGCCCAAAACTTTCCTCCCCATCGACACCAACTCCGTGTGTGCGGGAATTCAGGCTGCAGCAACTCAAGGCAGTCCTTTTCAGAAGTCCACTCCGTCTTCTGAACAGGCTTTTGCTGGAGAACTGCGAGAATCTCGGGTTGAGAGCGATCCTTGGAGCGAGTTCTTGGCTTCTGATTGGTTTGGAGGAGCGTCGACTTCCAGCGTGCGCAACTCGCTCTTGCTGGACGATTGCGATGATGACAGCAGCATCGTCACTGACTCTGGCGGCAACATTTTCAAGAGCGCCGTCAAGAGCTGCTTCTGTTCTCCCTGGCGGGTGCCCGCTGCTCACATGTAGAGAGGCGGCCTCGACGCGTTCTGTCACCTCATGTGCGCGTACGTACTTGGCTGAAAAGTCATCTCAATTGTAATTTTAAAGAGTTGACGCTCTCATCTTCTGAGAGTTTGAATGGTCGAGCTCTGAGATTAGTTTGTGTCTGGTTTTCGTTACAAGGAATTTAAGGTTACTAATATTGCGTGATATCACTGTCTCAAGCGACATTAGTTGGATCATGGACGACGTAATCTCAGTTTGGGGAATAAAAACTACCGTTGGTAGTGATTTATCGTGCAAGTGCGGAGCTTTCATCTCCTTGTTGCTGGCTAACTTGCCAGCTATGTCATTAGGCTTGCAAACTATGACAACTAAATATGAATCACACTTCAGTAGCGAAAATATCTATTTTATTGATCAAAACATGCGTTGATTTAGAAAACAATTATTAGGTACTCGAGGAGAAACCAGTATTGTTTTATGGAGCGTCTTAGTGGATACGATCGAATGTAACTGAAGTGATGATTTATTTGTCGTAGCTGTTGTCATCCTTTTTAGCGCTGTTTTTTGATATGACTTACTATCATCTTTGAGTCACCTCTGCAGTTCAAGTGTAAGACAATGAAGTGTTAAGCAGCATTATTGGTCTGCTGAGCTGTCATTCATTGAATAAATAGGCTTAAGTCTTCCTCTTTTGGCCATCAAAGTGTTCGAAAAAGTGCTCCAATATTACTGAGAGGTTTGAATAGTATTCCGTGCGTTTATGTAGTGTTTGAGAAGGACGCAGTTATGGTCGAAATGCTTTGATCTGTCATCGATCACATTCGTGGCACCGCATTACCCTATTTTGGTCGTGGGCGACCCATGCTTTGACGACAGGTTCATTTCGTGTGGCGTGGTAGAGTTGACTGTCGTTCTCACTCTCATCGGACGCCACGTGTAGATCTGAATTTTCGTATTGTCGTGTATTCTTACCCTCGTCGACAGTTCGTGTACTCCAGTGATGCTCGTGTGTTCCTGTACGTTACGTACTTGTGGTTGTTTTGTGTCAAATTTGAATGTAGAATCTCAAGACACTCAAGTCTTTTGACACTGAAGTCTTTTGGTATTGCATCTGCTGACGTAATGGCCTGTTTACACGATCATTGAGTGCGCACGTGAGCAGTGAAGAGAGAAGTAAGCCCCGCCTACTTGCTTTTGCTTCAGGCTGATTTATTTGCTCAATGACAGTGCATCTGTAATGACACTGACAAGCTCTGGCCAGCGCCGTGAAAACGAGCATAGTTTGCATTGTCACCGAGTAGTAAATGCGCCTAAAGCGAGAGCAAGTGGGCGGGGCTATCGCCTCTCTTCACTGCTCACGCGCGCACTCACTGATCGTGTAGACAGGCCTTATACGAGCATAGAAGTAGCACGGTCTCACTCCGCTCGTAATATATGTGCAATTTACTTACGGAAAATTGATACTTTAAATTTTAGGTGAAATATTGACTGGTGTTGCATCACCCCCAAGGAAATGACCAGGTTATTAGGTTAGAATAAAAACAGGGAATGAACGTGTTTATGACACCGATTACTTATGTGTATGGGACAAGTGGTCTTTGTTTAAAAAATCAATGCTTCCAGTTCAACTGAAAACGTGAAGCAAATGTATAGAAAGGCTAATATTTGGGCAATTTCTGATGAAAAAAATTTAAAACCAGCACATTTTACATAAGGAGCCAAAAGCCACACTTCAAGCAAAAACAGTGTCTGCGGTTGCCAACTTTGATCTCTCTTAGCCCGTTCGTGCTCTCATTCCAGTGTTGAGTTGACGTTTTATCGGTGCTTATGATAGTCGTGGGTAGGAACTCAGTTCGCTATGAGTAGAAAAAACATATTAGCAATTTTGGCGACCGTTGCCGTGGAATAATTTCAGCTGCCCGTAATGTAGTGAGTGTTGCGTCTGCAGTAGGTTGCCTGTAGGCCCGTCCAGCGTTATCTTCCATAGAATTTTACGTGCGTCGACGTTCTCAATTGAATCTGCGCCATGGTGTCCGGCTTGGGCAATTATAAACTGCATGTCGGTTAATGCGTTTTAGTGTGTGCAGAGTTTAGGCTTGATCGGGCGGTTTTAAATTTCTTCAAAGTACAGTTCAGAGTTTGTTATACCCACTACTCTCTCCAGTCTTTGGTGAGCGAAGTGACAAGGTTCTCATTTTCTCCTAACATTGGCCGCCTTTACAGACGCCTGAGGTAGTTCCTTGTTGCACACATGCGCGCTAAGAATTGTGCTACCTTGCTGCTGTTATGAGTGCCCTGCTTGGCTTAGACTTCCTATGGTGCAGGTAACGTCAGAGCATTCACCGAAGAAAATGCAGTCAGTTCTCAAATTATACGTCATCTTGAGCATGCCTCAAGAGATATTTAGTAAGCTGGAATGGCTAAAGGTAAATTTTATCCGTTAATGTATGTCGCGGTTACCAAAAAAAGGATGTACTTGCATAACTCAAGAGCTAACCGCACGCCCTGCCATCAATTTCTATTTGAAGTGATATGGAGAAAATAACGAGGGGTGGCATTTAGAGTATCTTGGATACCTACAAATGTAAGTATATTTGCGCTCGTGACTAGCGCTGATGATTTGCTCTGTCTAAGTCGATGCCAGCGGTAAATGGCCTCTAACTTCTCAAACTCAATTTTGCTGTTGGTGGTTTTGGATTTAGTTGTTCAGTGTGCGTTGCCTTGGTATTGTGTTCAGGATTGATGTGACAACGCCAAAACGAGAAATACACCCCGAAAGTTTCAAAACACCTAAAGGGTGAGTTTTCATTTTTTAATATTCTTTTTGTTTGTATTTCTAGTATAATACCTGAATTTACCTCCTGTTGCTTAGGGTGTAGTCATCCTGTAGGATTTTTGCTCCGGAAATGCAGTGTTCAGTCCCTTGCTCTCGACCTAACACACTGAACCTTCAAGCATAGCTCATAATAATCTCAAATTCCGAGCACAAGCCTACGAGTTCTAGCGTCAGTAAGTAATGCTTGCTAGTCTCTAAACTTAGACGTCTCATAATCGACTTACACGTATTGGAAATTCTCGTGCTTCATCGGTTTTCCTCCTAGTTGATTTAAAATTTCTCTGTGGACCACATTTATATTATGTTAAACTACCCATGACTTTTCTTGTCAGGCGCTCATCGACCAATTTTATTCTTCGTTTAAGTGGGTTTTGTGGCAGTTTGTATCCACAATACTGCATGTAGGATTATATTATCTCTATAAGTAGGATGTTGAATTTTGCCCTATCTTATTACTGAAATCAAATGTCGATGGTTAGAAATGACGTTAACAAGCAACCCAACTAGGTCATCAGAGTTTATCTGTATTTAAGGCCACCCGTCACTTGTTTGGTCTGGTTGTTTTTAGAATGAAATGTTCAACATTTGAGCGTAACATGTGCCGCCGGTGGACACGGAAGGAATTTTGATAGTGCTGTTGATTGACTAGAAGTGACAAGCTCAATTTTTATAAATACTTCGTCAAAAATAAATGAAGGCGTGATCCCGTTAATGTTTGCTCTTTTAAAAATTGCTTGCTGTAATTGACTTTAAATTTGAATTGGATGTTGAACTTCAGTTTAACTCATTGCGGCCAACGTGTTAATCTAGAAATTGCTTGATAATCGTGCGTTTTATCAACTAAGGCAAAACCATTAAATCGAAAATAAAAATATTTCTGTGAAGTACAGAATAAATAACGAAAGTGCCGGACAAAAAGGAACAAATTTTTCTTTGTGTAATAAAAGACTAAAATTGTTGAAGTAGTTGAAGGAGGTTGAATTCTCTCTAATGACAGTAATAAAAGGAGGATGGGTATTAAATTTTCCCTATTTCAGTACTGAAAGCTTTAGGAGTAGAATTTTACTGTTTTTATCGAAAACATTGTGGGCGGTGACATGCTTACAAGCGTAAACAAAATTGTGAACTTTAATGTATGTGAGACCACTCATGATAAATAGGATCCGGTTACTTCTGCGCTGTTGGAGAGAAATACAGCTATGTTAAACGTTAGCTAACTAATAGAGAGACAAGAAAAACTTTGTACAGGTGTAAACTACATTAAATTAAATATTTATGAACAGGGATCAGGAAACCAGCTCATCATTCGAAACTTCGTAGGAAAATTATTATAGAAAATATCCCAAAAAGCCGTTGTGATGTGCAGTCATAATGCACACTTCGATTTATCGGAAATATTTAATGAACAAAACTTTCGATGCTGGTCTGAAAGTAACCCACTTTCGAGTAACCCTTTGGACCATGAAATGATCACTATCTCGGTGGTATAAGACCAGTAATTTTTTGAGCTGAAAACTGTTTTAAACTGATCTCGGACTGTTTCGGTAAAATGGTTGAAGGAAGGTTTTCCCTGTCTGAGGGTCGTCGATGTCCTCACCTATCATGATTTGTATGATCCATGGTTCCAACAAACTGGTGCAACAACTCATACCTCTCTCTATCTTTACTTGAATTCCTGCACTCGTTTCCAGGTCATCTTTCGACTTTATTTCCAGGCTTTGGATGAAAGATCTGGAAGTAGCAATCATGGAATCAGTTGTTCATTGCACTTGATTCAGATGAAAGGACAAACTTCTGAATGCGATTAAATGTGTGTGGACGTTAGCTGTTGTAACTTAGGTAAATTTGTTCAAATCCTCTTCGAGTGAAATTGCGCTCAATGTAATGTACAGTTTGAAGTTTGACTTTGTATCAGTTTTACTTTATTTTTTCTCTAAAACTTTAATATCGCTGCATCATTTATTTCGGTTTGTTATTTAATTTTTGGGGAATGTGTTTCGGGAGATTGGTTTTTGTAGCATCGTCTCCACGAAACAGCTTGCGGAGTTGAATTTTGGCCTTTTATTATTGTCTAAAGCAGAGTGTAGAATTTTGTACTGTTATTACTGAAAGCTGTGCTTGGACGGTAACTAGCTAACTAACTTACAAACAAGATTATCGGAATTTAATGAGCATACTTCTGCGTAGGTGAAAGTATTTGGCGAGTGTTCTTTATTTCTTACAATGCTCAGGGGCGGAAGACTACAGTCTGATGCCGCTAGATTGTTAGTCCTGTGTTTTTATCTATTTGTGTGCAACTAGTCTACACGGCGCTTCAAGAAATGACGGTTTTTAATACCCTCAGGGGGATACAACTATTGTATCTATGGGAATTAGCGCTCCCAGGGGAACCATGTGAGGGCCCGAGCTAAAGGTTAGGTAGGCTTCCTTTTTGTTGTAATAAAATAGGTTTTTGTTTTGTTACGGACCATCTTTTTTCGGTTCACTGCTGTCCTGTTTTTCAGCACCTACTACTTTCTTCTTCAACTTTTTTCTTGTTTCGTGAACTTCTTTCCTAGCTTACTGTTTCTGTGCACCTTGTGCATAGGTTCCGCGTTCCCTAAACTCCATACTAAATGGTGCCTTCCTTTTTCCTCTCTTGGAACATCTTTGTCGTGGTTAAGGGAGGCTAAAACTTTCTTATATAATAATAATAATGATAATAATAATAATGACGGTTTTTAATACCGTTCGGTGAAGTTAATAAATTGTGACCCATTAATAAAAACTAGACATTAACCAGTAGCCAAAACTCTACCATTTCCCTATCTAATACTAAAAGCATGGCGCCACAGGTATACTGCAACTCTGGACTGTTATTGTATAGGATTGACGTTGCTCTTGCGGCTGCCGTGACGTACAAGTTGCTGCTACAGAGCTTATTTATTGGGTGTAATGAATTTTCTCTGCGCCAGGTAATTTCTTACGTTCCACCAATTTCGACTGGTAGGTAATTTCCAATACATCACAGTCGTATTCTGTTCACCGAACAGAATGCCTGTTTCCAGTCATATTCTGTTGGCATTTGATGATGCAACGATCGCGTCACGTCAAGTTGAGGGTGCTGACTGCATATCATCTACGAGCTGTGATTTATTTTCAGTACCTCTCAATAACTCAAAAAATATTTTCTTGCGCTATTTTTGTATGTGAATTTTGTACCCAATCCTTATACGGCCTTCATTCTAGCGGTGAGAGACATGAAAATGTATATCTTAACATCTAAAAATACCTCAGAATTTTTTTCTATGTTTGGAAATATTTTCACTTGACACATATACTGAATGGACTGTTAGCAATCATCGTATCTGTATGTTTATTTCCTCACTAGTTGGACCCGCAAAAAATTTTTGATAGTACTGTGTTAGTATTTCTGGTACATGGGATACGCGTGAGGTTAATACTCGAATTCATGAGCATTTATTTACTCCTCTGAAATCTGTGACAGTTTTGATCCAATACCTAGGGTAAGCTAGAAAACGGTTCAATTTTGTATCAAGTTGTAACCACCAGGGAATGTTTGGATGTGTTACAGCACAGGAACTTGTTGGTTTGAAGCGGCCCATAGACGATTAATTTTATTGTCAATATAATTGACAATAATGAATATTGACGATTTAATTGATCGTCTTTGGGCTTGATTGACGACCGTCAATTAATTGACTTAGTGGGCAAAAAAATGTCATCAATATATTGAGTCAATGATATTGACAATTAAATTGATCGTCTGCTTAACACGTTGACTCCGATTGTGCGGTTGCTTACGGTCTGTTTGGTTAGGCTAGAAGAAGTTTTGAAAAACCGGCTTCTCTGCTCTAATATATTTTAACCTTTTACTCAAAAATTTATTTCGGAAAAGGTAGCTAAATAGTTAATTTGTTATTTGTATATTCCGGTACGTAAATGAGCAATTTACCTTGTGGTAGTCATATGTGCCACTTCGGAGTCAAAGTGTTAAAGAGAATGCTGTCCTTGTTGGTTGTAGGTGTGGATGGAATACTCATTTTATTGCTTGTTCTTATAAATAAAATACTCATTTTTAAGTAATGGGCATAGAAAGAGTACTCATTTTTTTTAAGGGAGTACTACTTTTATAATAATTAGTGGGGTCTAATTAGTATCCTTCATTTGATGTGTATTTAAACACTCCCGTGACCTTGTGAGTCTTTAGCCGTAGACTTAGCGCGATGTGTTTTTGTACTGCTTTTCTGCTCAGCTGCATTCGAGCCAAGCAACGAAATTACCGTCTTGCCTTCGTCTTGACACTTTGACTGCGACGTGCACCACTGGTGGTACACGGAGGCAATTTTCATGATGCTGCTGACCGACCAGTAGTCACTGACTCAATTTTCATTAATATTTAATCAAAAAACTAAATGAATGCACGATCCAGTTCAAACTTGGTATTTCCCAAATAGCGTACTGCAATTGACTTTAAATTTGAGTTTGGTGTTGAACTGAATATTTAGTTACCGCAGTCAAAGTGTTAAGGTGCTCCTTGTGTCTTTGCTGTATTCGCAGGTCTGAAGATTTCCAATGAGTCACTTGAAAGTAATTCGCTGGAGTGTCATTCACGCGATGTGTTTTCCATCTTTATGCAGTCATTTAAATTTTTTCTTGTATAATCGGTTCACTCAACCGAGCTTTTTTAGGCACCTCATTCTTACAACCAGGATGATGGCGTATTTACGTTACTTAACGACCATCTTTACGCAGCGCATTGCTGGTTTATTGGGGACACGTGGTATACACTGGTATCCTAAGTGCAGCTTGGGATGAATTATCACTTATTCATGGACACTGAAGCTCCAGTGTAATCAGTTGAAGCGATTTAACCCAGTAATCTTGGGTCGTAGGTTAACAAATGTCCCTTGCCTTTTTGGTCCTTTAATTGCAGTACAAACCCCTTGCATTGCCCCCTCTGCTGTGTGGTGGCTCAAGCGAACTTTTTATGTTGGCATAAAACTTTTTACTTCTTATGTTGGCATAAAAATTTTTTACTTTTTGTGTTGGCATAAAACCTTTTACTTTAGGTTAGCATAAAAACTTTTTACTTTTATGTTGACCTATTCATGTGTTAATGTCTCTTTAATTTTGTCTCAGGAAAAGTAGGTGGTCAGACCTTTTTTTCGTGTTGATCTATTGCAATTGATACATAGCGCTGCATTTGTTACGAGCTTTGTAGGTTTGACTTCCTGAGGTGCGACAGGGAAACTGAAGCTTAGTGTGTGTATTTTCTGTTAATATAAAGTTGCATCTTTGAAATTAATTCAAATTTACAGCTAGGTAATATGTGAAATAATATTATGAATTTCGTTATTAGCATTACACTTTTGTATGCCGTTCAATCTAGTAGGCTTAGTTGATATTGGTTAAAAGCTCACTTTGTATAAATAATTCCTGCTCTTTGTATGACACAGAACAATGTATGTACAGCATACCTTACTTTCGCTGACAGTTGTGACCCAATGAACCGTAGCTTGGGAGGCTATTGCCTGTTACGACATAGGGAGACAATTGCCTACTACGAGCTAGATCCGTGGTATTTAGTCCATTTCAGTCAGCTCCCGAATGCATGCATCAGCTCAGTACTGCATTAGCACCTACCTACCATTTATGGTGATATTGGCCATGTTTCCAGCACTTGGAGTGATGTAGAGTATGGTGATGTTGGCATCATTTTCTTAATTAACCTCAACGGGCAGTTTTCAATTTCTTCAAAGTACAGTTCAGAGTTTGTTATACCCACTACCCTTACAGACACCAGTCTTTGGTGGGTGTAGTGACAAGGTTCTCATTTTCTCCGTGCATTGGCCACAGCACATCATGCGCTGTTAACTCATGTTCCTCAAGATCGCTTCAAATTGAATATGAGGGAGGGGCTGCCAAGGAACGAAGAGATTGAAATTCCATTCTGTCCACAATGAAGTGCCTGATTCCACCCGTGTCGCAGGTGTATGCGATGTACACAAACTTCGTGAAGCCAAGTTCCCGGTGCGGTTGCCAACAGCATTTTGGAACGCCACTTTTCATGCCTTCGTTTACGTAGAAGCCTTCGTAAGCTGTATGCCACGGGCCGGGGTCGACGGTGGGAGGAGGTTTTTACTTCCTAGTGGTCAGCGTGTGCCCGCCTTAAGTGCAGAGATGCATCAGAATGCTGCTGATCGCCCGAGGGGTTCTTTTCCGGCTTGAGCGGGCCTGGATAGGTGAGGGGCGACCCTCACTGAAAGAGAATCCTAAACCACTGCTTGCTTCCACGAATGAACCCTCTTCTCGACTTTCTGGTGACGACCTGGCCCCTCCTCTGCTTCCATCAGAGGAGCCTCCCATGGAAATTTCCACTGATCATTCCGCCGTTCTACCTGCGAGACAAGCACCATCACAGCTTATGGCTGAGAGTGGAGCTGGGTCCGGTATGAACCAAACAGAACTCAAACAAGTACTACATTCTGTGGCCTCAGAAGATACGCCCACGCTGTCATCGACCGCTCCCCCTGATGATGGTGGGGACAGCCATCGGGCTCATGAAGACAACAGGAATCGAAACCTAACTCAGATTCAGACGCTTGAACCTTTCCAGCCTGCCTCATCTAGAGGGCGATGGAGGAGAAATAGGAGGGTCCGAACCGGTAGTGACGCCCCTGCATACCCTCCCCTTCAACAGTGGCAGGAGACTGACTACAAAAAGTTCTTCTGCATATCATCTCCATCTAATACAAATCTGGCCACTATCAACGTCATTCGAGCAAACGATGAGATAGTGCGAACTATTGGGGGCCAGCCAAAGAATATTAATGAGACTCGTTCCGGAGGTGTGATTGTGGAGGTGGCGAATCGAATGCAGAGCCAGGCTATTGTTAATTTGAGGACCCTGGACATGAACGAAGTTGTTGTGGAGCCTCACAAAACCCTCAATCAAACTAAGGGAACCATTCACTACATGAATGCTCCAAACTTCACTCCCGATCAGATACTCGAAGGCTTGAAGCGGCACAAGGTAACGGATGTGTATCAGACGAAGAAAAGAATTGGCGGAGTTTTGATGAATCAAAATGTCTATATCTTGACTTTTGATGCCTGTCAGCTCCCAACTGAAGTCTCCATTGGTTGGACCAAGTGCTCCGTACGGGATTACGTACCCAGACCCAGACGATGCTACAAATGCCAACGTTTTGGACATGGCGCTGGGTCGTGCAGGGCGGCTGTGGGTGTTTGTTACCAGTGTGCTGGAGAAGTGCATGAGCTGCCCTGTTCTCTCCCAGCCAGATGCTCGAACTGTAGAGGTCCCCACCCAGCCTCATCTCTAAACTGCCCGACGTATAAGCAGGAACAAGAAGTTGTGGCTCTACAATGCAAGGAAAAACTATCTTTTGGAGATGCTAGAAGGCGCGTGGCAGCCCGATATGTCCGTGAGGGGGTCACGTTCGCAGATATTGCCAGGCCCATGGGCATCAGTAACGCTGTTCGAGGTGAACCCTCAGGTCCTGTTGAGGCTGCCCCTCCGAGAGGAATGGTTGTGCAACAGACCATGAGGGAGCTTGATAAAGGCCATAGACGACAGGTGAGCACAGACGACGATGGTCATGCCGAGGGTGAGGTGCTGGTGACGTCCCGAGGCCGTACCGAAACCGGCTCCCCGCCTAGGGCTGCTCCTGTAGTGGAAGGCCCAGTTGTGAGTGAGGATGTTCCTCCCGACAGTGCCACCACCACGACGCTTCCGGAGGGTAGGACTAGCCAGATTTCGTCTGTCCAAGGTAAACCACCGAAAGCTACTGCAGGTCCTAGTGCAACTGCCTCAGCTAAATCTACCACTGCTAAATTACCACCACCAAAGATGCCACCGCCTAAGGTGCCAGAAAAACTTCAAGCCATGGGAATTCCACGCAAGCGCCTCCAGAGTGGAGCGTCGCCTACCAGCACACCTCACTCAAAAGTAGCTCGCGACCAGTCGGGCGAACCCAGCATAGCCCAGAGAAAATATTCATTTGACCGTGTTAGACATGTACCCAAGAGACTCAGTGATGAGTTGCTGAAGAAGTATCCTCCTCCTCCCGGCCTTCCCTCGATACCACCACCTGATGTCGAGGTGCGAACGTGGCGCGAGGGAAGAAGGAAACCAGACGAGGCGAGACCTATCCCAACTCTGGTCAGTCAACGTGTAGCAATCACCGAATCTAGTGCACCACCTCAGAAGTAACAACTGTAACTTTTTTATCAGACTGGCTTTTACCATCATTCATTGGAATTGTCGCAGCTTGCGACGTAACTACGGTGATCTCCATGCTATCCTACTAGAACTTCAACCAGCTTGTGTACTCCTCCAGGAAACTATGCTCGGAGGCAGTGCTCCGCCCCGACTTAAGCACTACCAAGTAGAAACTTACTCTACAAACAATAATCCTCTTCCTGGAACAGGACTGGCAATCTTTGTGAGGCAGAGTTTCCCATATTACAGGCTGCCCATCAATTCACGCTTGCAGGTGATGGCTGTCCGAGTGGAGACTGCTACTGCACCGTTTACAGTATGTAATCTGTACATCCCTCCTCTTCGCATAGCTACATGTGAAGAGCTTTTGGACGTCATAAGGCAACTCCCGGAACCTTTTGTGGTGGGCGGTGATTGGAATGGGAAGCATGCTGCGTGGGGTAACAACAGCATCGATCAACAGGGCAGAGAAGTGGAACGACTCCTTGCTAGCACAGATTTGTGTCTGTTGAATACGGGAAGTATGACTCACTTCCACGTCCAAACCGGGACTACTTCCGCAATAGATATCAGTGTGTGCTCCCCGGACTGTTACCCAGATGCTCGGTGGACTGTCATGGATGACGCCCATGGAAGTGATCACTTTCCAGTGGTGGTGACTTTCCCCACCTACCTCCCTTTCAACTCGGAGCCTCACTACTTGCTTAAACGAGCTGATTGGGAAGCATTTGAGGCTCTGACAGCCTTAGAAGATGGTGGGGACCAGACCACTGTGGACGAGGCGCTAGAGAGGTTTACTAGCACTATTCGTACTGCCGCATCTATTGCTATACCCCGCTCGAAGGGAGGGAAAGTGAATCATCGAGTCCCATGGTGGAGTGACGAGTGTGCCCAGGCTAACTTTGAGCGAAAGAGGGCCTTACGCCGGTACCAACGGAGCCACAACCTTGCTGATAAGATACTCTACCAAAGAGCCAGAGCAAGAGCACAGTTAGTGAAGGATACGGCCAGGAAACAATCATGGCAACGGTACGTATCCACGTTAAACGCTGACACGCCAACTTCAAAAATATGGCAAAGAGTTCAAAAGATGAGAGGACGAAGCGGACATGCCCTACCTTGCCTCACGGACAACGGAGAGATCACCATGAACCAGGATCGCGTTGCCTCCTTGCTGGCGGAGCATTTTGCCGACGTCAGTAGCGGAAGGCACTATACACCCGGCTTCCAGATCATTAAACAGCGCCAAGAACAGTCTCACCTTAATTTTGCATCGGATGAACAGTATCCATACAATTCACCCATAACGTACCTTGAACTGTATCATGCACTTCGACAATGTAAGAATACATCCCCTGGACCAGATGGCATCCACTACAAGATGCTAAGGAAAATGCACTCATCAGCAATCACCTACCTTCTTCATTTGTATAATAAAATCTGGACAATCCATGTATATCCTACAGAATGGCAATTAGCCACAGTACTTGCCTTCTTGAAACCCAATAAACCATCCACTGAAGCATCTAGTTACCGCCCCATAGCCCTAACAAGCTGTGTAGGAAAGGTACTAGAGAAGATAATCAACGTAAGATTGATGCGCTTTCTGGAGGCCGGAGATCATCTCTCTCCAGTTCAGTTTGGGTTCAGAACTCTTCGTGGAACCACGGATGCCCTCCTGAGACTGCAGAACCATATTGTTAAAGAGCGTGCCCAAGGAAGACACACTATATGCGTCTTCTTCGATTTGCGGAAGGCTTATGACACTGCCTGGCGATACGGGATATTGGAGCAACTGCATAAGATTGGTGTACGAGGTCACATGGCAATGTATGTACGCGAGTTTCTAAGAGAACGTCGGTTTAGGGTTAGAGTGGGCACACGGTTTTCTGCTCTGATGACTCAGAACGAAGGGGTACCTCAGGGCAGCGTTATAAGCTGCACGCTCTTCCTACTTGCAATGGACGCCATCACGAAGGACCTACCAGGGCATGTTTCGTTTTCCTTGTACGTGGATGATTTCATGCTGTATGCATCCTCTAGATACCTACCCGCCCTGACTCGTCGAGTACAGGAAGCCATTAACCGCACTGGAGCCTGGGCCGACAAGCGAGGCTTCTCCTTTTCAGTTGAAAAGAGTGTGGCACTCCACGTGCAGCCCCGTCGCACTAATGAACCTACACCTGAGCTCTTTCTCGGTGATAGGTTGGTCAACGTCTCGCCCACAGCCTCCTTTCTGGGCATGTTGTTCGACAATAAACTGTCATGGAGACCTCATATACTGGCTTTAAAAGGAAGATGTTCTAAAGCTCTGAATCTCCTGAAATGCCTGTCCAGATTAACATGGGGTGCTGATCGAACAACCATGCTGCGACTTTATAGAGCCACCGTTCGTGCCAAGATTGATTATGGCTGCGTCGTCTACCAGAGTGCCAGCCCATCATGCTTATCACTCCTGGACCCAATCCATAACTCTGCTCTAAGGCTGTGTACGGGGGCCTTTCGGACATCACCGGTGATGAGCTTATTGGTGGATTGCGGTGAGCCAGCCTTGCAACTTCGTCGAACACAGCTTACTCTACAGTATGTTGTACGACTCAGACAACTACCTTTCACGGCCACGTGGAATAGCGTGATGGAGGGAGTACGGGGTCGGGTGTTGTTTCCGTATTATATCCCCTCCTCTACTGACTACGAAGCACTTGCGGAGATGGCGCAGTTGCCTTCGTTTAAAGTTGAGCGTGCCCCCACTCTGGAAGAGCCAACCTGGCAAATTCCGATTCAGACCTTCTGTCCAGGACCGCAATACCCAAAGAAAGAGATGATGACAAGATCCATTCTGCGACATATTTTCCAAGATCACCTTCACAGTGACCACGAGGGAGCTTTCCATATCTACACTGACGGTTCTAAAGCGGATGATGCAGTGGGCTGTGCTGCAGTTTCTGATGGTGGAGTGGTGGAGGAAAGACTGCTGCCTGAAACGTCAATCTACTCTGCGGAGCTGATCGCCATCCGTGCCGCACTCCGCATGATTGAGGAGCGACCTGCTTCGGGTTCTTATGTGGTGTTCTCCGATTCCAAAGCTGCCATCCAGTCACTGAGATCCTACAACTCTACGCATCCAATAATTTCTGGAATAATGTCTAGCCTTTTGCAACTTGCAAGCTCCCCAAAACTTGTAACTCTATGTTGGGTACCTGGCCATGTTGATGTGCGTGGCAACGATCGGGCAGACGAGTTAGCGCGAAATGCTGCAACCTCTGCTGCTAACCCAACAAATACCAGAGTACCCGCCCGAGATTACTACCCTATAATTAAAGCTGCATTAACCCAACTCTGGCAGCGACAGTGGGAAAATACCCTAGACAACAAGCTGCGCAAGATTAAGAACAGTGTCCGAGCCTGGCCCTCTTCAGCATGCCGGAACCGCCGCGTAGAAGTCCTCCTATGTCGACTGAGGATTGGTCACACCCGCCTCACTCATGGTCATTTAATAGAGCGTCGCCCGGCCCCTCTTTGCGATCACTGCTTGGTGCCGCTGTCGGTGCAGCATATATTGGTTGAGTGCCTCCACTTTTCCGATGTACGTTCCCGTTATTACCCTGGTTTACAGGGCGCTGACTCTGATTTCGTTCTGTGCAAGATGTTGGGAGAACCGACTCGTGGGCGTTTTAATCATTGGCGGCTTATTAGTTATCTCTCTGACTCGTCTCTTATGAACAAATTATAGTGCCTCTGTACACTGAAAACTAAGAAAAGTTTTTTATGTTTGAAGTCTTTTGGAAGATTGTAGATCAAGATACTGCAATATGGCCGGACGCGCTACGTTGAAACCTTGGGGGTTTCAGCGTGGGTAAGGCGTCCGGCCATAAATGGGTGGGCAGCTGAAACCCCCTAAGGGGTCTGGCTGCCCAGTGATTTGGATGTACTGTCGTATGTACAAAATTTCAATGGAGAGACCATTATAATCTTGAGTTGTAATTAAATCATGATCCTGTAATTTTTGATGTTCTTATAATGCTGGTGTTCACCTTGCGTGGTAAATCGGAAAAGCCTGAGACCGATTAAATTATGTGACCTTCGGTGCGATATAGTCTAAATAACTGAAGCGCTAGCAAACCTATGTTATTACTACTACTACTACTACTACTACTGTATGACAACAAGGTGCAACACAGACGAAAGGGTAGTTAGTGTGGCCTAGTATTCAATAAACATGCGTTTGTTCTATAGGAACATGCAACAATGTAGCTGCACTTCGTAGATTTACATTCTGAATGCCTCGGCCTGGAGTAGGAGAGGCTAGGAACATGCAAGTATGTAGCTGCACTTTGTGCAATGTACATTGTAGATGCAACGGCTTGGACCAGGAGAGGCTTAAAAAAGTGTGAAAATAAGGTAGTGCGCTTTTCATTAGATGCCTCACTATGAAAAGCTGCGGGAACAATTGGAAATAATCTAAGGTGAGGTCTTCTCTGAATGACTAATGATGGCTGTCATCATTTGTGAGGTGAGAATTGAAGGGGATGAGAGCTTATTGAAACTATGTCACGCTTTGCGGTCGTTGCTCTGCCGTGCTTCTTCTTCACATGTGTGGAAACATCAAGTGACAAAGATTGTCAATTGTCGTGTTTATATTTATTCATAATTTGCATAAGAATATATTTCTCACTTGCAGGATTTTAACTTTTGTTTTAATTCATCAACTTCTTTCAATTTGCGCAGGATGTGGAGGGAACACCTTGTGCATAGATTCATCGTTTCCTTAATTTCATGCTAAATTGTGCTTACCATCTTTCCCTCTTAAGAACACCTTGGTTGTAGTTAGTGTGACTTGAACTAGCCCATAATCTAAGCTGATCCATCAAGTTTCCTCTTTATATCCTGTGTCAACAAAAATTTTGATCCCGAAAAATGAACTACGAGTTATTATATCGCTCATTAATAAATATTTTGGGATCAATTTCGCTACAATGTTTACGGGTTTATTGAAAATGCGTTGTTTCTACATGCAGAGCAATTTTTTGATATTTCTTAATTCCTAAATAATTGTACGGAGCATACGTGGGAATAGTTACGTGGCTCTGTGAATTGTGTACAACATATGCATACTTATAAAATATTTCCGTAATACTGCCCGCATCGGTCCTAAGCTGACCCGAAACTCTCCCAGAGGCAGGTCAACGGGCAGCAAGTCATTTTGTACCGAAAGAATTATTCAGGTGATATTTGCATGTGGTGAGCATTGAAGGCAGTCTGTAACTCACAACGGCGCTCGTGACGCAAGTTGTACGACAAGCCTCCGTATCGTCCTACTTTCCAGTACTGTTACTTGTGCTGCTGACCTTGTCCGTTCTTATTAGTCCCTACGCTCGCCAGAGTACAGCTGTCCTGCTCAAAACATGTGTTATGTTCGTTTTGATAGTCTTTTTTTTTATATCGCGTGTCACAGTAAAGGGCCGTCTACACTAGGGGACATTTTGGCCGTGAGGCGCGACACGTGTATACGAGGCTCGCCACTGAGGCTCATATTTGTGTGTGTATACGAAGTTCCCTATTCGCTATGATCGAATTTGTGAGGTGCGACACTCAAGAGCCTCGCAACTATCGTGGCGAATAGGGAACTTCGTATATACACTCGCAAATATGAGCCTCAGTAATGAGCCTCGTATACACGTGTCGCGCCTCACGGCCGAAATGTCCCCTAGTGTAAACAGCCTTTAAAGCCTCAAAAACGTGCCGATGTGCGTCATCATTACTCATCAAAACTGTACCATTGGGCGTTTTGACGAAGGAACTCCTCAAAACCGTGCTCGTTGTGCGTATTGACAGTTATCTCCGAAAAATCCAATGCAATATCTGCCCATAGTTACTGCTGGAAATATAGTATTGGCTGTTCACCTTCAAAACAGGTTGTGTGTGATACATTAATCTTCAAAACACTCGTCAAGTATCTTGTCACAGATATCCTGAAAAAAAAACGTTCATCTGTTTATGCCTTTAGTGAGCGCGTTTTGCCACTGTTATACAAAATAAGCATTGTGCGTCTTGATCTTATCACTCGAAAAACGTGGTATGTGTTTTGACTTAGTTACCCCTTAACGCAGTTATTTCTGTGAAAACGCGTTTATGTGATTTCAAGATTATTTCTCAGAAAACACGTTATAGTGTGTGTCTTAACTCGAGTTAAGAAAAAATACTGTTATGGATCTCGACAATAGCTGTCCCTCAAAAAACATGTTGTGTCTTGGCAGTTGTTTTCGATAAATGAGCTAAATGTGTACCGTGGCACAGTTATCCTATGATAAATGCGCGCAGATGTTCGTGGTGGTGTCCGTCACGTGGTTTTCGAGAACATTTTGTGATCTCTCTCTGTATTGAACCTAGAGTCGTGTAGCCGAGGTCGTTACGCAGCCACGTCCGTAGAGCACCCCGTTCTTCCGACGCAATCGAGGCGTTACTGTTATTCAGCTGAAAGCGAGTTGTAGAATAGCGTCACGTGACGTAGCTTAGATGACAACCGAGCAATAGGTGCTGCAATAATCTGTTCCGTGTAGTTCCAAATAGACCTGGGGCCCGCTTTTCGAACAACTTACGTCGTCGGAGCTGTACTGCTAACTGAGGTAGTCCTTGTGTCGTGTTGGTTAGGCTGCGTGATGTTTATTGTGGCCTCAAATTTTTTGCATACTAAATTGGGTGCTGACATGTGGCTGCCTTGCAATGTTGCCTGATGCGAAGTACTCAAATTTTATTCGAATCATCTTCAAGGTTGAAGATTTTAGACGGGAAACTCAGCACTTGAGAATAGTCAAACCCAGAGAAAAATCTGTGCTAGCTGTACTGCTTTGACGATGTATCGAGTTCAAAAATCGGGCCCCTGATGACCGTGTATGTGTTGCATGTGTAGTGTAGGCAGGCACGTTCCTGGCCCTGTCACCAGTTGCGTGGTACAAATATGTCCCGACTTTCGTGCGCTTCTGCCTCAGTTTCTTGCGCATTGGAGGACTCAGATCTGATAAAAGTCCTTGTTCGCTTTATGAAATTAGGAATGTTACAAATTTTGAGAAGGTATTTTATGGAACTTGTCGATCTGTTCTATTTTAGCATTGTGTATTCATGTATCTTGTTTGTTTTTATACCATCGCGTTGCGCATTATTTTTTTTAGGAAATTAAGTCGTAAATTTAGATTGTATCTTTTTATGATATTTTACCTTGCATATTCACTTTTTATGAAATTGTTCTCAGAGTAATTTTTTATCATAATTGTCATTGATGTTTATTTTACGTAAAGTTTAATTTGATTTCACTTTGTTCACTGCAATCACGTCGTAAATTAAACTGAAATCGCCCCTTCGAAGTTATATATTGGCAGTTGAATTCGCTGGATCTCGTCATCCAGAAGACTTCGTTGAGAATTGTCTTTATATTATAGTTGTCACCGCTGAAAAGTAAGCGTTGTTTTGGTGGTGAGCCCGTGGACCTTTCAGTGCTTTATGCAGTGAATTAGAGACGCCTTCCTGGTTATCTGAGCGTACCCGGAAGTAATTTCATTTGCTGTGCGTGAAGGATTTATCGTCTCGCGAAATTTATTCCGGGCATGAATAGCTATTTATAAGTATTCAGAATACAAACTCATTTCAGCAAATACTCAGAAAAAATACTCAATTTCGCAATACTAAGTGTATTTGATTTGCTCAACTAATATTCAGGCTGGGGACTTTATGCGTAGAAGAAAATCCAGAATTTCTGTGTACAAGCAGTCTAACCTCGTCAGGTTGCACTAAAAACTTGTGTTCATGAGAGGTAGTCGTCGATTCTCACCGCAAAATATGCCTCATTTCTTTAAGAGTTCAACCGAAGTGTTGAGCAGTTAATTTTGTTGAAATAACTTTCACTTTCCAGGAGTTGAATTGGCATTCGTTTTTACGGTTAGGATCGTAATTTTCGTTTTTTCATTCGTTGGCTGTGTCCTTGGAGATCTTGCCGAGCTTTACCTTAATTTAGTGAGAACTGTGATTGATTTCAGTTATCAGAATAACGAAGCTCTCCTCTTTAAGTTGTGTTACAGAATATGTAATCTGAGGGCTACTGAGTTGATTTTAACTGCAGCAAACGAACGCTATGGGTTTCACTACATTTAAGTGTTAATCATTGCATGTTTTATATTTTCGAATATTTTAGTTTTGCTTTCCTTTTAGTTTGTTCCCTGTTATGAAGCAAGTTCTTGTACATCGCACGAAGCGATTTCTCTCACAAGGTGAAATTTCGATTGTGCTAATGAATTCCAGGGGTGGTTCAATGAGGCGGTCCCCTCAGGGGGATACAGGTATTGTATCTATGGGAATTAGCGCTCCCTGGGGATCTTTGTGAGGGCCCGAGCTAAAGGTTAGGTAGGCTTCCTTTTTGTTGAAACAGAATAGGTTTTTGTTTTGTTACGGACCATCTTTTTTCGGTTCACTGCTGTCCTGTTTTTCAGCACCTACTACTTTCTTCTTCAACTTTTTCTTGTTTCATGAACTTCTTTCTTAGCTTCCTGTTTCTGGGCACCTTGTGCATAGATTCCGCGTTCCCTCAACTCCATACTAAATGGTGCCTTCCTCCTTCCTCTCTTAGAACATCTTTATCGTGCAATTAAGAGAGGCTAAAACTTTCTAAAATAATAATGTATATAATAAGCTTATGTGGGACACTGGGCCTTAGAAATCAATCCTTTTATAACAGTGGGCCATTGAAATTAGCCTTTGTAGAGTCGAGGCTGTTGATATTTGCCAGTTTGGTACAGTGGGATCTTAAAATGAGCCGTTGTGACGCAGTTGGTGTTTAAAATTAGCTTGTGTGCCTCAGTGGGTCATTTAAATTAGCCGCTGTAGTGAAATGGACCTTGAATTTAATTCGGCTTGGTTTAGTAACGTAGCGAACTATTAAAACCGAGACGCCCAAATTTCCAGACCTTTAACTCCACTGAGTTTCTTTGTGATAGGTATCGCAAAGTTAGCAGAAACTGTTGTAAACATAGCGGAAACTGTTCCTAGCTTAGCAGAAACTGTTCCAAACATAGCGGAAACTGTTCCTAGCTTAGCAGAAACTGTTCCAAACATAGCGGAAACTGTTCCTAGCTTAGCAGAAACTGTTCCAAACATAGCGGAAACTGTTCCTAGCTTAGCAGAAACTGTTCCAAACATAGCGGAAACTGTTCCTAGCTTAGCAGAAACTGTTCCAAACATGGCGGGAACTGTTCCTAGCTTAGTAGAAACTGTTTCAAACATAGCGGAAACTGTTCCTAGCTTAGCAGGAACTGTTCCTAGCTAAACGGAAACGGTTCCTAGCTTACAGAAATGGAGGCCAAACCTCGAATGAAGCAATAATAAACCAATAGCCTTTATGGCGCAGTGAGCAACATGGATGCGTCCACGCTGCACCATAGCAAGCCTGCGTGAAAGAAGGAGCGTTGATCGACTCGCCTATGGATGCTAATAATGATTTTGACGATATATTGAATTAATTCCCAATGTACTTCATTGCTTTACGCTGAGGCTTTTCGTGAATGTTTTAATTTATTTTCTAAGGTGTTTACCATAAAAAGAAACATAGCTTACTCTGTTGTGCGCATAGGTGATTATTTTATTGTCATCCATTTCTGTATTTGCTCTTTTTTATTTGCATAACTGAATACTTCATTGCAATTTATCGTTTTGGCCTTATCTGTTACTTTTATGATCATTCACGTGTTTAAATTATAATCTTACATTATACCTCTGTGAATTGAAATCCAAATCAAGTTAGTATGACCACAAATACTTATTTTGTGATCTTATACTTATGATAGTTTGATCATCGGTTATAGTACACTGGTCATATAGAGCTGTTCATGACAAACTTATTGCAGGAAATTCCCCCAAATAACTGGCCAGTAGGCAAAGCGTGTCGTATTTGTCAACACGTCCTCTGTTTTTGGTGCCGGAAAATGTGACGTATTTTTGTACATCAATCTTTATTAATTCCACGTGTTCAGAGACGAGACGCTGTCTTGCAGGGACCTCTTGATAATATGAGCTCAGGTGTAACGTATTCCATTTATTGGTACATCGTTCGTAAGCATTCCGTAGTACAATTTTTATGTGTTTTAGTGCATGGGTATGCTAAAAACTGGTCGGAAATAAGGAGTTACGACTCGAACAGTAGTAGTTATTTCTTATTTCTGAATTTGAAAATACGAGCTATTTCATCAGAAAATCAATTTTTTTGTGAGCCGTCTTGTACAAATCAGGAAGGATGTCAACTCTGATAATCCGCCTATCATAAGTTTGTGTGCACTTTTTCGTTAAAATGTTAGATTGTTTCTCGTGACTCGGAGTGATAGAATTTTCCAAGCGACTCGAGACGATACTTCAATTTACCCTTTTAGTTTAAAAACGAATCTTGTATTAATTCAATACTGAAAGCATATGTTGATCAATATTGTTTAAAACAGAGCAACATTTATTACACTATGTAACGTGAGCCAGTCAATGGTATTGATCTTGCCAAAAGAGGTACAAAAGTTCTGAGAGCGCTTCAAAGAAGTGTCCTCTCACGATGTGTTCAAGTAGAATAGAGTTGACGCACAGACACCGAAAACCTTAT
This sequence comes from Morinoia aosen, assembly GCA_030386875.1. Lineage (NCBI taxonomy): Eukaryota > Metazoa > Arthropoda > Malacostraca > Amphipoda > Talitridae > Morinoia > Morinoia aosen. The sequence goes on from CM059574.1 coordinate 43,258,679, forward strand.
TTTTCGCAGCTGATTAGTCAATGAAAAGGAGAAAACCGCAGTGGAAACACTGTACCACATCGGATGAATGAGAGTGTTGCATTATTGCAGCGTATGGACTGGTGTTGCAGTGTTGGGCTGGTGCTGCACTGTTCTAGTGTATGTTCGGGTGCTAAAATATCACTGAGCGATTTTGTGCCACACTGTGACTGCTCTTACTGAGTGTTAACTCGAGTGGAAATAACATCTCGCTGCAGGGTTTGCTGCGGTTGCCACCACTTTCCCCCTCAGGGGGATACAGCTATTGTATCTATGGGAATTAGCGCTCCCAGGGGGACTATGTGAGGGCCCGAGCCAAAGGTTAGGTAGGCTTCCTTTTTGTTGAAATAGAATAGGTTTTTGTTTTGTTGAGGACCATCTTTTTTTGGTTCACCGCTGTCCTGTTTTTCAGCACCTACTACTTTCTTCTTCAACTTTTTCTTGTTTCATGAACTTCTTTCTCATCTTACTGTGTCTATGCCCTTTCTGCATAGATTCTGCGTTCCCTTAACTCCATACTAAATGGTGCCTTCTTCCTTCCTCTCTTTGGATCTCATTTGTTGAGGATAGGGAGGCTTAAACTAACTAATAATCTAATCTGCCACCACTTTCTTTCAGGGTGAAGGCATGCCTTCTATAATTGTGCGAGAGCCGTGTGAGTTGGAGCGTGCCGTCTGTTCCATGTCCGGAGAGACGCACAGTTACCAAATTGGCATTTTTTAGGGCAAAAATTTTCAAGTTTTTTTTATCAAATTAACGACCATGTTGATCACTCAGCATCTGCCAACCCAGATGCCGAATGCTGGAAGGTCATTATAGTCGAATTTCATTAATATCAGCTATGAGTTTTGTTTAGAAAAAGGGTAATTTGATTGTTGTGGAGAAAAGTGCGCAGGGCTTCACAATTTTGGGCTTCTTGCAGATATAATTTGTGCAGTTTGGGGTAATTATAAAGTCGGTATACCAACGTAGTGTTCACGTTGTGATATACAGACGATCCTCGAATTATGAATCATCTTGTGCGAACCTCATAAGGGTAAAAATTAGGGCCAGTTATTATTACTACTTGACAGGCCATCTTATGAGTTCAATAATTGTGACTTATTCTTCAGCCGTGCAAGATTATACGTATAACTTTAAGAACTTACCTACATTAATACTGTTTCACGTGTTCCCTTGTCTCACGAATGAGTCTTTGCCCTGTAAGTTACTACACTTGTATCAATCTTTATTTCAGTCAGTCTGTTTTGTTACATGAGACTTTGATTTTTGCGCGTGAATTTATGGTAATATTTGTTATTTTTTCATGGGTTGATTGCCAGACTAAGATCTCAGTGGCTGTTCTTTCATTATATTCAGTCCCTTTGTACGAGGTATTATTATTTCTTAGCCTTCTGTAGGACTTTAGTGCTCTCTACAGGTAGGTTCGGAACTCATGTGGACTGACTAGTTCGTGGAATTAACCATTTTTGCCGAGTCTTATTTGACTTAACTTATTAAATGAGCCCCTCCTAATTGACGAGCCTTTTGTTTTATCAAAATTTTGAGAGTGCTAAGTCTATGATGTTGTGACTGATATTACTCCAGCTACTTGCTATTACGATAAAATAAATAAAAATGCATTCTAGCTTGTAAAGAAGTTCATACCAAAGACATAACACTGATAATTGTGTTTATTAAGTTCGTTTTAGTTTTATATCTCTTATGTTATTATGCACTTATTATATTACTGGTTATTTGTTCACCAACTCATGACACAATTTCCATAGCACAGTCGCCTTTAAATGTTTTATGTTGTTGACTCCGGTTACATATTTTATTAGAAATTAACCTTAAGTGTAGAATTCTATTGCAATTTTTCATTGGGTGTTGTTTTAAGCCTCTGAACACCGAGACAACTGGTTCAATTCTATAATTTGCGTGGCACGTTTCACTTGTCCAATAGTTTTCAGTGAAATGTTTCCCATGCAACTGTTTTAGTTATTGCATACGGTGATGGAGAATAGAAACTATTATTTATAAATTTGTCCACAGTGAACGTTCACGACAGGTAAAATTCACCGCCAATTTGTTACCGTATTCTGAGAAGTTACTGGTACAGAACCTTCGAAAATTGTGCATTCTAACTGTTAGTTACGTTACAGATTCATGGTTAAAATGTTATTTTTAATCATTCAAACTGTGATCTCATCCCAAAATATTCTGATGTGTAGCTCTTATTATTCTGCTTGACGTTTTAGGACGGAACGCAGTTACCGTATTGTTACATTTCTATGATGCAACCCAGAGGTATTCTATTTTCTCCAGCATAGATTGGGTCCCCAGCCCATCTTACTTATACCGCTCTGACTACAGAGCGCTCGTTGCAGAATTCTGTTGTGGGTTTAATTTTGTTGTTGGACTATAAATTTCTCTATTCTTTTTCTATGTAGTTTTGGGTAGATGAACGTTTTTTTGAACTAACTTTCTCCAAAATTGTTTTTTGTTTGCCGATTTATAGCCTTCAATTTACCCGTTTTGCTCAGCTGCTCCCTGCCTCTGTTGCAACCCGTCAAGCGAACGCGGTACCTAAAACTTATATATGATTAGGATACTCAAAGTCAACAAATTTGCTAAAACTACTTGAATATGCTCGAAAGGGGGAAATGCATTATGTTTTTGGATAAAGCAAGTTCTGGCTGTGTCTCTAGCATGCATTGTTAGCAGCCAGTGGAGTTTTTGCATCTGCGCAACAGTTCATGTCTTTCTTAACGCGTTGACTGCGTTCTCGCGGTTGGTCAGGGTGTAAGTATCAGAAGTGGGAAATTGACTTGACTGCTCGAATACATTTATATTCTATCGTAAGAAATATGAAAAATTGGACGATAACATTGTACTTCGGGTCGCGAAACGGATGAATGGTATTATTAATTTGTACCAGTACGTGCACAAGCAATTTACCGAGTGGTGCCCATATGCCTCCATACGCAGTCAACGCGTTCAGAAACGTATAACTAAAGTAGCCTGAAACGTTTTTTTGTTATGGTTTTTGGTTGCGTACATTTTGTTTTTTCGGATTCAAAGGGCGATTAGTTGTCAATTTCTGGACGATCTTTTTTGGATGGATTGTCTAACGTCGAACGTTTCTCGAATGACATGTACTAAAGATATGATCCGCTCTCTTTTAGATTAGTCTGTGAGCATCATTCAGTAAAAATCTGATTTCATTTTGAATTCCGAACAGATTTGACATTCCTTTTTTCGTCCATTGCTCTTTTCGGACACTTGGCTATGCACGTGTCGACTGAACCCAAATGGTTGATGTTTCTGATGAGCGTTTGTAACAGTTGTTTCTAATAAAACTATTCACCTGATCTTAGTGTATCACTATTTATGTGTACAGTTACGCCTCAAGCCATTTGTGGAGGTTGAAAGATTAAAGTATTAAGAGGCAGAGGATTTTGCGGAAGATGAATATGGGTTTCCTTGAGATTAACCTTCTTAGGGTTAGCTTGGACTCAGCACAAAATTTGAAATAGAAACTTCAACACTTACTTTCTATTCAACTAATTCAGTGCAACTGTACCATATCACATTACTAACCCTAACAGTCTTCCATCCAACTGAGATGCACATCAAAATTTCGAGGATATTATGATCAAGTAACTGTTACAGCAGAAAAGATTTATTAACAACAGGTCTCTGACCGAGGAACAAGTCACCAATGTGACATGGGGATGCATTTCTCCAGCATTATCTTTATCGTCGATCTTGGGCCTCACTTCTGGTCTGACGTCCAAAGGGTAGGGTGACGAACAAGTTGCCAACCATGCACCGCCGCCGCTCTAGAAGACTTTCTCAGTTGAACCGAAATTTAATCCGCTAACGAGACATGTGGTTGAGCCCTAAAATGTTCAGGCCCTGCACAACGAGAAAAGTGCATGAAATTTGTAATATTACTCATTACACTCAAAGTATTTTCGGACAGTCAATAATTACCCCTTTTTAGGAAACCTACATTCATGAGTTTAAAATGTTACCCACAAATTTAAGCTCATAAATCCACGAATAATGAACTGCAAACCCAACGAAAGATACCCAAAGTTTAAAAACAACTTATAACTTCAAATTCATTAAACTTGGCAGAAATAACAAAGTTTTGAACAGTGCTTGAGAGTAACTCATCGTTAACACTGACTGCAGCAGGTAAAACCTAAGTTTAATATTCTATTCGAAGTCAATTGTAGCAATGTTGAAAGTACCGAACATTAACAGGATGTTTTCATTTAGTTGTATTCAAGTAGGTTTAAAAATTGATTTTGTGTCTACTTTTTGGTTAGCAGAACAATGAAAATTCCCTCAGTGACCAAAGACGGCTAGCGTCGCAGCCCAAGTGTGACAGACGACCCGCGCACTCACGGTGAGCACCGCAGCCCGCGCCACGGACGCTGTACTCGCTGCCACACTCTGCAGTCTGGCGCTCGCGTCCTCGCAGCTTTCGAGCTCTCGCACGCGGCGGTGAAGGAACTCCCAAGTGTCCTGTGGGGTGACGGTGAGCGAGGGCACTTTAGCTGGCCAATGTTCATTTTCAACTTCCATAAATTGTCAGGTGTCATCTTTTAAAAACAACCTTAATTCAGAATTCATTGCTAATCAAATTTTTACCCTAAAGCATTTTTTGGAAAGTTCACTGCCGAGTGGCAGTTCATCATTCTGATGTCGAGGATAACCTGATGTCAGTGCCAGTTCAATGATGGTGGTTGTAATCCCTCTAATATGAGGAAAGAAAAATTAGACATTGAAGGTTTACTCTTTTGAACATTTTATGAGCGTCAAGTTAATTCCTCCTCGGTAGAAATGGCGAGGATGCAAGAGGCAATACATTTGGTGCTCAACCTCTACTGGTTGGTGAAAAAATTTGCATTGAGTATTGAATCGATTGAGCTATGAAGCCCCCCTTGTATTGAGATATTTCTGTGCAATAGAAGTAATATTCCTCGTATTCTTAAACACAGGCCTGAGAAAAGAATATGAAATATAATACAAACTGCCGAAAATTAAGTTTTACCTTATATTCTGGTGACTGATCTTGTAGCAAACTGAGCTCTGTCATTTTATACACAGCACCGACTGCCGCACGGGAAGTGTACCAGCTCGCCTGAGGAATAGAATTTACAATTATGCAAAACTAAAAGTGAAATTGAAATACTACTGATAAAAATCCCATTGACTCGTGAATTCTGACAATTGTAATGAAGGAATAACCGTTTAGATATATTGAGAGAGTAATACTGAAAAATTATGCAGAGTTGACTAGAAAAGTTGGACAAAGAAAACTTTTCTCTTACTCGAGTAAAAGGAAAGGTAGCTAAGCAATAAAAACGTGTTGCCTTGTATTAATCAAAGAGAGCAAAATTTCTAACCTCCTTGCATTGTAAAGCACAGGAACAAACATCATTCTGGAGATCAATGAGCACAGACTAGTCTCACTGCACAAAAGAACACCCACGTCTGGACTAGTGTAGCCAGTGTAGTGGCAGATGTGGTCAGCAAGCTGTGCGGTGGCGCGCAGAGAGGCAGCGACGTGGGTCGGTGAGAGCGCTACTGCAGCCATGCCCTTGGTGTACACGGGGAAGTAGGGCAGCAGCAGCTCTAGACGGTACCTCAGTGCTGCCTCTACCACGGCGCTCGTGCTATCTGTGCTGTGGGTGTGGTGCTCTACAACTTACTAGTTTATGCATTCAAACTAAAAGTAAATCATTAATAAGCAGAGAGGCCTAAACTCTCTTATAATCTAATCACAAATAAAACATTTCTGTGGAAATTTCTAGTCAAAGAAAGAATTTTGCATATTAATTGTGCACTTGAGATGCCACTTTTTCATGCAGAATTTTGCACAACACATCTTCACCATGCATGGCAGAAATCGATTCCTAGATATCAAAATCCAAAAACTTCAACACAGCAGGCTCTTCACAATCACTATTCAATGCATACCGGCCCTCTTTCTCAAGCTTGGACAGATGAATAAGTCGTCGTTCGAGCTGCTCATTGAGTCGCTGCTGCAGCCAGCAGAAGAGCTCGGCACCTCCCCCCTCTACCAGTCCGTGTGCCATGGCCGAGTAACCCAGGCTCTCCGCACCTGGTCCGACACACTCGTTTTTTCACATTCTGAACTCAATTACTGAAGTTGAACAAGTTACAATTATTCAAGAATTCAATGCACTGATTGAATAATTGTTGATGAATAACAAGCAGTCAGGAACACTTGGTTAGTCAAGTATGAACTCATGTTAGAGGCTGAGCAATCCAAATTATTCAGGGATTTTTCTGTAATAGAATACACTGTATTTGACAGATGCAGGCAGTGTGACATTTCTACATCAGCAATTATTACAAGAAATTATTCTGCAATTATTACACGAGGGGAGATGAAAGCATTAAGGAACATAAAAAACTCGACAACAAAAACTATGAAAAAGCAGAATATATGACACAAGATCACTCTGAAAAAAAAATTCAGCCAGTACCCACTACTTATTGATAAAATTTGAGTCAAAGTACCAAGCCTTTTCCTCATTTTTTATGATGAAACAATGAACCACACAACTGCTGCAATGGTAAATGAGAAACTTTGGCTTTTGGTGGCCAACATTCCAGTGGCAACTAATGCATATGCATTAAAATGACTTCAGGTCAACAATAGATAAAATCATTTTTCAACATCCAAATAAAGTTAGCTTGAACTGAGCAAGGGAACACATGATTAAATATCCTTGCTCAATCGTTCAAAAGAAAATGAGCACTTTACCCTAGCCACTAGCATGCATTGGTAAATGTAAACTGATTTTATTATTAAGCATAATGGAACATGCATTTTTAAAGCATGATGCCCTCCCAGCAACGCCAATAAGAGACAAAATGTTAGAGTCATTACCCACCTTTGGCAATAGCTTCTTCCGTCCAGCCAAGTTCATTAACAAACTGAAGAGCAGCATCCAGAACTGCTTCTCGTATGTCATCTACGCTGCTGTAAGTCTCCTCACTATCACTCTGTTCTGACCCCTCTTTGTCACTGCTGTCACTGCTTGAGCTTTCATTTGTTGAAGCAGTAGTAACATTGAAATTACGTACAGTCCTATAGCATGTAGCACTACAAGTGGAGGTGAATGCACCAGTGAAAGGAATTTTATTTAGAAATATGCGTGATGTGATGGGTAAATGTTGAACACAAGTTGTATGCAGTGCATTCAAAGCTGAAATTTTACAAAGATTGGCCTGCAGAGCTGCTCTCCTGAGTAGCTGTACTGAGCTGAGAACTTGCAATCCCATTATAGAATTTTATGATCAAGCACTATCAATCTGGATATAACTGGCCAGATAAAACAAAAGATGATCATCAGTGGGTATCTCATATTCCATCAGGAACTAAGTATGTATAACATGAAATGCAAGGAGAGAGTTCTATCATATGCTTCAAAAATTTAAACAAACTTCATCATTTTTCCTTGTTGTTGCTTCTTAATCAAAGATCTTCAAGGAGATATTTTCAGGAAGTGAAAAGATACTTTCTTGGATTAAAAACCAATGAATTTGATAGACTTTAATTGTAAAATTTTCATTTAAATTTTTCAAGACTAGTTCAAGACTTCCTACCATAACAATGGCAATCATTAGAGAGCAGAGAGGAAGCATCATTAACACTTTGACAGTAACAGGCGCCACCGGTGGTACACGAAGGTAATTTTTGTAATGATGCTGACCGGCCAGTAGTTGCCAACTCAATTTTCATAAATATTTAATCAAAGCTAAATGAAGGCACGACCCTGTTCATGTTCGATATTTTCCAAATAGCTTACTACAATTGACATTAAATTTGAGTTTGGTGTTAAACTTAATATTTAGTAGTTGCAGTCAAAGTGTTAATTATGGACTGTAGAAATAGGGGAATCTACACACATAGTTCTCACACAGGAAAAACTGCATATAGAACTAACAAAGTAAAAAAAGAAAAGGTATGGCAAAGGCTTGAAAACTGAAAGTTATGTAGAAATAGAAGATTGAAGTCCTAAAACAGTATCTTTAGCAGAAGTAACTTTATAATACCCTTGCTGTGGTTGAAGTTTTTACATAACATTAATCTGAACCAAGATATTTTTCCTAGTTTTAACGAAATAACACAAAAAAGATTGATGTTGCCATTTAGAGCCTTAAAATATATCTGACAAATGTATAAGCATTTCAGAAGGGGTTCTATGCAATAACTGAGATAATCTTGAACAACACGCAGCTCTCACATACAGATGACACTGATGAGAAGCCATGAATGCTCGAGTTGCAATGAAAAACTTCCTGAATATGAAGCAGCTATGCATGGCTTCAAAAACATGTCAAATGCTTTCAAAGGACTTCAAAATAAGACTTTGAACATGATCAATTTTAGCACTCATCAGTCACTTGCTAGGGGCACCCCTGAGGATTGCTAGGTCCCCAAGATACGCAAGCTAAAACAAGCATGGTGCGTATCCCCCTGGGGGTATTTGAAAAGATAATGTCTAGCAAGAGAGCAACATATATTTACTTCATCACTGAGCACACTCATTATTCAATAACATGAGACATTTATTTTCTATGAAGCACTTTATTTTGACATTAGAATCAACAGATTTGACATACAATATAGAGTAACAGGTTTTATTTATGCTTAGTGATAATCTAGTCTCTAAATTCTTCATACTTTAATGCTTGATGAAAGCTTCCAAATTGCTGGAGACCCTGAAAGAAATGCAAGTCTAAATTCATTATTATTCCATTTTGAAACATAATCATCGCTGTAGTATTAAAAAAAATAGATAGCTCGCATTGACCCTTAATTTTTAAAACAAAATGGCACAACCAATATGGTACAGAACTTGATAGTTCCAAAGGCTCAAGTCTGCCATGATTTGACCTTTAATGAAAAGTAATACCTACCTCATGCTCAATAAAACCAAGGTATATTAGCAGGTAATTAATTTAAATAAACGAAGAAATGAGAATTGGACAAGTTGTTAGAAATCCATAACTTGAATCATTGCAGAAGGGCTTGAATAACTTCAGGAAGTGGACGATAACATACCCACCCAATAGTATCAGCAGACCAAAAACTAGCACATGAAACCAGAGCAGGACTGTAAAACTGGTTCATGTGTAGAGTAACTGGTAGAGTAAGTTGTGCAGCTACAAATTTATCTTTGATAATAGCAAGAATTGAAGATACATTGATCACAGTGTTAGGTAAGCAGTATTTAAATAATGAATACAAATTTCAATATAATGAGACAATATTAAAAGAACGTTAGTCAACAAGACACTTATTGGTATTGATGATAGAAAAAATTCCTTAGTTGCTTTCAGTAACAGCATATAAAGATGTTTTATGTAGAAAATAAAATATGCATATGTGATAGGTAAATAGAAAAGTACAATAAACTAGTGAGAGATTTTTTATTGAACAGCATTTTACAACACAATACTTATAATTTATGCTGGAGATAAACTTAGACACTAATTTTCCATGTAGATACAAAATAGTTTTTTATTCACCAGTTCATTAATCTACTTATGCAAATATTACCTTGAACTCCAACAAATAAATCTTTGAAGTCAAATGGTAGATAATATCAACCAAATTCACAACTCACAGTAAAATTCACTCAGTACATTGATTCATATTTTTGTAAACTATATATGAGCATAACTTGAGTGAAATTTGAATTATCAAACTACCCCTTGTCATCAATTAACATCAACAATGAAATTTTATTGAAACTTGTGAAACATGAGATAATACTTCCTTTTATGAACGTAAACTCTGTAAAATTGGCATGGGATGCAATACAGTTGCACATGGTATATGTCTTAAATATTTAATTTAGTTCAAAATATCACAAAAGAAGGTCTTGAAATAATCTCTCATTAAGCATTTGTTTAAAACCCACATCAAATAGAAACCTAAGTTAGAAAAAATAATCCTACAGTAACAAGATAAAATTTCTGAAATCATCAGAAAACTTACTGAAAATAATACAATAACAAAATGTTTCCTCTGTCGTAGCAACGGTAAGAAAATTTCAGCAATACTGAATACCTCAACCCACAGATCAGCTTCTCATCTGAGGTATGATAAAAAATAAAATAGAAAAAGAAAGCCTAACAAAAAATTAATTTCAATACATTAGACTCAAACTATTGTCATGATTACTTGAACATAAGCCCAAGGAATGATAATTGCATTAGATTATCAATTTCATCAAGGTTTGCAGACATGGATACTTTTGGTATACTTCTCAGCCATAGGCTCAGCAATGACACCTGTCACAGAAAACAACACAGCCTTCAAGAGTATCATTTGGAATAATCCCATGATTACATAATTCCTGATAGTTCTTACACACACAGGTGTAAACTAGATAACTATTTATTAAAACCAAAAATGTTATTTTTCTGTAAGAATATATCACCAGTAACATAGGAGGTAACAGACTCATGTGACAAGCAAGCATTCCCTTAAATAGCAACAGCAACATGAAATATTTTTGTGACACAAAATGACCAAGGTGATTGTACATGAGATATGAACAAGAAAGTTTTAACATGCTAATTATTTTTGATGAGCATTTTCAGTTGATCTGCAGCATTAGTGACTTGGGCCAGCACGCAGCTGATCATGTCAAAGCGTGACAGAGAGAGGCGCATCACTTCAATTTTCTGCTCATCTGAGAATCCTGGCATGAGGCTACCCCCAGCATACAGGTCTACATCAAGACCATCATCTCCAGGGTCAGCACCAGACTCCAGCAACTTTAACTTGAGCTCATAATGCTCTCGGGATAGCTGCAAACCCTTTGACAGGGGTAATAAAAACTCTTCCTCTATGTGCTGTAAATGTTTGGGCATCTCTGACTTTGTAAATGACAACCCTGCTTCAACAGCTTGAAGGGAAGAACTGTTTTTTCCTTGAACTTTATGTTCATTTTTAAGGATGTTCCCTTCAATTTCCTTAGTGCCTCGTATGAATAAAAATATCAAAAGATTGAGAGAAGCAAGAATTTTGTCACTCAAATCTAACATATCTGTTGTCTCACCATCTGGTAATTTACAAGCTGCATACACTAACTTCCACATGGAGCTTCCTACAAAGTTATGAGAATCTCCTTGGGCTGTTTTTTGAAAGGCATTATAAATATTTTGCTTAATTTCAGTAATGGTGAAACCCAGAAGTCCAGCATGTTGAACGGAGTGCAGAAGATACTCAAAAAGTCTGTAGCGGCCACTGTACTCAAAAGTTTTCACAAAGTCACGAAAGACATCAAAGGCATACATTCTGATTTCCTTGTTGTCTGTCATTGTGAGCACCACAGTTAGGAGTTTCACATACTCATAATGGCAAGGGAAGTCAAGTGAAGATGCAGGCAGAGTCTGCTCATCTATACGGGACACCAATGACTTGGCTAATAGGAGACCTTTGTGGATAGCTAGATGCTCAGTAGATGATAAAAGTGCACACAATAAAGGGAGGCAGTGCCTAAAGATATAACATGGACAGTGCACAGTAGGTAGATTCTTAGACATGTGCTGGTAGTAATAGCAGTAGAAAAGAGTGCCTAAAGCCCGTAAAGGTATACGTTTGGGAAAGCAGTCCTCCAAATCCTCATCCTCCTCTTCATTGTCTTTATCTTTTCCCAAACTTTGGCATGAAAGCTTCAAATCTCCAAGCAGTTTTACTGGGTTTTTATAAACAAGATCAATCAAATTAATTAATTCAGAGGCTAGAGCATAAGAACTGTTAACAGTTTTTTCATTTTCACAATATACATCTAGAAATGTCAAAGGTTTGTCAAACAGATGAACAAGTGTTTTGGCCAAAAATTCTTTAGTATCAACATTATCATCAGCAAAATGCATTTGGTTTTTGGATGCAGATTCAATAATTGGTTGAAAGAATTTTATAACAGATCTTAGAGCATCAACAAGGGAGACCACACAAGGATCACAGTCAAGAAGCAAGCGCTCTTTGCCTTCCAAGTTGTAGTTTGAAGGTAGCTCCATTTTTGAGATACAGTCAACGACAGACTTGAAAGTCCAGCGAAATATAGACACTTGGCAATTATGTGTGGCATTACGCATGATGGCAACCCTAAGAGGATTCAAAATTGCAAGAAGATCCTGTCCATCTTTTAATACATTCAATTCTACTAATAAAGCCATAACGACTTCTTTAACTTTTGCTTTGCTCGCAATATACACAAGAAGATCTTCAACACAGAACCGAAGGTCAGCACTGCCATTAGCGTCATGCAATCGCCGGGAAAACATGGGAATTAGTTCCATGGAAGATTTCACAATCACTTGCAGATGCTGAGGCTTCTTAATTTCAAGAACTGCGTGCTCATATTCATTGTTATCAAGAAAACAATTCAGATGAAAGGCAACACCCATGGCTCCATCTGTTTCAGGGTCACTAGGTGCTGAATGATTTTCATCCATTCCACTGTTGGTTATACCCTCCATTTTTTTTTCTAGGGTAACTACAGCTAGTAAGAGGCTTTCTTTTAGCAGATCTTGAACTCTTCCATTAGTAGATAATATTTGTAGTTTGCTGAAGTCCAATATTCTTTTAGATCATGGGAAGTAATCTGAAACTGAAAAATGTATATTAGCCTCAATACAAGAGTTTAGATTTTAGGGTATAAACTCAAAGTGCATCTGAACATAGCTACTTTAACAAAAACTTGTAAAAAATGTTTCTAAATTTATCATAGTTCACTTGATGCAAATGGAAACAAATGCATTCTACCAATAGAAAGAAAATTATAAATGACATAAAAGTCAATAACATGCTTTCATAAAATTTATTTGTACAAAAAATTTAGGCTTAGAAAGAAAATTACAAACATTTTTTAATTTAAAACTTGTAACGTCTTGAAAGAAATAATGATAATCATTTCTACTAAGCAATAAATACCAATACAACCTGCCTTAAAAACATTTATATGCTAAGTAAAATCAAGCTATTGATAGCAAAATTAAGCAAAAATAATGTAACAGTTGCATTAATTAGTTAAAGAAAAACCTCATTCTGTTGATGATTGTTACAATATATAAAAACTAACATTGCAATAAATATATTATAGATGAAAATTTTCTAGAAGAGAAAAAAGTGTTTTTATCAATTTAATAAGTACATTCAAATATATGAAATTTAGAGAACACAAATCCAAAGAGGATCTTGGTGTTTTCAAAATTTAATAATGAACACATAATGCATATGCATTGAATACTTTCACAGTAGGAATTAGGTTTAAATTTTATTTACTAGGCCCTATATGGAAACTTTAGGCAGCCTGAGCCTGCTGAATCAAAACCTAATAATTGTTTGGTTGAAGTGAAGAATATGCAACTAATCGATTTTCGAAATTTTGTTGCCTGTATCATGGTAATTATATTGATATAAGCAACTTTCCTTCTATGCACTTTTTGGGGCAAATGAATATTTAACAAGTTAAAGCGGTATGTTAATTTTTGTCTTTGATGATGAATGCGATGGAATAAACAACTACTAATCGATTTTAGAATTTTTGTTGCTCGAATCATGGAAATAACATCAAAATAAACTACTTTTCTTCTATACACTTTTTGCAGTAAATTGTTATTTAACAAGGTAGGTTTGGTTTCGTCTTGGATGGCGAAGGCGCTGGAAGCGAGACGGCATTGCAGTGTTCCCAACCGACGCGCTCCTTGAGTTACTTGCTGCTTCAAACACTAGAGTTGCGGTCAGTAATTTACCGCTATAACTCAAATAATCAATTGCCTCAAAAAGTACATTGATTCCAAGTTGTTCATTTTGATGTTATTGATATGTTTTAGGTAACAAAGTTTCAAAAATTGATTAGTTGCATCTCCTTCACATTAACCAATTGTTTTTGTATATTCTTTATCATCATCAATTCATCATTTTTTAGGGTAAATCTGAGAGATATGTCAGTTATCAATTTTCCACTTTTTGGTGCCTGATGAAAGTAATTAATTGAATATAAATAAACAAGTTTTCTTCTATGCACTTTCCGTCTCAAATGAGTTTTTTACGATTTATTGCAGTAGGTTTAGTTTCGTCTCTGATGATGAATGCGCTCGAATAAACAGCTACTCATCGATTTTCAAAATTTTGTTGCTTGAATCATGGTAATAACATTGAAATGAACAACTTTTCTTCTATACACTTTTTTTGTCAAACGAGTTTTTAATGAGGTAGGTATAGCGGTAGGTTTGGTTTCGGCTTTGATGATGATTGCGCTGGAAGCGAGTGCGCTTTGCAGTGTTGCTGTCCGACGTGCTCCTTGAATTACTTGCCGCTTCAAACACTGAAGTTGCGGTAAGTCATTTCCCACTATAACTAATGAAATATTCATTTGAGACGAAAAGTGCATAGAAGAAAACTTGTTTATTTTGGGTCACTGTGAAGTTTAATGCAACCATAGAAAATAAGAATTCCGATCTTAGGAATCACTATAGGAACCCATTTAAGAACGTTTTACAAGAATACATTCTGCTCGCTGATGCGTTTTTTTCGAATAATTAAACTTTGAAGTTGACCTTGGCGCCAAAGTAAGCGAGCTCGTGAAACGGAATTTAATTAATAACAGAAGCTATTACAAACGTAAAGAGGTTGGGTCGTGAGGGGGAGGCACAGTTTTTCTAGTGAAAATTACAAATAAAGCTTTTAACCCACCCATTTGGGTGACGACCGCAATTTTGTTGAACGAATTTCATAATTTCGTAGGTATAGGAAGGTAATATAGTCGATTTTAAGACGTTTCACAGGAATGACAATGTGCCCGGAAATGCTTAGTTTAGGAGATATAGGATAAATAACGCCAGGTAAGAATAGCATTAACGGCAGTTTCGATATGGCTCTTCCGGCGTTTAGCGGACGCGGACCACGCCAAGTTTTTTGGCGGGAGTCATCGGCCTCGGTATGGTTGAGTTAAATTAAGATAATGGTAAATGTAAAGGACTTGACCATAATCAATTTTCCACTTTTTGATCAAAAAATATTGTTGATGAGACGAAAATAAACAAGTTTTCTTCAATGCACTTTCCGGCGGAAATGAGTATTTTAAAAGTTATGGCATTAAATGAGTTACCCTAACTCCAGTCTTTGAGTCGGGGAAAAATATACCGCGCGGTCCGACGTGAAAGTAAACAGGCGTTCCCGCGCGCCAACCAAGCCGACGAAGAGCAAACCCCCTATTACAAACGTAAAGAGGTTGGGTCGTGAGGGGTAGCAACAGTTCTTTTAGTGAAAATTATACAACTAAAAGAACTGTGGCTACCCCTCACGACCCAACCTTTTTACGTTTGTAATAGGGTGATGCACAATGGAGTTTTGGTAACTCATTTAACGCCATAACTATTAAAATACTCATTTCCGCCGGAAAGTGCATTGAAGAAAACTTGTTTATTTTGGTTTCATTAACAATCTTTGTTGATCAAAAAGTGGAAAATCGATTATGGTCAAGTCCTTTACATTTACCAAGATAATTTAGGCTTACTTAGTTTAGGATCCTTAACTAAATTAACTTTACCAAACTTAACCTTACCTATCGTTACGTCAGAACCGGATTTCTGCTTATTTACCTCTTCGTTTGTTCAATTTTATAAACGACGTTCCTATAACTTCAAAGTTAAATATCTCCAAAAATAAGCATTTCCGGGCATATTGTCATTCATGTAAAACGTCTTGAAATCGACTATATTACCTATCTATACCTACGAAATTATGAAATTCGTTGACAACATTATATTCAATATTGACCTAAAATACTACTTCTCTACAAAGACAAGATTTTGCAGGTCTAAGTTAGTATAGTATGATATCAAGAGACTACACGATTTCGAATATGAATTACTCTTTGTTTTCACAGACATTGACAGAATATGAAACTAAAATGTTAAACAATTTTTATAGCTTTCTACTTATGTTAATTTACTACACTTTACTTACATTTGCAGAAGGAAAAAATTAAATTGTCGTCTTATTTCCCTGTAGCTTTCCTCGAGTCACATGCATAGCCGAGTTTATTCCACAGTTTATTGCTTCCAACACAGCCGCTTTTGATGACGTCAGTTTTGTTTACAAACATCAACTTTGAATTTCTTTATTTCAGTATTTATGCACAAAAAATGTAATTATGTTATTATATTATAATAAATTTTAACTCATTTATTCGTTAAAAGATATTGATGTACACTAAAACCGTCAAATATTATTCGTTTGTTTTCGGTGGTAGGTTTCATGAACAGCTGATCTGCTGATGCAATGGTGCCAACGAAATGAAAACTTGACGAGAGTTCATCGTTCAACTGCTGATGTTTTCTTATCACTGGAAAGAAGTACATTTATGTAAAAATCACGTTCACAAGACATGAGCCGTATATCTGGAACTCCGTGTACAAGTGATAGGGAATTTCCTTATAAAAGAATATTTGTGTAGGCTATGGTAGGTAGGGTGAAGATGTGAAGTTATAGTTAAGTATAGAGTGCGGAGCCTGGCTTCATTTTTTACTCTTTTTGTACCACAAGACTTTGTCTTGACTTTATTGACCCTTCAAAATAGTGTTCTTGCTAGGGATGTTCAAATGGTAGAGCATGTGGCAAAAATTTTTCAAAATTGTACTGCTGATGCTCTGCTGAAATGATGCTATATGATAATTTGGTCAATGTGAAGTTTAATGCAATAACGGAAATTAATAATTATATTCCAAACAATCACTAAAGGAACCCATTTAAGAACATTTGACAAGAACAACATTCTGCTTGCTGATGCTTTATTTTCGAATTATTAAACTTTGAAGTTGGCCTTCCCGTGCCAAAGGAAGCGAGCGTAATTTAATTAAAAACGGAAGCTAACCCCCTATTACAAACGTAAAGAGGTTGGGTCGTGAGGCGGAGGCACAGTTCTTCTAGCGAAAATTATAAATAAAGCTTCTACCCTGCCCATTAGGGTGACGACCGCAATCTTGTTTACATCGGCACTAAGATGGCGACCACCATGGGCGCCGCCATCTTGGAGCCGATGTCAACAT
The DNA here is from genome assembly GCA_030386875.1 of Morinoia aosen. Lineage (NCBI taxonomy): Eukaryota > Metazoa > Arthropoda > Malacostraca > Amphipoda > Talitridae > Morinoia > Morinoia aosen. The sequence goes on from CM059574.1 coordinate 43,275,803, forward strand.
GATTGCGGTCGTCACCCTAATGGGTGCATTAGAAGCTTTATTTATAATTGTCACTAAAATAACTGTGCCTCCCCCTCACGACCCAACCTCTTTACGTTTGTAATAGCTTCCGTTATTAATTAAATTCCGTTTCACGCGCTCGCTTCCTTTGGCGCAAAGGCCAACTTCAAAGTTCGATTATTCAAAAATAACGCATCAGCGAGCAGAATGTCATTCATGTAGAACGTTCTTAAATGGGTTCCTATAGTGATTTCTGGGATTGCAATTATTATTTTCTGTGATTGCATTAAACTTCACATTGACCAATAATTTTAGCAGATTTTTACTCATTCATTACAAGTTTAGGAATGAAAAATGTTTCAAACTACTACTTTTAGAGATATTATATTTCAACTAGTGTTTAAAAAATTTATTCAGAAAATAATTCAAAATTTACTTGTGAATGCTTTTACAATTGTGAGTGGTGCATGAAATCTTGGCTACTTCTTTGAGACTTGAGTACATGATCATAATTTCTATGCTAATTTGTAACCATTACTTTACTTCTCAACCATATTTTGTTAGATATTTTTCAGTTTACTTGATATGTTTCTCTTATTTTTTATACCTGTTAAGTTTTTTCTTTTGATTTTCTGTTGAAATCTATGGAATATTATATGATCAAATACTAAATTCAGATTCTTTCCTGAGATTGCCTTTAAGGGGACCGTCTAGTCAGAAAATTGAAATTGGTGGGAATTTTTTTTATTGCCTAATTTGGTAGAGCAATGCACAGTTAATGAGCAGTAAATAATTTGGAACCATCTGAAGCACCTATGGCAAGTAAATGGAAGGAGAAGAAGCGGCGGGACAGGCCGCATGGTGTGTCAACGTTTGTGTGCTATATCATTTCACCTAGGTATTGCTCACCGACTGTTTATTTCTGAAGACATATATATTTATCATTCAATTGTTCAAGAACTTTCACGATTTGGCAATGTCAGGCGAGTTTCGGTTCCTCACACGGACCTCCCCCCATCTGCCCCCCGTCCCTTCTGTGCTGTAGACATAAATAGAGCTGTTGCCCGTGGAGGAGTTCAGTGTCACATGAACACCGAAGCGGTTACATTGTCAGAAAACTAGCTGAATCTGCCTGCCAAGCTCAGAGTTGCTGGTATTGCATCTGCTAAGTTAAGCTAGGATTGGAGTGCACCCCAGGTGCACCTGAGCTATGCGTTACCCTTGATCCTTATGCTTGGTATCAGGCCCCTGGTACCAATTATGGTACCGGTTTTGACAAGAAACCACCAAATACTATGATGAAAGATAACCAAATCAAGATAATATTTCAGAATAGCTTTCATAATATCAACTGTGCTGATTTCTCAGAGCAATATAGCTTGCAAATGAAAAAACCTGTTTTTCTGTACAAAAATGCATTTTTTGAACAACTTGTATGTCAATATTCAAGCCACTTCTTCTCAGAAACTAGTAATTGTAGAGCAATGTTTTTGGTTTTATTGGATGCGCAAAGAGTTGCTGCATAAATATTCAGAGGATTTCAATAAATTTCATTGCTGTATCTTAGTTACATTAAAAAATCTACAAAAAAATGAATGACTCTTAGAATTTTTTTTTTTAAACTCCTATGAAAACAAAACTATTAAGAATTTCAAAATAATCCTCTGACTCTTTATGCAGCAACCCTTTGTGCATCCAATGATACTTAGATCAATGCTCTACAATAACTACTTACTGAGAAGAAGTGGCTTGAAAAATGTCCATTTTTTTGCCCCTTTTTCCCATTTTCTCTGTCATTATGGCAAAAATGATAAAAATATAGCAGACAACCCCAATTTATTTTTCAAAATACATACGTATACCAAATATCATAAATCTAGATCACATAGGAAAAATTTGATGGCCATTTTCTTGATTCTGACTAGTCGGTGCCCTTAACCCTTTACCAGGCACCTATAGAAATAGTTGGTTAGCCAAAATTTTGATCTCTGACCATGATAATAGACCTAATTCCAAGATATTTTTACTCATGGGCATGCTTAAAATTTTGCATATTTATATGGCAAATCACAATCAAAGAAGTGGTCATGTATGACCATTTCCCTGGTTAGGGGTAGGTAAAAAATTCTACAATATTGCAAAATTTAAAATGTAAATATATAGGTAATAACCATTAGTCATAGATGAACTATTTTATTAGACAGGAAATACAAAAAAATTAAAATAGGTATAAGAATAAGGACTTTCTACTCATCTCAAAAACTTCATATGCATTCTGACTTGTGCCTCTCAACATCTCATATACACATTTCTTTTCATTCTATTCTGCTCAGCCCTGATATATATTGACCAATTGATGTACAAAAAATATAGGTGGAAGCTTCTCAGAGGATGAGTTTCTGCCTGTGTATCTAAGGTGACCGTGAGTTTTGGGTTTACCATTACAGGCAAAGCGGAACAGCTCCTACCAGAAATTTTTCAGTGGCATAGGTCATTTTCTAAAGGCCCTGATACACTGGCATTGATGACTCAAGATATTGCAGTGGATCCGGCCGTCAGTTGAAGTGAGAACTGACAACATGATACACTCAGCACACAAAATGAAACACCGCGGAATGCATTGCAAAGCATCAGTCTGCCTCTGCATGTCGTACAGGCAGGTGTGCGATTGCAACCAGCCGTATTGAGCGCAGGATAAAAATAAAGTGCCCATTGCGCTGTGCTTAAGTTTTCTGTAAGAGCTGCTTTTCAATTTAATAAGTCATATTTTTAGAATGCGTCAATAAAATTAAGGGTTTGAGTTTTGTCTATTCAAGTACAAAGCAAGACATAGCTGCATACCTCTCACGTCAACGTACAAAATGGTACTGCTCATCGCAGTGACGCCCATCTTTTTCCGACATGCACTGATTGCTGCAAAGCTCGGTGGCCTCTGCACTGGCTGGTATGCTGGTGTGGTCTTTAGCCAGATTATAAAGTCGCGAGTGACACGGTAGCGCGCCTACCAGCACTCAGACTCGCCTTTCGCACAGTCATCCTGGCTCCAAGCCGGCCGAACCACAAGTACGACTGCTCAGAGGGTAACCGTCACCCCTCCCGGAGCAAGAAGATCACTCCTACCAGTTGCTGGGTACTCTCACCTCAAGACAACTACACAGCTATCCCACTGCAATAACTCAAGTTTCTCCGCAGAAACTAAACAGCTCAGTCACTGACTCACGATACTGAGCAGAGGCGCAACTCAAAATCAGGTACGTAGTCTACGTCCTCACACCATGTCTGTCGACGACACACTCAAGCCTGCCGCTCGCAGCCGTCCGGCAGCGGCGGCAAGATCTCCATCTCGCGGTGGCAGAGCGCACACCGATACAGCGCCCTCTTGCTGCGGCAAACACCACAACATCACAGCTGGGATGGGAAGCACATTGACAGGCATGCTAGCAGTTATCACTGTGATATTTGCTGAGTGTATCAGGGCCTCTAGAGACTCACAGTTTTGCCTGAAGATGAGCCACGCGTTGCATATACATAGGACAGTGATGTAAGCAAACAGGTGCATATACCACTTCTTTAAATTCATTGGTATGCGATACAGCTGGATCAAGATGTCACTCCTATGTCCTCCAAATTGGCATTACAATTGGCAGTGGGCACTTTATATCTTTCTTCTTTGTTTCCATTGAGTATCGTAGGCAAGAACTGACTGGCTCCACTCCCAGGTCACTGGAAATGATCATGACCAGCTTCGTATCCTTCCACCTTAGCATGCGCAAATGTTTCTTGAAGGAGTGTGCTGGATCCTTTTGTATGACATAGAGGTTAGTCTGGTAGACAATGTGTCGGACAAATTAAGGAGAGATGAAGCAGGAGAAGTACTGGCAGGACATACCAACAAAAAAGGATGGGTGTAAGTGGGCAAGTTTGGTTTATTGATGTTGGTTTTCTTTCCCCTTGAATGCCTAGTTGCCAGGAAAGTCTTCCCTTTCTTGCCTTTCACTTTCTTCTCATTCTCTTTTTGCAGCACTTCCTCCTCCGCTAATACCTCTTCCTCAAAATGCATATCACCGTCCACGTCTTCATCCTGGTTTTTGTTTTCGTCAAGGTTGACATTGAAAACAAAAGCAGCTCGTTGCTTTTTGTTAAGATGATTATTACTGGTACTGGGACATGGCATGTTGGAGTCATATGGTGGGGGTTGATATCAAGGTCTTCACTGTCATCGTCATGGAAGAGGTTGTCTTCATTCAGGTCTGGGTTGGTTGGTATCAAAGCCCTAGTCCTAGATTGCTTGTAAAACAAGTGACATGTTATCTGAAACACAATGAGTAAATTAGAAAATGAAAATAAACGCATAAAACATAATAAACAGAAATAAAAATATACACATAACACTACATAAATGAAAATGAGCATGGCAAACTATATGGTATAACGCTTACACCAAAAAAAAACATAAATGACCATAGGAAACTCTTGCTGAACACTTTTTGAATGCTAAATTCAAACAAAATCACAAAAAAATCAATATCATTTATATTCCAATATGAAATATTATGAAATATTTTGGACAATTTGTAAATAGTCATAAAATTTATTTTGGGGTTGTCATAAGAGTTTCATAAGATTTCATACTATTTTATATTACATTCTCAAATAACATCCTTTCCGGGCCAACAGAGAAATATGTTAAGCACTTCTTTTGCAGTCCATGTACACTTACTTATGCATATCCTATGCAGATGGCTCCTATTTGTGATCATAGTGAAACTATTCAACTATGTAACTACAATATATTATCAACTTGCCAACATTATGGAAAAAGTTACAATGTGAGAAGATGAAGAGAACTGAGGAGTAGATGGGCGCGTTCTGGTCGCTGGCAAGATACCACTTTTGTGTACTGCTCTCAGCCAATAATTATGTGCCCCAAGCCATGATGTCATGCCAAAAACTTGAGCCTGAAGCTTCCTTATTGGTCTAGGCACTGTCTAACACCTTCAAATATACAGTCCTTCTGGTGTTAGTTGAGTGCTGTGATGTCTTGTTGATGTTATAGTTACAGTGCAGAGCACTTAGCATAGCTTTTTGGATTTAGGAGTTGGCTCATATGCTATGACCCTATTTAGAAATGTCTTGAACAGGATAACAACCAGACCATTTCAAGGCTTTTTTCTTGATGCACAATGAATATAATTTTCTAACAACTTTTTTTTGTGCTTAAAGCATGAAATGATAATACAAGGAGGCTTGCTCTACAGCCCACTGCTTAGGGATCAGTCTTCCTGACAAGTGGACTAGTAAAGTTGCATGCCAAATATTTTATACTTCTGCAATTGGGAAGTCCTACTAAAAGGGATTGCTACCGAACCATTTCAAGTATTAAAGCCTATATTTAAAATGTACCTAATGTTGTTTTATTTATGTACTAGTGTGCACGGCCCGCCCAAAATTGACCGGATTCAATACCTTTCTTGAACAAACTTTCCAGATGTTGATGACAAACAAATAAATCCATCCGAACAGTACTCGTGATAAAAAACATTGTTCTTGCACGGGTGAAACCTGAATCACAGATACAGATTATGGCTATCTTTATGAGCATGACAGAGAAATGGAAGAAGCGGACTAAAAAAAATAAAGCATGTGTATTGTTAGGTAGTAGCAGGACCCGTGAAAAATCCTCGGACCCGTGGAAGTTCCTAGGTGAACCGTGTAAAAATTTTGTCAATATATTCTTACCTATGCGAACTGATCATATCTTAATGTAACCAAACCTATCCTAAACAAACATATCCTGAAAAAAATGCAAACATATCAATGCATGTTAAGGCCATTTTCAACGTTACCCTGAGGAATTCGGTTTCCATGATACCGCAAATTCAGACATCCTATGTTTCTTAAGAAGTGGAGACCAAACAAATATATAAATAAACACACAACGGGTATTATTAGGTTAGATTGTGTGTTCTTCTTTTCTGTCAAGTCTGCATATGATTGGAGAGGGATTATCAAACTTTAGCATGTAAAACATTAGAGGACTGATTTCAAATTGCATTTTTCTCTTTAGAAAGGTCTTTGCAGATAAAAAAGCTATACTGTAATACGGTGTACCTTACCTAAGAAAAGCTGAGGATTTTGGTGTATTTTAGTGCTAAGAAAAACCAATGGCTTGACACTAACTCAATGTTTATATATATATATATATATATATATATATATATATATATATATATATATCTCCATGATTTCCTTCACTTCTCATGTAGTAGTATTTTGAGAACTAATTTCACACTTGACTTAGCAAAGAAACATTAATTTTAATTCAAAGGAAATGCATGAACTTCATTCAATTTTGAGAATAGGCTCCTCAGTGATATGCAATTTATGTGTCCATCGGAATGTGCACTTTCAGGGTAAAAATGTGAGGTCTTCTGCGGAAGGTTAGGTAGACCTTATTGTTGTATGTAGAATAAGTTTTGCTTTGTTTCAAACCTATTTTGGATTAAGTTCTATGCTGTTTGTCAGCACCTACTACTTTTATGTTGTAACTTGATTTCAAAAACATACAAATTTGAAGATTTTGCTTGTGGTTGTGTTTTCATAAAATCAACTAGTGGTGTTAATTGTGAACCCATCCCTATTAGCCTTTTACAAATTTATTATATGCTTTGATTAATCTATCATACTCTTTATTGCAGATGTAATTGCATCAACTTGCTTGACAGCCAAGCAACAAATTTAAAATTTCAGTTTGATTACTTTTCTTTAAAATGTGGTCCTTATTCAGTAGAAGTGCATCAGCATCCTTTCAGTATGATGTTGGTGACCCTATTTCTCCTGGGGAGGGCAGAAGTGTGTTTACTCTGCATCATGCAAAGAAAAAGGTTTGTTTTACTAGAATGGTTATTTTCCTTTCTGATATGATGGCTTACAAGCAGGGATGGAAAAAACCCAGGGTTTTTTAAAAAAAACCCAACCCACCTGTTTTTTTTGGGTTAAATTGGGTTTTATGGGTTTTATTGTTTTTTTTTGGGCTTTATTGGGTTCTTTGTAATACCTGTTTTTGTAAAAGAGCTATTCACACAACTCCCGTTGCCCCTATTTCAGATTTATATACATACACTTATTGAGTAAATATTGTTATTTGATTACTTTATTTCTAACATTATATTACATTATTATATGAATTATTACATTATATGAACAATATATGAATTAAGTTTGTCCATCACAATTACCATTTACCAATTACCATATGCATAGAGACATAGCTCAGCAGTCTGTAAAGATATAAGATGTCCAAAGAGAATTGCTATGCTCGTCAATTCATAGTAAGTTGTTTTAGCAGCAGACAGGCGCAAGTCATGTAAGAGGGAAGCACCATGCAGATCATAAGTAACCACCACAAGCAGCTTGAAGCAAGACAGCTGCACATCACTTAACAGTCATGCTGTTAACAACTTAAAATGTGTATTGTGTGAGCTGGAGGGCTTAGCTGCGCAAGTCAAGTCAGTCAACCACACTGTTACATGTTACAACATGTAGTGACATGCCAAATTTTTTTTTAAATTTGCCAAAAAATTCACTTTTCGCAGTCCAGGATAGCAACAAACACTAAAATGATTGGAAGTAAATGCTCTAACTGATTCCATCGTCAAATTTTTTCCAGTGGAGCTTGAATGCTCCCCATAGTCCAGTAGTTTCTTTACTTTCTCACCTCATGATGGCTGCGGTTGTCTTGCCCCATCTGACTATAATAGTTAGACTTATTTCAATTTAAACAATTTAAACAATTTATTTACCACAGGTGATACAGAGGTAGAATGTTTCTTAAGTCTAATACAATGGTCAAATTTGAGTATAGCTACCTGTGGGCCCGAATAAGTTCAGCGACTTCTAGGGCATCCTACCATTACATTATTCTAGGGTGTACAATAATGTTTAACCTAATTCACTTAGCCTAGTTTCACATTAGACTGATCAACAAGATAATGAACTTGATATTGATGTTTCATTTTACAACATTTAAGGCAAAGCTCTCACAGGAGACTGATATTGAAGAGTGGTTGGCTGAGTACTATCCGGAGTTCATCGGTGCGCTTTACTCCTATAAATTGAAGGACTCCAACATCTTCCCAAAACACATGTTCAATGAGAATATCACTAAGACAATGACTCCTTGTTGATGGTGGGATATTCAAGACATGAAACAGCAGAAAATGCATATTCATGAAAAGAACACTGGCAGAGGGTTGCTGCAAGTTTATAAGCAATCTTCATTCTTGCCCCGCAAGTTCAGGATCCATTGAGAGAATTTTCTCAACATTTGGAATTGTGTGGAATTAATTGAGAAATAGATTAGGATCAGAACGCGCACATAAATTGTCTCAGTATATCGCCACCTCATGAATGATCATGATGTGGATGACAACGATGAAATGGCAGTGGATGTAGAAAGAGAAACACAGTAGTATTGTAGTAGCAGTCTAGTCTAGAAGACAGGAAAAATTCAGAAGTCTCTTTATTAAGTAGTCAAACTGCATTTGTTTCTAAATTTTTGTTTTTTTACTTTGGAAATGGAATTCATTAAAATATATTAGTCCCTCGAGTTTTTTGTGATTAAGGTTTTTCTAATTTGATTTGTATAGGGTTGGTGTTTTGTTTTTCAATGTTTTCTTGTCATAGTCATGCACATGACTTAGATACTTATTTTGACAAGATAAATATTTAGCTCGTTTTGATTCTATAAGCTTGAAAACAAGTAAAATTTACTTAATAATAAAACCCAAAAAAGCCCAAAAAAACCCACTATTTAGTGGGTTTTTTAGTGTGGGTTTTTTTGGGCTTTTTTGGGTGGGTTTTTTTGGGTGGGTTTTTCATGTGCCAACCCTGCTTACAAGTTATATTTCACTACTGACTTTGTCATAGAATAAGAATTTCTTATTTTTCTTTAATGAGATATGTTGTTATGAAGAGCACTATTAAATTGATAATTAACTTCCTAAGCTTATTGGTGATGATACATTGCTGAAAATGAGTCAACTGAGAAGACAGACTACAGTTTACTTATTCTTTAAAACATGATAGACCATTAAAACATGTGTTTGTTTGTATTGCTTTGGGACTGAAACCACTTATAATCAAATTTGCATGCTATCAACTTAGATTATGCTCTTACTTGTTGTCAGCCTTGACTAATTCACTGCTTTTATCTTTTGGGTAACAGCAGTGGAACTGGTTAGATTTACATGCAAAGTATAATTTCTACCATTCAGTTTATTGCAAAATAATTGAAGTATGAAAACAGATATCACTTGAGAATTCTTCATTTTTCCAGGGCTGTGGGACACCAGTGAGTGCTTTTGTGTGCCAGGGTTTGGTGCACAACAACACGGAACTGGAACTGGCTCGCTCTGCTGTGCAGCGGCTGAAGACTCTCAGACATCCTTGCATCCTTGAATATGTTGACAGTCTGGAGAGTAAGATTCTCAGATTATATGTTTTTTTTATTTAAAAAAGTTTCAAAACTGTTTGGAGAGGTACTGATTTTTGTTTTCAGGTTGATTTTTTATACAATTGCGGTTAATGGTGATAGTATCTCTATGTTCAATACTTTTAAAGTGTATTATGTAATGTATATTTTTTTGGCAAAGTTGGCTGATTTCAAGTATGCAGTCAATGAAGGTTGTATGCCATTGTTCATATCTATCTTGAGTCACTCATCAGAGATCAGGATTTCTTAATCTTTGTTTATTAGATTAACCCAACGTGAATAAATGCCAAGGCAGTGGATCTGATTACATCTTTATTTGTACCTCTCATTGAAATGATACAATGCTAAATAAACCCATATAAGCACATCATATACCTATGGATCTAATATCCTGTTGTTTCATGCCCTTTATTAAGGTAACACTTTATTAAAATAATTTAATGTGAGCAGGTGACAAGGCAGTGTACCTGATCACCCCTCCTGTGACGCCTCTCATAACGTGGCTACTGGACACATCTTTGTCAGCTGATCAGAAGACGAATGTCTTAGCCTGGGGAACTCAACAAATTCTGGTATGTTGAAGCATGGTGTATTGTACTTGTCAACTGAACTGAAGTGTAACAATCCAATTTTGTTCTATTTAAATGTACTCTTTCATTGCTTTTGAACATTTAGGATATACTCTTCATTGCCAGCTGTGAACTGGTTAAAAAATTTGAAGTCTGTGCTTCTCAGTGTGATACAACTATTGTATCTATGGGAATTAGCACCCCCAGGGGGAAAATGTGTGAGGGCCTGAGCTGAGAGTTAGCCTTCTTTTTGTTGAAATAAAATGCTTTTGTTAAATTAAGGACTACCTTTTTCAGTTCACTACTGTCGTGCTTTTCAGCACCTACTACTTTCTTCTTCAACTTTTGCCTTGTTTCATAAACTTCTTTCTCAACTTACTGTTTCTGTGCCTTTTCTGCATAGATTCCACTTTCTCTTATCTCCTTATCAAATGGTGCCTTCCTTATTCATCTCTTTGAAACGCTTTTCTTAGAGGTTAGGGAGGCTTAAACTAACATCTAACCTCTTTAAGGTCTGTGCTTTTGTTTCAACTCATTGATATTTGTATACCCTATGACATTCATGGATTCTCTTGCATGTGCTTTGTGCATTAGACCTTCCATCTCTTTTTAATTTCATAATATGTGGTTTCTTCCGTCTCATCTCTTGGAAATACCTTCGTTGTTTTAGGGAGGCTTAAGCTGACTTATAATTTAATCTTCTGAAAATCTACAATGCAATATCAAGACATTAGGAACCGTAACAAGAATCCAGATGGGTTTTTATTTTGACCATGCAATAAATTTGATAAGGTATGTATTTTTTTGACGTTTCCTTGGTGCAATAAGATTCATCAGGCAAATTTTTTTTACCTGCAGCGAGCAACAAGTTTTTTGAGTGTATGCAGCAAGCATTAGCATCTATATTTTTTGGGGAGAAGCTTTTATTTTGTAACTCAATTGCAGTAAGCTAAGATTATGTGATGTGTTTTTTCTTAAAAAAAAAACAGAAAAGTTTGTCAGATCAAAAGCAGTGTTGCTATTCTCATCTAGCATCAAATTTTAGCTGATGCGTTTTTTCACGTTCAGCGGGCAATAAGTTTCCTGAACAACGACGGCAACTTGGAGCACTGCAACGTGAACAGCTCCAGCGTGTTTGTGACCATGGGAGGAGAGTGGAAGTTAGCGGGGCTGGAGTTCTGCAGAGCAGCAAGAAACGCAGGGTCGGTAGAGCTGCCCCCAAACCGCATCCCGCCGTCCCTGGCTGTCTATGATGCTCCTGAGAAGACTAACCAGTCCCTCTGGAAAGATATGAAGCCATGGCGAGTACATATATGCTTCTATTTTGCTTATAATGATCTTATACGGTCACTCATTTTATATAATGTCTTATACTCGGCACTATCAAGGTAATAGTTTTGGGTCACTTCTTTGTGCTTTTGTAACCATAAATGTATGAGGGCTCAAGCTAGTGTTAAGTAGTTTTTTTTTATTGAAATAAAATGTAAATAAAAATGCTAAGGACCATCTTTTCGGTTCACTGCTGTCCTGTTTTTCAGCAGCTACTACTTTTTTCTTCAACTTTTATCTTTTTCATAAACTTCTTCCTCTACTTACTGTTTCTATGCCCATTTTGCATAGATTCCATGTTCCCTTATCTCTCTTTGGATCGCCATTGTGGCGGATAGGGAGGCTTAAGGGGATCATCCGGGGCCCTTGCCAGATCCTGTCGATGTCATGGTCATTTTGCATGTTTCTGTTGTAGAAGGACCCTTAGTTGGTGGACGATTCGGTCCCAAAATTTTATGGCGCTACGGACAATAATTCCCCCCCCCCCCGGGGGGTGGTGAGGGGACCAAAATATTCATTTCGGCCGATTTTGACCCCATATAAAAAGTGAACTAATGAGAAATGAAAAAAAAACCTGAGTTTGTTAGAAATGTTCTAAGGATTCTAAAACTGTCTTTGTTTTTGTTCTAGCATCAAAACTGAAGGAGGAGACGTCTTGAAATATCAATATCAGTGAAATATCAATACATAAAAACCAATATGTCAAATTTTTGCAAAAACTAAGGCCTAAATCAAAAAAACGAATGGAATAAATTGTGTTTATTTTCAAAAGTTACATATCATAGTTAAATTTCATAAGAATCAGACTGAAAAAAAAATATCATTTAAAAAAAAAAATAATTTTATTTATTTAGTTTTTATTTTATTTTGGAAATCACAATTTACAGTGTGAATATGAAGTTATGTATGGATATTATCAAAATGAAAATTAAAACTGCATTCAATTACATAAATTGATCATTTTATTAGACTTCAACAAAAAATTTTGTTATGGCTTATCCCAAAAAAAAAAATTTCAACATTCAAAATGTATCTCCTCATTGAGTTTTGATGCTAGAACAAAACCAAAGACAGTTTTAGAATCCTTGAAACATTTCTAATAAACTCAGTAGGGCTTTTTTTGAAATTCGAATTTTTCGAAAAACTATATAGCTCTAAACCCAAAAAATTGTTGTTCATTTCAGAAATTTTCAAAAACTTTAGAAAAATCGAAAAAATTCGAATTTGAAAAAAAGCCCTACTGAGTTTGTTAGAAATGTTTCAAGGATTCTAAAACTGTCTTTGTTTTTGTTCTAGCATCAAAACTCAATGAGGAGATACATTTTGACATATACATAAAATTTACCAAAAAATTCATTTTTTGTCAAAAAAAAAATAAGGCCTAAATCGAAAAAATGACAGGAGCAAAAACGGTTTACTTTCACAAAAGACATATACTGGCCAATTTTCAAACGAATCTGACGAAAAAAGGTCTCAAACCTGGATGATCCCCTTAAACTAATAATCTAATCCGATCTATTGTCTCATGGTCTCGCTTGGCTTGTGGAGGAACTCTCATTGCCATATTCCACTGTTCCTTTTGTTTAATAGCCTTTTGCTCATGCATGTAGCACATAAGTTTTACTGGCTTTTTAATTTTTTGTAGAAAATGGAAATAATTGTGAATTTTAAAGATACTTACAACCCACTAGTTGCTGAGCATTCAAGGTGTATCTACAGGTCCACCGACTCGTGGGGCGTCGGCTGTCTCATGTGGGAAGTGTTCAATTTGACGCCCCTCGTGCAGAGCGGCGCTTTGCGAAACACGACAAAGGTGAGAAGCTCTGGAACAACACAACAAAGGTGCAAAATTTTAAAATCTTACAAAACAAAACACGACAAAGCTTTTAATACGCGCAAAGCACAATTAATACGGGAATATTTTATTTTGCTGCCCCCCAGTAAAATATTTCTCCTACTGGGATGACGTTTTTAAAAATTTTCAGATAAGCTTTGTTATCCCTTTAACGCCCAAGTGGACTGAACGGTCCTCTTTCAAAAATAACAATAATATATTGTATTTCTTATTCAATTTGTTCACTAATGTGTCCTTTGAACTTCACTGCCGAGAGACAGTTTCTTCCTCATCTTGATAACAGTGACCACCCAATGCCAGTGTCGGTTTAGTGATAGTGGTTGTGATAACGGTAATATGAGTATAAAAATGTGGGCGTTAAAGGGTTAAGAGTATCTCAAAAAAGCATTGTTATGAAGATTATTTGCTTCCATAAAATCCTCATCATAAAGCATAATCCAGGGAAACTTTATAGAAGAAGTAAATGCTAACCTAGTCATTGAGGATAACATTGAGATTGGACTTTCCAAAAAATGACGTGGGTGAGCTTCGTTGTGAAGAATAATCCAATAAGCTTTGTTGTGCAGGATAATGGTGTGACTTGGCAATATACCTTCATCACGGAACAATGGGCAGTAATGAATCATGGTATTCATCTTACCACAGACTTCAGATTTCCATAAAGTTAATTCTTTGGGGTCATAGACTTTGCTACACTCAACTTCAGCTCCTAGCAACTCTCACTGATCTACCCCTTGTATTGTGGTAGAGTTTTCCCCTCATCTATTAAAAATATTCCACCGCCTTTTAAAAAGTTTTTTAATCGTTGATATTTCACAAAGGTAGGTGATGTTTTTGACAAAGTTCATTCCCTGTAGCTACCTGCACCAGTGACGCACTTGTACAAGCAGCTGCTCAGCGAACAGCCAGGTCGCCGGCCCAAGTCGAGTGAAGTCTTAGAGCAGCTGGGAGCTCCAGGCTGTTTTCTCGACAACAGCCTCATCCACACCATTGATTTTCTTGAGAACATCCACATCAGGCAGAACTCGGAAAAACAAGTGTAAGTTTGCTGTTAGTTTTGTCTGGTGTTAATATGTATTGCTGCGCTACGTCTGAATGTTGTTCCTTAGTATTAAGCGTAAAATTTTGTCATTTGTTATTTTCTTCAGGGCATACAGTAAAGTTTACCACATCAATAGCAATTTTAAACTTGAATAAGACATAGGCAGTGGTGCAATGTTTTTGTTGGTAAATTTTTGGTTTGTAAAATTTTGTTTTAGATGTTTTATTTAATGAGAGGAAATGTGTTATTCTTGAACGGTGACAATACCTCAGAACGTGGTAATTTGATAATGGAGACAAGTTTTCATGTATCTGCTTTGTGTAGATAGGTCCGGTAATGCTGATATAATATTCCATGATGTATGTCATTGAGTAGATCACTTTTAAATATGGTGGGTTCTGACATCTACCCTTTTACCTGTATAAAACTCTACTCTTAAACAAGGGATGAAGTACTCCAGCCTTGGGTACCACATACAAACGAGAGAGTGACTTAACCCTTACTATCGTAGCAGTAGAAATGATAATTATTATTAAGAATTAGGAGCATAAATAGCAATTCATAGGTTCCTGGAGAAAATTATATTCCATCCACAGATTTTAAAGACAGCCTATTTTTCAACAAGAATTTTTTCATCAAATGAAGCATAAATCTGTCAATCAGACAAAAAAAGCGCCAACTCTCAAAATTTCAATACTTATTTTAAGGGGGTACTCCTGCATTTTTTAAAGAAAATCCTTCTTTTTGCTTGAATGCGTGTGCAGAGGCTTCATTGCGCTTCAATTCAAATTTCATGCATGCATCTAGATAAAATGGTTTGGGAGATATCGATCGTAGAGTTGCGTAGTTGTTAGCAGCGCTGCAACAGAGAGCTCCATTATTGGCCAGAAATGAGCCCGTGCTTTCTCCGCTTGAACTGATCCAAGCAAGGCACTGGTGAAAGGACGTTTATACTAGTCAAAACTATTTAGCAACTAGCCAATCAGAGCTCATGACTCGAGAAGACTCGTCAGGCACTAAAATGTCAGTAAAAACAAATTTCAATTTAAAAAATAGAGATTGTAAAATATTGTTTTCTGAGTGTGATGATACTTAAAGAAACTTTTAAATTCAATTGGTTAGGCTTCCAATGTGTTTTGAAATGTACTCCCAAAAGCTTTATTTTTGTTTCAAATTTTACTTTGCGTTGCAATTTTCAGATTGATTTGCCCAATAGGAAAAAAGTTCGTCCAAAAGTGAGAGTCCCCTAAGCAGATTTGGGTTCTCTTGGATGCAAGACACCCTCTTAACTTTCAGCAATATTTTTTTTAGTAGTGGTTGGAGGTGCTATTCACGTAGTAAAAAACTTCAACTCCGTAAAATTCCATAAAAAGAGCTCATGAAAAATCTTGTAAAATGGACTAGTGCTTTTTGTCTGATTGACAGAAATGTATGATTTAACTTTCCGGATAGTTTGAACATGTGGTCAGAGATGAAACATACAGATGTACCAAGATTTCTCAGCCAACTTGCAGCCAGTTGCGAGAGATGTTGCTTGTTCCAACATGTTATTCACCACTTCTCACGGGTCGTTTGTTTTGCCAAGAGATTACATGTTCAGAATCTATTGTGATTTCTTCACATAGCGTTTAGTCCCCATTTTATATGGGCTTATGTAAGGAGCTGCAGGAAAAAAGAGAACAGTCTGTTAAAATTCACTTTTGTACGTATTTGAGCTGATACTTGATGATGACAATGGCAGGTGTGTAAGTGTCCTGCTTTGTATTGGCAAAGTATACCTTCCGTGTAATTTTTCTGCCTTTGAAGTCTTCTACAATTACATGTGTGTCCCACTCGTTAACTTTTTTCACCTGAGCATCTGTGATTGTAACCGCCCAGTGCAAAGGCTGCACTCAGGCAGCTAAAATCATGGATACTTCTGCAAAAAGTTAAAGTAGGATCCTATTAAAAATAATTGCAGGAATGTTCTAGTGAAGTGTCATTGTAATGAAATGGAAAGTTTCGAGTATCTATCCGTTTTCAGCCAGTACGTGTTAGTAAAAAGTGGTCGACTGAATTGTAAAATGCACATGCTGTTGGTGATACAGGGTGGCGCATAAAGAGCAAATGTATTTCAAACTAGTAATATTTGCTTTATTTTGAGCTCATACAAAATGTATTCACTTTACTACAATTGGTAATGTAACAAATCTATGAATTGTCACGTTTTCTCTCATATTATACGTTTTAAAGATAATGTCAGACAGATGGTGAGCTTCTTTGTACACATTAAGAGTCTTTCTTTAAAGTTTCCCATCACTTTCCTCAATGCTACATTGTGTTGCAATCAGGTATCGAAACATTTTGCGGAACATTGCAGTGTGTACAGAAAAGCCATTGAGCTGGGATCACAGGGTCTTAACTTTGGAAGAAATGTTCAACAGCAAAAACGCAATGCTGCTTGGTACTGTGCCCCTCAGGGGGATACAATTATTGTATTGTATCTATTGGAATTAGCGCTCCCAATGGGAAAATGTGAGGGCCCAAGCTGAGAGTTGGTAGGCCTTCTTTTTGTTGAAATAAAATGTTTTTTGTTATGTTAAGGCCAGCTTATTTTGGTTCACAGCTGACCTGCTTCTCAGCACTTACTACTTTCTTCTTCAATTTTTATCTTGTTTCATGAAATTCTTTCACAACTTGCTGTTTCTATGCCCCTTCTGCATAGATTTCTCATTCTTTTATCTCCATACTAAATGGTGCCTTCCTCCTTCCTCTCTTTGATATGCTCTTTTTTGTAGCGGTTGAGGAGGCTTAAACTAACTTATAATCATAATCTGCTTGTTCCAGTGCGCCATTGCTACTTAAACTGGATGCTCTAACCTACCAAACAACAGCTTGTCATTACCCTCCCATCACTGCTACTACGCAAGTCAGATCCATGCGTTCTTTTTTGTGCCACCCTATATGTATCCAGTGAAAATTTGTTGGTGAAGAGGTTCACTTTTCAAGTAGTGATTTTGAAACTTGGATACCTTCATATACCAATGTTGATTGTGGTATGAATCTTGTGTGATAATTCAACAGGAAAGAAGTTGATTTTTCTTGTAATCATTTTGAAATTTGGATATTTTCATGGAAAGTGTATGTGCTTGGTTAGTGCCGTGAAGTTTTTGTGAATGCGTTCAATATTCTACATATTACATTTTGCCTGCAGCTTTTTTTCGCGCCTGAGTGACGAGCTGGACAACATCCCGATAGTCATCGTCAAGTACAAGATTCTGCCGGCCGTGGTGTCTGCGCAGCAGTTCTCCAACTTGGGCTCCATGGTGCTGCGTCCTTTGTTGAAGGTGTGTACTCTGGCAGGATACGTCAAAAATTTGACTTCAGTGAAATACGTGTTTTTTTGTTCAGTTTGTAATGTTCATCCCCCCCGCTGTATTAAGGATACGGTCTGCTACTAATGTTTGGTTTAAAAACGGTATTTCTCATTGTGTCTTCAGTAAGTAATTTTAAAAAATGGCTTCATTTATAGTGGGTAAAGTTTACCTCTGTAAAAAGTGTGATCAACAATTAATTTCAAGATAAAAAATGTGGTATTAGTGATGTGCCTCAATGCAGAACGAGTGCTCTAATGTTAGGTTAAAACTAAGCTTTGATAGAAAGCTCTGTTTCATGAATTATCTTTACATTCCCACTCATGAATTCTCTTATTCCCATTCACGGATTCTCTTCCCATTCACGGATTCTCTTCCCATTCCCATTCACGGATTCTCTTCCCATTCCCATTCACGGATTCTCTTCCCATTCCCATTCACGGATTCTCTTCCCATTCCCATTCACGGATTCTCTTCCCATTCACGGATTCTCTTCCCCCATTCACGGATTCTCTTCCCCCATTCACGGATTCTCTTCCCCCATTCAGGGATTCTCTTCCCCCATTCAGGGATTCTCTTCCCCCATTCACGGATTCTCTTCCCCCATTCACGGATTCTCTTCCCCCATTCACGGATTCTCTTCCCCCATTCACAGATTCTCTTCCCCCATTCACGGATTCTCTTCCCCCATTCACGGATTCTCTTCCCCCATTCACGGATTCTCTTCCCCCATTCACGGATTCTCTTCCCCCATTCACGGATTCTCTTCCCCCATTCGCGGATTCTCTTCCCCCATTCGCGGATTCTCTTCCCCCATTCATGGATTCTCTTCCCCCATTCATGGATTCTCTTCCCATTCATGGATTCTCTTCCCATTCATGGATTCTCTTCCCATTCATGGATTCTCTTCCCATTCCCACTCACGGATTCTCTTCCCATTCACGGATTCTCTAACCATTCACGGATTCTCTTCCCATTCCCATTCACGGATTCTCTTCCCATTCCCATTCACGGATTCTCTTCCCATTCCCATTCACGGATTCTCTTCCCATTCCCATTCACGGATTCTCTTCCCATTCCCATTCACGGATTCTCTTCCCATTCCCATTCACGGATTCTCTTCCCATTCCCCTTCACGGAATCTCTTCTCATTCCCATTCATGGAATCTCTTCTCATTCCCATTCATGGAATCTCTTCTCATTCCCATTCATGGAATCTCTTCTCATTCCCATTCATGGAATCTCTTCTCATTCCCATTCATGGAATCTCTTCTCATTCCCATTCATGGAATCTCTTCTCATTTTATTCATGGAATCTCTTCTCATTCCCAATCATGGAATCTCTTCCCTTTCCCATTCATGGACTCCCTTCTCAAGGAATTGTATACAAGAATATCCATGAATGCCTTGTGACCAAACTTGACAGTCGGGCGGTTATATCACTAATTATTGGGAAATTGCAATGGTGGCTAATTGACTATTCAAGCATATCATATCAATTACCCCATAGTTACTTATTTAGTGGCATACCCGCTCGACTGTCACGTTAGCCCAGAAGTCCGAAGTGAGTGCAAATCTGCCAAGTCTGGAAATGAGAGAGCTGATGCTGAGGCCAGGCCCGCTGCTGTATCTGATGACCAGCTTATTGACCTCAGTGTCCCATGTAGGGATTACTACCTCATCCTCAATCATTTGGGATGTAAATTGTGGCAACAGCACTGTGACTTGGAGGCTAATAATAAATTAAGAGCAACTAAGCCTGTAGTACAAGAATGGACCTCCATGTAATGCCGTAGCCGACGCTTGGAGGTAGTTCTAGGTCAATGCGTATCAGGCATTGTCGACTCGCCCGTGGCCATCTAATGGAGCTCGGCTCCAAGCCGCACTGCAACACTTGCCTTGTGTTGCTGACCGTGCAACATCTGCCTGCTGGCTGTCCAAATGTTGCTGCTTGCTACCAGGAGGGACTGCTTCCTTCATCTCCGGTATGCTGATGCTGCTTGTTGGGATGCTGCATGAACTTCCCCATGCTCGCTTCAATGTTACATGCTTGTCGTGTTCCTTGTGTAACGTGATATTCATAGTTGACTATAAATATAGCCTCATACCAAGAAGACTAAAACTCGTCTGCACCTCGTGGACTTAAAAGTTTAAAAACACTGCCTTCTAAGTAGAGTTAGATACTTTTGAGTGGGCAATGTAGTCCGGAAGTGTGTGCGTTAATCTACAAACCTCAAACAAGTTATGGTGGGAAAGTTGAGAAAATTTTAGAATGTACTGCTTTTTGGATTGGAGTAGTAAAATGAACTGGCCGAGAGCTCTGTGCTGTCACTCTCGGCTCTGATGAAGTTCTAGACAGTGGGCCAAAGTGTGGGTGTGTAGCTGGAACCCCCGCTGTGGGGACCCAGCTACCGCTAGTAAAACGCAACACAGGTAGCTTCACAAGCAAGTCATGCTTACCTAGCCTGGGCTGGGTGAGGTTCATACCTACCAATTGCTGAAGACCCTGGTGGAAACGTAATTGAATGAATAATTCATGATAAATATTTTGACGCACCTGACAGTCCTCTGAAAGCTGAGGCTACTATTAGAACTTTTAGACACACGGCCTTTATTTAAAGGCGGCAGTGGATTACTGCTGTTTTGAACAAAAATAATCCGTGGGTTTGGCGCGAGGCGAGTGTGACGCTTGCTGCACTAATAAACAATGCTCCTTCTACTCTGTACTTCAGAAATGTAATCAACAACATTTTGCCCGGCAGATGAGCGAGCAGTTGAGTGAGCCCGAGTACCAGCGTCAGGTGCTGCCTACAGTGGTGCAGCTGTTCGCCAGCCCTGACCGCGCCACACGGCTGCAGCTTCTGCAGCAAATGGACATACTGGCACCCCATATGGATGCTGCTACCATCAACGACAAGGTCTTCCCGCATCTCTGCACCGGCTTCTTGGATGCCAATCCTTCTATTCGCGAGCACACAATCAAGGTGGGATTTTCTTTCTTGGGAGTTCAGTCAACTCAGAAGTCATAAGATAGGCAATGGGTTTCAGCTGGTTAGGGTCGTCTTTCAACGCTCTAAGTGCTGGCGTCTGTATACCAGTGGTTAGGTTATCTCAGTTATAGATAGGCCTTTGGGGACTTCAATGTTTTGTACTCTATTCATTCTTTTTAGTTTTTGTGCTTTTTCGTTCCACGGGGTAAAGTGTGAGGTCTTGAGCTAAGAGGTAGGCCTTTTTATATTAAAATAAAATGTTTTTTGTTTTGTTAAGGAATGTCTTTTTTGGGTTTCTTGGAATGGAAAAAGGCCTTGAGAGTTTCTAGTTTGTTACGGTCTGATTAGGCGTAACTATTTTTATTACGTCCATATTTCTCTAAGGTGCTAAAGTTTTTTAGCTGGGGTAGAGGTATGTAAACTTGATGTAAAGATATTAGATTTGGTGTAAAAGTTTTTGATAATTAATATAGAGAGGCTGTTTATTATTATAGTTGTGTTATAAATTGCATGCCTCTGAAAAATTGAATAAATGCCAGTAATTGCAATTATTAAGGTGTATAAATTGACATGGAGCGCCTGTGGGCGTAAATTGCCGATAAGAGAAGCTCGCTGGCTCGTGCACTCTACGGTCTTTGCCAAATGTTGATCTAAGAACTTTTTTTCAGTGCGAATACTTCCCGTAGCAAAAATATGTCAATTTATGAGTGAGCATTTTCAGTTTTCGTTAGAAGGGAGCATTGTCCTCTAACATAACCATTTGTGGGATGCAGTGGTCTCCAAACAACGGCCCGCAGGCCAAATCCGGCCTGTGACAGCTAATGGCTTATCGTACTTGGCGACTAATCTAGAAATTATAGATATTGGCAGAAAAATTAGAACAGTTTTGGCCCATGGAACTTACAGAAGTAATCAGTATGGCCCTAAGACTGAAAATTTTGGAGACCCCCCTGTAATGCAACTCAATGAGCATGTTATTGTGGTCTTCTATTTTCTTGCGAGGAAGTGATCAAGGCTTGTCCTAATGTTCTAACTTCTCATTCCAGTCCATACTCCCCCTGGCGCCGAAGCTGAGCAAGCAGCTCCTCAACATTGAAGTCATGAAGCACTTCGCCAAGCTCCAGGCTAAAGACGAGCAGGTCGGCAACTTTTGTACCTACTGAATATTGTGTCTTATTTCTGATAGTTTCTTGAATTTCTTGACTTGCACCCACATTTTTTCTGTTAAGAAAATTAATCACAGTGGAGTAACTTGAAAAGTTCTTCACTTTTTTGCATTAAGTATTTTTAATTGGATATTTTGCATAAGTATTTTGCATTGGATTGGATTGGATTGGAGTATTGGATTGGATTGGATTGGATAGCACTTTGTTCTCAAATTTTGCGTGTATCACTTTTCGTCTTTCCAATTCTCGCTTTGCTTGATAGCTTTTACATGTTTCATTCTCTTTTAATTTCACATAGAGAGTCATTTAGGTTAAGAGCTCATTTGCCTAGTCTGCAAAGCGTCTTCAATTTAGCTTGCGCCAGCACATGTGGACCTAAAATCTTTATTTTTCAGGGCGGAATTCGCACAAACTGCACGGTGTGCTTGGGTAAGATAGCACCGCACTTGTCTCCCACGACGCGCTCCAAGTGCCTCATCTCTGCCTTCACGCGCGCCCTCAAGGACCCATTCCCTCCCGCGAGGGGTGCTGGGGTCATGGCGCTCGCCACTACACAGCACTTCTACCCTGTCGACCAGGTCGCGCTCAGGTAACTTAACCGCGTCAAATTTAAGGTTTTTTTAGTGTATCTGACCACTTTTTGGTTATATTAAATTGATTGATCACTTTTACCCAGCACTTCAACCAGGTCGCGCTGAGGTAACCTAACCGCCTAAAATTTCAGGGTTTTTTGTACCAAGGAAGTTATTTTGGGTATATTTTCTTGATTGATAATTTGTTCGCTTTATTCCTATGTTATTAAACATTTATTTTAGAGTAAAGTTTGTATGATTAAACACAGCTTATTCTCCTTCCTTCATCGTAGCTAAACCTTTACCCTGAAGAAAGTTTGCTGGATGTTGATCCTGGAAAAAGTTAAATTGCTTGTACTATGATTATCAATTTTATTTTAGGTTTCCATAAAGTTTGTAAAAATGCATTTGCTGATATTTTTGCTGGAAATGCAAGTCAAATTTGTAATGTACGTGATCACTTTTTTCTTGAAGTAAAAGAATAATTAATGAAAGAAATAGAGAAGAAGTACTTTAAAAACATTTACTCTGAACGTTTTGAGCCTAAGCTCATTCTCAACAAAAAGTCTGCAAATAATATAATCAACAAGTTAGTACACCCAAAAATTACAGAAGCGCAGAATATAAGCACAATAAAAACAAACAAACAAAAATAATAATAATTTATCGGTTGACTATTTTCAGAGGGTATGCACTCTGCATTTCGTTGAGGGAAGGTTTGAGTTTATGAATGAATAATGACTCTAAAATACGTAAGTCTAAGCTGGCGGTACAAGTATCTAATATTTTAAATTTGCTAATGTCAATTATCTGTTCACAGGAATTATTACTACAATGTTGTCTGATGCTAGAATGACTAGGAGAGGTAAGCAAGCGACCTGTTCGATGACTCCGACCTGCATGTTCAGCAACCCTGACGTAAAGTGCTCGGTGGGTGGAACCCACATACTGCGATGCGCAATGCGCACAACTGAAATTATAGACGAGGGAAGATCGCGACTTTTTGTTGAGAATGAGCTTAGGCTCGAAACGTTCAGAGTAAATGTTTTTAAAGTACTTCTTCTCTATTTCTTTCATTGTGAATTTGCTTCGCAAAATCGATTTTCCTTTGAAAAGAATAATTAGCCATGAATTATTATCTTCAATTTTAGGTTTACTGAACTCTTATACCGGTTGTGTGTCTCGGACTCCTACGTCTCATTCATTTGCTTATTTTCTATCAATAATTACACTTGTAATTTTAATTTTTTTTTTCTTTGCAGATAAGATGTCTGGTGTCAAAATCCTTACGGGTTGTCATCCATGTGTGATAACCTAAAAACTTCAGATCCTACATGCTATCCACTATGGCTACAATATCTTACGATACCCTTGTGTTTCATGTTCTCGAATGACTGTGCTTGGTTGACATATATTCTTAGGTATAAATATTTTTCACAGTACCATATAATTTTATTATGAGCGTTTAGTTTAAGTATTCTACTGCGTGCAGTTGAAAAACTAAAACAGCTAATTGTAATCACTGCCTCACTGTGGGGATCGCTTGTTAGTGGTAACGGTGAGTAAATAGTTACATCAATAATAATGATGATAATTGTTATCTATTGCTTTCAGAATCGTGCCCTCGCTGAGTTTGCTCACTCTAGACCCCGAGAAGAGCGTGAGGGACGTAGTCTTCAGAGTGCTCAAGGGCTTTCTGTCCAAGTTAGAGAAGCTCTCGGAAAATCCGTCGCTCAAGGAAGAGATGGGTGAGTGCTGTGCACCGTAACTGCTTTGAGACCACAAGCCTGTAGTCTCAATATGTGATTAGTTAATTTACTGTATGAGAGCATTGAAATACGTCGTAGATTATGGGGTGCGCTTGCTTATTTTACTGATTTTTACTGGAGGCAGTTTGAACTCTTGATTGGAATCGCGTCTCTCTGCTGAGTGAAATAAATTGGTTTTATAACATTGGAGTATTTCAATTTCATAAAGTATTTAACTTCTGAAGTGAGAAGAGTGGGAAAATTTATCAATTGCCGTCCTATCTGACTCCTTTCTAGGTAACCAAATTACACGTATAGCTTTTTATATTCTATGGATTTACCTGTTTCTTATACACAGAATGCCAATAGATTAGAATTAATTGCTAGTGTAGAACATCTTTTCTCTCTGTATGCTCGGTTTGCGCTGGTCTTCGTAACATTTTTGTTACTTATGCTTCCAGTTTCTGGTCGTGCAGGCGCGAAATTAATGCAAGTTTAGAGTTCACAAGTTTTAGTTGATGCTTTTTGAGTAGAGTTTTCAAGTTTTTTGCCTGAGCTCAACTTTGATTACCAAATTTGCAGAATAATTTGTTATTTTAGAGCTTGAAGTTTGTAGAAACATAGCATACCTCAATATTTACTTCCAATATAAAAGTACAGCCTGTGCTTACTCGTGCATCCATGTGTGCACTTCTACTATCCAGTGTGTTTCCCTACGCAATGTACGCCAACACTACGCTGGCATAGGATCATCTGCGTGTACTGGAAATCGTCAAATCATCAGGACTACGTTACCCTGCTGTCAGGTCGTGACTTCAAGTCTAGCTTTGCCTGCTGGTGGAATACTGAATCCACATTTAGAGAAAGAATTGCATTCACACCTGGAGATAAAAAAAGTTTTGACTGCTCTTGTAGTATATACAACTTCGTTATTATCACCGCAAAGGGAAACAAATGCTAGAAATGCTCATGAGCTTGAGCAAACAAAATGATTCTTGCATTTGCCAGAATGAGTGCTGTGAGATGGTTATTTTGATGGAAGTTATTGTGGTCAGAACGGGAGGTGATGACGGAGAGCACCAGCGGAGGGGGAGCAGCTGGCTGGGCGGGGTGGGCCGTGGGAGCCCTCACCAGCAAATTCTACAAGAGCAACATTTCTGACGACACTGGCTCCTCTTCGTCTGCTACTGCGCAACTCAAGAGCAGCAATTCTCAAGATAGCATATCCAGGGCGCAGGTCAGTGAAAATCCTCAACACATTTCCTGCGAAGTGACCCACCTGTGGTCACTTAGGTGATTTTCATGGTGCTGCGGACCCACCTGCAGTCACTAACTCATTTTTTATAAATGCTTAATGAAAGCTAAATGAAAGCCAGATCCAGTTAATGTTTGCTATTTTCAAAGTTGATTACAACAATTGACTTTAAATTTGAATTGAATATTGAACTTCAGTTTAACCCATCGCAGTTAACGTGTTAAACATACTGAACTGAATGTGATAATACTGAAATTGCTGATTTCAACCACAGGTCAGGATGTAGTTGGTTTAAGGCAGTCACTGACAGCACGTACAACTGCCTCAAATAGATTAGTCACGCAAAAGGAAATTTACGCGACCATAACTGAGAGATGAGACCCTTCTTATTTTTATTATCTAATCCACGCAGCGACTTGTGCTGCATAGGGGAATTTAAGTGTGCCTAATATTTGGTAGTGGTTGATATTAGTGAGTGGATATGTTGTCATACTCTAATGATAATTTTGGGTCAAGTGATGCGCGAATGTTGATTTCACTCGACAACAGCCATAAAACCAAACTTAATGCTCTGAGGTCTCTGGTTATGTCAGTCTAATTAGCCGCACTGTCTGAATTACTCATGCAGTAATGACAGTGGTTTCACTAATATTACTTAAATTATGGATTATCATTACTATAATCTTTGGTTACCATCACGTTTCCGGTCAAAAGCACGTTCGAACAGTACAAATTTTTCCCATTATCTTGCTGGTTTATTTTTGTATAAGAGAAAATTATGAACTCGAGTTGAATTTCGGTCGTTATGAATTGCTATTACTCCCCTTAGGAGGCATAGGATAGGCAATAGGTTTTTTAAGGTTTGTTAGGTTGCTCTGTCCTGCCCTAGGGGACTGGCGACCCTGCTGGAGACATGCTAGGTTACCTCTGCTATAGAACATAGGCCTTTGGGACTTATGTCTTTTGTGCCCATGTTACTTCTTTCTGTATACATGCCTTCTTTGCTATCTCATCGTTGTCTTTTTCTTGCTCTACTTCTTTTCTTTTGTTGTCTTTTCTTGCTCTACTTCTTTTTTAGTCTTTTCTTGCTCTACTTCCATGCCTTCTCATCATTTTCTTCACTTGCTCTTAACTTGCTATCTGTATGTGTTGAGTCTTTGTGTGTAGGAACACGCATTATGTCATGATTCCCCGTTTTCTACAGTCCGTACTAAATGGTGTTCTCTTCGCCCTTGCTGTGGCTAGAGAGTCTTTAACTAAAATAATAATTTTTATTATTAATTACCATGATTTCAGGCGTGGTTCAATATTTCAATGTGAATTTGATTTATTTTTGCGGAGAAAATAACAAAATACTTTTAATCATTGATTGCTACAGCAGATGGTTGCAAGTTACTCAAACCTTAACGTGTTTCCCACAGCCCTCCCGGTCTGCGTCTCAGTCGTCTCTGCAGCGAGAAGCAGGACAAGTGAGAGCTGCCTCAGCGGCAGTGGTACCGCCACCTGCCACCCAGACCAGCAACAGCACAGCGCGGGTGCCCAGCGTCGAGTCGTACATGGCAGCCTCTGAAGACACCGGGGACAAGTGGTCCGACGACGGCGGCGACTGGCAGGCCATGGTGATTAACTGTAGCTTTGAAGGTCGCCACCTTGTCTAAGACGGACAGTGTTTGATGTCCTTGTGTAAAACATCTACTGTGCACGAAAGTTACATAAATATGAGCCAGAATTGCCGCTTGTTGCCTGCCAAGTGTTTTGCATTTTTGAATTAGGAGAAACTTGGTTATGATAAAATCAGGGAAGCTCTGATGATGGTTTGTGTTTTATTTTTGTATTTAATCCTTTGACCTTTAATGTTGGAAGTCTGAGTGAAGTTCAATAAATGTGTTTTACAAATTTTCTGTATCTTTGACTTATTATCATGCAACATTTGCACAATTGCGATGAATTTCTATTTATGTCTTGTGGATTAAGTGATGAGGAACGTTAAGCTTTGAGTGACATATTTTTGACTGGGGCGCTAGTTTAGATTTGGCAATTTTTAGCCATTTTTATCCTGTTATTTAAATATTTTTCTCCATTTCTTTCTGCAGGAGAATTTACCTTCTCCTGAATCGGAGTCTGGCTGGGAGAACGATAACTGGGATCCTTTGGAGGTACGGCGATGAAATAAATAGGTAGCCGCCTAGCACGATATGCAGGGCTTTTGAATTGGCACTCCTAGGGAGAAATATGAGACCCCAAGCTGAGAGTCAGGTAGGTATTCTTTTTGTTGAAATAAAATCTTTTTTGATATGTTAAGGACTATCTTTTAAGGTTCACTGCTGTCCTTTTTTTCAGCACATGCTACTTTATTTTTCAACTCTTACCTTGTTTCACAAATTTCTTTCTCAACTTACTGTTTCTATGCGCGTTGTGCCTAGATCTCGCATTCCCTTATCTCCATGTAAATGTTACCTTTCTCCTTCCTCTCTTTGGAATGCTTACATTGCAGTTAGAGAGGCTTAAATTAACATCTAATCTTATTTTTAGGTGTTTCATTTGTCAAAAACCACGTTTTACCTCCATAAAAATACATAGAAAAACCTTAGCCCAATTCTGCTGCGTACATTTTCTATATTGTCATCAAATTTTCAGATCGAGCCTGAGCCTGTGACGAAACTAGCATCTCTTCCATCGAACTCAAACAGCAACTGGTCATCTACCCCTGGCTTCAGTGTTGACAAAGGTAATTCAATTGCATTTTTATAAAGTACTAGTACACCCCAGTTTTTTAAAAGGGGGGAGGAAGTGATGTTACGTTGCTGGCGATGCGAGAAGGTCGAGGTGTAGGGTTTTTTTGGTGTACGCGATCTGTCATAAGTAATTGAAATCAATAATTTCCTAAAAAAATACTTAAAATGTGGATCAAAAACAAATATATCCAACCCAACAGAACCCGCGATTAAAATACTCTTAATTTTGTGCACTGGTGAAACTCCTATAAAAAGAGTCATTATGCTTCCTTGACAGCGTGATAAAGTGGCCGACCAACTGAGCTTTAACATGGCTTTCCAATGATTTCCAATGCTATTTTATGGGTTTCCAATACTTTGCCAAGTCTCAACCGCTGATATTCTATTCAACCTAATCTAACCTACCAATACACGTGATATTCATTCCGACTCCCAATTTGCTGGGTTAAGGCACCGAAATTGTGGAGTTGATGAAGCTTGTATCACAGATACGCTCATCTCACACTGCAGGCTGGTGGGAGTGACACACGGACGGACGGACGCGGCTCCTTTTATAATAGTGATCATTGATCTATTCAATATTTCCTCACGAAGCTTACCCATATAATAAAGCACATTTTGTAGGAAAGAGCTACATGTTAAGGTTGTAGGTTCATTCAATTGTATGTAATCCATGCATGTCTGTCTATCCTGGATATAAGAAACAAAGATCTGTAGATATGCAATAACCTGTGCTACATCGCACTTGCTGGCGTTATTACTTTCTGCTGTGAGCTTTTGACATTTGAGTTCACGTAACAGGCGTGTTGCTATCGAGGAAATAATTACAAAAATTTATCGCACAATACAAAAGAAATTTATGTAATTTGTATTTTCATATGTTTTTGCTTATATATTGAATAGAGACATAAAATGTCAATTTTTTGCTCACTTGAGAGTTAATTTGAAATGTTGTTAGCCATTGAAGCACATATAAAATCTGAGCTCAAGCATAAGTTTCCAATGTATATGATCGTTTCTGAAAGTATCGTGATCATTTTAGAGTTCTAATCAATAGTGAAAAAACAATTCCTAAATTCCTTTCTTTTGCTATTTTTATATGGTACTTCTGATAAAAAGGTATCCAGTTTACCATCAATAAAAAAATATTCAGTTGCTAGTATTTTTCCTCTCGATATAAATTATTTTTCCAGACGAGAGAGCTGCTCTGAGAGAACAGAAGAAAGACGATCGTCAGAAGCAAGTTGAAGCAAAGAGAGCTGCCAAAGCTGGACCCCTGAAACTTGGAATGAAGAAAACGTGATAAATGAGAGGAAACAATAAATGAAGAAAATTATACTTATAAGGTAACCAATTAAGAGCAATTCTAAAACACGATGTAGGACAAAGATCTCTTTTTGTCGAAAACAATTTTGACTCTATACATATATTTCTGCTGTGAACGAAGTTGAAGGTGGAGTTCGTACACGACTTGAACCTTCTTGGAACTTGCCGAGTTCTGGATCCGACAGATGTAGGACAAGAAATATTCTCCAGGTGATACGAAGGTTCTCCAGCCACCAGTCTGCAGCTCTGATTTTCATTTGAGTAGAGCAAGGATCTCGTTGTAGCTCGTGAATATTTCGTGTTTAAAAAACGCCAATGTTTGTGTTACGTTCCACGGTTTTTGCATTTCCGGCACAATCTGTTGAGACGAAAAGTGATTTGAAAGTTTTTCAACCTTGATTGAATTGAAATTGAATTTTAGTCATCGCTGGAAAAGCAGTGTCAAAGTCTCTTACTGTAATGATGAGTACTGTATTTTAATTTCTTTCGTTCACATTTAGATGCACTTTGCTATTTTTATATTCTAAAGCGTATTTATCATCTTAGAATTATAATTGTTGTTGTAAGTGTTGACTTCAAAGATATTTTTCAACAGTTTAGGTCGATCTGACGACTCAATGTGAGGCATTTTATTTTTTTAGTGACAACTATCATTCTATCGCACTGAATAACGTTCGTCAAAGGCTGAAAATAATTTAATTGTCTGCTGTTGTTATTCAGAACGCAGAGACGCCGTTTAAAGGTTTTGATCAAGAGTGTCTTATGGTGGAGAAAATCATTGCGAATAATTCTTACTTGACATTTCACTCGGTGAAAAGAGTTCAACATGGAAAGTTAAAGCCCCAGCATCTTTATTGCTGCTTGTCCATTAATTTGATTGCTTTTGAGTGTGCTGTGAGGAAGCCTTTCGAATACTCTCATCTAGAACTAAGAGCATCGTCAGTGTGATCGCCAGTTAGGAGTTACTTAAACTTATTATATTTGCAGTCACTGACAAACTGATTCTGTCCCTTAGGTGGAACTTCAGTGTAAAACCTCTCTCAAAAAATGGGAACGCAACCTAAAATTTTACTATCTCAGAACTATTGAAGCCTGGGATAATTTATTCATGAAGAAATGATGATCATCAGTGAGAAAATATTGAACGATTTGAAAGTATTAACGTTTTATTAGTCGTAACCGATGGTGTTCAAAACACGAATTGGGCTGGTCCTGCTACCGTCTTGCATTATTTTATGCTGAAATATTCTCCACCAAAGCCGAGGAACGAATGCTGGCGAGAATTTCCATTTTGTCATTCCATTTTTTTAGTCTTGAGCTAATTTGGGTCAGATCCATGGTATTCTTTGCAATAACCTTTTTGTGTTTAATACCTTCTTTCATGCTCGATTTGTTCTATTCCTGTTGACACAGTGATGCAAGACTTGTTATTTGTTGTTAGGTACCACGGGTGCTCCTACCCTCCGCTTTGTAGCCGTTTGCTAAGCTAGTGTTACATTTAAAACTGCGCATCGTGAATAATCATCCTAAAAGCATCGCGTACAAGAAAAAACAGCATATCTGTACTTCATGAGATAGCTATCTTTCAGATCAGAAAAATTTCCTTGTAAGAATTCTGAGTGTGCGCACATGTTTGATTCAAGGTGATCTTTTTTTTTAATTTTTATAATTTCCGTTTCATAAGCTTGGGACCATTGATTACCATTACCTAGTGTTTCTGTCGAGAAACTGAAAAACGAGGGAAATTCTTACCGAAATACTTTATACATGATTAATTATTCTAGGATTCATGGGTAAGTGCCATTAACCGACGAAATCTTTGTATGTGAATGGTAATTTTAATTTTTTCTTCGTAAGAAAACATATTTTTTGTAAGTTTCCATTTCTGTAAATTTTAAGGCATGTAAAATTGTTTTCGCCCATGAAATTCAAGAGTTCTGTTGAACGTTTCACGCGCAGCTGCACTATCCATCACTTTCATTATCTTATTATTAAAACTCCGGGGGCATTTTTAAAAGCCACTTTAATTTCACTGTTATGAATTATGTAAATGAGTCAAATGATCTTGCATATCATTAGGTTTGTTTTTTCTGTCTTTTTTTTTAGATTTCAGTACAGCGCTTTAATGGACTCGTGATTTGAGGTT
This sequence comes from Morinoia aosen, assembly GCA_030386875.1. NCBI lineage: Eukaryota > Metazoa > Arthropoda > Malacostraca > Amphipoda > Talitridae > Morinoia > Morinoia aosen. The sequence continues at coordinate 43,307,382 of CM059574.1, forward strand.
ATTTAGTAAGAGCATACATATACATATACCGGGCTTATCCTCCCCATGGGAGGGTAGCCGACAGCAGGCCACAATCACCACACTTAGTCACTAGGAGGCGAGAGAGGCAGCACTGGCCGCACCTGAACTGCCAGGATCAGCAGCAGCCCAGCACAACCACCTTCCACAGTCAGGCCCGACAGCAACAGCTGGTTTACCCCGACCGCTTCATTGAGTGCAGCCCCTCCCCCGCACATGACATGTCAACCCCATCACACGCGGGCAGCTTCCAGTAACGCGTCAAAAATAAAATTACCTCCTTATACACTGCCCCCACTCACTTCTGTCCGCAGCCATCCCTCTCGCCACGTCCACAGTCAGACCCCTCTCATACAAAGCACGTCGCACCCCATCCATCCAACTCATCCGTGGTCTACCTCGCGCTCGAAGACCACTCACTTCCGACATATATATCTTTTTCACCAGCCGCTCAACATTCATTCTTTCTACATGCCCAAACCATCCAAGCACTCTTTCATCCACTCGCCTGCTCAACTTTTTGATAACACCCGTCTGCTCCCTAACCAACTCATTCCTGATCCTATCTCTTCTAGTTACTCCATACATGCTCCTCAAACACTTCATCTCAAACACATCCAACTTCCTCCTCTTAGCTGCTCTCAACCCCCAGGACTCTGCTCCATACAACAAAACTGGCACAATCAAACTTTCATACAGTCCCCTCTTAGCATTCATACTCAAACTCCTGCATTCAAAGTACTCCTGCATTACTATTTAGTAAGAGACTATGCAATAAATACTCTTAAGTTTTCTCTTCAGGAGTTTTTCTATTGTGCTACTAGTCTTTGCGAAGCTTATTTTTTTCTCATCAACCAACAGTGTAGCTCTCACTCGGAAGCAGTTTTTGTACTTGAAATCTTTAGTAGCACAGTGAGAGTACTAAATATAGGGTCACTATGAATTCATTTTCATGTTTTGTTATTTAGATTGTTCTACCGTATGGACCGTAGAAAAGTAAACCAAACTTTTAATCTTAATAACTTTACAGTGAATGAAGACAATTTAGTAGTTTTTTGTACTAAGTGAAGAAAAATTTTTTCCTAAAAATGTTAAGTCACATTAAAATTGGTTTCATCAGTAATGAGGTAAATAATAATTGTAAAAAATGTGAGATGCACATGACATGACATAAAAACATAAACCCAACTTTAAATGTTAGAACTTTGATTAAGATATTTCAGTTTTATTTGTTACGCAGGGATTACTTTTTCATGGTCTATACGGTATATTAACAGTCAAAGCTAGGAGGTAACATTTTCTGCGTTGAGCCTTGCGTGCTTCCATTTTTATCTACATAGTGTAACTATATTGATGTCATGTATCTTGCAAGTAGATAAATGTTTAGGTACATTGTACGGTACAGAAACAAGTAATGTAGTGGCATGTCTCGCATAATTAGGAATCAAAAATGGTCGTTTGGATCACTTGACCATTGTTGAACTCGTTTACAGCTTGTATTCTGAAATGTAAAGTATTTCTTTGCTTTTTTAGGTAGAAGTTTTATTCAAATGACCATAACTAGCAGCTGTACAGTCGAGTCGAGTGGCATTCATCAAGCAAACTTTCGTCAGGTTTGGACCATTTAAATCTGTCCATCGCTATCGCATAATTCATTGCAATAATTATGTGTTCTCGTTGAAGTAAGTTTAGCAAGATGTAATATGGCCATATTTGTTCACTGTGTGCGTGGCGGGTGCGGGAGATGTGTGCTTGAACTTGTGGTTGTTTCTAACCATTGTAACATAAACTTTTTTTGTTGATTCAGTACTAGTTGCTAATCCTGAGAACGATGTGCGTGAATAGGTGACTGAATATTGGTTGTATGATATGAACTAATTAATTAAATGCTTGGCATCTTAAGGGTGATACTATTACAATTGAACCCCTTAGGGGATACAACTATTGTATCTATGGGAATTAGTGCTCCCAAAGGGAAAATGTGTGAGGGCCCGAGCTGAGAGTCTGGTAGGCCTTCTTTTTGTTGAAACATGTTTTTTGTTATGTTGTAGACCACCTTTTTTTGGCTCACTGCTATCCTGCTTTTCTAGCACCTACTACTTTCTTCTTCAACTTTTATCTTGTTTCATGAACTTCTTTCTCAACTTACTGTGTCAATGCATCTTTTGTATAGATTCCACATTCCCTTATCTCTGTACTAAATGGTGCCTTCCTTCTTCCGCTCTTTGATACGCTCTTTTTTTTGTAGCGGTAAGGGAGGCTTAAACGAACCTATAATTTAGTCTATTATAATTGAAAGGGGAAAACGTGAGGGCCCGATCTGAAGGGAAGGAAGGCGTTCCTTTTGCTGAACTGGAACAGTTTTTTGTTGCACACTTTTTTCAGCTGACAGCTCTTCGTTTTTCAGCGCCACTATTTTCTCCATATTTTTCCGTAAACTTTTTTCAATCTTGGTGTTTCTATGCGCAGAGAGCCGGGATACACCTTGTGCATAAATTGTCAGATCACTTGAAATTCCATACTAAAAAGTGCCTTCCCATTTTCTTAGGAATACCTTTGTTGTGGCTAGGACGGCGTGAACTTATGATCTATAAATTTAAATGTGAGGGTAACAGTAAACCGTGGAGAAAGAATTCGGATTAAATACATGGCATGAGCTGCGTCAGAATTAGTATTGTGAAAAATGTAAATTGTAACTTATATCACGGTATTTGAAACTAATACAAAAGCCATCGAGTTTGAGAAGACCGTCTCGCGCTAATGTAATTTGTGAAAGTATGCATATGAAAGAATGTGAATTTATGTTTGTAAATGTACAGATGCTAGTATATACGTCGATACCATGCATGTATTTATTATTTATATGGATGCATCAATGCTATTTTATTAGCATAGATGAACGTTTTCTTACGTGTGTTCTCCTATGCTGACATTATTTCATGACCACTCGCTGAGATGAATGTATAAATAAATGCATGTTAGCGTGCCTGTTTGTGTGACTGCATTGACAAGAATGTTGTGGTGTCCTTGCACTTTAAATCAGTGTGGATTCAATGGATGTTGTTGATATGGATGAACCTATGACTGAATGCTTTGGTGAATACCTGCGTGCAATCACTGAGCATGTATAAGTGTTGCATATAAGAAGTATGTATGAATGCTTACATAACGACAGAAATGCACTGAAGAAACACCTATGATGTGCCCTGGGCGGTTACTGTATGTGTGTATCTAAGGATGAATGCAAGACTGGTTGGATGAATAATAAATGAGTAGATGGACGAATGAGTGATTGAGTGGAATGAGTAGATGGACAAATGAGTGAGTGGGTGGAAGGAATGAATGAGTGAGTGGGTGGAAGGAATGAATGAGTGAGTGGGTGGAAGGAATGAATGAGTGAGTGAGTGGAAGGAATGAATGAGTGGAAGGAAGGAATGAATGAGTGAGTGAGTGAGTGGAAGGAATGAATGAGTGAGTGAGTGAGTGGAAGGAATGAATGAGTGAGTGAGTGAGTGGAAGGAATGAATGAGTGAGTGAGTGAGTGGAAGGAATGAATCAGTGAGTGAGTGGAAGGAATGAATGAGTGAGTGGAAGGAATGAATGAGTGAGTGGAAGGAATGAATGAGTGAGTGGAAGGAAGGAGTGAGTGAGTGAGTGAGTGGAAGGAAGGAGTGAGTGAGTGAGTGAGTGGAAGGAATGAATCAGTGAGTGAGTGAGTGGAAGGAATGAATCAGTGAGTGAGTGAGTGAGTGGAAGGAATGAGTGAGTGAGTGGAAGGAATGAATGAGTGAGTGAGTGGAAGGAATGAGTGAGTGAGTGGAAGGAATGAATGAGGGAGAGTGAGTGGAAGGAATGAATGAGGGAGAGTGAGTGGAAGGAATGAATGAGGGAGTGGAAGGAAGGAATGAATGAATGAGTGAGTGAGTGGAAGGAATGAATGAGTGAGTGAGTGGAAGGAATGAGTGAGTGAGTGGAAGGAATGAATGAGTGAGTGAGTGGAAGGAATGAATGAGTGAGTGAGTGAGTGGAAGGAATGAATGAGTGGAAGGAATGAATGAGTGGAAGGAATGAATGAGTGGAAGGAATGAATGAGGGAGTGAGTGAGTGAGTGGAAGGAATGAATGAGGGAGTGAGTGAGTGAGTGGAAGGAATGAATGAGGGAGTGAGTGAGTGAGTGGAAGAAATGAATGAGTGAGTGAGTGGAAGGAATGAATGAGTGAGTGAGTGGAAGGAATGAATGAGTGAGTGAGTGGAAGGAATGAATGAGTGAGTGGGTGGAAGGAATGAATGAGTGAGTGGGTGGAAGGAATGAATGAGTGAGTGAGTGGAAGGAATGAATGAGTGGAAGGAAGGAATGAATGAGTGAGTGAGTGAGTGGAAGGAATGAATGAGTGAGTGAGTGAGTGGAAGGAATGAATGAGTGAGTGAGTGAGTGGAAGGAATGAATGAGTGAGTGAGTGAGTGGAAGGAATGAATCAGTGAGTGAGTGGAAGGAATGAATGAGTGAGTGGAAGGAATGAATGAGTGAGTGGAAGGAATGAATGAGTGAGTGGAAGGAAGGAGTGAGTGAGTGAGTGAGTGGAAGGAAGGAGTGAGTGAGTGAGTGAGTGGAAGGAATGAATCAGTGAGTGAGTGAGTGAGTGGAAGGAATGAATCAGTGAGTGAGTGAGTGAGTGGAAGGAATGAGTGAGTGAGTGGAAGGAATGAATGAGTGAGTGAGTGGAAGGAATGAGTGAGTGAGTGGAAGGAATGAATGAGGGAGAGTGAGTGGAAGGAATGAATGAGGGAGAGTGAGTGGAAGGAATGAATGAGGGAGTGGAAGGAAGGAATGAATGAATGAGTGAGTGAGTGGAAGGAATGAATGAGTGAGTGAGTGGAAGGAATGAGTGAGTGAGTGGAAGGAATGAGTGAGTGAGTGGAAGGAATGAATGAGTGAGTGAGTGGAAGGAATGAATGAGTGAGTGAGTGAGTGGAAGGAATGAGTGAGTGGAAGGAATGAATGAGTGGAAGGAATGAATGAGTGGAAGGAATGAATGAGTGGAAGGAATGAATGAGTGGAAGGAATGAATGAGGGAGTGAGTGAGTGAGTGGAAGGAATGAATGAGGGAGTGAGTGAGTGAGTGGAAGGAATGAATGAGGGAGTGAGTGAGTGAGTGGAAGAAATGAATGAGTGAGTGAGTGGAAGGAATGAATGAGTGAGTGAGTGGAAGGAATGAATGAGTGAGTGAGTGGAAGGAATGAATGAGTGAGTGAGTGGAAGGAATGAATGAGTGAGTGAGTGAGTGGAAGGAATGAATGAGTGAGTGAGTGAGTGGAATGAATGAATGAGTGAGTGAGTGAGTGGAATGAATGAGTGAGTGAGTGAGTGGAATGAATGAATGAGTGAGTGAGTGGAATGAATGAATGAGTGAGTGAGTGGAATGAATGAATGAGTGAGTGAGTGGAATGAATGAATGAGTGAGTGGAATGAATGAATGAATGAGTGAGTGGAATGAATGAATGAGTGAGTGGAATGAATGAATGAGTGAGTGAGTGGAATGAATGAGTGAGTGAGTGGAATGAATGAATGAGTGAGTGGAATGAATGAATGAGTGAGTGGAATGAATGAGTGAATGAGTGAGTGGAATGAATGAGTGAATGAGTGAGTGGAATGAATGAGTGAGTGAGTGGAATGAATGAGTGAGTGAGTGAGTGGAATGAATGAGTGAGTGAGTGAGTGGAATGAATGAGTGAGTGAGTGAGTGAGTGGAATGAATGAGTGAGTGAGTGAGTGAGTGGAATGAATGAGTGAGTGAGTGAGTGGAATGAATGAGTGAGTGAGTGAGTGGAATGAATGAGTGAGTGAGTGAGTGGAATGAATGAATGAGTGAGTGAGTGGAATGAATGAATGAGTGAGTGAGTGGAATGAATGAATGAGTGAGTGAGTGGAATGAATGAATGAGTGAGTGAGTGGAATGAATGAATGAGTGAGTGAGTGGAATGAATGAATGAGTGAGTGAGTGGAATGAATGAATGAGTGAGTGAGTGGAATGAATGAATGAGTGAGTGAGTGGAATGAATGAATGAGTGAGTGAGTGGAATGAATGAATGAGTGAGTGAGTGGAATGAATGAGTGGAATGAGTGAGTGAGTGGAATGAATGAGTGGAATGAATGAATGAGGGGATGAGTGAGTGGAATGAATGAATGAGGGGATGAGTGAGTGGAATGAATGAATGAGGGGATGAGTGAGTGCAATGAATGAATGAGGGGATGAGTGAGTGCAATGAATGAATGAGGGGATGAGTGAGTGCAATGAATGAATGAGGGGATGAGTGAGTGGAATGAATGAATGAGGGGGTGAGTGAGTTGAATAATGAGTGACTGAGTGGAATGAGTGGATTGATGAATAGCACAGTGCATGGGTAGGTTAAAGATTACATTAGTAAACGGATGGACTGACAAGTAGATGGATATAAGTTTGCTATATTGCTCAGGATAAGAACTTGATTACATTAACAGGAAAATATATGTAACAAATTATGAACTACAGAGCATCGAAACGACAAATTGGTTATTGCATCCTTTCCACTCGCCGTATTGCAAGTTAGCTAACAAGGCTGCTGTTGTGCTATCGTCGTTAGACATGATTTGGAATTTGCATGAACTGTAACTTCCAAATGATATTCTTACACTTGGAATGCTAACTGGTTACATCAACCGTGTAATAAACCAAAAATTTTTTGCCAACGCTAATTTTCGCGGGTGAACGAGATTTACGTTGCTCGCTCAGCTGATGGATGCTGGAAAATACACTTGACAAATAACAATTAACAAATGAAGCATGAAATGATGAAAACATTTCAAAGCCATGCAATTCCATTCAAAATCTACATCAAATTACTTAACAGTAATTTGTTTTGAACCAAATATACAATCTGATGAGCTGTGACAAACTCATTTGATATATCTTAATGATATTTGTTGTCAACAGTTATAACACTTGAGTATTAGGTATTCCAAAAGCTATCCAGCATAAAACATCGCTTTAGTGCTGAGCGGATCATCTCACCCTCCCTGAACACTGTTTTGAGCAACAGTGGCACGGCGCAATGGCTCAACGAGACAACATCTCGATGAACCTCATGAAGTAGCAGGAGGTACTCATGCAGGTCTGTTGTACGGTACGCACGAAAGAGCAAGTGTAAATAATGAGTTGAGCATTATCTACTCAACAACAAAATTCCTGCTAAAATGGCTTCTGTAGCTGCTCCAGTGAGTTGCTAGCATGCTCAACTAGAAGTCCTAATTTTACCAGGTTCAAGAACAAAAACAAACCATTTTCTTTGCAGATCTATCAAATGAAGCTCAAAAACCTATGATTCCCTGAGCAGCAATGAGCCTACATGATCGATTATCATCAATGTAGTTACTGTATATTTAACAGCACTGACTATGGAAGTGGATTACTGGGCATAAAATAAATACAAGCCAATAAGCTAACAAAGTCGAACAAAAATAAGTTGAAAAATTACATACAGCAACAATATTCTTCTCAGGCGGAGGACTGGCAGTAACTCTTGGTGTCGAGAACTTTCTTGCCACACATGGCACATATACCCTTCTTGTAGGCACAACCTTGGCAATAGTTGGAGCCAACTTGGTGTACCTTCGTGCGGCAGATGCGGCACTCCTTGAACAGTTTCTGTAAAATCAACGGTTCACAACATGTGAGTAAACAATGAGTTTTATCGGTTTCAACCTATAGCCATTGCTGGCGGGGAACAAAAAATTACACACAATTTTCGGCGCTGTAGTTTTTACAAATTGGTTAATTCTGTCAGCTTTTTTCACCACAATTACTGATATTTCTAATTAAAATTAATGTTCCGAGTTTACTTTACAACAATACTTAAATAATAAAGTATAGGATAGCCAGAAGCAAGCCACATTCCTTGAAATTCTAATCACGACACCATATTGGCCATTAGAATGTTACACAACAAACCTAGTAGTCAGTGAAACAAGAATTTGAATCAAAACTGAAGAAATTTAAAATTTTGCTTAGAGTGTTATAAAAACCCATCAGAAAAGAAAATAATTTTGAAGCAAAAACATCTTGAACAAAATATATGAAAAACCAGAATTTTAAAAATTCTTCCATTATTTTAATAAATTATGATTCAGAATACATTCTATTGAGTTCACAGTAAATCAATAATGCTGCAACGATATGCAACTGAAGATCAGAAAAAAAGGTTCCAACTAGGTTTTTATTTCTATGTACCATGAAACTTTACTCGCCTAATTGGTGAACAAAATAAGAACATAATATAATTCACTGTTTGATGGTCTGAACTCTTCAATTTGAAACAGAAATACTCACTGTTGCAGGATTAAATCTGTGTTTTTTAGAAGTGAGGAGCTTATTCTCGTTTATTTTTCTGCCTCCGCTTGCCGTTGTGTTGCGAGCCCCTGACTTCCACACATCAGGAGTAATCACCTGCATAAGACATAGGTTCAGTATAACCATCGGTTAGATTAGATTGGGAGTTATTTAAGCCTCACTAACTACAACGAATGTGTTCCAAAGAAAGCTTGAAGGTACCATTTAAATTTAGTGCAGAGTTGAGAGAGCAAGGAATCTATCCATAAGATGTGTTCCCAAGTGCATGTAAACGGCAAGTTAGGAAGGATATTTTTTTAAACAAAAAAAAGTAAGAATGAGGTGCAGAAAAACAAGATAGTAATGCACAAGAAACAGATAAACCACAACAAACTTAAAAACCTTTTGTTTCATCAAAAAGAAGCCTTCCAAACCCTCAGCTTGGCATCTCACAATTACAATTTGTTGTGTAAAATGCTCAACCAGGGAAATATCTTCCTATATGAAATGCTCAACCAGGGAAATATCTTCCTATATGAAATGCTCAACCAGAGAAATATCTCCCTGTATAAAAAGCTCAACCAGAGAAATATCTCCCTGTATAAAATGCTCAACCAGATAAATATCTCCCTGTATAAAATGCTCAACCAGAGAAATATCTTCTTGTATAAAATGCTCAACCAGAGAAATATCTTCCTGTATAAAATGTAAAAATTTATTTTCCAAAACTACAATTCTTATACTAATTAATCAATCCCTAATTCACATAAACTAACAACTTACAAAAGCATTAACTAATTGATCGTAAATTCAAAGGGTATATATTTGACCGTATATATTTTCTATGATCAAATGTAACCTAACCAGACTGCCAAATTTAAATTTTATTATTCACAGGTAGAAAATTTTTGTAGATATAAAACTAAAAATAAAAGACTTAAAAAACGTGATATAATGATGACGTGTTTGTGACGAGAAGAGGAAAAGCACTTTGAGTGTCATTTAGAGAGGGGCTGATCTTAAAGATGTATAGCAACTCAAGGATGCATAAATCAATAATGTGAGGAGCACCTGCAAGGATTTTAAAATGGTTCATGGAAACAGAAATCTTACAGTTTTCAGCATGGGATTAAACAAAGGACAGTAGAGAGGAACCAAGAGGACGACCGGTCCTACAGCTGCGCCCAGCGTGCTCAGCTACTCTGGACACAAGAGTACAAAAGGTGGAACCTACGTACTGTAATTCACAACGCAAACTAAACTGGTAAACCAGAGAGGAGCTCATAGCAGGAGGCAGCTTATCCTCAAAGCGGAACAGGGAAGCGATTGTAAAATTGTTGACAATAGAATGAATTTTAAAGTGTGGAAATAACTTGTTCATTAGGAGTTGAACTTCCAGATTTAACTTGATGGACTGGTGTCCAAAATAAGGAAGCTTGTGGAAAAACTTCTGTTGATTAAATGATTGTAGTGCTGTCAAGTGATCATACATATTTGATAAAAATTTACCAATAGTAAATAAAGGAAAATCATTCTTTACAAAAAATTGTAAAAAATTGAATTCCTGATGTAAATATTGGAAGTTAGTACAAACTTAAAATGCTCTACAGATTGGGGTTCTAATACTGCAGAGTTTAAAAAGGGTCACACAAGAACTAAAATAACTAGAACCTAAACCTGAGAACATGTCTTTCATGTAAACAGAACATTGGAAAGTATTGTCAACTTTACTGCTGACATTGATATCCAAAAATGGTAAACAGTGGTTTGTTTTATCTTCCCTTGTAAATTTAATATTCTTATGACACAAATTACACAAATAAATGAGAAAAAATCCATGTGAGATCTTTCTTTGAACAGAAGAAATGTATTGTCTACATAAATTTTGTAAAACAATGGTTTAAAATGACTAGGGCACTCTTTTAACCAACTATGCTCATGATGGCATATGAATATGTTGGCAAAAGTTGGGCCAAGGGGTAAACCCATGCCCAATCTGTCTATCTGCTAGTAATATTTGCTGTTGAAGATGAAAAAGGAATTGCAAATGGTTAGTTTTAACAATTTCAAACCAATTTTATAACAATAAGATAAAAATAAACAGATTACTATCCATTGCAAAGAAACTGAAAGGAAATTAATATTGAATTTAAATACTGAAAAAGCATAGTTGTCTTTTCCAAATTTTAATAAAAGGCTTTTCTAAATGCAAATAAAATTTATTCCATAAAAATATAAAAAATAACCAAAAACAGTTTAAACAAACATTTTAAGATGATTTCTTGAAAGTATAGTAGTACAATAAATTAGTTTTTTAATAGACCTACACCTCAACATATGAAAAGAAACGTTCGAAAAGCAGGAAAATATACTTACAAAGTCTGCACCAAAACTATTGATTACAACACAAGCAACTTGTACTTTATTATAGCTCAAAACATGTATGATATAGAATCACAACTGGAAAACATTAGCATAGATGAGCAGAAGTTAATTAGATTGCTCACCAAATTTAGATACTCTTTTTTAAGAACAGTCAAAATTCAGTATTTTCATGTTAAGTAAAAAATTCCACAGAGTAGCAACACTATGTTCTTGTTATTTACATATATTTTGACCTAGCAAATATTTTGCATATAGTTATCAAGCTACCCTATAACATATTACCTCTTTCTAACACTGTAACAAATACATTGGTACAGCATTTATAAACAACTTTCAAGATGCAATGTACAGTACTCATAATTATCAACCATTTTTGTCCTTAACACGTTAACTGCGATAGGTTAAACAGAAGTTCAATATTCAAATGAAATTTAAAGTCAAAAGTGATAACCAAATCTGTAAATATCAAACATTAACCGGGCCTGTTAAATACCATTACTTTAGAAAGGTTGTTAGAATTTTTCAAAACGACCCATCAATGGGTCGTTTCGCAGCAGGAAAAACCTAACTACGACCCACCGGTGGGTCGTACCGCAATGAATGTGTTAATATACAGATAATTGACAAAATTTCATCACAACTTCACTGCTCAGTATGCCTCACTTTGTGGACACCTCCAATGCTGGACTTCGAAAACCTATACAAGATGTTTCAGAACAAAAGGTGCAAAATTGCAAGCCAAGTAGAAAATGGCCAAATAAACACTTTTTCTTTTTTAAAATTTTTCCAAAATATATTGGGTTTTGAGATATTAGCCATTTATTTTTTTAAATATTAGTGTCAAAAATTACTTGAATGGTCAATTTCCTTATAGATGGATTAGGCAAAATGGTCCAGTTGCATGGCCTCCTAGATCTCCTGACATAACTTCACTCTATTACCTTTTTGGGGACATATGAAGAGCCTTGTTTATGCTACACCCATTGAATCTGAGAAAGATATCATGGCCAGAATTGCAGTAGCTGCTGGTAAGATTTCTGAAATCCCAGACGTGTTTCCTAATATCTGGACCAATAATACGGCCATCATTTAGGTCAAAATTTGAAAAGCGCATTGATGTAGGTAGAGCACATTTAGAACAATTTTTGTAAGGTAAATCCGAAATAGTTATTGTAAATAATTGTGTTTTTCAATTTTAGTATTTAAAACAATAAACAGCTAATATCTTGAAGACCCAACTTTTTTGGGAAAAATTTCATTGAAGAAAAAATGTTTATTTGATTTTTTTATACTTGGTATGCAATTTTATACTTCTAGTTCTAAAGCATCCTCTATAGCTTCCTCAATATTTCATCAAAAACATTTCAAGTAACATTTGTTTGCTTAGCCACTCTTAATTTAAGAAAACTATCATACAACACTCAAATGTAGAGCACCAACTGTTGGTAGAGGTGTAATTGCATAAATGGTAGACCAAATGTTCACGTAATAGTTTATCATATACAGTAACTGATAATTGAAATAAATCAAATTTAGCAAGATTATTTGCATACACACTGGGAAAATTTAGCAATCTCCTAGAAGTAGTTTTAAATTCTCACTGTCTGAACATGATGAGGCAGTCCTACATTTTTCCCAGTAGGATATATCTGAGATGATACTGCAAAATATTTTTTTTCAAAAACTATGCATAGGATGCGTGAAATTTTCTTTTTAAAATTGCCACATAAATTTACAGCAATTTTTAAATACAAACAGAATGACAAAGATTGCCTGTTCTAAAAAGTGAAATTGTATCATTCAATCTTCTCTGTAAAATAAACAGCAAGATTAAGTCTTTGAATAGTATAACTTCTGCAAAAGCTTTTCATTTGTGACTGATAAAAAATTTGGTCAATTTTTACTCTAATGTTCTCAATAATTTTCATATTTTTGTTGCCATAGATAGGTAATACAGTCAATTTTAACACGTTAGTTGCGATGGGTTAAACTGAAGTTCAATATTCAACATAAATTTAAAGCCAAAAGTGACAAGCCAATTTGTAAATATCAAACATTAGCTGGGCTTGTTAAATACCATTAATTCAGAAAGGTTTTTAGAGTTTCTCAAAACGACTCATCGATGGGTTATTTTGCAGCAGGAAAAACCTAACTATGAGTCTACGACCCACCGGTGGGTCATACCGCAATGAATGTGTTAAGACATTTTACATGAATGACAATATGCTTGCAAATGCTTAGTTAGTTTTTGAGTTATTTAAGTTTGAAGTTGTACAAGCGACGCTTTTGAATGGCCTTTTTAGTGCAATTTCAGAGTCGAAATGGAAGCTAACCTCCTACTACAAACAAAGAGGTTGGGTTGTGAGGGGTAGCCTCACTTCTTCTAGTGAAAATTAGCGGCCACCATCTTGGGTCCCGGGTGGCCGTCATAAGAGATGATGTAAACAGACGTCACTAGAAACCTTTATTTATAATTTTCATTAAAAGAACTGTGGCTACCCCTCACAACCCAACCTCTTTACGTTTGTAATAGGGGGTTAGCATTCGTTAATTAAATTACGCTTGGCATGCTCGCTTCCCTGGTGCGCACAAGCCAACTTCAAAGTTGAATAATTCGAAAATAACACATCAGCAAGCAGAATATCATTCTTGTAAAAAATTTTTAAATGTGTTCCTTTATTGATTATTTGCAACCAAATTATGAAAATCGTTGACATTAGAGTAAAAATTGACCAAAACTTTTGCCATGAAAGTGATTAATTTTTAATCCATACATAAAAACCACCGGTAAATCTGAAGGAGATGACAGTTGTCGATTTTGTAAATTTTGATGCCTTAGCATAGTTAATTAGATCGAAATAAACAAGTTTTCTTCTATGCATTTTTTGTCTCAAATGAGTATTTTATTAGTTATAGCGGTAAATGACTTACCGCAACTCCAGTCTTTGAAGCGGAAAGAAATTCTTTGATTGAGTTGTATGGCAATACTGCAATGGCGTCTCGCTTCCAGCGCTCTGTCTTGAAAGACGAAACCAAACCTACCGCTATACCTCGTTAAATACTCATTTGACGAAAAAAGTGTACAGAATAAAAGTTGTTTATTTTGATGTTATTACCATGTTTCAAGCAACAAAAATTCGAAAATCGATGAGTAGTTGTTTATTCGAGCGCATTCGTCATCAATGACGAAACTAAACTTATTGCTATAACTCGTAAAATACTCATTTGAGACAAAAAAAGAATAGAAGAAAACTTGTTTATTTCGATTCAATTAATTAGGTTCAGGCACCAAAAAGTGGAAAATCGACAACTGTCATCTCCTTCAGATTTACCAAACCACCTCATCATGAAACTATTTATCAAATGCCATAATCAATTTATTGTACGGTATGTTTCAAGGTTAAACATCATTATTCATAGTAACAAAGACTTTCAATTGAATAACCAAAAGTTGCTAAACCAGTTCAGGTCTACACGTGGCTACATTTAATTATCCTCGTGGTTTCAAGAGATTAACTTCATTCATCATTCGAGTCCAGGGAATGGTTTAATGATACGATTTTTAGCACTCACCTTACCAAGTTTTGATTCACATTTATCACAAACCATTGCGACTTTTTACTTATTGTTTGCTTCAACAATACAGAATTTTACAAATAGTTCAAAATACGGCTCGACGCTAACACACGTGTGAAGTCAATTTTTATAAATGATGAACGCCGTTCCAGCCGAATCCAGCGCACGATTTGGTGACCAACTGCGTCGCAAGGTATTCGGATTTCGGAATGAATCAAGCAGTCCACTCCGACTGAAGGCAATTGTTCAAAAACACAAAAAAAATCATTGTCAGTTTTACTAATATGTATGTTTATCAGATATGAATAAAAATATTCACTTTTGCAGCGAAAACCTTGAAATTTTTCTTCTTTTTAACGTCAATAAATTTTTACTTTAACCAGATGTTGTAAATGTTTTTGAAAATAAAAATCATGTTACTCGATTGCGACAGTCGATTATTAAATCCAATATTAAGCTCCATAGTTATCCAGTACCTACATTAAAAAAAATCAGTACGAACAATTTTTATGGGTTTACTCATACAAACATATACTTAATGTAACTTGGAGCATGAATGATCAGAAACAGCTTAAGAATAGCCAGCACGCGAAATTTTGCCACAAACGGTCCAATAGAAAGAAAGAAAGAAAGAAAGAAAAAACTTTATTTCCAATAGAGATTGTACAATATTACAATCATTGGTTTTTAAATATCTTAAAATTAATACACTTAGATGATACACACACACGAGTATTGAAAAAACTCGTGTCACTAGTCGAAAAGATATGATTGAGGGCTACATTTGACAATACATTTCATGATAATTATAAGAGATAACGCAAAATTCATGGACGATGCATTTTCATTGTGGGGTGAAAACACTTTTGACAGTTTACATGTACATGACATAAAACTTCGCAATTCTTGATGCCAGGAAATAATATATGAATCGTTTGTTTCGGCAAATGTTCAAAAAGTTCATTTTAAGGAAGCATGAAAAAAATATATAAATACAAATCCATATACATATATATACGCACATATATATATATATATATACTTACATACACACACACATACAGATATATATATATATATATATATATATATATATATATACATATGTACGCATAAGCATGAGGACCAAGAAGATTATAAGTTTTGAATTTCTAATTCAACAATTTTAACACAACGGTCGTTAGTTAATAAGTATTTTATTCAAATATAAATGGATGATCGCACAAAAAATGTATAAGTTGTACATGAATGCTTTACAATAATAAAGAGATGACGAGTTAGGTAATGTTACAAGTTGAGAGTGAACAGAAAATGACCATTATCTCTAGTAAAATGCTAGTTGTCAGTCTAGTACACACATATGTGCACACATACATGTGAATATAAACACATATATGTACACATAAGCATGAGGACCAAGAAGATTATAAGTTTTGTATTTCTGATTCAACAATTTTAACATACCGGTCATTAGTTAATAAGCATTTTATTTAAATATAATGGATGATCGCAGAACAAATGTATAGTTTGTACATGAATGCTTTACAATAATAAAGAGATGACGAGTTAGGTAATGTTACAAGTTGAGAGTGCACAGAAAAAAGACCATTTTCTCTAGTAAAATGCTAGTTGTCAGTTTAGTACACACATATGTGCACGTATACATGTAGATATATATACATACGCATGCACAGACATACCCACGCACATACTTACAGCAAACTCGTAAGCATACACCAATGCATTTCTATGCATCGAGGCAATACATACGCATTCTACAGAGTGTCATACGCATAGCGTGCACACGTACACATATATACAAGTAAGCATGTGCGCAAATATCAGCATAAACTAGCCATTATAAACCAGAATTCCAATCGAGGGGAACAGAAAAAATATCTTTTATTATAGCATGAATTTTATAAAATTTAGTACTAAAAATAGTGGCACAAGACAGTCTACTTAAGTCAGAAACATGAAATCGATTGTGGGACGTGGATAAGAAAGAAAACAATAATGTCCTATAAAGGTTTCATATTAGAAAACAAATCACATTATCTTTGAAATATGGCGCAAATTGTCGGCAATTCATGAACAAACATAGGTATCACATTATTATAAGCATATAACTATAAGCAGAATCCGCATATTACTGCAGTATAAATGGATGATCACACAACGAATTTATTTTCAATTTTTTTTTACATGGATGCTTTACAATTTCAAATTAGAAAAAAAAAACACATTATCTTTGTAATATGGTGCAGAATGTCTGCAATTGATAAACACACACACACATAGGTACCATGTTTGCAAATGACAACGTATAGGCGGTCAAATCATAATACCTACGCATACTTCCAAACTGTTGTGTGATGTCTTGAATTATAAAACAATGAGCGAGGGAGATTGTTCAGCAATGGAGATACCAGGCAAATGAGATTCGTCAGTACTCATTCAGTATGTTCTGTAACTAAAAATTATTATTGAGACACAAGATGACGAGTTATTTTGGCTTTAAATTCTCTAGGTCTTTGAGGGACTTTAATATTCAGGGGAAGTTTGTTCCACAGTAAGGCGCCTGATATGGACAGAGCCTTCTGCCCTAAGTGAGATGAACGATAGTTGACTAAGACATTATTGTTTCTGTTCGGTTTTTGATTGGTTACAGTGGGTGGATGGAAACGCACTATCTCAGCATTGCTCTGAGGAAGATATAACGAGGAGAATACGTATTGGGCCTTCTGCAAGAGGAGCCTTTCTTGGATAGGAATCCAGCCGAGTTTATTGAGGAGAGGGGTTACGTGATCACTTCTTTTATAATTACCGTTGCATACCACCTTGGCTGCAAAATTCATGCATTTTTGTAAGTCCCTTTGAAGGTATTGAGGTAAGTCTCCCCATACTAGGCTGCAGTAGTCAATGCGCGATAACACAAGGGATTGAATAGCTAATAATCTGGATTTTTCGTCTAGCATACTTTTTATACGATGAAAAAACATTAAAGTTCCGTAGATTTTGTTGCAAGTAGTCTCAACGTGAGATTTGAAGGACATATTTCTATCGAACCAGATACCTAGATTTTTAACTTTTTCTGATGCATTAATTTTATCATTTCCATTAATTTTATCATAGCTGGAGAAGAATTGAACTGCAGGAGATCCTTAACACTTAACTAGCCCTTGACAGGGTTAATCTATTAGAACGCCACGTATGGTTTGTCTATTAGTACTCGTTGGATAGTTTGTCTATTAGTACGCCTCGTATGAAACGTTTGTCTTAGGACGTATTATATTAAGAAATTTTTAAGAGCCAATGTGTTGGCATGTCTCATGTGGCAACGTTTGTGAAAATAAACGGTTTTTCTGTCTTTAATTCTTTCTTTCTAAGCAAAAGTAGTAGCATGCATTTGAAATCAATTTTCAACGCTCAACATTTCAATAGGTATCCGAAATTATCCAATTTCTTCACCGCTACTTTTGCCGTAAAGAGTCTAAATATCAAACCGCATGATAAAAAGCCCGGTGTATTTTCTCCCGAGAGAAGGAAAAAGTTACCAATAATTTCCCTCGCTAAACATTTGAATGGCTCAACCAAGGTAATCGTCATTGCATCTTGGGATGAATTTTTTTGTATTTAAAAGCCAAATATATGCCACCACACCTGGAGTAAAATATCATTTTGAAAATTACAAACTTTTTCGCTGCAGGTCGAGTTGTTGACTTGTTTTCAATGACAATGAGAGCAGAAAGGATTTGCTAAAGTGATATTTGCATGTTAAAAGATTTAAAACTTTCGTAAATTCTTTGTGGCTGGCGTTTTTCTAAATTCAACAATTTTTTTCGTTAGTTGAGTTCCGACTGAAATTTAAAGCTACCCTAAATTTGGTCAAGTTTCGAACGAAAATAGTCCTATTCTTTCAACAATTTTGACCATCCACGAGGCCAGAATTCTTGGGTGAGAACTCAAATTCAACTTTATTAACAGTGGATGCATAGTACTTTTCAAGTACTGATTAAATTCAGAATTTATCAGTTTATGCATACTCAAAAATGTGTTTCTAAATATCTTTCAAGCGATGACGGGTTATCGATTACTATAAATCTATCATTTAAAGCTACTAAGAAATGTACTCGTTTCAAAGCGCCTGTCATATAGTCTTAAATTTACATAATTGAACTTCCCATTTATGATCACAATAGAATTAGAACATAGTCCACCACAATTTTAAAAAGATGTACAACTTATTTTCGGAAGGAAGGATGAAGGCATCATTTAGTATGGACTTGAGTGAACACGGAATCTATGCACAAGATGTGTTGCCGCATAGGATACCGATCGCATAGAAACAGTAAGATAAGAAGGAAGGTTTTGAAACAAGATAAAAGTTGAAGAAGAAGGTCAGAGGTGCTGAAAAACAGGACAGCAGTGAACCGACAAAATTATGGTCCTGAACAAAACATTTTATTTCAACAAAAAGAAGGCTTACTCAAGTCTCAGCTCAGGACCTCATATTGTCCCCCTGACAGCTCTAATGACTACTTTTTGAACACAATATGCATGTGCCTCCCCTAGGAGCACAGAAAAATAATAACGATAAGATTACAGCGCTGAAGAGATCTGTTCCAATTTGTTGGATTTTTATTCAGCCTCGAGTTTGTGTAGATCTGTTGACTTTTCAAGGTGAACTCCTGCATTTAGGTATCCCCAAAGGAAAACACTAACTTAAGACATCCATCCACGTACAAATTTAGTGGATTGGATCGGATCTCCAAAGCGCCGCAACTAACAGCCTTTGTATTCGTAGCGATTCTTGTCTGCTCTCCGAGGGTGGCACGTGAAGGATATTATATTCGAAATGTAATCAAAATTCAAGTATTTCTCATGATTGTATAAATGCTTCAATTTATAAAGTCCATCCGATATTCTGGGAATTGTTGAAAATTCTCCAAGGACCCTTATTTAAGAACGACGCTGTATAACTGTAATCAGTAGCTCTAAACTCAGATCAGTCGAGACGTTGTGGCAGTTGCTTACAATTCCAAGTCTGCCGTGCACAGACTACATTAAATTTAGGGTTCAGACCGTCAAGCACGGTTGTTTTCATTTCATTTTTGCGGCATTATTTCCTACAAACTCATTCGAGTTTTCGGCCGATTTTAGGTGCCTTTAATCTAAAATTTAATAACCAAAGAGGGTGTTTGATTAGATTATTTAAGCTTCACTCACCACAACATGGACGTTGAAAGAGAGGATGGATGAAGGTGCCATTTAGTAAGGAGTTAAGGAACGTGAAATCTATGCACAAAGGGAGTTCCTGCAAAGGATCCCGTGTGCATAGAAACATTAAGATAAGAAAGAAGGTTATGAAACAAGATAAAAACTGAAGAAGAAAGTCAGAGGTGCTGAAAAACAGGACAACAGTGAATCGAAAAAAGATGGTCTTGAACGAAACAAAACAAAAATTTATTTCAACAAAAAGGCTCTCAACTCTCAGCTCAGGACCTCACATTTTCTTCCTGGGAGCGCTAATTCCCATAGATGCAATAGTTGTATCGTAAGAGGGGTGAAAGGATAAGGATTGCGTAACAAAACCAAAATAAGCTAGTGTGTTTCAACAATCAGAAGGCCTGCTTAATCTTACGCTCAGGATCTCTCAATTTCCCTCCGCTAATTCTTATAGATATAATTGTTGTATCCCCTTGAAGAAGACATAACCCTTGCATTCCCTCGTGCGGGACACAAGAGGTAGTAATGTACATTTAATTTGGAGTAACCTGAATTAGAAAAGAGGAAAACGATCTTCTCGAATACATTGTCTCGATACGTGGAGAACTATTACTCGTTCATAAATTGGCCACCTTTAAAGCATAGAAACAAAGCATGTCAGAATACCGTTTCCCTTCACCTTCATCACTAAAAAAAACGTAGACAAATTCGCTTCGGCAAGCTATTGGTTAACTTACCCTAAGGCCGCGGCCAGACAAACAGCAGTGAAGCAGGGCTGCGCAGAGCAGTTTCGGCTCGCTGGTAGCTGCTAGCTTATGCTCGTAAGTGTGGTGGCCAAACAAACAGCAGTGGCTGGTCGTGAGTCCGCAGCAGTTGTAATCTTGGCGCTACGATGGGCGGTGTTTTGTGACAGGCAACCTCAAATTTTGCTTAATAAATAGATGTAGAACAGGCAATATTTCACCGGATTAAATTTATTTATATCTATACATATTACCATGCTGTGCATTATCTTCTTAGCATTACAAGTGCATCCGTACACTGTCGTATAGTACTTTTCATTTCGCTAGAATATTTCTACCCACAATGTTTCAAATGGCTTTGATACTGTTTTTTAATTGTTTTAGGAAATTCGTCAAAAAATTAATTCCATGATAATATGCTAGTTATTGTTGATGATGGAATAATCATGCAAATAATTCACTGACGCACGACTTGAAACCTTATAAATACTTGAATGTGGATTATTTTGCAGTACTGGACGTGTATAGAGACATTACAGAACAAGGAACATATTCGTTCAGGCGTATGAATATAAACATCTATGGATATAACAACCCGAATTTGTAAATGTTAAACCAATAAACAATTGCTAAGCATAAAAGGATCTTTTGTATATGACGTGCGGCACTAAGTTTCAGTTTAATGGCACTATCGTTTTTGGAGAAACTTACAGTTTTTTAGTTGCGTGCTTTCAAGGTTATTTTTACCGATGTAATACTGATAAAACGCAAACTTAAAAAATTCTGTATCGGCTTTGCCCAGCACTTTGCGCTGGTACAGAAAGAGTAAAAGATCCATCCTCTCCACATTTGACTCACATTTAACAATTTTAACAATTTTATTTGTGTGCGCACATATACGTGTTCATATATATATATATATATATAATATATATATATATGCACGCACCTATGCATATATATGTTTCTATTCCTATTTTGTGAGTAAAAACAAAACCTCAAAACATATTACATTTTACCCAAAGCTCTGCGACCAGTTAACACTGAATCATATTTCAGAAATAAATATATTCATTGCAATTGCTTAATGATTCAAAAATAGATCTATCACTGCCCCAGAGGGCGTATCTGTGAATAAAAACAATGAAAAATATAAAAAGACAAATGAAAAAAGCGCTCGTGAAAAATTATCATCTCTGTGCGTATGCTTATATCTATACAACAAATAATTCAGGAATTCCGAAGAATTCTTTAGTAGTATTTTGAATTATTTATAAGTTGTGAGCCATCTCTTGGGATATCAATTCTCCAAGAAATGATATTTTTGATTAAGCTAGCCATTGACAGGGTTAATCTATTTGCACGCCACGTTTGGTTTGTCTATAAGTATTATTTTTATTGTTTGAGGTCGCTTTTCCACCGGGGTCTATAAGTACGCGTCGTTTGGTTTATCTATTTGTACACCTCGGATAGTTTGTCTATTAATACGCCTCGTATAATTTGTCTATTAGTAAACCTCGAATGGTTTGTCTATTAGTACTACTCATACGGTACGTGTGGTACGTTTGTCTAAGGACGTCTTATATTGAAAAATTTTTTAAAAGCCAAGATGTTGCCATGTATCTCATATGCCAACCTTTTTTGAAATAAACGGTTTTCTTTTCTTTCTTTCCCACACATGACCTAACCTGTGTTTCCTCAGTATTACTTAGGAGAAAAATGATTAATGTTTATAACCAAAAAACTAATAGTTCATACGTAAAAGATATAGGTTTCAAGTTAAGTTTAGTGCCATGTGCCAAAAATAAACCTGATATGAAATATTCGGCATTGGAACACTCTAAAGTTTAGGTATTGACAAAGAAAATGCTTGATATAGTATAGTTTTTCGCTTTATGAGGTAGAAAATACCCATATACGTATAAATAACTGTACAATCCCACCTACCACTAACTTCCATAGCGTCTGCTATAAATGACCATTGTTCATTAACATAGTTATGATCGAAATATTAAGAGATGCACCCCCGATCGCAGGAATAGCCTGTTCCGAGGAGATCAGAAGTTCGACACCCTTACCGTACGAACTCTAGGGTGCAACTGACTGCTAGCTTCCGAAGTTCCGAGCAGTGTTTTATCACCCGAGATAAAACGCCGCTAGCGCTTGCTTCAGACAGCGCTGCCCTGCACTGCTCTGTGCTACTTGTCTGGCCACCCTAATAGGAATACCACTAACATAAAACACCGAGCCGGCTCTGCTCTGCCCTGCTCCACTGCTGTTTGTCTGGCCGCGGCCTAATACTTCAACCTACGCTTTTGCCGGCCTTTACCACGTAGACATCGACCTGCTCCAAGCTGTAGTGGTTCTACTCATCCTTCATGAACTTTTTATTGATTTTGATCACTTCAACAGCACTTGTTATGGAGTCCTTTCCATTGCATTTCATCTATATGCCGCCACTCCTAGCCTCGACGTAGGCATTTTAACTTTGATTATCTCAATTGTATTGGCATCAACTCACGTTGAAGAACTTTTTTTTAATTATTTGATGCAGTGACGCTACTTTGCTAGTCTAGCGCTGCGCAACAGTTCTATCTATCACCCTCCCTCTATCGACCAAGTCACTACGCATAAAAAGTAGCGCAGAGTTTGTTTAAAGAGGCGTGGGAATCCCGTTATTTCTTCAGGTATATTGAGTCTGGACCAAATAAGAAGTCCTTTTGTGTCTTCCAAATGACAACGGTGTTTTTATAATTGGTCCATTCTAAAAAAAATCCATTGTTTCATTAAAATTGTTCCATTCTGAAAGTATCTAAATCTTCCTTGCGACTGGTATCCTGCTAAGGGAAGCTTAATGGAAGTGAAGAAAGAAAACTTTTTCCTAAGGTTGTAAGGTTTCTTCTGAAAGGTAAATATTTTCGGGAATAATTAATAAATGACAGCAGATGGGAAAACGTCAGCCTGAGAGTAGGTGAGCAGGTACAGATAACAAGGAAATCTCCAGCATCGGACCATTTCTGACTCAGCCGGCATGAACACAAAGACGCTCAAAACGACAAAATAACATAAATACAGTAAAATATCTCAAGCATTAAATAATTACACATTAGAAAAACGATGCTAACACACAACATCCCGTCTCTGTGGAGGTGTGCAAGGCTGAGTCACAGGTCCCAATAATCAACACTCAATCTCATCTATTATTGGTTCTTAGCTACTGCACACGACATGAGTTTTAGGTTCGAAAAACTCCGACATGAAGTCGTGTGCAAGCTTCTACACCACAGGCGATACGAAACGGTGAAGTTGAAGTGTATCTTTATTATATTCTCAACTCCGTTTCCATAATTTGTACTCGTCAAATAAAACATCTTGGCATACAATTTCTCCGGACAAATATTACATTAAACGTTCATTGAAGCCCGAACCATGACCGCGATACACACGTCAACAATTACAAATTCACATTAAAGAGACGTGAACCTCGGACTGCTTGCTTTGTGCCATTTGACCATACAAAGGCTCCTTCTACTCTAAGGTATTCACGACAGACGCCTCTGTTTATATTTTCAATGGCACGGCGGTAACAAGAAGAATATGTAAGAAGAGCGGTTAAATGAAAAAGTGACAAGGCACCTTTAGCAGAAGCGTTGCAGTGAAACAAAAGACATACAGATATACACTAACAAGGTCCCACAACACCCACGGCCATGCCAGTTTTCTATTTGGCTTTTTCCTAGCAGGATCTTTCTCAACTCAACTCACAAAATCTCTTTCATCTTAGTCCATTTAAACGCGTCCAGTGACATGCATCAAACCAAGCCCTACTCTGCCCAGCTCACAAGCACTTGGGCTGTCTCGTTCATGCACAGATCTGAGCGCACAATTACTGGGCTCGAACCTATTAAATTGAACAAAGTAAGAGTGGTGGCAAGCATCGAGGGCAGCACAGAGACTTCAGGTACACGTGGCGGCGGTCACGACTGAATGCAGCTCGAGATCGTCTGGAAGCTGATGCACGACGAGCCTCCGTGTCTCTTCTTCTTCACAGTCGACGGAGGGCTCGTGTAGCCGCCTGACTTGAAGTACGACGCATTTGACTCGCTCACTGCCCAGGCGTCACCCGTTATTGCACTCACACTAAAGTTAACAGGATTAATAGGGTAATAGTTAACAGGATTTATGAGGTAATAGTTAACAGGATTTATAGGGTAAAAGTGGACAGGATTTATAAGGTAATAGTGAACAGGATTTATAGAGTAATAGTGAACAGGATTTATAGGGTAAAAGTGAACAGGATTTCTAGGGTAATTGTGAACAGGATTTATAGGGCAAAAGTGAACAGGAATTCTAAGGTAAAAGTGAACAGGAATTCTAGGGTAAAAGTGAGCAGGAATTCTAGGGTAAAAGTGAACAGGATTTCTAAGGCAAAAATGAACTAGATTTCTAGGGTAATAGTGAACAAGGTTTCCTCGGGGGAAAACAGATGAATCTTTTTCAGGCAGAAATGAACCAATTTTTTCGGGCTATGGTGAATAAGGATTTTTCAGAAAAAAAGTGAACAAATACATCTCGACCACAAATGACAAACATTTCGTGTATAAAAGTGGACGAAAATTTTTTACCTAGCATTTTTTACCTTGCAGTGAAGAAACATTTCTCAGACAAAAGTAGGCAAAAATTTCTGAAGTAAATGAGCATGTATAGAATCACAGACTAAACAATGTAGATCTTTGATCACACGCGCCTCTCATAACCAACTCAATTCCATAACATCATTCAGAGTTGCTGGAGGCTTTCTCCGCAATCTCCGTGAACTTTATTTCTTAATATCGTTAAAAAAATTTGAGAGCGATAACATACTATATTGAGTAGAGAGTAGGCAATTTTACACCGATCTAGACGCATCATGGAAAACTTACAAATATACCGTAGGCATCTGTTACTAAAATTAAAAAAAATTATAATCTCTGTTGAAAAAAATTAAAAATAATAATAATCTCTGTTGAAAAAAATTAAAAATGATAAAAAACTAGTTGGCAGTAAATCAGTTCCGCACTTGATACAACGAATGTCACTACAAAATATTCCAGACCGGCACACAAAACTGCCGGTAGTGCTCCACTATTCTCCTCATAGATTTCCAGAAGTTTATCGACTTGTCACGGGAAATCTCACAGTTGATCAAGGTAACTATTTCAACACGGTATTTAACTATTCAAAGTCATAAATTAAAAATTTCAATTTCAATGAAATAGTAAGAAATAAAAAAGGGAAAACAGAAAAAACCTAACCTTTAGTTAAAGAAAATGATTATGGCAGAGCAAATGTGAGATTAATGTTTTGATAGCAGAGTACTGCTGCCCTTCTCTTCACACTCATTTTACAGTAAGATGCAAACAAAGCCTTATTTCAGTGAACAATTAAAACAAGTACTAATTAAGATCAACCGACCTCAATGGTCGCTTCCAGCAGTATAATACCAGGGAAATTTTAATATTGTACAGTGACACAAGAAAAGCTCATTATTCCCTTGCGTTCAGTGGCACTTCGTGTTCGGGGGGGATACAAATTACCTCTCAGTTCCATCGTATTCAGAAAGAACTCACTGTTCCTCTCGTGTTTGGTTATATAACATTATTCCCTCGTGTTCAGTGGCACTTGATGTTCGATTATGTACAAATTAGCTCACGGTTCCCTCGGAAGCCCAAAACAACTTACTGTTCCTCTCGTGTTCGGTGATATAAGGGATGGACTCCTCAGGGAAGTGATGACACTCCAGGAAGGGGATGACAGAGCAGGAGTGAGGGTCGGCCACGCCTTCATGCTCCCAGATGGACACGCGCTCCTCACCTTCCCGGGGCACCATCTTCTGAACCACCCAACTGTGATGCAAGGTTGTAACGGTTTAAGGTCAACATCTCTGATAAAATACATCAAGAATATGACGGTTTGAGGTCAACACTTCTCATACAATACGCCAAGTTGAAACGGGGCACCATCTTCTGAACTGTGATGCAAGGTTTTCACGGTTTAAGGTCAACATCTCTCATAAAATACATCAAGAATATGACGGTTTGAGGTCATACAAGTTAATACGGCTTCAAGCCAACACACCAAATTATGACTGCTTCAACTCAACACTTGCAATACAACAAATTCGATTAAGAAGCTGTATTTGCTAGAGGGTTACAACCATCATCATTGGCATAACTGAGGTTCAAGGTTTAACTTTTGACTCATTGCTTCCTACTTTTGACTCGTTGCTTCCTACTTTTGACTCGTTGCTTCCTACTTTTGACTCGTTGCTTCTTACTTTTGACTCGTTGCTTCTTACTTTTGACTCGTTGCTTCTTACTTTTGACTCGTTGCTTCTTACTTTTGACTCGTTGCTTCTTACTTTTGACTCGTTGCTTCTTACTTTTGACTCATTGCTTCTTACTTTTGACTCATTGCTTCCTACTTTTGACTCATTGCTTCCTACTTTTGACTCATTGCTTCCTACTTTTGACTCATTGCTTCTTACTTTTGACTCATTGCTTCTTACTTTTGACTCATTGCTTCTTACTTTTGACTCATTGCTTCCTACTTTTGACTCATTGCTTCCTACTTTTGACTCATTGCTTCCTACTTTTGACTCATTGCTTCCTACTTTTGACTCATTGCTTCTTACTTTTGACTCATTGCTTCTTACTTTTGACTCATTGCTTCTTACTTTTGACTCATTGCTTCCTACTTTTGACTCATTGCTTCCTACTTTTGACTCATTGCTTCCTACTTTTGACTCACTGCTTCCTACTTTTGACTCACTGCTTCCTACTTTTGACTCACTGCTTCCTACTTTTGACTCACTGCTTCCAACTTTTGACTCACTGCTTCCAACTTTTGACTCACTGCTTCCAACTTTTGACTCATTGCTTCCTACTTTTGACTCATTGCTTCCTACTTTTGACTCATTGCTTCCTACTTTTGACTCATTGCTTCCTACTTTTGACTCATTGCTTCCTACTTTTGACTCATTGCTTCCTACTTTTGACTCATTGCTTCCTACTTTTGACTCATTGCTTCCTACTTTTGACTCATTGCTTCCTACTTTTGACTCATTGCTTCCTACTTTTGACTCATTGCTTCCTACTTTTGACTCATTGCTTCCTACTTTTGACTCATTGCTTCCTACTTTTGACTCATTGCTTCCTACTTTTGACTCATTGCTTCCTACTTTTGACTCATTGCTTCCTACTTTTGACTCATTGCTTCCTACTTTTGACTCATTGCTTCCTACTTTTGACTCATTGCTTCCTACTTTTGACTCATTGCTTCCTACTTTTGACTCATTGCTTCCTACTTTTGACTCATTGCTTCCTACTTTTGACTCATTGCTTCCTACTTTTGACTCATTGCTTCCTACTTTTGACTCATTGCTTCCTACTTTTGACTCATTGCTTCCTACTTTTGACTCATTGCTTCCTACTTTTGACTCATTGCTTCCTACTTTTGACTCATTGCTTCCTACTTTTGACTCATTGCTTCCTACTTTTGACTCATTGCTTCCTACTTTTGACTCATTGCTTCCTACTTTTGACTCATTGCTTCCTACTTTTGACTCATTGCTTCCTACTTTTGACTCATTGCTTCCTACTTTTGACTCACTGCTTCCTACTTTTGACTCACTGCTTCCTACTTTTGACTCACTGCTTCCTACTTTTGACTCACTGCTTCCTACTT
This sequence comes from Morinoia aosen, assembly GCA_030386875.1. Classification (NCBI taxonomy): domain Eukaryota; kingdom Metazoa; phylum Arthropoda; class Malacostraca; order Amphipoda; family Talitridae; genus Morinoia; species Morinoia aosen. The sequence goes on from CM059574.1 coordinate 43,335,421, forward strand.
TTGACTCACTGCTTCCTACTTTTGACTCACTGCTTCCTACTTTTGACTCACTGCTTCCTACTTTTGACTCACTGCTTCCTACTTTTGACTCACTGCTTCCTACTTTTGACTCACTGCTTCCTACTTTTGACTCATCGCTTCCTACTTTTGACTCATCGCTTCCTACTTTTGACTCATCGCTTCCTACTTTTGACTCATCGCTTCCTACTTTTGACTCATCGCTTCCTACTTTTGACTCATCGCTTCCTACTTTCGACTCATCGCTTCCTACTTTCGACTCATCGCTTCCTACTTTCGACTCATCGCTTCCTACTTTCGACTCATCGCTTCCTACTTTCGACTCATCGCTTCCTACTTTCGACTCATCGCTTCCTACTTTCGACTCATCGCTTCCTACTTTCGACTCATCGCTTCCTACTTTTGACTCATCGCTTCCTACTTTTGACTCATCGCTTCCTACTTTTGACTCATTGCTTCCTACTTTTGACTCATTGCTTCCTACTTTTGACTCATTGCTTCCTACTTTTGACTCATTGCTTCCTACTTTTGACTCATTGCTTCCTACTTTTGACTCATTGCTTCCTACTTTTGACTCATTGCTTCCTACTTTTGACTCATTGCTTCCTACTTTTGACTCATTGCTTCCTACTTTTGACTCATTGCTTCCTACTTTTGACTCATTGCTTCCTACTTTTGACTCATTGCTTCCTACTTTTGACTCATTGCTTCCTACTTTTGACTCATTGCTTCTTACTTTTGACTCATTGCTTCTTACTTTTGACTCATTGCTTCTTACTTTTGACTCATTGCTTCTTACTTTTGACTCATTGCTTCTTACTTTTGACTCATTGCTTCTTACTTTTGACTCATTGCTTCTTACTTTTGACTCATTGCTTCTTACTTTTGACTCATCGCTTCTTACTTTTGACTCATCGCTTCTTACTTTTGACTCATCGCTTCTTACTTTTGACTCATCGCTTCTTACTTTTGACTCATCGCTTCTTACTTTTGACTCATCGCTTCTTACTTTTGACTCATCGCTTCTTACTTTTGACTCATCGCTTCTTACTTTTGACTCATCGCTTCTTACTTTTGACTCATCGCTTCTTACTTTTGACTCATTGCTTCTTACTTTTGACTCATTGCTTCTTACTTTTGACTCATCGCTTCTTACTTTTGACTCATCGCTTCTTACTTTTGACTCATCGCTTCTTACTTTTGACTCATCGCTTCTTACTTTTGACTCATTGCTTCTTACTTTTGACTCATTGCTTCTTACTTTTGACTCATTGCTTCTTACTTTTGACTCATTGCTTCTTACTTTTGACTCATTGCTTCTTACTTTTGACTCATTGCTTCTTACTTTTGACTCAATTGATTCATACTTTTGACTCATTGCTTCTTACTTTTGACTCATTGCTTCTTACTTTTGACTCATTGCTTCTTACTTTTGACTCATTGCTTCTTACTTTTGACTCATCGCTTCTTACTTTTGACTCAATTGATTCATACTTTTGACTCAATTGATTCATACTTTTGACTCATTGCTTCTTACCTTTGACTCATTGCTTCTTACTTTTGACTCATTGCTTCTTACTTTTGACTCATTGCTTCTTACTTTTGACTCATTGCTTCTTACTTTTGACTCATTGCTTCTTACTTTTGACTCATTGCTTCTTACTTTTGACTCATTGCTTCTTACTTTTGACTCATCGCTTCTTACTTTTGACTCAATTGATTCATACTTTTGACTCAATTGATTCATACTTTTGACTCATTGCTTCTTACTTTTGACTCATTGCTTCTTACTTTTGACTCATTGCTTCTTACTTTCGACTCATTGCTTCTTACCTTTGACTCATTGCTTCTTACTTTTGACTCATTGCTTCTTAATTTTCACTTATTACTTCTCACTTTTGACTTATTATTTACAACCCTTACTCGTAGCACAACAGAGGCAGATGCCAAGATTTTCAACCACTGCAGTCACCAACACATTAAGAAAATGATATCAATGCAACATAGCCACTGGGGCCAGTACCTGTGCTTCTTGACTTCTTGCAAGGAGATCCTCTCAAAAGGATCTTTGACGAGCATGCGCAGCAGGAGCGCAGCAAGAGAGGAGTCCAGCTCGGCTGGGATCACGAGGGGGTCGCGGCACACGCTCTCTATTATCCGGAAAATATTGGACCCGTTGAATGGATACTTGCCGCTTGTTAAATTGTACCTGCACATGACAAGGGTAAAGTCAAGCTCAAAGATGAAAAGATACACTGCAGAAACAAGGTAACTATGTTTTTTTTCAATGCTAAATATTAATATGAGCAGTAATATAGTAGCTCTAGACCAGTGGCTCTTGACCTTTTTTTTCTCTCCAATTCCCACTTTTTTGTAAGCCAACTCTCCATTCCCCACCTCACCATCTTCGTTTTACTTATCTGTGACTTTCCTAACCCAGCAGCGATGTCACTTTTGCCTACTAAACATGACATACAATACCTCATTATGTTTTTTTTTTGTTATTAAAAACACTCTGTAAATGGTTGTGATTTGTAAAGTAAGTCAACATTTGGAAGTAATGTACTTGATTTTGAAATACTATAGATTTTTTGTGGGTGGAAAAAATGCACGAAATTCCCCACCCAGCAAATCCGCCATTCCGCACAGGTTAAGAACCGCTGCTCTAAATAGAGAACAAAAATGCAAAATGATTCAAAATGAACGTCAAAAATAGAGAGATAAAGCAAGAGATACAGAGCAAGGACTAGTCAGCGTAATGCAGCGAGCAGCACACCAAAGAAGAGTGTGACTCACAAAGTGATGCCAACACACACACACACACCAACACAGCATCACTCACATAGTGATGCTAGCACACAACACAGCAGGACTCACAAAGTGATGCCAGCACACACACCAACACAGCAGGACTCACAAAGTGATACCAGCGCTCCAGACGTCGAGCTTGTAGCCAGGGAAGCGGGAGTGCATGCCGCCCGCCACCTCGGGAGGCTGGAACATGGGGCTGCCCTGGCTGCTCGAGATGAGATCACTCCCCTCACACAGCTCAACTTGCTGCAAGGCATGTCAAGTGAATCATTACTTTATTACTATTATTGTTATTAGCTTACATGCGTTAGTACCCCTAACAGCACCAAAGTTGTTCTAAAGAGATGAACAAGAAAAGCACCATTTACATAGTATGGATCTACCAAGAGACTGGAATCTGCGCACAAGGTGCTTAGAAACAGTAAGTTGAAAAAGAAGCTCATGAAACAAAATATAAGTTGAGGAAGAAAGGAGTAGGCACTAAAAAACAGGAAAGCAGGGAATGGGTAAAAAGATGATCCTTTACAAAACAAACCCCTATTTAATTTCAATAAAAAGAAGGCCTTACTAACCTCTAGTTTGGGACCTCAACATATTGCACCTGGGAGTGCTAATTCCCAGGTGCAGTAGTTGTATCCCTATGAGGGTCTATAATGATTATTATCATCATCATTTTACATCATTATTACCATTCCTCAACTTAGGACTCTTTAGCCCCAACAAAGGCCATTTCAGGAGAACAAAGAAAAGAAGATATTTGGGATGGACTACAGAAAACAAGGAATTCAAGCATAAGGTGTGTTACCGCACAGAAACCCTGTGCATTGAAACAAAAGTTAGGAAGGAAGAGGAAATAAACAAGGAAGAGATAGTTAACTTGAGGCAGCACAGAGTAAATTAAAGTGGGCTTGAAAATAGGAAATTCTGAAGGTTTATTTAGAGCTGAGGTAACCTAATAGCATCTCCCCTGGAGACGGTAGTCCCCACAAACAAATAGACAATAAACAGAACAGACAAACCTGACTGACCTACACCTACTGCCTATCCTATGCTTCCTGAGAAGCTACGTAAGATACAGTGGGCAACATCAAAGAAAAATCCTCGAAATAAAAACTACAAATCCTCATTTCTTTGGAGGAAAACTGTGTGTGGTAACAGGATAAAGTTAAGCTCCAATGTGCCGATTTTGAGAAAAGAATCTTAATATAAAAAATGTAGTAAGGGCATCCACCCATGAAAGCACAGGACTTTGGTAAAGAATGACAACTTTTTAATCTCACGAAAGAAAATAAGCAACCCCATTTGAACTTCACTTATGAAACGAAATTTGATATTCAGCAAAACCTCAACCACCAGAATGACAAAGTTTGAGTCAGGGATATGTCACAGGACTTTGTCTCATCTATATTTTGACATAGCTTTTCCATGGTTTGCCATGTTTTTCAAAAAACAAATGATGGTACCATTTCTATTGGAAATAGAGTTTTTTTCTTGCAGCTACTCAACTGTATGGTCTTTTTTTGCTCTCTAGAGGATTAGGATTTTCCTAACACTTTAAAAGCAGAACTACAAGTGTAGATTTTGATGGAAAAATAGGACCTTTCTACAAGATTTTGTTCCATCACATGGCTACAAAATTCAACAAAGTTGGATTCAGAGACACATTTCGTTTTTCAACACCAATAATGAAAGGCCGTTCCAGATTGCGGATTTCAACTCTCATGTTCTAGATTTAGTCTTTGCTAAGCACTCTTGTAAAGCCTTCCAAACACAACTCAATGATGCTATCAAACATAAATATGATAACATTTTATAAACTTTTTTTTACTACTGTCAAGGCAACTCTACTTATGCCATCAAATAAATTTTCACCAAATAAAAATTCATTTTTACTTCTTTCTACAGGGAAGCCAGACAAAAACCTAGTTGCGACAATTACGATACACCTTATGTAATATAAACAAAAACAAATAAGATAGTCATCAAATAATATTACTGAACTTCTCCTAATAGAAAGATTAATTCTACAAGAAACGGTCACGCAAATTGTAACATAACCCAAAGGAAAATCAACACTAATATAACTGTTTAGCTACTCAAAAATGAGTATAATGTTAACTCTTTGCCGACTAATGTCCATTTTGAAGAACAGAAGGATACCACTCACGCTGCTCTTATATTCTAAATGTTCTACTAAAAAATTCCCATTTACTGGTCCTTTAAGTATTATTATTGAAGGAAATTACCATAATCTTTTCCTAGAGCCAAAAATTGGAGTTGCTATAGCGTTGAGTTTGCAGACTGACCTCAGCAACACCAAAATCCGTGATTTTGAGTGTGCTGTCGCAGCTGAGCAGCAGATTGCCAGGCTTAACGTCTTTGTGAACGACACCACGACTGTGCAGGTACTCCAGACCATCAAGAAGTTGCTGGAAAAACCTGTCGTAAAATCAATAATCAATTCATCGCATTCCCTATGCTCAAAAACGATTGTTTTTAAAACTGTTTTTTTTTCATAAGACGACAGAAAGTTTCCCCAATATCCTCAGAGATTTCAAACCTACATCCTATTCCAAAAGAGATTCAATTATGATGAACACAACACAGCGTTTTCTGCTACTTCCAGATAAAGTTGCCCCATAAAACAAACTAGAAGTCACACGAGCACAGACACAGGCTCTTAGCTAGCCAGAGAATGCACCACACAGAGTAGGGAACCACATGAGAAGCTATGTTATCACAACCTAGTGTTATAGAACACATTAACACACCATCTACTATAATTAATATTCAATCTCTAGACTACAAACTAAGCATCTTTGTAACTATTATATATTCCAACTTTACACAACTAAACTAGGAAAAGTTCAAAATAGCAGAGACAAACGAATGACAATTTTGGTAGTACAAGACACGGAGAACTGGAGAAACTTTATACCAATGAATACCTCACAAATGACGTTTGTGCTACAAGATTAACGAAAGAACAAAACACATTTTTATAGAGACTAAAGGCATTCTAAACACAGATTCTCAAGAAACAAACCACAATAACATCTACTCCAAGCCACACTCCTCTTCCCTACCTTTCAAATTCCTTATTACCCCACTTTGCCCTTCAAACTTAATTAAGTACAAACCACCAGCAACAGACTGCACCCAACAAACATTGGAACTCAAACCCTCTGCTCGTACAGCATGTGCGCACTGCTGATCATATTGCACTCTACAAACAAATGTATAACAGCTTTCTCATAACTTTACGACAGTAATACACATTCTTACAAGCATCCCATGCACTAACTGTAAAATTCTTTTAAATCATTTTTTGAGATATCAAGGACTCACCACAGGAGATTCTGATTACTTATTACCAAAATGTTCCCTAGTTTCGAGATTTTAAAAGGACTAAAGGAGGAAACCATTCACTATGAACTGCAGAAAATGAGGAATATGTGGAGGAGATCCTGCTCTTAGGAACACCAAGCTAAGAAAGAAGAGAAAGAGAAGACAAAGAAGAGATAGTGAATATGATAGGAAAACCGGCAGAAGCAACTTACAAGAGATAAAAGTCCTGAAAGCCTTTCTTTACCCTTAGGCAATTTTATAATATCCCCTGAGGGCTCCAGTCTCTATGGTATACAATATACAAACCTTACTAACCAAAACCTATACCCCATCTTATATCTCCTGAGAGCTATACTTACCCTTTAGTTGGAAAAATCTGTACTTATAACAACACACAAAAAGGTGCAGCATCAACCTTATGGTATCTACATTAAAAACCTTTGAACATTTCTCAAAAATACGACTAGTTAGAACACAGTAACACCCTCATGACTGACCCCTGGGCCTGCCAGACTGGGAACTTGTTACCAGGGGACTTTTCTAGAAGCTCTTGCAGCCCCACCACGCAGTACTCCATCATCATGTAAATCTGGAAAACAAATTACAGTATTACTACTAACATTGCTGAAAATTATAGAGCTGGTGGCATTTTCAAAGAATTGTGCAACTGCCACAACTACATTACTGATCTCTCTCCATACACACAAGTAGAAAAATGGTTCAATAACAATTTAAATAATCTGCAGACCAGGGCTTCTCAATCTTTCAGTTGTCATAACTTAATGGTGTATCTTCATGTACCTCCAGCACAGTTAAAGGCTTAGGAAACTATAAAAAACACTTAATGATTATTAATTATATACACTTATGTGGATGTATGTAAATATATGTTGCAAATTTTAGCATACAAAGTATGTAGTATGTACCCCTAGGGGTACATGTGCCCCCGGTTGAGAAGCCCTGCTGTGGACCATCTAAGTAGAAGTCATTAGAATGCAAGCTCAACAAGTAAAGAGTGAGGCTGCTGTGCAGACAGCAGCAGCATCAGGCACAGGTAGTACAAGGCCAGGAGGTTCAGGCAAACATCAATACAGTAAACAGGCCGAAGGCTGTAGTGGTGTTGGGTGTGAAAGTAATATCCAAACGGAGTTTGTTGTACACCACCGCATTTTCACATGACGCTACATGAGAAGCTTTTCAAACTCACAAAAGAGTTGAGTGCAGCTCAACTGACAAAAAATAAACATGTAGGTGTTGAAAGCACAGTACGGATTAGAAGACATTAAACTGCATTCAAAAAACAAGGCAGTAAGCCACAGCAATTACAGCAAATTTTCAACACATGTTCCACTAGCAATTTATACAAGGCAATTACATATTCAGTTGAGGTGGGTTTCTCATGGATTTCTTGCAACAGACAACCAGCGTTTTAATTCGAGTTAGAGAAGAGAATAAAACTACTTTTCAGAATCGATGCCAGTATTTGTTTTGATATCATTCTCGGCAGTAATTTTTTATTTGTGAATAAAATTTCTTTCAACCTCAGAAAAACAAATGCTGGAAAAATAGATTCAATTCAAATTTTCTCCCATTTATTGTGCTACAGGTGAGGATTCCAGGGTACATAGCTCATATCAAGCTGGCAGCATTTTCACCTGCTGATGAAAATGTTAAGGTCAGTGAGTTAGATTAGATTATTAGTTAGTTTAAGTCTCCCTACCTGCAACAAATGAGGTCCAAAGAGAGGAAGGAAGAAGGCACCATTTAGTATGGAGTTAAGGGAATGCAGAATCTATGCAGAATGGACATAGACAAAGTAGATCAGAAAGAAGTTTATGAAACAAGATCAAAGTTGATGAAAAAAAAGTAGAATGAGCAGAAAAAACAGGACAGCAGTGAACCGAAAAAAGATGGTTCTTAGCATAACAATAGCATTTCATTTCATCAAAAAGAAGGCCTACCTTACTCTCAGCTCGGGCCCTCACATTGTCCCCCGGAAGTGCTAATTCCCATAGATACAATAATTGTATCCCCCTGAGGGGGGTGAGTGAGCTTGCTTTGGTTCCAATGTTCTGGCCAAGCCAAATTCAAGGTGATGTGCACTATGAAGAGCATATAACTCTGTCTTTACAGCTCTGTCAAAATAAACTACAGGCTTGACAGACAAACAAAAGAACATACACGAGATGCAGGTTTACACCAGAATAAGTAAGGTCTTGAACACAGAATGTACAAAATAAGTAACAAAAGTTATAGCAAATAACCTATAACTCTCAAGGTATAAATAAAAATAAAGATAGAAATAAGATTCAAGAACAATGGGTAAAAACTACTTGAGCCAGCATATTAGCAATAACATTTCAAAATGCTATTTAATAATGACAGATTGTACAGAACACTACATATCCGCTGAAAATGCAGTATCATGAACAGGGTGGGATATCAAGTGTTGAACTATTTATTAAACATCTGACCAGCATACAAGTTACTCACTAAATTAAATGCATTGTCAAAAGCAAGTTTGTTACTATCAAACTACAACTAAAACCACATTAGAAATAAAAAACACAGTCTGGATCAACTGCTAACAATATAAATCAATTTAAAAGGAAAAGATCCTAATTCAAACAATACTTGTCTTCAGATACAACATTTGCAGAGCATTCCTCACCTTTCCTTTTTCTTCATTATAATGAACATCATGGAGCCGAACTACATTCTTGTGGCGAAGGTTGCGCAGCAGTTTGATCTCCCGCCGCACATTCTCTGCTCCATGAGGTATCTTGCGCAGAGTCTTTTGCTTCATTATTTTCACTGCACATCTTTCTAGTGTTTCTGAGTGAAGACATTCTTTAACTTTTGCATAGCTGCCCTCGCCAAGTTTACCACCAATCACATAAGGACCAACAAGCTGTAAAAGATAACTCGAATTAGAAAGGTAATCAGCATACTGACAAATTTAAAGAATTATATCAATCACAATGCACTGCATAAATAGAAACAGTAATAGAACTTCCATAAGGTTGAAAAAAAAATCAAATAAAATTACCGCTTTGTACAAGACTGCAATTAGACTTGCAATGATTTTGTGATTGTCTAACATTCTAGAAAACAAATGAGGCCACAAAGAATAACACAATGTGCTAAAAATGTTGTAGCAAACATGTAGCTAAGCAATAAAGAGCAGTATCAACATCATAAAAAAAGCACATAAAAATAAAAGAACATCAATGAATCAAATATTTGTACCTCACAGTACACCTTCACATTTAAGTGATTCACATAAGTAAAGCATTGATTTTATTACTAGTGACTTTACTAATATAAAAATTTCTTTTAGTTTATTAATTCACAATAAAACCCCCATTACTGTTATGTTAAGGGGGATTTCAAACATTCCTGATGTTACAACAAGGATGCAAAATTTCAGTGCTTCTTTTACATTGGCTACTGCACTGCAAAATTGACATAAGCAACTCAATGGCCAAAAAAATAATTAGTTAAAGGAACAAATAAAAATAAAAAAGGTCACTTTAGTGGGCCAGCTGCATTGGTATGCCAGCATCTCTTTCAAGAGAGATAGAAAATTGGGAAACAGAAAGATAAGGCCATCTTTAATCTAAATCAACTACACACTCCAGCAAGAAAAGTTGCTCTTTTGTAGAAGGTAGTTAGGGTTACAACTGAATAATTTGGGGCAATTTCAAGTAAACGGAAATTTTTTTTTAACACATTACCCAAATTGAATTATAGGATTAGATCAGATTATTAGTTAGTTTAAGCCTCCCTATTTGCCACAAAGGCAATCCAAAGAGAGGAAGGCACCATTTAATATGAAGTTAAGGGAACACAGAATCTATGCAGAAAAGGCATAGAAACTGTAGTTGAGAAAGAAGATTATGAAACATCATACAAGTTGAAGAAGGAAGTAGTAGGCACTGAAAAACAGGACAGCAGTGAACAAAAAAAAAGCATATCCTTAACATAACAAAAACATTTCAATTCAACAAAAAGAAGGCCTACCTAACTCTCAGCTGGGGCCCTCACATTTTTCTCTGGGAAGAATCATAGGGTCACAACATAAAATAATCAAAGACATACATCAAGAGTTGCCTGAGTTGCAAGAAAGTAATCCCAAAAAGAAGAAAAATTAAGAAAGAAAATGTGACAGTAAAAACTAATTTCTAGGAATGTTTGATATATTAAAAATGACTCAAATAGTCAATACAAGAATATATACTATAAACAGCATCATAGAAAATAAGAGTACATAACATGTATCACAATACATAATACTAGAAAGTCATCATGAAAAAATTGAAAGAAAATTAGATAACAAGTAAAATCAGCTATTTTGCATTTCAATTATGTGGAAAATAAGACACCCACCTTTTATTAGGAGTTTATTACAAAGTAAATAAATGTGTGACTTACCTTATATTTAGTGTTAGGATTGCTGTAGATTATGTCACCAGAGTCAATTCTCTGTATTATCAAACTATCAAGTCCATCCAAATCAGCAGAGTTCTCATGATTGAAGCCTTGTTCCATATTAACTACTTCATTATTAGTAACAGTACCTGAAAAAATTATTTAATTAATCATAATTACTATATATGTACTAATTTCATTACATTGAATTGTAATAAGAAAGGTACAATCTTTAAAAATGGCAATAAAGCAGTTTCATTTACTAAATTAAAAACCTATACTTTAGCATATAACTTAAATTTTTTAGTAGATAAATAGTACATACCATCTAACAAAGAAAATTATTAACACTACTTTATAGCCACCACAGATGCATCAAATAGTAAAACTCAGAATGTTTTTTACAGAGGTTGGGAAGTTTCTTGTACGAGTAATTTTTAATTTTGGGGCGTAAAATAGTATTTAAAAACTCTTATCCTATTAAATAGATTAAAAAAAAACAATGAAATCCTGAAAAAGACTATTTTTATTGAATATGTTTGGAACCAAAATACATAATCTGTCATAAAAGCCACAGTAAAATGAAATGTGTATATGGTTTTAGCATCAGGGTTGGCACATAAAAAACCCACCCAAAAAAAAAAGCCCAAAAAAACCCACACTAAAAAACCCACTATATAGTGTTTTTTTTTGTTTTTTTGGGTTTTATTATTGTGATGTAAATTTTATTTGTTTTGAAGCTTATAGAATCAAAATAAGCTAAATATTTATCTTGTCAAAAAATGTTAGTGATGTACCGATGTATCGGTATCGGCAGTATCGGCCATTTTTAGTGGTATCGGTATCGGTATCGGCAAAATCCGGCCGATACTTTACCGATACTTTCCAAAAATACGTATTTTATCATTCAAATGAAGGTCATAAATCATGAAAGTAAATGTTTTTAACCTAATAATACCCGTTGTGTGTTTATTTATATATTTATTTGGTGTCCGCGTTGTGTGAGTTTGCGGTATCATGGATACCGAATTCCTCAGTGTAACATTTAAAGATGGCGTTTCCATGCATTTAATATTTGACCATTTTATCAGGATAGGTTTTGTTAGGATAGGATAGGTTAGCGTAGATTAGGATAGGCTAGGTTAGCACAGGTTAGGTAATACTGACAGAATTTTTTCTCGGGTCCGCTTAACGATGACATTGTCCATGGAATCTCCACGGATCCTGCTACTATCTAATAATACCCTTGGTTTATTTGGAGTCCGCTTCTTCCATTTTCTTTGTCACGCTCATGAGGAGAGTTATAGTGACCGTATCTGTGATACGAGTTTCACCAGTGCGTGAGTACAAGAATATTTTTCGTCACGAGCGCTGTTAGGATGAACACATTCGTTGGGCCCCACATTTGGAAAATATGTTCAAGAAAGTTAGTGAATCCCGTAATTTTTGACGGGCTGTGCGTACTTGTAATCAAATAAAGAGCCTATTCATACCTACTAAATTAGGTAGCTAACTGTTGAATTATTGCGTTTAATCAGGCCCGCTAACTGAATTCACTTCTTTGAATTCCCGATGAGTCATGGTCATAACTGAAAGCTATGTAGCATGAAAAGTTAAACCCTGTAGCGACATAAAATTATTATACTTTTACGACTAAACCTTTATAGTTTGACCTAATGTCCATTTCTTAAAGTATGTGACAGGCTAACAAAAACCAAACCAATTTAATAAAGTTGCATTTGAAAGTTTTTGTGAATTTAACATAAGAATTGCCGATAATTCTATTTTAATTTAGCTTGTAAATCGCCAAATATTACGAAGCTAATAATTTATTTTAACTTAGCATGCAAATCACCGCTCATTACGAATCTTGCATTTTTCTTCTATGTTAAGATGTTTGTACAATTCACGATTAATCTTATAGTTGAATACATCTGAACAGGTCAGTTGATTGCTTTCATCGCAACTTGATGAATTTAAAAACGAGGAAAATTCCAAGGAACTTAATCATATTTGCTAGGAATACGTTTCGGAGTCCAGCTCCATCATCAGTTCGTAAAATTGAAATTCATGACTATAATAAAAGAAAAAAGAAAATGTTGGATACAGTCGTTAAAGAAAATCACGAAAACAAAAAAAAAATCAAAACATGTCCCAGAGAAAATAAAGTCGACATGATCTACTTCCAATTTACGATGGGTAGGAACTGTCAGAATTGTTGAGGGCCAGTTTCCGTTTAAAAATATGTAGTGACTCTGAAATTCTGAGGCCACATGCAGTTGAAGCCGAATCTAAGATTTTGAAGTCCGCAGAGGATATCGGTTCGTTGCATTTTACTGCGTGATTACGTACGAATTGTGCGAATTGATTCCCCGTGCGGAAGCTTCAACCCCGATGTTCAGCCATTCTGATATAAAAATTTTGTGCCGTCATGCCGACGTACGATGATGTGCACTGCACACCACTGTAATAATAAACCAGAAAGGCTCTTTCTCCATCAAAAGCGTATCCTTGTACCGGAATTGTATAATTTTAAGGTTGCTTCAATTTTCCGGTACAAGGATACGCTTCCGATGGAGATGCGAATCTCGATCTCTGATTTATTTTTAACAGTTATACAGTTGCGTGCCGTGCACATCATCGTACGTCGGCATGACGTCACGAAATTTTTATAACAGAATGGTCGAACATTGGGGTCGAAGCTTCCGCACGGGGAACTTATTAGCTCACTCCTCACACTCCGCAGTACGTAATGACGCAGTAAAATGCAACAAAATTTTAGATTCGGCTTCAACTGCATGTGACCTCAGAATTTTAGAGTCGCTACATGTTTTAAACGAAAACCGGCCCACAACAATTGTAATAGTTCCTACCCATTACAAATTGTAACTAAATATTAATCATGTCAATTTTAGTTTTTCTGGGACATGTTTTAATTTTATTTTTATTTTCCTGATTTCCTTTACTGACTGTATCCAACATTTTGCTCTATCTTTTATTGCAGACATAATGATTTGTAAATTTACGAACTGATGATGGATCTGGACTCCGAAACGTATTCCTAATAAATATGATCAAGTTCCTTGAAATTGTCGTTTTGAAATTCCTCACCTTATAGATGGTTGCTTGTTTGCGGATATTTTCGGTTTCGGGGATTGTCGAATTTTACTATTTTCTTTCGCCAAAGTATATACTCGTACTTGGTGTGAATAACACGAAAATGACAATCCTTTTTTGGAGAAACTATTGTTTTAGTCCACTTTTGGAGCCAGTTGCTATTATAGCTAGTCTACATTACGTTGCAATACGACTAGAAACACATATCTATTGAATGGATTTCATTTCGTTGTTTTTCTCAACAATATAGTTAACATAGCAAGAGCATTTTATTTTTCACAATCGGAAACTTTTTTGTCGATATTTTTGTATTATTAGATATATTAGCAAATAATTTTATTATAACTCCCATGTAGGAGTTATAATGGTTTTATTTAATACGTGTGGACGGCCCGCCAAAAACGGAATTCAATACTTTTCATGAACGAATTTTCAAGGTGTAGATGTTAAACAAATACAGTATATCCATCCTTAACAGTACCCGTGATGAAAAATATTTTTGTACTTGCGCACCGTTGAAACTCGTATCACAGATACGGTCATTATAACTATCCTTATGAGCGTGAGTGACAGAGAAATGGAAGAAACGGACACCAAACAAATATACAAAGAGCAAGGGTATTATTAGGTAGCAGCATGACCTATGGAAATGCCGAGGACAATGTCATCGTTAAGCTAGATGGACCAATGGAAAAATTCCGTCAACATTATCTAACCTATGCTATCCTAATTTTATGTCGCGACTCGCACCGCCGCAAAGCACGCTCACGACGCGAAGGCCTAGCGATCGTCATTACATGGTAGCAACTGCGGTTCTTGTAGGCCCTACACCAATAATGCGTTGTCCACTGTTGCCATTACGTAGAACGGAAAGTCGGGTAGGTTTAAAATGTTTATGCCGAGCACAAATGCACAAGAACACACAAAGCTCTCTTTACTCGGAGTTCCCCTCCGGTGACAAATCACCATTACTCAAAAATGATTACTTCGGGCACAGCTATTCACCAAATTACTATATTTAATTTAATGTCTTTTAATTATTCAATATAGCCTGAATACTGCACAAAAGAGACATGGTTCAGAAAATGCGCAAATTACGGCAATTACAACAACCTATCCAATACTACTAACCTATCCTGCTAAAATTTCAAACATATCATTGCATGTACAGACGATCTTTCAAAGTCACACTGAGGAATTCGGTCTCCGTGATACCGCAAACTCAGACATCCTATGTTTCTTAAGAAGCGGACACCGAACTAACGCATAAACTAACATACAACGGGTATTATTAGGTTAGATGATTGTAAAAGTATCGGTATCGGTAGTAGTATCGGTCAAAGTATCGGTATTTTCAAGTATCGGAGTATCGGTATCGGTATCGGCCAAAAAATGGGTATCGGTATCGGTATCGGTATCGGCCAAAAAAATGGTATCGGTACATCACTAAAAAATGTATCTAAGTCTTGTGTATGACTATGACAAAACATTGAGAAACAAAACACCAACCCTATGTAAATCAAATTAGAAAAACATTAATCACAAAAAAAAAATTTGAGGGACTAATATATTTTCACGAATTCCATTTACAAAGTAAAAAACAAAAAATTTAGAAACAAATGCAGTTTGACTACTTGATAAAATAGAGACTTCTGAATTTTCCCTGTCTTCTAGACTAGACTGCTACTACAATACTACTGTGTTTCTCTTTCTACATCCACTGCCATTTCATCGTTGTCATCCACATCATGATCATTTGTGAGGTGGCGATATACTGAGACCAATTTCTGTGCGTGTTCTGATCCTAATCTATTTCTCGATTTATTCCACACAATTCCAAATGTTGGGAAAATTCTCTCAATGGATCCTGAACTTACGGGGCAAGAATGAAGATTGCTTATAAACTTGCAGAAACCCTCTGCCAGTGTTTTTTCAGAATTCTGCGTTTTCTGCTGTTTCATGTCTTTAATATCCCACCATCAACGAGGAGTCATTGTCTTTGTGATATTCTCATTGAACATGTGTTTTGGGAAGATGTTGGAGTCCTTCAATTTATAGGAATAAAGCGCACCGATGAACTCCGGATTGCACTCAACAAACCACTCTTCAATATCAGTCTCCTGTAAGAGCTTTGCCTGAAATAAGTCTAACAATTATAGGCAGATGGGGTAAGACACAACCGCAGCCATCATGGGTGAGAAAGTAAAGAAACGACTGGCCTATGGTAAGCATTCAAGCTGCACTGGAACAAATTTGACGATGGAATCTGTTCGAGCATTTGCTTTTAGTGTTTGGTGCTATCCAGTACTGCAAAAAAGGATTTTTTTGGCAAATTTTTAAAAAAATTTTGGGCAAGTCACTACATGTTGTAACATGTAACAGTGTGGTTGACATACTTGACTTGCGCTGCTAAGCACTTCAGCTCACACAATACACATGTTAAGTTAACAGCATGACTGTTAAGTGATGTGCGGCTGTCTTGCTTCAAGTTGCTTGTGGTGGTTACTTATGATCTGCATGGTGCTTCCCTCTCACATGACTTGCGCCTGTCTGCTGCTAAAACAACTTGCTATGAATTGACAAGCATAGCAATTCTCTTTGCACATCTTATATCTTTACAGACTGCAGAGCTATGTCTCTATGCATATGGCAATTGGTAAATAATAATTGTGATGGACAAACTTGATTCACATGTTGTTCATATGATGAAATAATTCATATAATAATGTAATATAATGTTGGAAATAAAGTAATCAAATAACAATATTTACTCAATAAGTGTATATATATAAATCTGAAATAGGGGCAACTGGAGCTGTGAGAATAACTCTTTTAAACAAAAATAGGGATTACAAAAAAAATAAAACCCCCCCAAAAAAAACAATATAACCTATAAAACCCAATTTAACCCAAAAAAACCCACGTGGGTTGAGCTTTTTCAAAAACCCAGGGTTTTTCCATCCCTGTTTAGCATTAAACTAAAAAGGAGAACCTGAACAAAAAGAAAAAGTCATCTTGATAACTGCCTACTTTTGACGAGAAAGCATTTTGAATACCTTCAAGGAAAAATACAGCAACTGTATTGTACAACAGCAACTGTACAACAGCAACCCCAAATTAGCCCCATAATAAATCATCTGAGTAATCATATTAATTTTTGTCTGCACATTAATATTTTAATCAAAATGTAATCAAAATGTAATCAAAATGAAACTGGCATGTTTAGGATTTCATAAATATTTTCATAATTCATTCAAATAGGGGTTGTTAAATATTCTTTTAGACCTCTTATTAAAAACCACCATGCATAAGAGTTTTTGACTAGCATAGCAAGTGCAGTAGGGAATTAAAGAGTATTTTCACAGCAGTAGCTAAGACAATAAAGTAGGAGATCTAGCTATATGCCACACATAGCCCACCACACAACACATGTTGGACAACTTCCAACAGGATGTCAAAAGTAACAGCTCAGTGACCTCAGCCACTTTACTTTCATATATTCCTCTGTGTATTTGCATTGCTTGAAGTCTAATAGCAGTAAGAAATTATTACTTTCCGAGTCCTACCAGTAAAAATGCTAAAGTGGTGTTTCGTGCATACAATTTGCAGCTCTAACCCAATTCTTTCCTTGTACAGCTTTGTTATTACTTCTGTTAATGTCCACCATAAGGCAACATACCCATATTGGAGATCATTCTCTGACATTTGCATTTAGGCATCAAATAAGTTTGGTAGCATTATAGAATATGTTATAAACCAAAAAAGGTACAACACAGTCCAATGCCTATAACATATACATAGGATTTCATAATTATGAATCAAAGTAACTTAGATCATCTACTCTTTGTAGGGAAATTTTTCTATAATTAAAAGTCAAATCAAATTTTATTTTAACATTATATTACTGCATAAGATATGAATAATTTTTTAATCCCATAAGCAGTTTTAAGTTTTAAAGAGTATGCAGTACCAAAATTTTGGCTTTGAATGAAGAATTTTTGCATTTTTTCCAACGAGGACAAGCTTCATAACACTTAAGGTAAATCTGAAGGACTTGACAGTTGTCGATTTTCCACTTTTTGGTGCCTGAACCTAATTAATTGAATCAAAATAAACAAGTTTTATTCTATGCACTTTTCGTCTCAAATGAGTATTTTACGATTTATAGTGGTAAGTTTAGTTTCGTCATTGATAACGAATGCGCTCGAATAAACAGCTACTCATCGATTTTCGAATTTTTGTTGCTTGAAACATGGCAATAACATCGAAATAAACAACTTTTCTTCTATACACTTTTTTCGTCAAATGAGTAATTAACGAGGTATAGCGGTAGGTTTGGTTTCGTCTTTCAAGACAGCGCTGGAAGCGAGACGCCATTGCAGTATTGCCATACAACTTGATCAAAGAATTTCTTTCCGCTTCAAAGACTGGAGTTGCGGTAAGTCATTTACCGCTATAACTAATAAAATACTCACTTGAGACAAAAAGTGCATAGAAAAAAACTTGTTTATTTTGGTGTCATTAACCATGTTTACGCATTACAATTTGCAAAATCGACAACTGTCATGTCCTTCAGATTTACCACGCTTAATTATTGGTAACCTGTGAGTTGTCAGCAATGATATATGTACATAATATAGGCTCAAAGATACTGTTTTTAATCATGGACATTGAACAAAGACAAAATATGCCATTGCTAAGAATCGACTCTATGGAGTTCATTATCATTTTGGGTCAATATTGATTTCAATCGCCTCACGGAAATTAAGAATTCCATTCCAAAGAATCACTAGAGGAACACATTTAAAAACCTTTTTTACCTGAATGACATTCTGCTCGCTGATGCATTATTTTCGAATTATTCAACTTTCATGTTGGCTTTTGCATGCCAGGGAAGCGAGCGCACCAAGCGCAATTTAATTAATAACGGAAGCTAACGTCCTATTACAAACGTAATGAGGTTGGGTCGTGAGGGGGAGCCATCACTAAAGAACCCATTTAAGAGCGTCTTACAAGAATGACATTCTGCTTGCCGATGCGTTAATTTTGAACAATTCAACTTTGAAGTTTGCTTTTGTGTGCCAAAGAAAGCGAGCGCACCAAGCAGAATTTAAGGTAAATCTGAAGGAGATGACAGTTGTCGATTTTGCAAATTGTAATGGCTAAACATGGTTAATGACACCAAAATAAACAAGTTTTCTTCTATGCACTTTTCGTCTCAAGTGAGTATTTTATTAGTTATAGCGGTAAATGACTTACCGCAACTCCAGTCTTTGAAGCAGAAAGAAATTCTTTGATCGAGTTGTATGGCAATACTGCAATGGCGTCTCGCTTCCAGCGCTCTGTCTTGAAAGACGAAACCAAACCTACCGCTATACCTTGTTAAATACTCATTTGACGAAAAAAATGTATAGAAGAAAAGTTGTTTATTTCGATGTTATTACCATGTTTCAAGCAACAAAAATTCGAAAATCGATGAGTAGCTGTTTATTCAAGCGCATTCGTCATCAATGACGAAACTAAACTTACCGCTATAAATCGTAAAATACTCATTTGAGACGAAAAGTGCATAGAAAAAAACTTGTTTATTTCGATTCAATTAATTAGGTTCAGGCACCAAAAAGTGGAAAATCGACAACTGTCATCTTCTTCAGATTTACCGAATTCAATTAATAACGGAAGCTAACCTCCTATTACAAACGTTAAAAGGCTGGGTCATGAGGGGGAGCCACAGTTCATCTAGTGAAAATTATAAATAAACGTTCTAACTCACCCATTAGGGTGACGTCTGCAGTTTTACTTCAGCTCCAAGATGGCGACACTTCTAGTGAAAATTATAAATTTTCACTAGAAGTGTCGCCACTATCTTGGAGCTGAAGTAAAATTGCAGACGTCACTCTAATGGGTTAGAACGTTTATTTATAATTTTCACTAGATGAACTGTGGCTCCCCTTCACGACCCAACCTGTTTACGTTTGTAATAGGAGGTTAGCTTCCATAATTAATTAAATTCTGCTTGGCGCGCTCGCTTTCTTTGCCACACAAAGGCAAACTTTTAAGTTGAATTGTTCAAAAATAACGCATCGGCGAGCAGAATGTCATTCTTGTAAAATGCTCTTAAATGGGTTATTTAGTGACGTTTTGGAACCAAATTTTTCATTTCTGTGATTGCATTAAACCTGACATTGACCCATAACAACTCACGGTAAATGTTGAAGATTATCCTGTAATAGATTATTCACTTTTTGAATGCTAAACATAGTAAATTGGATCGAAATAAACAAGTTTTCTTCTATGCACTTTCCGTCGTAAATGATTATTTTACGAATTATAGCGGTAGGTTTAGTTTCGTCTTTGTTGAAGAATGCGCTCAAATAAACAGCTACTCATTGATTTTTTAATTTTTGTTTCTTGAATCAGGATAATAACATTGAAATAAACTACTTTTCTTCCATAGAATTTTTTCATTGAATGAATATTTTACGAGTTAGTGCGGTAGGTTTAGTTTTGTCTTTGATAACGAGAAAACCGGAAGCAAGACGCCATTGCAGCGTTGCCATTAGCCGGGCCAAATGAATTACTTCCCACTTCAAACACTTGAGTTGTGGTAACTAATTCACCGCTATAACTTGTAAAATACTTATTTTCAACGGAAGGAGCATAGAAGAAAATTAGGTTAGCTTATTTTCATCTAATGTTAATTAACTATGTTAAGGCACCAAAAAATCAAATATCAATTCCTGGATAATCCTCAATATTAACCCAACTCACATATGCATAAACTGCCCACAGTTTTATACCATGTATTCAACTAGCCTATTTGGACAAAATATGACATAATAAAATAGTGAACATGAATCTAGTTAAAAAATTCTGCAAGGAACTGTGATTTAAAATATTCCTAATATGTAGTAAATTATGGCTAAAACTGGTATCAACTGCTCACATTATGAAAAAAAGAATTTCATCATTATCAGTTTATGACTAACTTACAAAGAAAGTAAAGTTTTTCAAACAAGAAAAATAACAAAATTTTCCAAAAAATTTACAAAACCATGAAAATTGAAAACAAAAATTTAGTTACTTTGCCCTATAAACTGTGTCAACATTTTAAGGTCAATGTGAAGTTTCATGCAATCACGGAAAATAATAATGCCGATCCCAGGAATCACTAAAGGAACACATTTCAGAACGTTTTACAAGAATGACATTCTGCTCGCTGATGTGTTATTTTCGAATAATTGAACTTTGAAGTTGGCCTTGGCGCCAAAGGAAGCGAGCGCGTGAAACGTAATTTAATTAATAACGGAAGCTATTACAAACGTAAAGAGGTTGGGTCGTGAGGGGGAGGCACAGTTCTTCTAGCAAAAATTATAAATAAAGCGTCTAACCCACCCATTAGGGTGACGACCGCAATCTTGTTGACATCGGGTCCAAAATGGCGGCGCCCATGGTGGTCGCCATGTTAGACCCGATGTAAACAAGATTGCGGTCGTCACCCTAATGGGTGGTTTAGAAGCTTTATTTATACTTTTCACTAAAAGAACTGTGGCTACCCCTCACGACCCAACCTCTTTACGTTTGTAATAGGGGGTTAGCTTCCGTTTTTAATTGAATTACGCTCGCTTCCTTGGGCGCGCGACGGCCAACTTCAAAGTTCAATAATTCGAAAATAACGCATCAGCGAGCAGAATGTCGTTCATGAAAAACGTTCTTAAATGGGTTCCTTTAGTGATTGTTTGGAATATCATTATCAATTTCCGTGATTGCATGAAACTTCACATTGACCCATTTTAACGTCACAAAAAAGATGACAAAATCCATTGCGCTTATAACATTAACATAATTTGAACAGTTAATTTCAACATCAAGCTATGCTTGGATCTAACTTTAAGTTATCATTGGAGTCTACTAGGCACAGCTACAACAACGCAGACATACGTGCTTTACTAAACGGTCCTAGCTACAGGTTGCGACCAACAGGATGCTATCAATTTATTCGAACTAAAAAGCCCTCGGTGATTTGGCTTGTGAAGACAGTTGATAATGCTTGAGAAAATTTCTGGAGCAAAATCTAAAAAAAAATTAACAATGAAAGTTGCATGAAGCTCAATTATTATTGCTTCTAACACTTTCAATTGAAAGCTTAAAGAAGTCTCTAAAACCTGCTAACCAGTTGTTTTATTAACAAAAAAAAAACAGATAAAGTGATAAAATTCACGATTGCGGACAATTGGTACAGGTAATCAGAAGTCTACTCCGTTCCGTGGGTATGCAAGCAATTTTAGAAAATGATTCACAGGAAAAGCAAAAGTTTTAGGTAAATTATAATTTTGGAATAAGAAAACTCTATTGTTATAAAGGTATTGTTTTAAACAAAGTTTAGCTTTTGAAATCCTTAATTTAACATCTGATTATCATTACCACTGATTTACAGCATTGCTTTTAAATCTCGTTTCATTCAATAGCATAGTTGTTTTGGAGCAAGTGCTTTATAATTATTGTCTTCTCAAGACAAAAAACATTCAATTTTAGGCATACTAGTATACGTGAAAGTGATCCATATGTCACTATTGCGATTTCGAAGAAAGTTTAAAACAGCTAGGTTCTATTGGCACGATCGAAAAAGGACTGTGTCATAAAACCATCTTAGGGGGAAATACCATTATTGTATCTATGGGAATTTACGTTCCCTAGGGGCAGATGAGATCCTGATCTACTGGATAAGTAGGCTTTTATTATATGGAAATAGAATGGGTTTTATTATGTTACGGACCATTTTTCGTTGGGTGTAAGCTGTCCTGTTCATATATAGATATTCTTTTCTTCTCCAAATTTCATTTTGTTTCATAATCTTTTTTTCTTTGTTTTTATGAGGAGAGCTTATGCAAGAAAACATTTTATGCATAGACTCCCTGTTCTTTAAAAACCATAACAAGTGGCGCTGTCTTTATTTTAGCACACTGTGGTCGATAAACATAATAATACCATGCGCGAAAACGTAGCCCGGCTACTTCACGCGCGCGCTTACCTTCACGAGGGCTCACAACCCAGCTGCACTGCTCACCTCTACCCCAATAACCATGCGCTGCCTTGCTTCGAGCCCAATCCACGGACTTTAAAGTTCTGGTTTTGCTTTTTAAATGTCGAGAATTTGGAATATAACAAAGTTTAGTGTTCCGTGATAAGGCAGGGTCACCAGATGCCTGGGAAGGCATCAATATTGAATGAATTGATATGGCCTCATGCTCAGGAGTGGGCCCGGACACAGTATTTCAAGCGTCTAATAATCAAACAGGCAAATATAAAAACCACAATACAACCATCACTTGGGGAGAATGAGAGAATAGACTATCTCGCCTTTTTATTTAGTGGAGGTTGAAGGCTGACGTGTGGGGGCTTGATTCTTTGTTCGTGAGACGTTCTTGGGAAGAGTCGGAGGCGGTTGAAGAACTTCATACGATGCGTTTCAGCTCAGGCTTGTGGAAGCGTGTACTGGAGTGTGAAGTTCAGGATGATGTAAAGTGTGGGAGGTTCCGACGCTAAGTGGGAGAGCTTAACAGTTGGGTAAACTCAGTGAGAATGGAGGCTCTCGACCCAATAGTCTCAACTGGAGATTTTAGTGGCTTAGCTGCAGTTTAGTAAGTTTGGAGAGGAGGCGGAGGAGGTAATCTCCTTCTAATCTTAATGCAGGGTGGCTGCAATTAAGAGGTTAGGGTTTGGCTCCTTAACGTGTTTGTGAGTGCATGGAATGTGTGGTCCAGTAGACCCTGTGAGGGAACATCGAGCTGGATTAATTTGCACGATAACGAGCCTATTCATACACATGTGCAAGACTGCTGCAGTCTGCTGCTTACAAGAAGAACAATGACAGAAGTCTAGTGCTAAGGTCAGTCCGCAGCTCTAGCGCCCGAGTTGCAGCCTGAATCATCTTAACACCCAGAACCGGTGTTCAAGACCAACTGGTCATAAGCTCTATCATGATATCAGAAGCAGTAACACAACTGAGTATGTAATCTAAATGAACTAACAGCTAGAAGTAAAATAGCTACAGCACTGAGGTAATTCAATAATGTACCAAAAGTAAATATGAGAAAAGGTGAAGCCTCTATTCTCTATAATTCAGATGAGTAAGAATTGCATCTAGGCGCAGCAAAATTACATATAAAAAGGAGTAGCATATAAAAAGACACAACAGTAAAAACAAACTAAAGATGGAAACAAAGTTACAGTGATTTAGCAAAGGCTAGCAACTCTCAATTAAATTCAGGGAAACAATATTGAACTTACTTATAAATGATCTTTGTGGACAGCAAAGTGTCTTAAAACACTATGCTCAGCACTGATAAAATATCTAAGCAGGTAATGCCAACATCGTAATAATATTGAGAGCACAATAAAGATTCATCGGAGACTAGCAAATGTCGGGTTTATCCGTGCCGTTGGTTGGTTTGAATGTAAAATATTGATTTTTTTTACGGCAAGAACAACTCGATCAATTCTCGAAGCGTAAGGGAAAAATTATGAGAGGGATAATGAAAAGCGGTTATGGACTCAGCTTGTTTTTAGGTGGAGTTTATTGGAAGAGGAAACCAGGAGAACTGGCTTGGATCTTGATCTCGGAGAGCTTGTCTAGGTGGGCAATCCTCGCCGGAGGACCAGGCTGGCGTTGACGAAGGCCGGCACGCGATGGAGTAAGCAGGGTGAGTGAGTTGTATTTGGGAATTTGAGTTTGGCAATTTGAGATGATTGAGCGCAGGTCAGTGAATTAGTTCAGGTAGAACTAATGACTCCAAAATAAGGTGGGGTGTGAGTGAGCAAGTTAAATCAGGCTCATGTGAGCAGAATCAAGTCGGCACATTAGCAGGAGCAAGTTGAATTACTTGCTCAGATTAGTAGTAGCAAGTTTAGTCACTGCTTATGTGAGAATAGCACTTAACATGGCACTCAGGAAAAACCCAGGGAGATTCAATTTTGTGAGTGTTGCGTGTATGGCAATGATGTAGAGGTCCTGCACAGGAGTCCAAGATGCTGGATGAAACATTCCAGGAGAGACATCAAGACATTCCACCACTGACAATCCAAATTATAATGACAACTCTTCCCACACGGAGAAATCCGAAAAACTCCTACAGGTCTGACTCCGGCTACTTTGGGATTCTCACTTTTGGCAACTCAAACGTGATAGGACAGATTTTTGGTCGACAGATTTTTAACTAAAAGATAAATTGTTTAATCACTAATGCCTCTGGCTTTAAATTCTGAGTATTAGGTTTAAGAATTTCCAAGAATAAAGATCGTGATTCCTTACAGAGACTACGGGCAAGTAAACACGAGATCTACGGAAAAATGGTGAAAATATCAAGTGACTGCACTTTTGAAAGCAGTAAGAAAAACATAAAAATCCTAAAATTCGAGGATATCAATCCTACTAAGAAATTCTGGTAGATCATTTGCAATAATAAAGGAATTAAGGAAATATATATATATCCCCCAATGATAATAGGAAAAGGAAAACCTAGGCGTTGATTTCACAGGCGGAAAATACGCGAAAAAAGAAAACACGAAAGCACGAAGTTACGCGTGGCGATTTAGCCGGCGACTATACGCGTCGGCATCAGCCAGAGCCGCCAGCAATTTGCACACACTTAAGATAGGCAGAAGGTTGGGTGTCTTTATCACCAGAATGCGATGAGTTAAATTAAATTTCATTGAAATGTTTCTCTATTGAAATAAAGGCGTTTACGTAAAAGTTTGCAAGGATATGGAATTAAGAAATGAAATTCCAAAACTTAGCAAGCATAGACATGAATACTTTTCGTAATTTAAACTACTGCCAGTCGGTTTGTAAAAAAAGAATAAATGCTACTATACACATGCCTATAGTATTTATAATCACAGAGTAGTGACAAGAGACGGCGGTGTGAGGTTCCGCCATTACAAAGACGCTATCGAACGAACGCCGGCAAATTTCGCCGCGTTCATTCCAAACAGAGATTATCGTAGATTAGTAGATTATCGAAAAGAAAAGGAACGAACATGATTATGCTTTGATATAAAATCATGACACGGAAATGCAATGCACATCTGGCGCAATATCTTTCGCTAAGTCACGTTGAGAAAAGACAAACAAAGCACTGAATGAGAACATGCTACATCACCATTCCCACGCATAACTACGTATCTTAATAACACTGCACTGTCAACTATTAATATTCACTGAACACGAAGAGAGAACAACGATTATTTCCTAACACTGATTACTCACGGGAACGAAGAAAGGACACGATTATTTTCTAACACATTTGAACTCACGAGAATTTTGCTGTAACACCGCTAAGGTAGGACGCCTAAGTAAGAGTGGCTTTTTGAAAGAAGAGACGCGCAACTGCGCAGTGTTGCCACCAGAGGGCTTCTCTCTCGAAAAATGTCAAGTGTTATTTTTATTATTTCATGCATTTACACAAACTTCAATGATTACGAATTAGAAGTAGAAAATAATTAATAATAAATTAGAGTAAGATTTTTAATGCTAATAATTAATTTATTTAAGTATGAATGGCAAATTTATAATTTTTACGCTTATGTAGCGGTATGCTACATTACCCCCCAAGGCGCAGACCGAAAGGTCCACCCGCTGCAATCATCTGTAGCGGGAAGGAGGGCGAACTACACGACCCTGCCGAGTTCGGCAATTGGCAAATGATACTGAGCGGGGAAGTTTCACCAAACGAGTCTGCAAGTTTAGATCGGCAAGAGTCCTAGGAACAGGAGTTACTGCAGCGGGCTCGTCTGGTCTCTCCAGACTTGTCGCTGTGTCAGTAAGAGGACTAGAGTTAGAATCTACGACAGGGTTAGAGATAGGGTTTGAATGTACAGACACGTAGAAAGGGTTACACTCAAGTTGACTAGGCAACAAGGCAGCCAACTGAGGAAGCTGAGATGGTAGATATGATCGAGTCTCAGTGGAAGGAGAAATCTGCGGAGAGGAGGATGAGTTATGAGTAACACTATGATCAGAAGTGTATGCGACTTTTAGTCGATCAATGCTCACAGGATCGTGTGAACCGAATCGTTCGATGATGAAATAATTTTGCTTGCGTTTAAGTACTTTGAATGGGCCATCATAAGGGCGCGTGAGTGTAGGTTTTATAGCATCATTTCGGACATACAAATGTGTGCAGTCTTGCAGGGCAGAATCTAGTTTGTCCTGAGTCTGAAGCATTCGTGGAGCCACATACTTGATCTGACGCATGCAATCTTTCAGGCAGGTTACATAAGCGGAACGGTCAGCGGATGAAAATTCAGGCAAAGGTTTTGGGTCAACAATGTCGCCGGGGAGACGAAGCGTTTTCCCGTACAACATTTCAGCCGCTGTGCAATGCTGATCCTGTCTGTGTAAATTTCGGATGCTAAGTAGTACTACTGGAAGTCTATCAGTCCAATCGTGACTGCAATTAAGGCAGCGCAATGCAACCTTGAGGTCTCTGTGGACTCTCTCAATAAGTCCATTTGACTGCGGATGATACGCTGTAGTGGATGTATTTGCACACCCTAAAGCGGTGCTAAGCTCACTCCAGAATTTGGAGGTGAATTGTGATCCCCGGTCATGGGTGACACTTAAGGGAACCCCAAATCTAGAGATCCAGTTCGACAAGAACGCGCGCGCTACAGTCTCAGTTTGTGTATCAGGAAGAGGGACAGCCTCAACCCAACGCGTGAACCTATCGATGATGGTCAACAAATAAGAATAACCGCGCGATACGGGCAAGGGACCCACCAAATCTAGGTGTACAGAGTCAAACTTGTGACCTGTGAATGCACAACTCTGCAGCGCCGCACGATTATGTTTCACCACCTTACTACTCTGACACGCATGGCAATTTTGCACAATTTGCTTGACCTCCTTACGCATCGCTGGCCAGACGAAACGATCAGAAATCAAACGCACTGTACGGTTAATACCTGGATGAGAGAGGGAATGAAGGTGGAGGACAGCTACTCTGCGGAGCGTCGCAGGAAGATACAAACGAGAAGGTCGCTCGGCATCACGGTACACGCCGTCAACCAAGGTTAGTTTTGGAGAGGAAGTGTTAGAAGGTTTGAGAAGGTCCTGAAGTTCAGGATCCTCCTTCTGAGCATTAGCAATGTTGCCGAAGGTGATTTCACCACTGGTTTGGACAGAATTAATTCGGGAGAGACAATCGGCTACGGTATTGTCTAGTCCCTTAATGTAACGAATGTCAGTGGTAAACTGACTTATAAACGACAAGTGTCGAGCTTCCCTAGGGGAATGTCTTTCAGAAGGCATTTTGATCGCTGAGGTCAAAGGTTTGTGATCAGTGTAGATCACAAACTCCCTCGCCTCTAGAGCATAGCGAAAGTGTCTCACAGATAGGTAGATAGCAAGAAGTTCCCTACCGAACGCGCTATAACCACGTTCAGTGGGCGACAGCTTTTTGGAAAAGAAAGCAAGAGGAGAGATATTAGTACCTACTTGTTGTTGCAACACAGCACCTACGGCGGTACTGGATGCGTCAACAACGAGGCTGAAATCAGCATTAGCAATAGGGTAAGATAGTTCAGTCGCGGAAGCTAACTTGTGTTTGATTGTATCAAAAGATTTGCGCGCTTCTTCCGTCCATTTTACCTCGATAGATTTGCCTTTTCGTTTCGGTTCGAGGAGGTCAGACAAGGGCGCTAAGGTTTGAGCACAGTTGCGTATGAAACGATGGTAGAAGTTAACAAAACCTAGGAACCTTCTTAGTTCCTTCTGGGTCTGTGGAAGAGGAAAGTTTTTGATCACTTCTACTTTGGAAGGCAAAGGTTTTAGACCTAGGCTAGAGATTTCATGACCTAAGTAAATCAGTGATGGCTTTCCGAGCTCACATTTTGCAGGATTTACGAGGAGTCCATTGTCGGACAATCTTTGAAAAACGACCCTAAGATGGTCTTTGTGCAACTCCGGGGTTGTGGACGCCACTAGGATGTCGTCTAGATAGACATAGGCGAAAGTGAGATCAGAGAAAATTTCAGCCATGTGCCTTTGGAACGTCTGAGGAGCGTTCCTCAAGCCGTAAGGCATTTTTAGGAATTCAAAGAGACCAAACGGAGTGATTACCGCGGTCTTAGGAATCGCAGACTCATCCAAGGGAATTTGATGAAAGGCAGACGGTAGGTCTATCTTAGAGAAAATTTGTGCTCCCTCTAAATTTGCACTGAAATCATGCAAGTAGGGAATAGGATAGCGATCAGGTAGAGTAACGGCATTCAACCTGCGGAAATCCCCGCACGGTCTGAATTCACCGTTAGCCTTGGGTACTAGCAAAAGAGGGCTAGCCCAAGGACTTTTGGAGGTGCGGATGATGCCATTTTCGAGCAGCCTAGCGAATTCTTTCTTGGCTAACGCCAATCGATCAGGCGGCAGTCGCCTAGCACGGGAGAAAACTGGCGGACCTTGCGTCTCTATGAAGTGCTTTGTGCATGTTTGCATGCCATTAGAGGCTAAGTTAGGGTTTGTTAATGCTGGGAAATTTTTAAGTTCTTGTTCAAACATGCACTCCTCCTTGAAAGCAATCGAGAAGGAATGCAAGACATTTGCTCTAATTATGCTACAAGCGGGAATTGAGATCTGTGTCTCCTCGTCCCTAATACACCGATTCTTAATATCTACAACTATGCCAAACTTGGCCAAAAAATCAGCACCAATTATTGGTTCTTGAACATCAGCTATCATGAAGGTAAAGCAGAATTTTCTCCTCAATCCCAGACCGCACTCTAAAATTCTTTCACCGTAACAAGGAATTGGCGTGCCGTTTGCGGCGCGTAATGTCGCCAACAATGGATTGTTTTTGTCTTTCACCGTGGCTGGGATAATTGATACACTAGACCCAGTATCGATTAAAAAACGATATTTGGTTGTGGGATCAAGAATAGTAAGGAGGCGAGTAGTCTGGGAATGAGGCAACGCAGTACTCGCTACTATGCGTCGCTGTTGGCGTTTCCCGAAGTCATTTCGGTATAACGAGGACAGTATCTAGAAGCACATTTGCGAGCTTGGTCACCAAATTTCATGTGGTACCAGCATAAGTTGCTACTAGCATCACGAGAGCGCGACCTGAAGCGGCGGTCTTGATTTGACCTATCAAAAGATCTACCTCTATCAAAGCGTTGAGGAGGAGGAGGAGGATAGTTAGAGTGATAGTCAGAGGGATAGTCGTAGGCATTTTGGTGGCTTTGGAATTTCCCTGGGCCTTGCTGAATGTGAGCCACGCTCTGACCTATTTGAAAATTTTGGAGAGCTTGCTTTATTTCAGCGATGTCCTGCTGCATCTTATCTATGGTGGCGGAGGATTGGTTTTGCGCAGTATTTGACGGGCTAAAATTTGTAGCTCCTACATTCAAGGAAGCAACTTGTGGTTCTCGGGGCAAATTAATATTTCGGATCACCGTCTCTGCGGCTTCCGCTAATTTTTCTAGCGTTTGCTCGGGCCCTGCTAGCGATAGAAATGGACGCACGTTAGGTGACAGCTTTGTCATGAAAACTTCCTTCAGAAATCCCTCAGCTACGGCAACACCCGTAGCGAGTTTCCGCAGCTCTTTAACTAGCGAAGAGGGAGAGAAAGAAACAGAGACAGATGGAATTGCTGAGGCATCTACAAGACTACGGAATTTGTCCGCATCGGACATCTGAAGCCTTGCTAAGATTTTGCCTTTCAGGATTCCGTAAGGATTGTGATCTGGAGGGTTTTCTAAGATGTCATTAGAGTTATTTAGTAGTTTTGTGGGCGCAGCGCTCACAAGAGCATAGAATTTGTCTATCTCACTACTTATTTTATTATACCTAAATACGGCTTCACACTGTTGAAACCAGGTATGAGCGTCCTCCGGAATAAAAGAAGGGAGCCTAATGGGATTTGTGGGGGCTCGATCTTCATTATCTGATTCAGGCATGCTAGCGATCACTTTTGGGATGCAATTAATGATATCAGTGCCTAAGACTTGGAATTAAGTGGCAAGGGTTTGCGTTAATTCTTTACCTACTCAATCATTCAGATAAAGTTGCAACAGAAGCAAGGAAATATGAAATTGGAAACGAGAGGAAAAAAATTTTTTATGCGGTATGCGGCAATTTGCGTAGGCACGAAAATAAAGCAGGTGAGAAAAATTATTTTTCTACCTACTCAATCAATCAATAACGTTGAAGAACACGGGAAAAGAGAGAATGGAAGCGAAGATTTTTACGGTAGTCAGAAGTAAATGCACAGCACGGAAATAGGAAAAAAAATATTTTCCCTACCTACTGAGGCACATGAAACAAACAAACAAGGACAGGATAGCGTTGACGCTGAAAAAAAAATTTTGTTAGAGCTGCTCAGAGAGATTATTAGCACGGACAAACTCCACAGGAAATTTCTCAAACTACCACGAAATGGGAAAATTTATCACTACAATGATACGCCAACATTATCCTCTCACAATCTCTCAAACACTTCGAGTTGAGTTTTTATTTTTACGAGTTTTCCCGGCCGATGCACCAGTGTCGGGTTTATCCGTGCCGTTGGTTGGTTTGAATGTAAAATATTGATTTTTTTTACGGCAAGAACAACTCGATCAATTCTCGAAGCGTAAGGGAAAAATTATGAGAGGGATAATGAAAAGCGGTTATGGACTCAGCTTGTTTTTAGGTGGAGTTTATTGGAAGAGGAAACCAGGAGAACTGGCTTGGATCTTGATCTCGGAGAGCTTGTCTAGGTGGGCAATCCTCGCCGGAGGACCAGGCTGGCGTTGACGAAGGCCGGCACGCGATGGAGTAAGCAGGGTGAGTGAGTTGTATTTGGGAATTTGAGTTTGGCAATTTGAGATGATTGAGCGCAGGTCAGTGAATTAGTTCAGGTAGAACTAATGACTCCAAAATAAGGTGGGGTGTGAGTGAGCAAGTTAAATCAGGCTCATGTGAGCAGAATCAAGTCGGCACATTAGCAGGAGCAAGTTGAATTACTTGCTCAGATTAGTAGTAGCAAGTTTAGTCACTGCTTATGTGAGAATAGCACTTAACATGGCACTCAGGAAAAACCCAGGAAGATTCAATTTTGTGAGTGTTGCGTGTATGGCAATGATGTAGAGGTCCTGCACAGGAGTCCAAGATGCTGGATGAAACATTCCAGGGGAGACATCAAGACATTCCACCACTGACAATCCAAATTATAATGACAACTCTTCCCACACGGAGAAATCCGAAAAACTCCTACAGGTCTGACTCCGGCTACTTTGGGATTCTCACTTTTGGCAACTCAAACGTGATAGGACAGATTTTTGGTTGACAGATTTTTAACTAAAAGATAAATTGTTTAATCACTAATGCCTCTGGCTTTAAATTCTGAGTATTAGGTTTAAGAATTTCCAAGAATAAAGATCGTGATTCCTTACAGAGACTACGGGCAAGTAAACACGAGATCTACGGAAAAATGGTGAAAATATCAAGTGACTGCACTTTTGAAAGCAGTAAGAAAAACATAAAAATCCTAAAATTCGAGGATATCAATCCTACTAAGAAATTCTGGTAGATCATTTGCAATAATAAAGGAATTAAGGAAATATATATATATCCCCCAATGATAATAGGAAAAGGAAAACCTAGGCGTTGATTTCACAGGCGGAAAATACGCGAAAAAAGAAAACACGAAAGCACGAAGTTACGCGTGGCGATTTAGCCGGCGACTATACGCGTCGGCATCAGCCAGAGCCGCCAGCAATTTGCACACACTTAAGATAGGCAGAAGGTTGGGTGTCTTTATCACCAGAATGCGATGAGTTAAATTAAATTTCATTGAAATGTTTCTCTATTGAAATAAAGGCGTTTACGTAAAAGTTTGCAAGGATATGGAATTAAGAAATGAAATTCCAAAACTTAGCAAGCATAGACATGAATACTTTTCGTAATTTAAACTACTGCCAGTCGGTTTGTAAAAAAAGAATAAATGCAACTATACACATGCCTATAGTATTTATAATCACAGAGTAGTGACAAGAGACGGCGGTGTGAGGTTCCGCCATTACAAAGACGCTATCGAACGAACGCCGGCAAATTTCGCCGCGTTCATTCCAAACAGAGATTATCGTAGATTAGTAGATTATCGAAAAGAAAAGGAACGAACATGATTATGCTTTGATATAAAATCATGACACGGAAATGCAATGCACATCTGGCGCAATATCTTTCGCTAAGTCACGTTGAGAAAAGACAAACAAAGCACTGAATGAGAACATGCTACATCACCATTCCCACGCATAACTACGTATCTTAATAACACTGCACTGTCAACTATTAATATTCACTGAACACGAAGAGAGAACAACGATTATTTCCTAACACTGATTACTCACGGGAACGAAGAAAGGACACGATTATTTTCTAACACATTTGAACTCACGAGAATTTTGCTGTAACACCGCTAAGGTAGGACGCCTAAGTAAGAGTGGCTTTTTGAAAGAAGAGACGCGCAACTGCGCAGTGTTGCCACCAGAGGGCTTCTCTCTCGAAAAATGTCAAGTGTTATTTTTATTATTTCATGCATTTACACAAACTTCAATGATTACGAATTAGAAGTAGAAAATAATTAATAATAAATTAGAGTAAGATTTTTAATGCTAATAATTAATTTATTTAAGTATGAATGGCAAATTTATAATTTTTACGCTTATGTAGCGGTATGCTACACAAATACGAAAGGAAAAACAATGACAAAGATGGGGCAGTGAGCTTGAAGCTTGTGCCTAACTAACACCGGCACAGAGAAAACATAGTAAATGTTCCTAAGTTAATCACAAAAATGAGCTCTCACTACACAGACAAGTTAATATAATGTAGTCTAGACACAATAAAACACTTAACATTAAACACTTGTTACTTACATACGCCCCCTTTGGGGCCCAAGCACTACACTCAGGAGAATCTCTTACGTAAATGACGACCGTGGAGGGAGTATATATGGAGGGAGCATAGCCGTCTGTGAAGAGAACCAGTTTTTGATATTTCTCCTATGTCTGTGGGAACCACGGTACACATAAGAAGGTAGGAGCATTCAAGTAATTTCTCGAAAGGGCCCTGGGTGTGGTGACGTCACGGGCCTAGAACGAATAGCAACCCAGGAATACGCCACCTGGCGACAATATGTGACATTATTGAGTCAGCTGTACGACAAGTTCGACAACAACAATACCACATTGGCGGCCATTGAATCGGGCGCAATGGCGACTAGAGTTTAAAACAAAATCTACGTATATCTAGAAACTGGAGTAAGGTAATTGCCTCATAATTATTCAATGTAGCTCGAAAGTGTAAGGTGTGAAATTGAAAATTTTTTATAACTTTATAATTTTTATAATTTTTGACTGAGGTGTTTTGACTGGTAGTTAAGCTTTCTTTGCATATAAAGAGTATAGTGTGTGACATTGTAGAGAGTGACTGTGAGTAGTAGGAAACGTTTTTGTTTCTTTTTTTTTTTGATAACTTGATTTTCAGTAGATTTGGTGAGTGAAGACTTCTTCTGCCTGTGAAATTTGTACTGAGATAGAAGTCTGTGTTTGAGGATGGCAAGAAATAGGACTGGTCGTAGGAAGGGAGGTGCAAGTGGAATGGATGAGGAGATTGAGTGCATGACTTGTAAAGAGTGGGTAGATATAGATGCATGCAAAGGTTTGAGAGAGATGAGTCGGAGGAAGTTGAATGATCTTGTGTTTACGTGCTGGAAATGTTTGAATGACGAGAGAAAGAAGTTGGAAGAGGAGGTTGAGAGATTGACAATTCTGATGGTTGCTTTAGAGGCTGATTTGAAGGATGAAAGGAAGTTGAATGAAGGAAAGAATAAGAATGGTGCAAATGCAGTGAATGAAGAGGTAAATGGTGGTGGTGAAAGGAGTGCAAATGAAGTGGATGATGGTGCAAGGAGTGCAAATGAAGTGGATGATGGTGCAAGGAGTGTGAATGCAATAAATGAAGTGAATGGTGGTGCAAATGTGCCAGCTGAGAGTAGAAGGATGAATGAGCATGATGAAAGAAGTACGAATGGGAAGAGAGTGAAGGAGCAACCTGTTGATATGCCACATGAGGTGCAGGCGCCTGTAGTGGAAGTGAATGAAAGGAAGATGGATGGAAAGAGTGATGTGAGTGAAAGAGTAGTATGAAAGGGAGAGTGAGACCTACAATTAGAATATGTGGTGACAGCATGGTGAAGAATGTTGATAGGTTTGTGAGTATGACTGACCGTAGTGGATGTACGAGCATGAGAGGAAAGGGAGTGAATGAGATTTGTAGGCATGCTGAGGAAGTGATAGATGGAATGGATGAAGGGATGGTTGTACTGCAAGGAGGTGGCAATGGATTGCTTGAATGTGGGAGAGAGCGTACGGTGAATGCAATTATGAATGTTGTTGAAAGGGCGCGAAAGAAGAATGTAAGAGTGGCTGTGACCAGTCTGCTGAGAAGGCCTGCATGTGGTGAGGAGTATGAAAGGGTGCGAAAGGAGGTGAATAGGGAAGTGCATAAAAGGATTATGAGTATGAAAGCTGAGAGTATGAGAAAGCGTGAAATGGGTTCCAGCTTCCTTGATATGGATAACCTGATCCAGAGTGGGTGTTTTCGTGGAGATGGAGTCCACCTTACTCAAGAAGGTGAGATGAAACTCTCCAGGAGATACATCCAGTGGATTGGGTGTACTCATATTGTAATGGAAGGTGGAACTGGATGAATGGAAAGCTGTCAGAGCAAAAATGAAAAATGTCGTGAATTGTCCAATAGTGTTGTAAGGTTTGGATGTATAAATGTGCGTGGATGGAATGCAGGAAAGTTAAATGACCTTGTAGCAGAATTTGAGAATGGAGATTTGGATTGTGTTGGTGTAGTAGAGACCCAAATGCGTGATAGAGTCAGTTTAAAATGTAAGGAGAGTAAGTACTACATGATTGGAAAAGGGCGTGTAAGTTGGCAAAAAAGAGGTGGTGGAGTTGGTCTCATTGTAAAAAATGCTCTAAATTGGAAATTAGAAGAAATTCCTGTTGGAAATGAACCTGAGAGTGAAGATCTGTTAGTAATAAAGTGTGAAAGAATGCATGCCAGAGAATGTGTTATTGTGGTTGTATGCTATATGACAACTGATGGTATTTTAGCTCATCAAGAGAATGTAAAAAAATATGAAATATTAACAAGAATTGTGCAAGAGCATTGCAGATGCCCTCTGATTTTGATGGGTGATATGAATGGCCATGTTGGTATACTTGGTGAGCCTGTGAATGCAAATGGACAAAAATTGATTGATTTCTGTGATGAGAATGAACTTGAGAACCTAAATGTAACAATAGGAAATGGCTTGCATACATGGCAAAGCAGGGAATGTAAAACTGCAATTGACTATATGATAGTGAATAGTAGAGCAAGAGAGTGTGTCAAAGAAATGTTCGTAGATGAAGATGATTTTGATATTGATAGTGACCATAAAATGCTTGTACTAGAATATAATTGGGGTGGAAAGGAGCCGATGCAGAAGGCCAGCAGAGTAAGAGAAAATTGGCGTATTAAAATGGCAAACTGGGAAGAATTTAGAAATGAATTGAATAGATGTAACTGGAACAGGTGTGGAAATGTAAATGACCTAAATAAGGAGATTGCAAGAACCTTGTATGATGTGGCAGAGCAAAAGATCGGTAGAATGAAATGCAGGAAAAGTACAGGGAATGCTAGGTGGTTTACGAGTGAGATAAAGGAAGAACGAACGAAAAGGAAGACTTTAAATAAAAAACAACGCAGTATGAGGAAAATGTATGAAAGACGCAGAATTACTGAGGATGAATGGCAGAGTGTATGGAATGAGTACAAGGACCAGCAGAAGAAAGTAAAGAGAATGAT
Organism: Morinoia aosen; assembly: GCA_030386875.1. NCBI lineage: Eukaryota > Metazoa > Arthropoda > Malacostraca > Amphipoda > Talitridae > Morinoia > Morinoia aosen. The sequence goes on from CM059574.1 coordinate 43,372,049, forward strand.
CAATGAGGCTAGGGTTAAAGAAGAGAGACACCAAGTTGAAAATCTAAGAAAGAAAGGTCCAGATGGAATAAAAGATTGGTATAGGTTTATACAAGGTAATGATAGAGGTAGTGAAGTTCAAGTTGATGAATTAGTAGTCAATGGTTGCAGTGTGCAAGATAGGATGCAAATGGTGAAAGCAGTTGAAGAATACTGGGAGGACATTGGTGGAATGAATGAGCAGGTTACAGATGATGAACCAATAAATTTTCTGATAGATGAACATGAACTGCAAATGGAAGACGAAATCACTTGTGAAGAGATTGTAAGTTTTTTGAAGAAAGTGAAAAATGGAAAGGCATGTGGCCCTGATAAGATACCATATGAGTTCTATAAATGTGGAGGAGAGAGTGTAGTCAGTATGTTGAAATGTTTATTTGATGAGATATGGAAGAGTGAAAGAGTACCGGATGACTGGAACAAGTGTAATGTAGTTCTGTTGCATAAGGGTGGACATAAGAGTATGAAAGAACTTAAAAATTACAGACCAATTGCACTGGGTGACACCGTATGTAAGATCTTTTGTGGTATTTTGAATGAGAGAATGAAAAATTTAGTTGAGGAATTAGGAGTCCTGGGAGAAGAACAGAATGGTTTTAGGCAAGATAGACGGGGGGAGGATAATCTGTTTGTAGTGAGTGAAATAATTGAGCGAATGAAGAAGGATAACAAGAAGGTATATTTAGCATTCCTGGATATTGAAAAGGCGTATGACAGAGTGGATCGGGTTAGGCTGTTTGAAATTTTGAGAAAAGTTGGTTTTAGCAGAAAAATAGTGAACATTGTACAGAGTCTGTATGAGAACACAAGTGCTATCTACAGGTTAGGAAATTTGGAAACAGGGCAAGTGAGGAGTGTTAGAGGAGTGAGACAGGGCTGTACTCTGTCCCCCCTGTTGTTTGGATTGTACACAGAAGAATTAGCAGTTCGACTGAGAGGGAGTGGTTTAGGACTGAAAGTTGGTAATGAGAGACTGAGCTGTTTGTTGTATGCTGATGATGTGGTTGTGGTTAGTGAATGTGGTCATGAACTACAAAGGATGCTTGACATTGTGAATGGATATAGTACAGATTTCAAGATGAACTTTGGTGCCGATAAAAGTAAGGTCATGGTTATAAATAGTGATGAGACTGATAGAGACAGACTGTGGAATATTGGAGAAATCAGAATAGGTAGAACAAAAGAATACAAATATCTAGGTTGTATGATGAGTGAAGATGGATGTACTAGAACTAAAGGTGAGAAAGTGGCTAAAGCAATGCAGTGGAGTGGACGGTTAGGCAGTGTGGCCAGATACAGAGCAAACAAGTACGAATGTGTGAGAGGAATGTGGAAGTATGTTGCTGTACCTAGTGTCATGTATGGTATGAGTGCTCTTGCTTGGAATGGAAGTGATCTTGAAAAGCTGGATGTGATACAAAATAAGATAGGACGTGTAGCATTGGGTGCTCCGAAATGGACAGCTATAGAAGCCATTAGAGGTGACCTAGGGTGGAGCCTATTTTCAGAAAGAATGATGAAAGCTGTGCTGAATTATAAGGTGAGAATTGAAAGAATGCAGAATAGCAGGTGGGTAAGGCGAATCTTTGAATGGAATCTGAGTGTAAGCTATTGGGAGAAAGTATGTTGGGGGCATGCAAGGAAACTCAGTATGCAAAAGATTATTCATGTTAGAATTGGGAGACCTGTGGATGACTGGAGTTTAATAAATGTAGGAGGTGTAGGGCCTGAGTGGGACTGCAAGAGGTGGAAGAAAGAGATTGAGAGACAAACAAAAGAGTATGGATTGAATAAGTGGAAGCTTAGCATGATGCGGAAGCCTTCACTTAACTGGTATATGAAAAAGAAAGCACCTAAGTTTGAGCTGTTCTATGATGGTAGTTTTGGAAGTCAACTCTTGTTTGCTGTGAGATGTAAGTCATTGAGTGTGAACAGACGTACATGGAGATGGAATGAGAATAATAACAGATTATGTCAGCAGTGTAATAGTGGAGTAGAGGAAACAATTGAGCATTTTGTGCTGGAATGTAGTAAGTATGAGCAAGAGAGAGAGAGTTTTATGAATGTGGTGTCTGAGCAGTATGGAGAGAATGAGTGGAATGCCAGATGTGCTGAAGATGATTGCGGTATGAGCTGTCTTGCTGGATTGGATCAGGAGTGTAATGCGAGTATCACTGAGGCTATGAAAGTGTTTCTTGTGCGTGCCTGGAGTAAGAGACAGTGACTGGAATGAGCCAGTCTGGTAGAATGGGCTGTAATAACCCAATGTGCCGGGGGATGGTGTTTTGACACACTGTCTGTCCCGGTGATGCCTTCCAATGGAGGCTTGTGACAAGGGTCGTAGATCCTGAGTAGTTTAGTGGACAAGTCTGGTACCAGGCGCTGAACTCTTTGTGTGAAAATTGTGGAGGGAATTGTAGGCCGTTACAAAGGCCCCGACACTGTCGGCCCTCATGTTCAAGTTCAAGTTCAACTAGTTCGTTATCTGGGAATTTATTGGAAATTTCTGGGGGCAATTCATGTGGTTTGTGTATTTATGGTAGTATAATTTAGTTGAGTTTTTCTGAATACGTTGCTACGCTACAATGGAAGAAATAATGCCAGGCAAATTTTTATTAAAAGTGATTAATTAATTATGTTTTAAAACATTTCTTCATAAGTTGTAATTATCCGTGCCAATTGAAAGGGTGGTTGAAGATGATATTTTATTCAGCTGGTATGCCAATTTGCTTGAATTTAACAATTATAAATGTCTGTCTATTTATTTTTTGTGAGGTTTTTAAAATTTCACTTTATTGAGTGATTTATTAATAATAGTAACCAGAATTGTTTAATAGTTCAATTATGATTATTGATCATAATCTGGATACTTGGCAAAGATGGAAAGACTATGAAAAATTGATCAATAATAATTCCACCTAGGGTAATTCATCAAATATCAAACTGAACTGATTACCGAACAACTTTGGAAATATGCGCGTAATAAATTTAGTAAGCATCCAAACTTGCACAGTGCCAGTGATCTTACATCTAAAACTCCTATTTTAGTGATAAAAACTCATTTCTGTGAGCTGCAAACTGCTACCAGCGGTTGCGAACGCCTTTTCTGTTCGACCCTTACAAATTGGTCGAATTTTTTCACTCGAAAAATCTTACGCATCTCGGGAAAATTGCGACGGTTTAATTGTTGTTGGGTCACCGTCAACCTCCCGTCATAACTAGAGAGTAGTCTTGTCATATGATGTTCTGTTGCTGTATTTCTTTCTTTTCCGCCAAAAACTTGATAATTATTCCATGTTCGACATTCAGTTCCTTTTTCATGTCAGTATTAAGTACTGAACAAAGGTGTTCGAATCAAAATTCCTTAGAAATCATGAATTTATGCCTCGAACAAGGCTTTTCGATTCTTAATTCTTTTAAATAACTGAATCGATCTATTGAACGCCTGTTTTATTTCATTAAAATATTGTATTAACGCTTGATAATAACATTGAATAGTTGAAGATGGGAATTCTGGTGAGGGGCTACCAATCAGCTGCTGGTGTTCCAAGGCCCTCAAGATCATCAATGATTCGTCTGGCTACATGTACTGATGATCAATCCTTTGCCAAGAAAATTGATGCAAGCATCAATAACAATTCATTGACGAGTGCTTTACACTCTACTCCAGAAAAGGTCACACAGGTTGATTATCACAATGATGGTTCAACAAACACTGCAAATGAAACATCGACATCATATTCAAATTTTGATAAACTCTCCATTCAAATGCATCTTGAAAATAAGTAATGAGACAGTTATTTCAAACAAACAAACAAAACAAACATCGGCATCTTTGGGATGCTTTATTTCCAATCAAGCCTGATACAAATGATCTTAGGCATTGGTTTTTCAAATGTCTTATAACTAACACTATATATAGGACACCATGACGGTTCCCCCGTAAAGCCGGTACCCATTTCCGACACCTGGGTCGAGTGGGGTATTGTGCTTGAGCTTTCCCTTATACCCAACGGGGAAAATCGCAGCGCCAGCGCCGGGATACGAACCCGCGACTCCAACATACAAGTCCGATCCCTTAACCGCTGTGCCACCGCGAGCATTTCCAAGAAAATCCAGTGCACCAAAGAAAAAAAAGAATGAAAGAAAAACGTTTATTTTCCAAGTGGCCACATGAGATACATGTCTACATATTGGGTTTTAAAAAGTTTCTTAATATAGGACGTCCTAAAACAAAAGTTCCATACGAGGAGTACTAATTGACAAACCATCAGAGGTGTACAAATAGAAAAGCCATATGAGGCATAATAATTGACAAACTATACGAGGTGTACTAATAGACAAACTATCAGAGGTGTACAAATAGATAGACCATACGAGGCATATTAATGGACAAAATATACGAGGCGTACTAATAGACAAACCATACGTGGTGTGCTAATAGTCTAACAAATGTTCCATACGAGGAGAACAAATTAACAAACCATCCTGTTCGAATCAAAATTCTTGTTCGATTCATGTTCGATATTGATGAAATTATGTTATTAAAGAATTCGATTTTTAGAACAATAAATAAATTCCAACAATCTACGTTGTCTTTAAAGCGACATCACAGAACAAGAAAGCAACTGTTCAAGAATAATCTTGAGGCCCGCAACAGTTATTCAGAGCAAAAGTTACCGATTTATGAAGGTTGTTTCTAGACACACGTGGTTTCTGTTCGATATTTGATGAATTACCCTATGCATTACAAGACTGAACTATCACATTACTTCAAATTGTAGTTCTAAATGAAGTGCTAAATTTGTAGATTTGTAGCAGTTAAAATACTAAAATCAGATTTCATTTAAACAGAAAGACATGTATCACACCACAAATTGCAGTCTAGAAAATAATTTTGCAACAAGTAATACAAAGATAGATTATACTAAATTCAAAGGTTAATCTGAAGGATATGACAGTAATCGATTTTACACTTTTCGTTGCCTAAACCTAATTAATTGAATCAAAATAAACAAGTTTTCTTCTATGCACTTTCCGTCTGAAATGAGTATTTTACGAGTTATAGCGGTAGGTTTAGTTTCGTCTTTGATGACAAATGCGCTTGAATAAACAGCTACTCATTGATTTTTGAATTTTTGTTGTTTGAATCATGGTAATAACATCAAAATAAACTACTTTTTTTCTGTACATTTTGTTCGTCAAATTAGTATTTAACGTGGTAGAGCGGTAGGTTTGGCTTTGTCTTTGACGATGAGAGCGCGGTCAGCAAAACTCCATTGCAGTGTTGCTATTCCGCGGGGTTGATAAATTATTTACCGCTTCTAACACTAGAGTTGTATTAGTAATTTACTGCTTTAGATAATAAAATACTCATTTCAGACGGAAAGTGCATATAAGAAAACTCGTTTAATTTCATTAAATTACCTATGTTTAGACATTGAAATTTACGAAATTGATTACTGTCATATGCGTCAGATTTACCAATTTAAATGCAGATTTGGTCAATATTGATTTTAGGTGCCTCACAGAAATTAATAATCCGTTCCAAACAATCACTAAAGGAATACATTTAAAAGCGTTTTACACGAATGTCATTCTGCTCGCTGATGCATTATTTTCAAATTATTCAACTTTAAAGTTGGCTTTTGCGCGCTAAAGAAAGAGAGCGCAACGGAAGCTAACCCCCTATTACAAACGTAAACAGGTTGGGTCGTGAGCAGGAGCCACAGTTCTTCTAATGGAAATCATAAATAAAGGTTACCTAAAGGTGTTTTACATGAATGTCATTCTGCTCACTGATGCGATATTTTACAGTTACTCAACTGTAATACTGTTCACGTTGTACAGAGAAACCATCAGTTGAAAGATGGCTGCTATCGTAGAAAGATGGCTGCCATCTAAAATGACTGCCACCCAGTATGGTCGCCCGGTACGGTGTAAACGTAATTGCAGACGTCACCCTAATGGGTGGGTTAGAACCTTTATTTATAATTTTTACCAGAAGAACTGTGGCTCCCCCTCACAACCCAACCTGTTTACATTTGTGCTAGGGGGTTAGCTTCCATTGTTAATATTCCGCTTGGCAGGCTCGCTTCCTTTGGAGTGCAAAAGCCAACTTCAAAGTTGAATAATTAGAAAATAACGCATCAGCGAGCAGAATGACATCCGTATGAAACGATTTTAAATGTGTTCCTTTAGTGATTGTTTGGAACAAAATTATTAATTCCCGTGAGGCACCTAAAATCAATATTGACCACAGATTTTGACAAAAACCAGGGTAAATGTTTAGCGTTGGGTAGTAATTGATTTTTCACTTTTGGGTGCCTAAATATAGTTAATTAGATAGAAATAAGCAATGTTTCTTCTATGCACTCTCCATTGTAAATGAGTATTTTACGAGTTATAGCAGCAAATTAGTTACGGCAACTCAAGTGTTTGAAGCGGCAAGTAATTCATCGACCGCGTCGGATGGCAACACTGCAATGGAGTCTCGCTTCCAACGCGCTAGTCATCAAAGACAAAACTAAACCTACCGCTATAACTCGTAAAATACTCATTTGTCACAGAAAGTGTATAGAAGAAAAGTAGTTGATATATATGTTATTACTGTGATTCAAGCAACAAAAATTAAAAAATCGATGAGTAGCTGTTTATGCAAGCTCGTTTGTCATCAAAGGCGAAACTAAACCTACCGTTTTAACTCATTAAATGCTCATTTGCTGCGGAAAGTGCATAGAAGAAAACTTCTTTATTTTAACCTAATTAACTATGTATAGGCACCAAAAAATGGAAAATTGATTACTGCCAAGCGCTACACATTTACCAAAACCAAAAGTGTTGATAAGAAACTAATTATTCAAATAAATGACAATTCTACGCAGATAGCATGTGTCATAGATTTTTAATTTCAAGTTTCATTATAAAGGTAACTTTGCAACTACAATTTTAGATGAACAAGGGCCAAATGTTTAGTTAGTTGTATTGATTTAAATTATCAATTGCAGGAGATTTGTAGAAAGAATAAAGAACCAGGTTGTGAGGGTGTTTTCTAATAATAAGAAAATATTGAAATGTGTTAGCCTATAAATGTATATTTGTTGTTATTAGTATCAAAACTACACAGCCTTTGAAGAGCATTTTGAATGCAAGTTTATGTTTGAATGCAAGTTTATGTTTGAATGCAATAATATTGCTGGCTTGTAGAGATGTCTAAGGGTATGAATTTTAATGTGGCTATGCTTGAAGGAAAGATGTATATGGTGATTGATATCAGTGGGACATTTTTTAAAATCACAAATTTTTATTGTCTATATTTAGCTGATATAAAAGAAAAAGGGGTTGAAAAGAGCAATTGACTATGTTATATGGATGATTGAAACTAGAGAGTAAATGTGAAGGAGAGGACCATAATCTATTTTCCACTTTTTGGTGCCTAAACATATATAATTAGATCTGAATAAACAATTTTTCTTCTATGCACTTTCTGTCAATAATGAGTATTTATCAAGTTATAGGTGTAAATTACTTACCGCAACTCTAATGTTTGAAGCGGAAAGAAATTGATCAGAGGGGAAGACTACAATGGACTTTCCGTATCGATGCGTTTGAATGATCAAGCCCATTTCAGCCATCAAAAACGAAAATTAACTTACCGCCATAACTTGTTGTTTATGGGTGATAACCTTTATTGTGTTGTTAGCTAAAAGATCCTAGAAGTGGGTTCAGGCTTCGCGGGATTTGCTATTGATAAATTTCAAAGTACCCAAACGTACTTGAACAGCTCAAGCGTGCAACGGTTTCTGCTGTATGGAACACAAAACTAAACCTACCGCTATAACTCTTAAAATACTCATTCGCCGCAAAAAGTGTATAGTAGAAAAGTAGTTTATTTTGATATTATTACCATGATTTAAGGACCAAAAATTCAAAAATCGATTAGTAGCTGTTTATTCGAGCACATTCCAGTCATCAAAGACAAAAAATTAACGTACCGCTATAACTCGTTAAATACTCATTTACAACAGAAAGTGCTTAGAAGAAAAAATTTTTGTTTCATCATATCAACTACATTTAGGCAGCAAAAATTGGAAAATCGATTATGGGCCTCTCCTTCTCAAATACCCAAAAGAGAGAGTAATGACACAGAATATATGGGTGAAAATGAGTTTTACATTTACATTGACTGCCTGATGTATGTTCTAAAATATAATTAGGGTAAGGGAAAGTGGGAGAATATGAGTAGTTTATTAAAAATCTCTCAAGATGAAATGACAAGCTGGAATGGAAAGAATTTAGTAATGGATTGAGTGATTGAGGGAGGAACACTGGAAACCAATCTTATGGGTCATGAGGTCACATCCTACTATTTATGTGAATGAAAAAAATTTGTAAGGCTTTTGCAGTCTTCAACTAATCTCAGCCCTCTTTGCTTCCAATTTCCAATAGGGAAAAATAAATTTCCCAGCTGAAACAGAAATGCTTCAATCAAGAGGCATGTACAGATCAGTTATTACACATTGTTGTTGTAGTATGTTTATTGTTATAGTCCAATTAATTTTATTCTTGTACTAAGTTCTGGTATCAGTAGTATCAAGATTTTGTTATTACGACCGTAGGAGCAAATAATATTAGTCATGATTGATGATTCTACCAATTTCCTGTACCTTGTCTAATTCTTTCTCATTGTCCAACAGGAAGAGTGTGGTCAAGTTAATGGATGCTACTTGCCAGTCACTGCCTTGGGAATGTTTCACCTTTAATAAATGCTGCATCATGCCATATACCCACTTCAGTTGGACATGAGTTTACATTGCCTGTTCAAATAATTGTCAACTGAGTTAGGTAATTCACAAAGTGTCAAAATATTCTACTTCTCAGACAGTAACTAAGTAAGCATGCTCAACTCCACGAGCAGCTTAAAAGAGAGCCTCTCAATCTCCTAAATTGGCAAGCATTGAAGCTTGCCAGACTGTTTATGATGTTACTATGACATCCTCACTACTGTAACTCCTGAAAGTGTAACTAGAAGAAGTTTAATTTTTTAAAGCATCTCTACAACTTCCCCATCTGGAACTAATAGGAGCTGTCAAGAACCCTGGGTCAACCAGATCTTAATTTTGATGAATGTCTAGTGGCAGAAAATATCAAGGCATTTTATGACCCATCTTGTTGAAGGAATTTATTTTCATGCCCCATGAGGGTCAAAAGGACATAAAAAAACAAGGAATGGCAGAAAAAATGCTGTTAGAAAAAAAAGGACTCCTGTTCTGTATAAAAATTTCTACATTATATCACAAATGCATTCAAAGGTGGGACCCTTTTTGACAATATTTATTCTTCTAATTCATGATTGGCAGTAATGGATACTGGCATTGCAAAGTGCATTATGGAAGCTTTAACATTTACCACAAGGCTCGTCTACTGCAGAAACTCCAAAATGTTCGTCTTCATCTTGAGATATATGAAGACCCCCGTGGACTTTCTCATCCGTACCCCTTTTGCCTGCAATTGCAAGACTCTCTGATCAGCAGCTGAGAGAGACACCTTGGGCTTCTTTCTGAAGGTAAGATGATTGAACTCTAGTCAGAATGGAAAAATAAATGGCACAATGATAGTCAGCATGGTTCAGGTGATGGTTTGTGTATATACGTTTAGTATTTCAGGCGAATTACGTTGAGTTAACATGTGAGATGTTACATTAATTATTTTGTGAAATTTAGGCTTGCTTTGAGAGAAGTGTTTTATTATTCATGATGTTATGTTAATTTTTTGGTAATGAAAAGCTTCATATAACATAACTCCTGTCAACTTGCTACAGTGTTTGTTAGAAAGATGTATGTCCTTTTCCTTTCCATTTCCTTTCTTTCTATCTTCTTTCCATGTCTCTCTCCTCTTATTCCCCTTCAGGGGGAGACAACTTTTGTATCCATGGGAATTAGCGCTCCCATGGGGACAATGTGAGGGCCCGAGCTTAGATTTAAGTAGGCCTTCTTTTTGTTGAAATTGAATGTTTGGTTATGTTAACTGACAATCTTTTTTCGGTTCACTGTTGTCCTGTTTTTCAGCACCTACTACTTTCTACTTCAACTTTGATCTTGTTTCATTAACTTCTTTCTCAATTTAGTGTTTCTATGCCCTTTCTGCACAGGTTCAGCGTTCCTTTAACTCCTTACTAAATGGTTTCTTCTTCCTTCCTCTCTTTGGATCTCATTTGTTGAGAATAGGGAGGTTCAAACTAACCAATAATCTAACCTAATTCTTCTCATTCCCATCCTTTCTCCTGCTTGTTTTCAGGGAATTTCGGATTCATTTGCATTTCCTGGTGTACATTTTTGGTCCTGCTCACCATTTAACGGTTTGCAATTTATAGTCATCCTCTTCATCCTGTTCTTACTACAAGTCTCCTTTCATCACACAGACATCTCTTCCAAGTTCCAACTTCTCTCACTGTGATGATGAATTGCACCTACATCACAGAAATGTTGTTTTGTTGTGAGTTTGCTAATTTTTTTTGCCTCTCAGGTTCCGAAACAGAAGAAAAAGGACCCTCAACCCATTAGCAAGAAAAATACGGATAAGAAGAGGAAATGTCTCCAGTTATGTGCAAGGGAAGTATGGAAAAACGAAAATTTTTTGAAACAGAAAAAGTGAAAGGCCGTACGTGTGTGGAAATGAAAATATATTTGTTGCTGAAGGAAGAATTCTTCAACGCTAAATTGTTATCACAATAACTTCAACTTAAAAGCACCCCTGGGGGGAGACAAGTATTTTATCTGTGTGAATTAGTGCTCCAATAAGGAGCATATGAGATCTCGAGCTGACGGTTAAGTAGCCCTTTTTTATAATGAATAGGTTTTTGCTTTTTACGGACTCATTCAGTTCTTGGTTTTGTTAAGCAGAAATCAGTCATTTGCCTGGCTTTGGTAAGACAATTCGTGAAGTAATCGATTCAAACTGTCCCAGGCCTAACACTTGTTGCTCGCAGATTACATTCTCCCTCATCAAGTTTTATGTGAAGTGTAGAAATGTACAATCAATCAGAGTAGATCATTACGAAAGACATGTGTGAAAGAAAAAGGGACAAAATAACGAACAATTAAGTTTTTCCCCTCGATGAAACTTGGTCTCTAAAGTGTCCCATTTTGGTAAGACTGGTATGACCCGTGCATCATGCACAGTCCTGCAGCGCTACAGGAGCGTTGAACAAAACATAAATTATTGCGTTTACTTTATTAAGTTGAATTTAATTCGCATGTCCTCTAAGTATTCTGGGGTACAGCAGTGCATTGCAGATTTTTACAAATGTGTATCTAACTATAACTTTCAATTTTTAATGATGGAAAACACGGAGCACTTCTGTTGAAATGAAGAGGGGCAAATTTTTCTTAGAATTCTATTATGCGATTATTCAGCTACCAGAAGACTTGAAGTAGTTCACATTACTAATTGGTGTCAAGGGGTTTAGGACCCAATATATAATTAATCATCAGGGAGACACAACTACTGTGTAAAAGGAAATTAGCTATCCCAGGGGGATACGAGGGGTAGGCCTAGTCAAAAAGTTCTCAGACAATGCCATAATTTCTTTATTTAACAACTCGTTACTTTTATTTTTCTACATAAGCTCCATTGTGGTCTATACACTTTTGTAATTTATTTTTCCACCTGTAAATGCCCTCCTCATGAAATTGGGGGAGGGGGAGCTTGTTCCAGTAGGTTCTGTACGAGAGAGATGTTTTCATTTGTTGCTGTTGTGAGCCTTCCTCCTCATGGGTCGTCATCAAGTTGGACTCTTCCCTCTTTAGAGCGTTCAATCCAATCATAAACGACTGCTCTACGTGGTGCAGAGTCTCCATAAACCTGCTGTTAGCAAAGCTTCGATGATTTCAACAGGTTTCCAATTTAGTTTAGTTAAAAATTTGATGTTAGCTCTGATCTCAAAATTTGCCATTTGAAAGGTTGAAAATTACTATTTTGAGATGCAACCTCTCTCGATGCTGACCTGACACAGACTGATGAGACAGTTGCAAGTTATCAAGGAAGCTCTAAGGACAGGTTTCAACTTGTTAATCTCTGTTTAGTTCAAAATTATGGCAATTGTCTGAGAACTTTTTGACTAACCCTCGTATTCTATGTTGCACTGCTTGAAGAGATTTAACGTGAAGCCGCGCTGTAACGCATTATAGCCAGACGTCATATCGTCTTAGAAGTTTGAAGATGAAGAAACTGCAATATGGCCGGGCGCGCTACGTTGGTACATCGGGGGTTTCAGCGTGGGTAAATCGTCCGGCCATAAATGGGTGGGCAGCTGAAACCCCACTACGGGGTTTGGATGCCCAGTGCGTTCGACTGTACAGTGTTGTGAACAAATTTTAATGGGGAGACACTTGTAATCTTGAGTTGCAATTATAACCACGATGCTCATATAATTTTGATGTTTCAAATAATAGTGATGTTCATCTTGTGTGGTGATTTGGAAGAGTCTGGTACGAATTAAATTATGTGACCTTCGGTGTGACATAGTTTGAGTAACTGAAGCGCTAGCTACTACTACTACAAATTGTCCCATTTTGGTTAGACCGATATGACCTGGATCCAATACATGTACAGTTCATCATAAAAGGGGTACAACTTCAGTATCCAAGGGAATTGGCGATCCTAGGAGGAATATGTGAGGTCCCGAGTAGCGAGTTAGGTAGGCTTTTTTTGTTGAAATAAAGTTTGTATTATGGGATGAACAATTTTTTTTTGGTTCACTGTTGTCCTGTTTCTCAGCTGCTACTACTACTACTTTTTCATTAAACTTTTATCTTGTTTCATGAACTTCTTTCTGAATGTACAGTTTCAATGCACCTTGTGCATAGATTCCGCGTTTCCTTAATTCCATATTTAACAGTCCCTTCTTCCTTCCTCTATTTCGAACGTCTTTGTTGCGGTTAGGGAGCCTTTAACCTAACATCTGATCTCGAATCAACGTTGCGTAAAATATAGACATAACTTTTTAATATCGTAAATCACGCTCTAAGAGTCCCTAGGGCTTTGCAAGTTCCGAAAACGTTATTTTCACTTTCCAGCTTGCGTGTTAATGTTTTAACTTTTTTTAGCATTCATTTTTATCCTTTCACAGTTTCTGATTTTAGCAACGACAGTACTTCTAAGGTGTGGTAGTAGCTGTAATGTGTTCCAAAATTGTCCAGCCCATGCTAATTGTCTCTTGGTTTTTACAGGGTCGGCCAGAAGTAACTTACTCTTGTAATTTGATAATATAAGTAAAACTATGAACGCTAGGAAGTTGAAATTGATTTATTGAAAGAAAAAAAATTTTATAGGTTAAGAACACTATTGTTATTAACAGGAAGAGAAAGAGTATTGTTGGGAGAGTGCTTTCCAAATAACTTAATTTTACGATTTGGTAACATCCCTTGGTCTCCTTGTTCTCCAGATTTGTCTCCATGAGACTTCTTCTTGTGGGGCTCCCGTAAGTCACGAGTTAATGTAGCCAATTTAACAAATTTACAAGAACTTGAAAATAAAATTTTATATGAAATAGCTCAACTCTCGCCTGATACACTGAGGAGCGTTATGGAAGCGACAAAGAAAAGAGCTCTAATTTGTCTAAACAGTCGTGGCACTCATTCGAACGTATTTAAAATTTAGCCTTGATAAACCATAAAAATGTTATTCTTTCAAATTAAACAAGTTTCAACTCCCTAGCGTTCATAGTTTTTCTAGTATTAGCAAATTAAAAGGCTCGGTTACTTCTGGCCCACCCTGTATAATATGTATAGCGATTGGTGTTATTTTTATATTTATAGCATTTCTTTGAGAGTTATCTTCACGTTGTTCTTGGTGTTATAACGGAAAGGTATTTCTAAGAGATTTCAATTCTGCAGGATAGATTTCACAAAATGTGTATTTTACGTTTCAAGCTTCTGGTTACAGCTGAAGTCTTAAAATTTGTTTTGTCCAACAGGAAAGGAAATGAGATTTGTAATTTCTAAGCGGTGACAGGAGGAAACATAAGCGTGGCCAACCTGTTATCTGATGGGGGACTTATTCATAAAGTAATGGAATTTGTTAAAAAAGTGAATGTATTAGGGAATATATGATGTTAAATCTGAGTGGACCCACCCAGTTCAAGAGTGGCGAGGTTAGTTTTAATGTTTGTATTACGGTTTGCCTATGTCTTAGTCTTGTAGCAGTTGGTATGTTCTGCGGCACAGTTTAGAACCTAAATGGCCGAGCGTACTGCGCTCCTCAACGCAGAGTTGAGGTAAGTGAGCTGGAGCTCTTACCCAGCGCGGGTAAGACGCTCAGCCAAAGTGAGGGTGTGAGCTGGAACCCCAACTTTGGGGTCCTAGCTTCAATCCTTCAACATTCATTGTTCCATTGCATCCATGTACCCTGGTTCTTCAGGTAAAAATTACGAGTTTCAGCTATATTGGCCTCAATCTTTGTTCATATGGTGATTGAATCCATATGATGACTGGTAAAAAGAAGCAAATGTTGTGATAAGTGTTAGTATGTCCATGACAGCTCCTTTTCGGGTGGCTCATGCTAAACGGTAGTTATCGACATTTATGTAATACTATATTGCTGTGTAACGAATGGGGGTGAAGTTCTGGAGAATTGTTGTGGCCCGACGAAAGGAGGGCGTACTTAATGAGTTATGCCAGTTATTGTTGAAGTCGGACATGAGTTCTGTTTTTTGCTGAAACGTGTATTGTATTGAAATGCATCGTACTTGACTGAGTAAGATGGAATATGCGAACAATAACGTCGTAATTGAAGTAATCTGTATAGATAGCGGAGAAAGATGGAAGACACTCATGACCTCAGTGTATCACCGTACAACAACACAGCAACTTTGGTAGAAATGCCAAAGCGACAACTAAATAGTCTATGACCGAAGTTGTTGTTAAGTGAGATTATTATTATTATTATTATTATTATTCATTTATATATATATATATAAAACCGGAGCTAGTGGCATATTATAGGATGTGTGCCGTATATGTCTGTACACATATATATATATCTGTATATTTATTAATTAAAGGACGTAGTGTTCACTATAAAATTGCTACAATAATGTATTTATCGAACCCCTCAGGGGGATACAGGTATTGTATCTATGGGAATTAGCGCTCCCAGGGGAACTATGTGAGGGCCTGAGCTAAAGGTTAGGTAGGCTGCCTTTTGTTGTAATAAGATAGGATTTTGTTTTGTTACGGACCATCTTTTTTCGGTCCACTGCTGTCCTGTTTTTCAGGACATACTACTTTCTTCTTCAACTTTTTTCTTGTTTCATGAACTTCTTTCCTAGCTTACTGTTTCTGTGCACCTTGTGCATAGATTCCGCGTTCCCTCAACTCCATACTAAATGGTGCCTTCCTCTTTCCTCTCTTGGAACATCTTTGTCGGGGTTAAGGGAGGCTAAAACTTTCTTATATAATAATAATAATGTATTCATCGAATAAATATGGATGTAAGGCTACTTTTTCCATGTAATTGCATGTTTTACTGTATTGAGGGATTTTCACTGGGAAAAGTGTAGCTACTGGAATGACTACAGCAATACTGCCAATATTCCTGGAGTTACGCAAAGCTATACTTTTAGTTCAACAATGCTCGTTATTCAAATTTTCAACTATTTAGACGTTGATCATGTACAGAGCAATTCGAAAATTAAATAATCTAAGCTAACACGTTCTTTATAACGCAATATGATGTAGCGGTGATTATTCAAAAATCGTCTAAACAAATCGGTAGGTAAGAGAAAGACAGCACAGCAGATTATGAAAGAGGTGCAAGAGAAAGATTTGTGCGGAAGACTTCGGGAGCCAATTCTTATAATTTATAATTTGAATTTTTACGATGCCCGTAATATATTTATGCATATAAATAGTCCGAAATAAATGTGCGTTAAAGATGATGGACATCGTGAAAAACTAATCCTGCTTCCTATGCATGTCGTTCAACAAGTATTCTAAAAGAATTGAAGACTTTCTAGAAGCGGAAAGCATTGTTTGCCAGACTAATTTCATCCTGTGGTTTATTTACGTTGACGAACTATGAACTCTGTGTTTCTTTCTGAAAATATAAAGTAACATCATGAGGACTTTTATTTGATTTATCCTTCAAACACTCAAAAAAAAACATCTGAATTTTAGAATTACAATGAGTATGCAAGTCCTAAACGGAGCTTTGGATTGATAATTATGAAGGCTTTGCTCAGTATGCACACAAATTTTAGTTATTACATGGCTATTAAGCATTGCATACAAGATTATCAAAGTTATTCAGTATTATAGTTTCCAGACTATTTAAATATTTTTCAATACGAATGTGCGGAAACCCGGCAGTTCCTGCCATGGAGCAATCGTACGTACGACAGCCAGTGCTCGCTGCCGCGAGTGTGGTGTGGGTCACGTGGTATGGGTGTGGCAACGTCATCAGGTCAAACGTCTCCTATTGGCTGGCTTGTCTAACGGTTGCGAGCAGCTGTCCCCTTTGAAGTGGACCTACCTGTCTTGTGTATATCGTGGTGGTAACCAATAGCCGTCTCGCGAAAGTGACGTCAGCACGGAAGCCAGTTACCTACTGACTACGTTGGGATGCGCACACGCTCGCTGAATGCTCTTCAAGCTGTTGAGTTAATTGTCAATCATTAATTTGGGATTCTAAGACTCCGAAAGATAATAAATTGTGTTTCCTCACTCGAGGACACTTGATAATATCAAAATTACTAGCAAAGATACATTTAGAGTTGCTATAAAGATTACAGGCCCTTGAATATAACAAATTAGAGAGCGACTTGCACGCGCACCTCATCCTTCCATTTGTGGAGCGGTACTAATCTTGCTTTCGAAAATGGGAGGGCGAGTTGTAGAAGAGGTGAGGAGGCGAGGAGGAGCCAACTTCAGCCAAGCGTCTGTGGTTCGCTCACGTGTGGGGCCTTGCCAATGTCCCAGTCTCCCAACTTTTGCAGCTAATTTGAACCCGATTGGAATCGGCTATGCTCCCTCCAGTATATCCTAGCTCCATGATGACGACTCAGCTTGAAAAGCTGGCTTTATATACGCTGTGTACCGGAAGAACGTTTCCGGAACGAATGAACTTGCGGTTTGGTTCTACGTGAAAACGCCGTTCTTTCTTGTCGAAGTATTTCTTTGGTCAAATTTTAATAGATTTAGGGGTAATGTTGAATGACGATAGTAATCTAAAATTTTAAGAATGATTGCGTTAACTTTATTTAATTTTTAGAAGAATGTTTTAATAATTTATGAAATTTAAAATGAAGTGAGGCTGAGGGCGTTCACTACAGAACCACTCTCTGCATGCACAAGGCTCAGACTGTTACGCAGTCACACAAATCTAATTATCCAGTCAAAACACCATCTCGAAGGCATGGCAGGTCATTTCAGTCCACTCTACATGACTGGCTTATTCCAATCACTGTCTTTTACTCTAGGCACGTATAAGAAAAACTTTCATAACTTCAATGATACTCGAATTACACTCCTGATCCAATCCAACAGATTATTAGATTATAAGTTAGTTTAAGCCTCCCTAACCGCTACAAAAATAGAGCGTATCGAAAAGTGGAAGGAGGAAGGCACCATTTAGTATGGAGATAAGAAAATGAGGAATCTATGCTGAAGGGGCATAGAAACATTAAGATGAGAAAGAAGTTCATGAAATAAGATAAAAGTTGAAGAAGAAAGTGAGAGGTGCTGAAAAACAGGACAGCAGTAAACCGAAAAAAGGTGTTCCTTAACATAACAAAAAAAACTTATATTTCAACAGAAAGAAGGCCTACGTAACTCTCAGCTCGGGCCCTCACATTTTTGCCCTGGGAGCGCTAATTCCAATAGATACAATAGTTGTATCCCCCTGAGGGGTGTCCAATCCAACAATACAGCTCATACCACACTCATCTTCAGCACATTGGCACACCACTCATTCTGTCCATACTGCTCAAACACCACTTTCATGAAACTCTCTCTTTCTTGCTTTTACTACATACCAGCACAAAATGCTCAATTGTTTCCTGGCTCATGACGTTGAGCCATGGTGTCTCATTTCTGCAACGTTGTAACTGGAATGATGGACTTACAAAATCTAACTGTACTCATGATGATCTTGTCGATTGGCTTTTGTGCGTAACTCCATAGTTTTCTTCATGATCCAGTGTTCTTACAACGATCATTCAAAAAGAGTATCCGAGTCCATGCTTAATTCGTTTGTATCGCAAGACGTGACGCTCTCAACGGTGTGCGTTATAACAATGGCTAGTCGTAGATAGAATTGGATTAGATTGGATTATAAGTTAGTTTAGGCCTCCCTAACCGCTATAAAAATAGAGCGTATTGAAGAGAGGAAGGAGGAAGGCACCATTTAGTATGGAGATAAGAAAATGAGGAATCTATGCTGAAGGGGCATAGAAACATTAACCCGTCTCCACATGGTCGACCTACCAAGAGGTTTGAAGAAAATGGGTCAACAGTGCAACTTACTGTACATTCATTAATCATGTTAGAAGTTTCATTGGGGGTTCATTGTAAAGAGAGAGAGTTGCTCTTTCTGTCAGTGGGGGAAAAATACTGCTACCCCAATGAAAATCTACGAAATTCGAGTTTTTATTTCGATAAAATTCGAAAAACAGAAATCAGAAAGTCACTGGCCATTTTTTATTTATTGCACTTTTATGTTTTTTTATGATGCATTTTCATAGATTCTGAGTTGCTGAATCTTGTGGTATGTGAATTTTTTTTCAGGTCCAATAGTTCCGGAGTTATGTGCATTATATGTAAAACACAGTTTTTATTTTTTAGTTCATTTTGTGCATAGGCTGTTATCAAGCTGTTTCATTGTTTGTAAAGAGTTTGATATGCATAGAGCTTTTCCTCCCGAATACAATGGTGGTATTTTTTTTTGCGTAGGAGTAAATCTGTGGATTTGGACTCCCATTTTTGGAACAAAAAACATAAGAAAGTAAAAATGATGGCGACCTTCTTAGAGGCAGAGTGTGTGCTGGTATGCCTCAGCTACACTGCTGGCCTTCTAAGAGGTTGTGCAGCGCCGGTAGCTACACTCCAGACTGAGCAGAAGAATTCATACAGATTTGAGCTTGATACCTCTCCTTCCCTGTTCCTCCCACCTAATTTTACCTTACACCAATGAATAGCGCTCAACGAGACGCTTAAGACCATATATGGCAACCCTAGGTTTGCTGATGTGAAACATGTGCTAGCTTTGCCGACCTTCTAAGAGTCCAGGACGTGGCGACGGGTTAAGATGAGAAAGAAGTTCATGAAATAAGATAAAAGTTGAAGAAGAAAGTGAGAGGTGCTGAAAAACAGGACAGCAGTGAACCGAAAAAAGGTGGTCCTTAACATAACAAAAAAACTTTTATTTCAACAAAAAGAAGGCCTACCTAACTTTCAGCTCGGGCCCTCACATTTTTCCCCTGGGAGCGCTAATTCCCATAGATACAATAGTTGTATCCCCCTGAGGGGTATACCACTGCATGATACGACACAAATCTAAAATAGAATGAAACATTTTTTGGGTAACAACAACTGTGTGGAAGTTGAGTCGACCAGAGACTGCGTTTTCTGATTTCTTTCTTAGTAAGTTTCTTAAATTCTGGGGACGGTAAATGCATGCTCATTAAGCAAGAGAGTATTCGTATTCTCATTATCACCTGCCTTCTCAGCTTTCTATATCACCTAAAGCTGTGTTTACACGATCATTGAGTGCGCGCGTGAGCAGTGAAGAGAGGCACAAGCCCCGCCCACTTGCTCTCGCTCTAGGCTCATTTACTGCTCAATGACAGTGCGTCTGTAATGACACTGACAAGCTCTGGCCAGTGCCATGAAAAGAAGCATAGTCAGCTTTGTCATTGAGCAGTAAAAGCGCCTGAAGCGAGAACAAGTGGGCGGGGCTTGCACCTCTCTTTACTGCTCACGCACGCACTCAATGATCATGTAAACAGGCCTTTAGGAGCCCCTCGTTCTGCCACATGTATAGCGCAGTTGCAAAAAAATGTAATATACGACTCCCTCGTAAGAATTGTGACGCTCCGCCTTACCCATGAGTCACACAACAAACGACGTACCAACACTCATAGAGAAAAAGAGTTTACCAATGAACAAATCTACACAAGATTACACCCATAACGAACTAACCTTGAACTTGAAGCAAGGTGGACAGGTGGAGAATAAGCTACAGTAGTGAAGCAACGCGGTGTTGCGTCTCCATCTCCGTAGTGCCACGAGCACATGGAAATTTAGAAGCCCTGAATTCAGGCCGGATGTCCATAAAAAAAACTTGTGGAAGTATAATTCTGAGTTTTTACGGAAGACAGAATTTCAAAGCTAGTGCGTTGTTTTTACTCGAGGAAAAGTAGTATGCAAACATTAGGCTTGTCACACAACAAAATTTCCTCGGCTTCTTTGACACGCTTGGGCTCACCACATGCAGCCCCAGCAAAGTCAATCGACAGAAAAACATAGAAATTCACTGAAGTGTCACCGAAACCACTAAAAAATATTCGGCATGAATGAGCTTATAGACTACATGTCCAAAATTGAGTAAAACGAACACTGGAGCATCCTGCGAACATGGCGTGAGTGTGAAATGAAAATGTTCATCACGGAGTGAAAACTGTACTGCTCCACCATACACATAATTTACCATGCTTGAAGAAAACAAATATTCTCAAAGCATTTAACACAGATTATTTAGTGAGCACATACACAACAAACACTCACCTGAAATGAAATTTGCACAGTAGGAAACCGGCGGGCCATTCGCGTTCACTCCAGCCACAATTTCACCTTATCAACTCAAACGCAGAAACCCGTAAAAGTGGCCGAAATTGTGAGCAAAATATTAAACCTACAATAACTTTCGACAACAAATTATCAAATCTGAAGGATAAATTTAAAACCTTTTTATTGCTAAACTTGAAATATTAGTTCATTTTACATAAATAAACATTTACATACTATCAGTTGTGGGCATTAATGTGTGACATCTGAAAAACCGCTACCGCTATCACGGGAACGAAATCAATGCGAGGAGGCGATTATTTTAGGCGAGCCGTGGCCCGGAGGAGGCGCGAAGTGCCACGCACCACGTACACTGGACGAGGCGCCTTTAGGTAGCAACATGCTAGCGCATCTGTATCACCTCGCTCTTAAGGCCTGTTTACACGATCATTGAGTGCGCGCGTGAGCAGTGAAGAGAGGCGCAAGCCACTTGCTCTTGCTTCAGGCGCAATTACTGCTCAATGACAATGCGGACCATGCTCGTTTTCATGGCGCTGGCCAGAGCTTGTCAGTGTCATTACAGACGCACTGTCATTGAACAAGAAAATGCGCCTTAAGCGAAAACAAGTGGGCGGGGCTTGCGCCTCTCTTCACTGCTCACGCGCGCACTGAATGATCGTGTCAACAGGCCTTAAACAGGCCTTTAAGGAAGCACGGACATCTTATCTACAACTACCTCTGAAAAAACTTTGAGCAGCACGGTTTCATTTCTTGAGAGCGCCGCCTTCTTTGAGCACTAGCGAGTACGCAATGCACGGTAACAAAGGGAAGGTCACCGAGAGCAGATTAGATTAGATTATTAGTTAGTTTAAGCCTCCCTATCCGCAACAAAGGCTATCCAAAGAGAGGAAGGAAGAAGGCACCATTTAGTATGGAGTTAAAGAAACGTGGAATCTATGCAGAAAGGGCACAGAAACAGAAAGCTAAGAAAGGAGTTCATGAAACAAGAAAAAGTTGAAGAAGAAAGTAGTAGGTGCTGAAAAACAGGACAGCAGTGAACCGAAAAAAGATGGTCCATAACAAAACAAAACCTATTCTATTTCAACAAAAAAGAAAGCCTACCTAACCTTTAGCTCAGGCCCTTACATAGTCCCCCTGGGAGCGCTAATTCCCATAGATACAATAGTTGTATCCCCCTGAGGGGTCACCGAGAGCAAAACAAAAACGCTATGAGCAATACAAAGGAAAACACCTTCTTAAGATACCAATGATAAATTGATGAATGCTAGCGCCAACTCGATGGATGCTATTGGCAAATTGATAAATGTTACCAACAATTTCTTTTCATGAGACGCTACTAATCTCACAAAGTTCACAGCCAACAGATCAAAAACGTGATGAAATGTGAGAGGAAAAATAATACAATAGATAGATTAGATATGTTAGTTTAAGCCTCCCAAGCCGCGACAAAGGCATTACGAAGAAAGGAAGGAGGAACGCACCATTTAGTATAGAGTTAAGGGAATACGGAATTTCTGCACAGTGCATAGAAACAGTAAACTCACGTAAGAAGTCTACTAAACAAAATAAAAGTGAAAAAAGTAGTAGGTGCTGAAAACAGGACAGCAGTGAACCGAGAAAAGATGATCCGTAACGAAACAAAAAAAAAACTTTTTTATTCCAACAAGAGGAAGAGATACCTAACTCTTGGCTCAAGACCTCCTGTTTTCCCCTGGGAACGCTAATTGCCATAAATACAATAGGAGTATCCCAATGAGGAGACCAACATCTGATACGTTGCGTTCATGATGGTCAAAGTAGTAGTAGTAGTAGTAGTAGTAGTAGTAGTAGTAGTAGTAGTAGTAGTAACATGGGTATGCTAGCGCTTCAGTCACTCAAACAATATCGCACCGAAGGTCACATAATTTAATTCGTATCAGACTCTTCTAAATAATTACACAAGATAAACATCAATATTATTAGAAACATCAAAATTATATGAGCATCATGGTCATAATTACAACTCAAAATTACAAGTGTCTCCCCATTAAAATTTGTACACAACACAGTACATTCGAACGCACTGAGCAGCCAAACCCCGTAGGGGGCTTTCAGCTGCCCACCCGTTTATGGCCGGATGCCTTACCCACGCTGAAACCCCCGAGGTATCAACGCAGCGCGCCCGGCCATATTACAGTTTCTTCATCCTCAAAACTTCCAAAACGAAAATCACGTCTGGCTATAACGCCTTACAGCGTGGCTTCCCGTTAACTCTCTTGAAGTAGAACAACAAGGAGTACATACATTTCCAAGCACGTGAAAGTACGGACAACAAAAGCAAAACCGATACGGATGATGAAGTATGACCTTCGATCAGAATTCCGACAGCAATTTGCATCTCTCAAGAAACAACACCAGAGCATCCACATTGAAAGCTACACGTTCGATCTCCGCAAGCATCTTGGTTAGCAAAACGAGTCAAAAGTTTCCGAAACATGAACTACATGCTTGGCCAGGGTGTCACGAGAGATGGAGAGCTGACGTGGGGCTGTGTACGTTGATCCTCAAATGAAGATTAATTCAATGACCATGGATGGCATGTGATGTTCCACGTATCAGCACATTCAGATTAAAAACCCGGATGAAACCTGCGAGTAACTAAGCCTCTGACTGCGGTCGTTCTATTTGCAGCTTGAATTTCCAAACCAAAAGGAAACTCTCTGCAATGAGAATTTGTCATACGTTCAGCTAAGGTGGCTGCTTGAACCAAAATTAAAATAGCTGTATTCTGAAAATGACTATAAACGCCGAATACCCAAGTTTTTATCATGCTAAAAAGGTGACGACTATGGCACTACCATGCAGATAACTACCACACTTCCCAATAGCAATTACAGAAGCACCGTCACTGATTTTCGTAACGCGTTGGTACTAATTTTTTAAGGTAACACGTCACGTAGGAAAGGGTAATGAATGTAAGTATAACGTCAACAGCAAAGGGAAGTAATAACAAATCTAATAGGAAGTACGCACAGCAAATTCTGGACGCTCACCACAGTACATTGAGTACAAAGTAAATTAGAAAATGTGCATTGTGACATATCAGTGTCGTCACATAAAAATTTTCCAATCACAGCACACATGTGACTTTCACGGCGGCTTCCATGAATAAAAGAATTTAACCGCAGTCCACCACAGGCTGTTTCCAGCATGCCTCAAGGGAAGGCAAGAGAAAATTTCCGAGTGGAAGCTCCTTTTTTTTCTTGTAGCAGAAAAAATTGTTAGCCATTTAAAGGCAACTGAAATCATTTCTGAAGGTCGAGGTCTTCTTGCTGACCGACCATATGTATGGGTCATTTTGAAAAGAATTATATACCTTGAATTTTCAATATTTTCTTTGAAAAATAGTTTCTTAATTTACATTACATTAATTTTTCAGATTCCAAGAACACGTCAATTAAAAATACTCTTCAATACGTTAATGGAACGGAAACAAATACAGTTCGACATGAAAGTCTCGATATAATGTTCCACCCTTGACGTCCGAGTTTGCCAACATGCTAATTTCATCACGAGTACTCAAACTGGAGCTATTTTGCTAAGAAGCAGGCTGCAGCACGCCGGCAACCGTGTCGCAGCGCTGCCCTCGTAACTCAAGGCCTGTTTACACAATCATTGAGCGCGCGCGTGAGCAGTGAAGAGAGGCGCAAGCCCCGCCCACTTGCTCTCGTTTCACGCGCATTTACTGATCAATAACAATGCGGACTATGCTCGTTTTCATGGCACTGGCCAGAGCTTGTCCGTGCCATTACAGCCGCACTGTCTTTGAGTAAGTAAATGCGCCTGAAGCGAGAGGAAGTGGGCGGGGCTTGCGCCTCTCTTTACTGCTCACTCGCGCGCTCAATGATCGTGTAAACAGGCCTTTAGACAATTGATGGCAAGTCCTGCATCACCTGTAGCTAGTTACGTAAGTATAACGTCACCAATTTTAAGAGGCAGGCGGTGCTCACACCCGTTTGAAACTATGCCTTCTCAGTATAACGGCATTACCCGTGCACTGACAGACTCAAAATGGCATTATCTAAAACTACACAGTGAAGCGAGCTGGCTTACGTTAAATGTAACACTTATGTTTACAATTGCTCGACACATCCTAGGTACACTAAACCCACACAAACATGGATAGTAAGGTGTTTGAGAAATCGCACTATAATAGATTGAAACATCGACCAAAACGGTTTTTATGGAACACGAGGTCTCCAGGTCAGCAAATAGCGAAACTTAATAGCTCTAAAATCTTAGGATATTGTGCACTCGTGGAAGACAAGCGAGAGGCAGAGTACTAGGCTAGTGCTAACACAGTCTTGGATCATTGAAATCTTCAAACTTACTGCGAGGCAAGAGCCATTGGAAGTTTGACGAGCACTAGGCCGTATGTGCTCAACTCTTCTTTGCAAGACTAAAGAAAAAATGAAGGACTCAAGCAGTATACGAGTGAGAAATTTAACCATGGAACACTACTGATCAACAAGATTGGATGTTGCTCACAAATTGAGCTTCAAAATAAGTATTTTTTCCGACGTTTTCGTCGCTCAGAAACACCAGTGATTCAAAAAATGAACTAACTTGAATAATTTCAAAATAAGACACCTGATGTGAAAGAAAGGTTGAGTATTTGCAGCATGTAAGGCATAATGAGTAACGTCTTCATCGCACAATAAGCACCCGCTCATAAGGATTTGCATCTCTTTAAAAAATATATCTGAATTCACATAGCATAAATTAAACTTCCAAAGCAGTACTATATCTAATATAACCAAGAAATATATCGAAATTCACATAGCAGAAATTAAACTTTCAAAGAAATTAAACTTTAAACTTTCAAAGTAGTACCACACATATCTACTACAACCATACTACTAGCACGTTAAGTATTTAAACCATAAAATCAGTACGTTAAGTACCACAACCCTACCACCAGCGCACACGGTATCATAAATACTAAAACGTATTATTAGTGCACTCGTAAACTGGTGTCCCAGTTTATCTTGAATAAAAATAAAAATGAAGATAAAGAACAGAAGTGGGTCCTGATCTCAACATTGCACAAATTAATGGACAGTTTATTAGTTTATTAGTTAGTTTAAGCCTCCCTATCCTCAACAATGAGATGTAAAGAGAGGAAGGAAGAAGGCACCATTTAGTATGGAGTTAAGGGAACGTGGAATCTATGCAGAAAGGGCACAGAAACAGAAAGCTAAGAAAGAAGTTCATGAAACAAGAAAAAGTTGAAGAAGAAAGTAGTAGGCGGTGAAAAACAGGACAGCAGTGAACCGAAAAAAGATGGTCCGTAACACAACAAAACCTATTCTATTTTAACAAAAAGAAAGCCTACCTAACCTTTAGCTCGGGCCCTCACATTGTCCCCCTGGGAGCGCTAGTTCCCATAGATACAATAATTGTATCCCCCTGAGGGGAATTAATGGACAAAATGACACAGCCACAGGAGTGTGAGTAAAACAACTTCCATTTAGATGTTAGTTTAAGCCTCCCTAACAGCAACAAAGGCGTTCCTAAGAGAGGAAGGCACCATTTAGTATGGACTTGAGGGAATGCAGAATCTATGCACATGGTGCATGCAAATAAGAAGTTGAGAAAGGAAGTTTAAGACACAAGATAAAAATCGAAGAAGGTATAGGTGCTGAAAAACGGGACAGCAGCAAACCACAAAAAGATAGTCCATTACAAAACAAAAACCTATTTTATCTGAACAAAAGAAAGGCCTACCTAAGCTTTAGCTCGGGACCTCACATATTCCCAATGAGAATGCTTATTCCCATAGATACAATATTTATATCCCCCTGAGGGTATAACTTTCGGTTAAAACAGAAGTAAATTACTTAACACAAACGCCATTTTTTGAGATATTAAACATTTTTCAAGGGGACAAAATCAGGCCGTAGAAAGATAACACTAAAAACAGACTTACTCTAATAGGATTGCAGTCAACAGCAAAATTATTAGGCATGCGCCAAATGGATTAGAATAGATAGATTATTTATTAATACTAGACAATAGACTAAATTGCTATGCAAACATAATCACTAGCTAACGCTCACGTCAAAGCCCAGAAATAAATAAATAAAAAATCCTCAGTAAATTGCTCTTGCTTTCAATGGCTAGAAGTAAAAATGTTTTTCCTCTAAAAAATCACAAGATTGCTAGAATTTTCAAGAAACTGGCTAAAAAAATAATACATTGCAATTTACTACCTATGAGTCTTTACAAGTTGAGAAACTTGCGAGTATTTCCCTTTTCTTGAAGCCAAACACCCTTTTGAAGATGCAGTACACGTAAATAAGAACGTGAATCTCACTAAAAAGCTGCATTTTCATCTCACAAATGGAAAACAAAAGACAACCTCACACTCAGTGCACCTCTTAGTTAAACTTTGAAGTAACCAATAGGAAGAGGTGAAAGAAGTCAAAGGCAGTCAGGAAAAAGTAAAAGTCAAAAGCAGCCAATAGGAAAACGTGGTAGAAGTCAAGGGCAGCCAATAAGAAGAGGTAGAAGAAGTGAAGAGTGGCCAATAGGAAGACGCAGCAAATAAGAAGAAGTGGAAGAAGTAAGGGTCAGCCAATAGACAGAGATGGAGAAGTATGGGGGCAGTCAATAAGAAGAGGTAGAAGTCAAGAGTAGCCAATAGGAAGAGGCAGAAGAGGCAGCAAATAAGAAGTGGAAGAAGTTAGGGCCAGCCAAGAGGAAGAGACGTAAGCTAAGGGGGGAGTCAATAAGAAGACATGGCAGAAGTACGAGGACCTGCTGCAAGAGGCAGCAGCATCACAGCCCTTTATTGAAGTAGAGCTTGTCAGGAAGGTCGGCTCCGTAGAACTTCCTCACAGCATTGTACGCATTCGGCTCCCTTGCTTCCAGACTTGACACAGGAATGGAACTGTAGAACATTCATGTGTTAACATTATGCAGTACCTAAATGTGTCCTTTTTTACCGTTTTCTTACAATAATTACTACTAATTAGTCATTATCAGTATAGTGAAGGATTGCAATACAGCCGGCTCAGAAGCAGCGCCTAATCTATAAGGAAGGGTTAAAGCAGCTGGACACGGAGTTATAAATAAACTTAACAACTCTCAAAATTGAAAATGCTCGTAAACAAGAAGCCTTCATTACCAAGGCTTATTTCAATGATTTCCATACCCAGAACGAAGACTAGACTAGTCAAGGATTCAATTGAAGAGTCAGCAAAAAAAAAAATAACAATGTTGCACCATAACATTCCAATTTTAACCGTGATCCATCAGCTCTATACTATGGAGCATTCAAAACCAGGAAATTAACATGACAAAGAATGTTTATAATTTGGAAATTTTGTTTAAGTTCAGAGTGATTCTCTATAGAACGCTGCACGTCTCACTTTGCATCAGCACAACAACCACGGACGATGTTGCGCGCACATTATAATTTTGACCTTAACTGAAACAACTAATACACCAATTATTTCCTCAGATTATATTGAAATTCAAACCAAAAAGTGTTCCAATAGAATGTGTATTTGGCATGAAATATGGAAAACGTTGAACAAATGTCCAGCTGCGATAAGCAACAGAGAAGATTCTTCTCTATTCTGAGCAGCGCAACACAAGCACACACCACGTTCCTAATTGGTACAGAGACAGGGCCTCAATGTATGCTGATGCAGATGGATAATACAAGTAATCCACTACATAATGACGTTCGAAATCTATGCCCTGTTCACGGGTAAAAAGTGGCACAAAAGTTACTTCAGAGTGGGAATGAAATTATCGAGAATTACCAGAGAGTCACACAAAACTATATAAATAATTGAGTCTCAAAACCTCTGCATTAAAAAATCAGCCATCAATCTCTAGGGAAAGAAACCTAAGCATTACACACTGCAACACTTAATTTAATCATTTGGAGATGCAAATATAGTCATCACAAATGTAAAGCACATCACTTGAGGATCCTCCAAAGAAACTGCAAATGCGATCGCAGCACACGCAAAAAATACTTCAATTCCAAGGGATGAAAAATACATCTAAGCACCTACTCAAGTTGTATGTATCTTACAAATAATTCCACAATTCAATTGTATGGTTACATACAAGAATGTGAATCACACAGAAATAATGCATCTTCATCTTACAAATGGTAAACGAAAGACAACCTCACACTCAGAGCACCTTCAAGTCAAACTTTGAAGTAACCAATAGGAAGAGGAATTATACAATAGATTATAGATTATAAGTTAGTTTAAGCCTCCCTAACCGCTACATAAAAAGAGCGTATCGAAGAGAGGAAGGAGGAAGGCACCATTTAGTATGGAGATAAGAGAATAGAGAATCTTTTCAGAAGGGGCATAGAAACAGTAAGATGAGAAAGAAGTTCATGAAACAAGATCAAAGTTGAAGAAGAAAGTAGTAGGTGCTGAAAAACAGGACAGCAGCAAACCAAAAAAAAAGATGGTCTGTAACAAAACAAAAACCAATTCTATTTTACCAAAAAGAAAGCCTACCTAACCTTTAGCTCGGGCCCTCACATTGTCCCCCTGGGAGCGCTAATTCCCATAGATACAATAGTTGTGTCCCCCTGAGGGGGGAATTAAACAATATAATCGTACAATTAAATACATATCAACAAAAATTACTACAAATTTCCACACAAGCAGCGCCACTTGGACACAAAATGTTCAGCAAAGAATGATGCGAACACCACCCACCAGCGCTGATCAAAGCAGGCGCAAGACAGAGGCACCATGAGGGTGAGGGAGACGCCGCACAGGAGGGTCTGGAGGGGCAGGTTCATGGGGGGCCGGTACCACCTGAGCGTCTCCAGGCGCCGCATGAGCAGCGGCAGCAGCAGCATGCCGGGGGCTGCCATCAGGATGCGGCACCCCACCACCTGGCTGATGCCCTTCACCGCACCCACCTCCAACACACACAGATTACATTAGATAATTAGTTAGTTTAAGCCTCCCTATCTGCCATAAAGGCGATCCAAAAAGAGGAAGGAAGAAGGCACTATTTAGTATGGAGTTAAAAGAATGCAGAAAGGGCATAGAAACAGTAAGTTAAAAAAGAAGATTGAGAAACAAGATTAAAGTCAAAAAAGAACGTAGTAGGTGCTGCAAAACAGGACAGCAGTGAACCAAAAAAAAAGATGGGTCTCAACATAACAGAACCATTTTATTTCAACAAAAAGAAGGCTTACTAAACTTTTAGCTTTGGCCCTCACATTTTTCCCCGGGGAGCGCTAATTCCCATAGATACAATAGTTGTATCCCCCTGAGGGGTCTCACACACAACAATCTTGTTTGGGGGATGCAAATATTGGAACATGAACAGTGCAACTTGGGTGCAAAATGTGGAAATGTAAGCATTCTATAAATCATCACTCTGAACTTTACGAAATGACCAAATCCGACTAAATTAGTCGGAGTGGTTCTTTCGTGTCTCTCATCATGGAGTGGTGAAAATATGGGCAGTTCTCTAGTTGGGTGCTACGTGGGTCTCAAGTGGTGGTTGTTAAAATGAAGGGAGTCATGTATGGTTCTTCATAAAGTAATAAGAGATGAAAGAAAATTGTCATTTTTGAGAATATGCTTCATATACTGTTTCTCTTGAAAAATGGGTAAACAAAAATTTTCAGCTTGCAAGTTTTCTTCAAGCGTTACTCAAGTAAAATCGATGTAACACTGCCAAGTTCAGAGAATTAGTCTTTATTCCCATCACCAAAGTAGGAATGTCCAATAAAGTATATCTTATTCAAAAACTTGTAAAACTCCCATTTAATTGGCTGTAGCAATTACTACCCAATTTTCAATTCACTTTTGACATTTTGTTATATTATTCAACTACTTAAACCATATGACATTTCCAACAACAAGCCACCTGCAACAACAACTAATGCATATATTTTGCAACATTTACAATTTGCTGTCCTCAGCTACTAAATTCAAACACACGGTATTTTCAACGCAATTACACAGCATTTTCAACACAATTACATGGCATTTCCAGCACTATGTTAATAAATGCAACATTTAAAATTTACACTCCTCAACAACTAATTTCAAACACACAGCATTTCCAACACTGGTTTAACCAACGTATGCCCAAAACCATTTGGTGGATCACCTTGGAATGAGCCACTTGGTTGCCGGAGTCGTCAACGAGAGCAACGCCGGAGAGGAGCTCATTTTGCCGCATCAGAGGGATGTTGACCATGTTGGCTGCTGCCACGGCCATGAACGGCACATACCGCTGCACACACGCATCAAAACTCTGAATGTTAGTGCAATGTTTGCATCAGTAATCTATTAACGTACAGTTTTAGCATACATATATTCACTGTGGATCAAATTACAGTTGCAGATGATTTGCACATATCTTATTGTTGACCTGTATACAATGTTTTTTAATCATGTAATTCTATTCTTGATCTCCAGGTTTTCCAGGTTGATTTACATATATTCCCAGTCGATCTACGTACATTTATTGTCAAAGATGATAGAACGCCTACAATGCTCGACAAAATAATATTTGGTGATAGTTTAAGTCTTCCTCACCACAACGATGGCATTTCACGGAGAGGAAGGATGAAGGCAACAAAAAAACAATGAATCTATGCACAAGGTGTGTGTTCGAACAGGATCAAGTGATAAGAGGAACAGAAGTTGAGGAGGGCTGAAACTAGATAAAAATTAAAGAAAAAAAGTCAGAGGTGCTGAAAAACAACACAGCAGTGAACTGAAAAACAATGTTCCTTAACAAAACAAGCAACATATTTCACTTTAAGAAAAAGAAAGCCTACCTAACTGTCAGCTCTGGACCGATGCTTGACAACGCAAGAAATTAAACACAATTTATCTCTATAATGATTTTCTGTAAATCGTTTTATTTAACACGTTAACTGCGATGGGTTAAACTAAAATTCAATATTCAATTCAAATTCAAAGTCAATTATGGTAACCAACTTTGAAAATAGCAAACATTAACTGGATCAGGGCTTCATATAGTTTTCATTAAGTATTAATAAAAAATGAGTTAGTGACTGCAGGTGGGCCAGCAGCACTAAGAAAATCACCCAAGTGACCACCGGTGGGTCCCTTTGCAGGAAATGTGTTAAAAAAGTACGCATAAGACAATGGGAAGATGCACTTGCATTACATCTGCTACACTAGCATGACTGATAACTGTCTAGAAATAATTGGTACGATTGTATGTCGCCTAGACATAATAGGTAGCACTGTGAAAGCCTAAGCATACCATTCTGTTCT
The DNA here is from genome assembly GCA_030386875.1 of Morinoia aosen. Taxonomy (NCBI): domain Eukaryota; kingdom Metazoa; phylum Arthropoda; class Malacostraca; order Amphipoda; family Talitridae; genus Morinoia; species Morinoia aosen. The sequence continues at coordinate 43,404,186 of CM059574.1, forward strand.
TTAAAACACTTTTTACTCTTAATTATGATGTAAATTGAAAATAATGACGTGCTTTTTTGTTGGGTAGGGCCCACTAGCTGCTTCAGACTCATCATGTCCACACTCCAGAACATCCAAAACCATACACAGTCAATTTTCTTGTTGAAGGAGCATCTATGATTCAAGTTGCACAAAGATAGCCTCAGCACTGGGCGGATAAAGTTATTTATGCTACAACGGAAAAGTTTGGCAGGGAAACACTCACTCTGTGTCAACAGTATCATCAATCAAATGAAAGATCACCAAATTCAGGATATGTTCAATCATATCTCCTACGCTCTTCAAATTCAGCTCCACAAAGGGTATCAGAAGCTCACTCCACCTGGAATAAGGTAAATTGTTCAGACCCGCTAAACATCAAACACCTGTGCAAAGAGGGTAATTTCATAAGTAATGCATATAATGCTTAATTTACTTTCATGATTATTTTTTGACAATATCTCTAGCCATCTGTTCATTATCTCCTTGGTTCTCAATTACAGAGTTCCTATGTGTAGAACGGATTTCAGTGTCTAATGTGCCACCCTTTTGATCTGACCAACAACTCAGGTATAGGTGTACGAAGCTTTTCAAAGAAGATAGTTAACAGTGTAATCGCAAGGGTTGTTTCAATTTTAGAAACAAGCCAAAGCTCGGTTGACTTGTGCCAGGAAGGGTGCATGAGGTAACTCTTTCCAACCGCATTTAAGTACCCAAGTCCAAGTATTTGTGCCAGTACAGTACCCGAGATTGCATCAATTTGAAATCGCAATAAACAATGCATGTAACTGAACAAACAGAAACATGTGCTTCTTCCCTACTTGCATTACAACTAACCAACAAAGCATAGTCTTCACAGAACAGTGTTGCCAACTTGTGCAGCATTTAAGAAACAACCATCCACCATCAGCAACCCTCATGGGGTCCGTTTAGAGGAGCTCACCTGAAAAAAGGCAAACTTCTTAGAAATGGTAAAGAGTTTCTTGAGCCCAAGTGCAGTGGCGAGCGCAGCTGTGGTGGCGCTGGTGTAGGCCACCCCCAGCTGCTGGGTGGTGAGGGCAGAGGCCGCATTGCGGTTCGTGTAGTTCACGAGTGCATTGAAGGACTGGTTCATCCACTGCCAGAACACCACGGCTGGTGTCGACCTTTAATTTTATGGGTTAGAGACGATTCTGTTGGGCCCTACATTCTTTGACCCTCAAATGGGACCTAACCCTCGTGGGTGAATTGCATCATCCCAAAATTCACTAGGGAGAAAATCACCCCAGGTTTACATTCTAGGGTGAACATGTTCATTTCATAAGTAAATTAGAAGAGTAGACTCTGAGTTCCATAACTTACTTTTTAGGAGAGCGAGCTGCTGGAGAATTTAGCACCCAAGATTGTCTAAGTGCTAAGCATTTCAAGTGCTCTCAAGGATGCTCTAGAATTGCAAACTCTGTATTCAGATCCTTATTCCTTTGTTATTCAAATCCTACTAAATCATAAACCTATCAACCCATTTCATTCATTGGTGAATTCAAAAATGCATCTATTCAATAATTCATAACTACTTAAATTTATTCTTAGTCAACAATCAACAGAAATATGTCTCCAAAACTCTTGACACTAATCATTTGCATGTTACATTACTGCATTACATAGTTAATTAATGTAAAATATAGCTATAAAAATATTATTTCTAAATACACCTACCTCCGAACATTCTCAAATTATAAAAAAAAAATTTCATGCGCATCTAGATTTATTAGAAGAGATTTGATATAAAGTTAGTTCAAAGCCTCCCTAACTTCAACTGAAGTGTTCCAAAAAGAAGCAGGATGAAGGAACCATTTATTATGAAATTAAGGAAGCGTAGAAGCGATGCACAATAAAGAAAGTGATTGGGACAGAAAAATAGGATGGCAGTGAAACAAAAAAAATAGGCAATAATAAAAAATAAAAAATAAACTTTCATTTTTTAAAATTCTACCTCTCAGCTCTAGACATGACATTTTCTCCCTGGGAGAGGTAATCCATAAACACATTAGTTGTATTCCTCTGAAGGGAGGTTTATCAAGTACAGTAAATTAAGACTAATCATTCTACCAACCAGTTTTTGCAACAAAGATCTACTTGAAGTGGATGAACACGTCCAGAAGAGAGAAAATTTTAGATCATGAAAAACCCATTCACTAAATTTTTGAATAGCTTGCTCACCACACACCTGATCGATAGATAATCAGAGAAAATCTTGATAAAAACAGCAACATGACCATTTTGAATCCCAAATGCACAATGATATAGCAATGAATATGATTGACAAGTAACTCCCCTACATGCCACAAATGGCACACTCAATAAAAATGTTCTTGTATATTTTTATCAACTTCACTATCAGGCAATAGTTCCCTCACTATTATGATGTTGGTGACAACCTGTGGCTAGTGCCAGTCTAATGATGGTGGTTGTAATAACGGTAATATCAGCAAGAAATTCTGATGGGTAAGCGATGAGTTCAACCAGTGGCTGTGACCACAGTAGTCGCTAGCAAATATAAGTGCTTGTTCACACGTTCACCGCATTTTTGCGGTAGTATGGTTAGGTTCTAAGTAGCAAAATTGGGAAATCAACTTCAGTGCTTGAAAACATTTCTATCCTTTCTATGATATATGAAAAATGTAAGTGCAAGATAACATTTCACTTTGTATAACATTTATTAAAAACATCATGAAACTGATGAAATGCCATGCATTTTACCTGTATGTGAATGAGCAATTTACCTAGTGGTACGCATGTCTCAAACAGTCAATGAGTTAAAGTTTGCACCTTACGCCTATGAAGAATGGCTAGTGTGTGAGGAAAATTTAACAGTCAAAGATATTAACACAAGAGAAACTTGAGAAGTATTCCCTTACATACAGCAAGTTCATAACATGAATCTACTTCTGAGAAAACACACAAATGTATGAAAAGTGTGAAAAGCCAATAGTAACATGTATTATTGATTAAATGAAAAATACACACCTAAGAAAAATTAATTGCTTAAAATTTCACACAATGTTATGAAGTACCTATACAAAAAATCAAAATTTCTATCAACCATCAAGTTTAGAAAGAAAAAGAAAATTAGCAGAGCTTCATATTTGAAATGCCCATAAAAACTGGTTAGTCACCTGTAAAAGGCAAGCATGGCGCCAGTTATGAGCATACCTCCCGGGACTTGGAAGCTCATGCGGCCTGCCAAATTTTGCAGCTCTCCAGTATCAGGGTGGAAGGCGGACTGGTATAGGGCACTTGCATGACGCAGCTCTGGTGACTCCAACTCCTTAGAGGAGGAACTGAAATAAGGTTAACTTTTTGAACAGAAAAGACTAGGGTGATAAAAAAGGAAGAGTACACTCAACTAAACTGAAATGAGGCCACATAAAGCACATTTCAGAGCTAATAGGGTGGGAAGTTTCCAAATTTAGAAATAGCAAACCAAGGAAAGGTGCAGTTTGAAACATGGTAAGGTAAGGCAAATAAAATGAAGCTATTAAAATAACTAGGGAGAAAATCACCCCAGGTTTACATTCTAGGGTGAACATGTTCATTTCATAAGTAAATTAGAAGAGTAGTTTGTATGATGTGGGTGGGAGACTGTTGAATGCGATCAAGAGTTTCTACATTGATAGAGCATGTGTGAGAGTAGGGAACGAGGTGAGTGAATGGTTCCCAGTTGTGACAGGTGTGAGACAGGGATGTGTGATGTCGCCGTGGTTGTTTAATTTGTTTATGGATGGTGTGGTGAGAGAAGTGAATGCCAGAGTGTTGGGAAAAGGTGCGCAGTTGGTGGGACGAAATGGTATGTATTGGGAAGTGTGTCAGCTGTTGTTTGCAGATGATACAGCGCTTGTGGCTGATTCAGAGGAAAAACTGAGGAGACTGGTTACAGAGTTTGGTAGAGTGTGCGAAAGGCGGAAATTGAGGGTAAATGTGAATAAAAGTAAGGTGATGAGATGTTCAAGAGGTGGAGTGTTTGGAACTTTGGATGTGAGGTTGAATGGGGAAGTTTTAGAGGAGGTAGAGCATTTTAGGTACCTCGGGTCGGATGTGACTGTTAAGGATAGTATGGAAGTAGAAGTGAAGCATCGAGTGAGTGAAGGTTGTAAGACATAGGGTGCAATGAGGAAAGTTTTTGAATGCAGGAGTTTGAGTATGAATGCTACGAGGGGACTGTATGAAAGTTTGATTGTGCCAGATTTGTTGTATGGAGCAGAGTCCTGGGGGTTGAGAGCAGCTGAGAGGAGGAAGTTGGATGTGTTTGAGATGAAGTGTTTGAGATGAAGTGTTTGAGGAGCATGTATGGAGTAACTAGAAGAGATAGGATCAGGAATGAGTTGGTTAGGGAGCAGACGGGTGTTATCAAAAAGTTGAGCAGGCGAGTGGATGAAAGAGTGCTTGGATGGTTTGGGCATGTAGAAAGAATGAATGTTGGGCGGCTGGTGAAAAAGATATATATGTCGGAAGTGAGTGGTCTTCGAGCGCGAGGTAGACCACGGATGAGTTGGATGGATGGGGTGCGACGTGCTTTGTATGAGAGGGGTCTGACTGTGGACGTGGCGAGAGGGATGGCTGCGGACAGAAGTGAGTGGGGGCAGTGTATAAGGAGGTAATTTTATTTTTGACGCGTTACTGGTAGCTGCCCGCGTGTGCTGGGGTTGACCTGTCATGTGCGGGGGAGGGGCTGCACTCAATGAAGCGGTCGGGGTAAACCAGCTGTTGCTGTCGGGCCTGACTGTGGAAGGTGGTTGGGCTGGGCTGCTGCTGATCCTGGCAGTTCAGGTGCGGCCAGTGCTGCCTCTCTCGCCTCCTAGTGACTAAGTGTGGTGATTGTGGCCTGCTGTCGGCTACCCTCCCATGGGGAGGATAAGCCCGGTATATGTATGTATGTATGTATTAAAATAACTGGTGACAAAGGTCAGGGCTGAGAAAATGAAGCTAAATTGCAGTGCTATTAGGAGTTCCAAACAACAAGAAAGGTAATGTTGGAACAACAAATAAAGGTTCATGTTGAGATGTGCAGCAAGAAACTAGTCTTCACCAAAAATGGTGTAGGGTTAACAATTTACAAAAAATGAAATTACTCAATGCCAGAAATAGACAACTAAATGCTACTAAAATCATATCCAGATATTTGAAAAAACAAGCCACAAGAAAAAAATATATATAAAAATAGTATATTGGAATTTAGTCACACAAATAAAAGCTTTAACATAAATTAATGAAATGGTTCTCTCTGAGAGAACAAAGTAGAGGGGAAAGTGGTATTATGTTAGATTAGATTATAGATACATCATAAATTGATTCAAGTCTTTCGACCACAACATTGGGAATCTTGAGAGAGAAAGGAAGAAGGTTCCATTAAGTTTGATAATGCAATAGGGACTCAATCAACAGTTGGTACATTGAAACAGCAAGATGTATAGAATTTTACAAAACCCCTCAGGTAGTGATGTACCGATGTATCGGTATCGGTATCGGTATCGGCAGTATCGGCCATTTTTAGTGGTATCGGTATCGGTATCGGCAAAATCCGGCCGATACTTTACCGATACTTTCCAATAATACGTATTTTATCATTAAAATGGTCATAAATCATGAAAGTAAAAGTATGTAACCTAATAATACCCGTTGTGTGTTTATTTATATATTTATTTGGTGTCCGCTTCTGAAGAAACATAGGCTGTGCGAGTTTGCGGTATCATAGATACCGAATTCCTCCGTGTTACATTAAAAGATGGCGTTTCCGTGCATTTAAATATTTGACATTTTATCAGGATAGGTTTCGTTAAGATAGGATAGGTTAGCTTAGATTAGGATAGGCTAGGTTAGCACAGGTTAGGTAATACTGACGGAATTTTTTCTCTGGTCCACCTAGCTTAACTATGACATTGTCCATGGAATTTCCACGGGTCCTGCTACTATCTAATAATACCCTTGGTTTATTTGGAGTCCGCTTCTTCCATTTTTTTTGTCATGCTCATAAGGAGAGTTATAGTGACCGTATCTGTGATACGAGTTTCACCAGTGCGCAAGTACAAGAATATCTTTCATCACGGGTGCTATTAGGATGGATACATTCATCGGGCACCACATCTGGAAAATTTGTTCGAAAAAGTTAGTGAATCCCGTCATTTTTGACGGGTTGTGCGTACATGTAATCAAATAAAGAGCCTATTCATACCTAGTAAATTAGTTAGCTAACTGTTGAATTATAGCATTTAATCAGGCCCGCTAACTGAATTCACTACTTTGAATTCCCGAGAGTCACGGTCATAACTTAAAGCTATGTAGCATGAATAGCTAAACCCTGTAGCGACATAAAATTAATATACTTTTGCGACTAAAACCTATATAGTTTGACCTAATATCCATTTCTTAAAGTATGTGACAGGCTAACAAAAACCAAACCAATTTAATAAAGTTGAAGGTGCATTGGAAAGTTTTTGCGAATTTAATATAGAAGTAGCTGAAAATTCTATTTTAATTTAGCTTGTAAATCGTCAAATATACCGAAGTTAAGAATTTATTTTAATTTAGCAAGTATATCGCCGTTCATAACGAATCTTGTATTTTTCTTCTATGTTAAGATGTTCGAAAAATTCACGAACAATCTTATTGTTGAATACATCTGAACGGGTCAGTTGATTGTTTTAATCGCAACTTGATGAGGAATTTAAAAACGAGGAAAATTCCAAGGAACTTAACCATACTTACTAGGAATACGTTTCGGAGTCCAGCTTCATCATCAGTTCGTAAAAGTAAAATTCATTATGACTACAATAAAATAAAAAATAAAATGATGGATACAGTCATTAAAGAAAATCACGAAAACAAAAAAAAATCAAAACATGTCCGTCCCAGAGAAAATAAAATCGGCAAGATCTACTTACAATTTGCAATGGGTAGGAACTGTCAGAATTGTTGAGGGCCGGTTTTCGTTTAAAAATATGTAGCGACTCTAAAATTCCGAGGTCACATGTATGTTGTTGAAGCCGAATCTAAGATTTTGAAGTCCGCAGAGGATATCGGAACGTTGCATTTTACTGCGTGATTACGTACGAATTGTGAGAATTGGTTCCCCGTGCGGAAGCTTCAACCCCGATGTTTGGCCATTCTGATTTTAAAATTTTGTGCCGTCATGCCGACATACGATGATGTGCACTGCACACAACTGTACAACTATAAGAATAAATCAGAGAGGCTCGCTTCTCCATCAAAAGCGTATCCTTGCACCGGAATTGTATAATTTTAAGGTTGCTTCTTTTTTCCGGTACAAGGATACGCTTCCGATGGAGAAGCAAGCCTCTGATTTATTCTTAACAGTTGTACAGTTGTGTGCAGTGCACATCATCGTACGTCGGCATGACGTCACGAAATTTTTATAACAGAATGGCCGAACAACGAAGTCGAAGCTTCCGCGCGGGGAACTAATGAGCTTACCCCTCACACTCCGCAGTACGTAATCACGCAGTAAAATGCAACGAACCAATCTCCTCTGCGGACTTTAAAATCTTAGATTCGGGTTCAAATGCATGTGACCTCAGAATTTTAGAATCGTTACATATTTTTAAACGAAAACCGGCCCTCAACAATTCTGATAGTTCCTACCCATTACAAATTGTAACTAAATAATAATCTTGTCGATTTTAGTTTTTCTGAGACATGTTTTAATTTTATTTTTATTTTCTTGATTTCCTTTAATGACTGTATCCAACATTTTGTTTTTTCTTTTATTGCAGACATAATGATTTGTACTTTTACGAACTGATGATGGATCTGGACTCCGAAACGTATTCCTAATAAATATGATCAAGTTTTTTGAAATTTTCGTTTTTAAATTCCTCATCTTATAGATGGTTGCGTGTTTGCGGATATTTTCGGTTTCGGGGCTTATCGAATTTTACTATTTTCTTTTCGCCAAAGTATATACTCGTATTTGGTGTGAATAACACGAAAATGACAACCCTTTTTTGGAGAAATTATTGTTTTGGTCCACTTTTGGAGCCAGTTGCTGTTATAGCCAGTCTACATTACGTTGCAATACAATTAGAGACACATATCTATTGAATGGATTTCATTTTGTTATTTTTCTCAACAACATAGTTAACATAGCTAGAGCATTTTATTGTTCATAATCGGAAACTTTATTGTCAATATTTTTATATTATTAGATATATTAGCACATAATTTTATTACAACCCCCATGTAGGGCTTATAATGGTTTTATTTTAATACTAGTGTGCACGGCCCGCCAAAAATGGGATTCAATTAGATTAGATTATAAGTTAGTTTAAGCCTCCCTAACCGCTGCAAAAATAGAGCGTATCGAAGGGAGGAAAGAGGAAGGCACCATTTAGTATGGAGATATGAAAATGAGGAATCTATGCAGAAAGGGCACAGAAACAGTAAGATGGGAAAGAAGTTCATGAAATAAGATAAAAGTTGAAGAAGAAAGTCAGAGGTGCTGAAAAACAGGATAGCAGTGAACCGAAAAAAGGTGGTCCTTAACATAACAAAAAACATTTTATTTCAACAAAAAGAAGGCCTACCTAACTCTCAGCTCGGGCCCTCACATTTTTCCCCTGGGAGCGCTAATTCCCATAGATACAATAGTTGTATCCCCCTGAGGGGAACATTGGATTCAATACCTTTCATGAACGAATTTTCAAGATGTAGATGACAAATAAAAACAGTATTTTCATCCTAACAGTACCCGTGATGAAAAATATTCTTGTACTTGCTCACTGGTGAACTCGTATCACAGATACGGTCATTATAACTATCCTTATGAGCGTGACAGAGAAATGGAAGAAACATACACCAAAAAAATAAACCAAGGGCAAGGGTATTATTAGGTAGCAGTATGACCCATGGAAATGCCGAGGACAATGTCATCGTTAAGCTAGATGGACCACTGGAAAAATTCCGTCAACATTATCTAACCTATGCTATCCTAATTCTATGTCGTGACTCGCACCGCCGTAAAGCACGTTCACGACGCGAAGGCCTAGCGATCGTCATTACATGGTAGCAACTGCGGTTCTTGTAGGCCTTACACCACTAATGCGTTGTCCACTGTTGCCAATACGTGGAACGGAAAGTCGGGTAGGTTTAAAATGTTTATGCCGAGCACATATGCACAAGAACACACAAAGCTCTCTTAACTCGGAGTCTCTACGGTGACAAATCACCATTACTCAAAAACGATGACTTCGGTCACAGCTATTCTACAAATTACTATGTTTAATTTAATGTCTTTTAATTATTCAATACGGCCTGAAAGCTGCACAAAAGCGACATGGTTAGAAAAAATGTGCAAATTACGGCGATCACAACAACCTATCCATACTACTAACCTATCCTGATAAAATTTCAAATATATCAATGCATGTAGAGACGATCTTTCAATGTTACACTGAGGAATTCGGTATTCATGATACCGCAAACTCAGACATCCTTTCTTAAGAAGCGGACACCGAACAAATACATAAAAAACATACAACGGGTATTATTAGGTTAGATGATTGTAAAAGTATCGGTATCGGTATCGGTCAAAGTATCGGTATTTTCAAGTATCGGAGTATCGGTATCGGTATCGGCCCAAAAATGGGTATCGGTATCGGCCAAAAAAATGGTATCGGTACATCACTACCCTCAGGCATTGAAGAATAAAGTAACAAGTGCTTAGAAAAGAAACAGTGAATTGAAATGATCAATTACAAAATAGATGCCTATTTAAGCTCAACAAAAAGAAGCCCTACCTTACCTTCATTCACTACTTGATAACCATTCACAATGGCATTTCAGTCTGCTTTGGTAAAGAATTTTTAATCTTTTTTTATTTTGTTTCAACTAATATATAAGGGATTCCAAAGAATTTCACAGTAGTATTTAAACTATTTGTGAGTTTTCAGCTATCTCTTGGGGTATAAAATGTCCAAGAGATGATATTTTGATTATTTCTCACAATAAAATAATCAGCATCTAACATACACACCAATTAGCCCCTGACATGGTTAGTCTATTAGCATGCCTTGTATGGTTTGTCTATCAATTAAGGACATTTTATATTAAACAATTTTTAACAATCAATATGTTGTACTGCATCTTATGTTTCAACTTTTTCATGGAAATGAATGATTTTTCTTTCTTTCTATCTATCAAGACTTCAAATCTCCCTCTGAAAATGCGTGTTTGGGTACAACAAAAGTCTGCTACCAAGCCTTGCTAGCCCGTAGAAAGTGAGCAATAGAACCTGGACAGAATATATGTAATATGTCTCAAAGACAACACTCCACTCACATTTTTATGTGAAATGCCAAATTCTTTCAATTAGGACACAGTATTGTCTCAGGGATGCAATGGAATAAATTTCTTTTATCATTACAAGAACATATTTCATATGAATGGCCAAAAAATATTAGGATATAAAAATTTTAATGATTTAGATTAAAATAAATACCAGCAGAAAACAATATCATTAAACAGCACAGATCCGGTAAATCAATATGCACTAATTTATGCTTTCATACTATTTTAACAGTAGAAAGATTATGCTTTAAATTTTGAAAAACTCAGACCTATATACTCCAACAAGCTTACAAATTAATTTCTAAGAGAGCCTCTTCTATCTTACTATTAAAATGCTTTGTTATGACTGCAATTTATGAAAGCTTCTCACAAGTATAATTTTAGATTAGAAGGTTTCTCACCTGTGTTTCATGAGTAATTCCTTTGCTTCAACAAGTTTTGATGGTGGGACAAAACACATTCGCCAGTCCGTAATGGCTGCAAAATGACGAAACCTTCCCCAGAATGAGCTGGTGTCATACAATGGAGGTAGAGACAAAGCAGAAGTTCCGCTATCTTTGGATGCCATAGTAAAACTTAAGAAAATTCAAACGTCTAAAAAGTTCTGAAATTAATTAAAATGAATTATTAAAATAAGAAGTGAGGACACAGATATAGATTAGATTATAAGTTAGTTTAAGACATCCTATCTGCCACAAAGGCAATCCAAAGAGAGGAAAGAGGAAGATACCATTTAGTGAAGAGTTAAGGGAATGCAGAATCTAAACAGGACGGGCAAAGAAACAGTAAAATAAGAAAGAAAATTATGAAAAAAGATCAAAGTCAAAGAAGAAACTAGTAGATGCTGGAAAACAGGACAGCAGTGAACTGAAAAAAAAAATTGTCCTTAACATAACAGAAACATTTCATTTAAAAAAAAGAAGGCCAACCTAAATCGCAGCTTGGGCCCTCACATTTTCCCCCTGGGAGTGCTAATTCCTATAGGTAAAATAGTTGTATCCCCCTAAGGGGAGGGCACAGATATAAGAAACATAATTGTTTTGATGGACTTTAAATAAGTTTATGGGCTGATAATTCCAATTACAGTTTATCAAGGGAGATAGGTTTTAAGACCAGCCCCGATCACTGAATCTCTTTGAAGCACCGATTCCAATTTTATTTATTCAATCATTTACGGTATAATTTGACTTTTTTCAAACCTCCCTATACTGTTAACAACCCAACTTTTACTCTATTTAAAAGGAAACTTTTGCAATATGAAATCCGTAGGCTAAGCATTAAATGCAATACAGTACAGTAACATTTTAGAAAAAAAACATGGTAAATGTGTAGCGTTGGTCAGTAATCGATTTTTGAGTTTTCAGTGCCTAAACGTAGTTAATTAGATCGAAATAAACAAGTTTTCTTATATGGAATTTCCGTCGTAAATGAGTATTAACGAGTTATGGTGGTAAGTTTAGTTTCGTCTTTGATGACGAATGCGCTCAAATAAACAGCTACTCATCGATTTTCAAATTTTTGTTGCTTGAATCATGGTAATAACATCGAAATAAACAACTTTTCTTCTATTCACTTTTTTCTTCAAATGAGTATTTAACAAGGTATAGCGGTAGGTTTGGTTTCGTCTTTGATGACGATCGAACTAGAAGCGAGACGGCATTGCAGTGTTGCCGTCCGACGTGCTGTTTGAATTAGTTCCCGCTTCAAACACTGGAGCTGCGGTCAGTAATTTACCGCTATAACTTGTAAAATATTCATTTACGACGGAAAGTGCATAGAAGAAAACTTGTTTATTTCGATCTAATTAACTACGATTAGACACCGAAAAGTGGAAAATCGATTACTGACCAACGCTACACACTTACCAAAAACATAGATTGTTCCTGTATTGCCCACAAAAGAAATTGAACTTGAATGATGATGGTGATGAATTTGCAGCATAGTGAAAATGATGACAATAAAGGTGATGATGACTAGCATTGCTCAGTCGATGATTGCATGGTATGTATCTTCAGACGGGGTGCTATTTTCTGGGGCACCTCTTCCATTTTTGCAGTTTCCAAAGGTGTAACTGTGATAGCATGCAGTAGTACTGGTGGCAGGAACTGGCTCTTTCATGAGAGGCACGTAAAAACATTGAAAATTGGCAGTTGATGCCACTGCTTCTTTTCCCAGTCACAGAGCATCTCATAAGGGGCTGTCATATTATCTCATATAGAGATTGAAATGTCAAAACTTCGTTGTGTATCCTGTCTACCGGCGTTTAGGATAGATGTACGAAGCAATCTGTATTTCCAATGTTAAATTTCCCTCGATTAAAACCTGTCTAATTGTTTTCGCTTTTATTTGACGGCAATTTAATCAACTGAAATTTTAGTCTGACTGGAGCGAATCTTTAGCCCAGAAATACTAAACGCAGATCCAAGTTCACCGGTGGCTAAGAAGACGTTTCGACATAGGAGACGAACGTTTGATAACTTCCTAGAAGAATGCGGGGAGAGAGCCCCAGATAAACTTCGCTGCCTAACCCGGTATGTCTCAGCCAAAATGTATGATTACATTGCTGATGAGTCCACTTACGTTGGAGCTATTGCGGTACCGGAGAAGTTGTACGTGTTAAAGAACATTATCTTCGCTAGGCATCTTCTTGCTACAGGCCGACAAGAGGCGTCTGAAATCTCTGATTCTGAATCCTTGGACGAATTTTTTCATGAATTGCACAGATTTAGCAAGAACTGTGAATTAACGCCTGTATCAGCAGAAGAATACCGACTGGAACTCATTCGTGATGCCTTTATTAATGGACTCTCAGCTATCATACGCTAACATCTTCTGGAAAACTCTACTCTGACCAAGGAGGTTTAATGGAATGGAGGCGGCATCCCCATCTATTGCCAGTCAAGCGAGTGAAGCCACTTTTGCCGTCCCAAGCCCCGCCCACCCGGCATTTGGCCCCAGTGTAGAGATGGAGTTGCAGTGGAGGCGTAGCACCACCTCCAACATCAAGAAGAAAGAAAATAAAAAAGAAAAAATGTTTATTTCCAAGTTGCCACATGAGATACATGCCAAAACATATTGGCTTTTAAAAGTTTCTTGATATAGGATATCCTAAAACAAATGTTCCATACGAGGAGTACTAATTGACAAACCATCTAAGGTGTACAAGTAGATAAGCCATACGAGGCATAATAATAGACAAACTATACGAGGTGTACTAATAGACAAACTATCAGAGGTGTACAAATAGATAGACCATACGAGGCATATTAATTGACAAAATATACGAGGCGTATTAATATACAAACCATTCGTGGTGTGCTAATAGTCTAACCAAAGTTCTATACTAGGAGTACTAATTGACAAACCATCCGAGGTGTACAAATAGATAAGCTATACGAGGCATAACAATAGGCAAACTATACGAGGTGTACTAATAGACAAGCTATCAGAGCTTCAGAGGTGTACGAATAGAACTGAACACTGTTTGCAATTCATGAAATTTCTGTACGTACACGTGAAAACTTATGTCCGAATCTTTTTTGAAAGTAACTGCACATGTGTATAATGCATGAGCTTGGCATATAGGGCAAGTAGTCCTTGAGCGGAGCATGGATAAGCTGCACCCTTCCACGCCGAGTGCCACTTGCGAACTGAGCCCCATTTCCGTGACTGCCACTGGGCACTGACTGGGGCCGTCTGCCTACAGCTACCGAAAATTGGCTTCACTTTAGAGCGATGATGCCGGTTCCATGTATCCAACTTCCTTGACTCTGACCCTTACCATACGCTTCGTATGATACGGCCAGAGCACTCGAGTCTCGATCATGCACAGCGCAATTCGGTCCTCGGAATCGTATCTGTCAACGGATCAGTTTACTGCAGCCGTGGAGGGAGTATATATGGAAGGAGCATAGCCGTCTGTGAAGAGAACCAGTTTTTGAGATTTCTCCTATGTTTGTGGTAACCAATAGCCGTCTCGCAAGTGTGACGTCAGCACGGACGTCAGTTACCTACTGGCTACGCTAGAGTGCGCACACGCTCGCTGAATGCTCTACCAGCTGCTGAGTTAATCGTCAATCATTAATTTGGGATTCTAAGACTCCGAAAGATAATAAATTGCGTTTCCTCACTTGAGGACACTTAATAATATCAAAATTACTCACAAAGATACATTAAGAGTTTTAAACTATAAAGATTACAGGCCATTGATTATAACATATTAGAGCAACTTGCACGCACACCTCATCTTCTGACTTGTGGTGAGGTACTAATCTTGCTTTGGAAAATGAGGTGGGGTTGTCGAGGAGGTGGGAGGAGCCAACTTCAGCCAAGCGTCTGTGGTTGGCTCAGAATTGTGACGTGTCGGGCATTGAGAGTGCCCGAGTCTTTCAACTTTTGCAGCCAAATTTAGCCCGATCAGAATGCGCTATGCTCCCTCCATATATCCTAGCTCCATGACTGCAGCCATGAAAGCCAACGTTTGCAACCAGTCATCTGTTACGGAAAGTATGATAACTACTCCGCGGAAGGAGACTGAGGACAATGCAGTGACTTCTGCGGTTGTATAGAAAGAGTGCTGGTTCTGTAGTGAGGTTTCCTTGTTCACTTCGGGTGCCTTAACGGGCGAGTAGTTAGGTGCCTCACTTTGGCGATTTGCCTATAAGGAACAGTGCGCTAAGTCTTTTAGGAATACGGTATTTTCACGACCGTTCGGATACTTGATGGGGGCATACGCGGGATTCGCCTACACAAGTTCCACTTCGTCCACCAATGGCTCTTTTTTGTGCCTTAACCTGCCCTAAGGTTTTTGCTTTTATTTCACGACAGGGGTCATAACGACGTCGACCATGTTGCAGAACTGAACCGATCGAACAATACCGTCGTACCATTCCTGTGACCACCTTTGCAGTTCCTTAAGCGACCCATAGACGATCAATTTAATTGTTAATATCATTGACTCAAAATATTGATGACATTTTTTTGCCCACTAAGTCAATTAATTGACGGTCGTCGATCAAGCTCACAGACGATCAATTAAACCGTCAATATTCATCATTTTCAATTATATTGAAAATAAAATTGATCGTCTATGAGCCTCTTTAGACAGGTTGCTTAGCTCGGTAAACCGTTCCATAGTCAAGCCAGTTTGGCGGACATCTGTTTTTATCTTCTTCTTCCCTCGCTGACTTTGTCGACTCTTTGAGGTCTTCATCGTTTAGTTGCAGTCTAGAAGTTTGTTGATGTTACCATCGGACATGCCTGCAAAACCCTCACCTCCAAGGACTGTAGCCAACCAGACAGCTTTATGTACTGCCGAGTGTTTTGCTTGATCTGTAAACAGGAAAGTTTATGACGGCATTCTTTTCTGGAACTAATCCCGTCTAATCCATATTAAACTCATTCAAACTGATCTCCACCTTCGGGGAAAATCTCCTGGAAAGTCTCATCGGCGTATGTTCTAACAACAATCGTGTCAGCTGAAGCAGTCTCGCCAGGCAGGGAAATGCTTTTTAGGCGTTAGTTTCCTGCAACTTTAAAAACCATCCTTTTCTAGCAGAAAATGGAAGTATTTTAACGTGATGAATCGCTGGATGTCTCTGTTTGTTGATCTTCTATGTCTTCTTCATCTTCCGCTTCTTTACGGTCGCCATAGTCCTCCTCTGGTTCCTTGGCAGTGAAAGTCTTATATGGGTTCCTACATCCTAGCCTTTACATGGATGTTCGTATTCACGTTCATGCGCTCTCACTGTCAACTGTCAAGGACCCACTCGAGTCATGCACCGGCCGAGTTTTAAAGTGGAGACCTACAGCGAGGTTGTTAGCAGCGCCAGAACTGGGTGTCGTAATCTGACGTCCAATGTGTTCTCCAAAAGGCTTTTGATCGATGTTAGCTCCATCGATCATCGATCATCGATCGTTGATAGTTGCTCCAAGTCAACATCAAAAAAGGAAGGTGTTACGCCATCATAGATGAGCAACGCACAATATGCTTAACAGTCCCCTCACTGATGCAGCAGCTTGGCCACCCTGTAGAGGTACTGTAGTAAACCCTCAGCCGCACTTCAGTCAAAATTTCATAAATTATTAAAACCATCTTCTAAAAATTAAATAAAGTTAACGTAATCATTCTTAAAATTTTAGATTACTATTTTCATTCAACATTACCCTTAAATCTATTAAAATTTGACCAAAGAAATGCTTCGACAAGAAAGAACGGCGTTTTTCACGTAGAACCATATCGCAAGTTCATCCGTTTCCGGAAAATTCCGGAAACGCTCGTCCGCTCAAAGCGCATATAAGGCCGGCTTCCCAGGCAGAGTCGTCATTCTCGTATAGATCCTCCTGAGTAGCGCTTGGGCCCCAGAGCGGGCATTTGTAAGTATCAAGTGTTAATGTTAAGTGTTTCATTATAGTTTATTGACTTGTCTGTTTTTACTCATGCAACTGATTTAGGAATATTCACAATGTTTTCTCTGTGCCAGTGTTAGTTAGGGACAATCTTCAAGCTCACTGCCCCATCTTTGTCATTGTTTTTCGTATTTACTATTCTCCGATGATTCCTGAGTGTGCTATCAGATTACTCCGATGTTGACATTAGCTCCTTAGATATTTTTTAGTGCTGAACATAGCGTTTTAAGACACTTTGTTGTCCACAAAGATCATCTGTGAGGAAGTCCAATTTTACTTCCCTGAATATAATTTAGCGTCTGTTAGCCTTGCTAAAACACTATAACCTTGCTTCCACCGTTGGCTTGTTTATTCTGTTGTGCCTTTTCATACGCTACTCCTTTTTATATGTAATTTTTCTGCGCCTAGAAGCAGTTCTGGCTCATCTGAATTATAGAGAACAAGAGTCCTCACCTTTTCTCATGTTACTTTGTGTACATTATTTTACTTCTAGTTGTTAGTTCATACTCAGTCATGTTCTGCCTTTAGAAATTAGTTCCCTTTACGGGAAATTTAAATCTTCAGTCTCATGCTGAGTTGTAAGTGTAGTTTGCTTTTGATGCAAGTTACAACCGCCAACTGACAGCAGTCGGCTGGCTATTTTCGGAATACCTGGAAGCCAAACCAGTATAATTAAATTCCATTAGCAAATTATATAACGATTATATACTCAGTTGTGTTGCTGCTTGTGATATCAGTAGAGCTTGTGACCAGTTGGTCTGGAACACCGATTCTGGTGTTAAGATGATTCAGGCTGCAGCTCGGGCGCTAGAGCTGCGGACCAATCTTGTCACTAGACTTCTGCCATTGTTCTTCCTGTTAATGCAGCAGTTAGCACCAGTCTTGCACATGTGTATGAATAGGCTCGTTATTGTACAAAGTAATTCAAGTCACTTGTTCCCTCACACGACCATGGACAACACATTCCCCTCACTCACAAACATTTGTAACATCTTGAGGGCAGCCCCCTCTGCATTGATAGCCTAAGGAGCTTACCTCCTCCAAGTGTTCCCCACAAGTTTCTCCTCCTCTTCAAACTTCACTAAACTGGAAGGCCTGCATACCTGCAGCTAAGCCGCTAAAACCTCCAGTTGAGACTATTGGGTCGAGAGCCTCCTTTTCCTGCCGAGTTTTCCCAACCGGTAGCTATTCCCACACTCATCACTCAACCGCCGACCCACTTAATGTCGGAACCTCCCACCTTACATCATCCTCAACTTCACACTCCAGCACACGCTTCCACAAGCCTGAGCTGAACGCATCGTCTGAAGTTCTTCAACCACCTTGGACTCTCCCCAAGAACGTCTCACGAACCAAGCCTCAAGCCTCGCACTTCGGAGTTCAACCTCCGATCAAAATATACTACAAAAGGCGAGCTATTTGTTTCCTCATTCTCCCCAATGATGGCTGTATCGTGGTTTTTGGTTGTTGATTGATAGACGCTTGAAATATTGCGTCCGAACACCGAGCTAAACTCCTTCTGAGTAAGTTGCCATATCAATTCATTTAATATATTGAAGCCTTCCCCGGCTTCTGGTGACCCTGCCTTGTCAAAGAATACCAACCTTGTTCAATTTTACCAATCAATCCAATTCTCAACCTGTCAAATAGCTTGCTCTTCAAGCTTCAAATTCACATAATCAAATCAAGTTCCTCCACTTGGGTGAACATCAGAGTACACCGTTGTAATGGTATGAATAGCCGCATGATCCACCAATCTCCTAAACCGTGTTTTGGAATGAGATGGTGCGATCTGCCAGTTACCCTAACCCTTTTTTTTTTTGTGTGTTTCAGAACAGGGTCATTAATATTAACTGGTAAAGACCGAATTTTAAAGTGCAGCATTATATTTTACGAGTGAATTGTTCATAGCGGCATCACCCATCATGAGGAAGAATGATAATCAGGTGAATATCTTACTCGCAGATTCTTCTCACAAAACACACTACGATAACTACAAACTTGAAGATGAAATCTAAACATACCCCGGAAGTCGCTGAACTTATTCGGGCCCACAGGTAGCTATATTCAAATTTGACCATGGTACTAGACTTAAGGACCCACTTTTTCAACTTTTTTCGTCCGATTCGTTTGAAAATTGGCCAATATATGTATGTTGTGCGAGTAAACCTTGTTCACTCCTGTCACTTTTTCGATTTAGGGTTTAGTTTTTTTTTCGAAAAATTAGTTTTTTGGTGTATTTTATGGATATTTCAAAATGGTACTAACCTTCGAGTTTTGATGCTAGAACAAAACCATAGACAGTTTTAGAATCCTTGAAACATTCCTAACACACTCAAGTGGGCTTTTTTCAAATTCAATTTTTTTCTATTTTTTTTTATTTTTCAAAATTACAAAAAACAACAGTAATTTTTTGGGTTTAGAGCTATGTATTTTTTCGAAAAAATTGTACTTGAAAAAAAGCCCATTTGTGGGTGTTAGGAATGTTTCAAGGATTCTAAAACTGTCTTTGGTTTTGTTCTAGCATCGAAACTCGAAGACGAGTACCAATTTGAATGTTGAAAGTTAGAAGTGTTGGGTGTAAGCATAAAACGAAATTTTTTTTGTTGAAGTGTAATATAATGAACAATTTATGTAATTGAATGCAGTTTTAATTTTATTTCGATAATTTCCATACATAACTTCATATTCACACTGTGAATTGTGATTTCCAAACCCCCCCCCCCTCTCCCCCCCCCAAAAAAAAAAATTTCATGTTCAAAAATATGAAATTTTTTATTTTCAGTCTGATTCTTATGAAATTTGACTATGATATGTAACTTCTGAAAAAAAAACACAATTTGTTATATGCATTTTTTTTGTTTTAGGCCTTAGTTTTTGAAAAAATTTGACATATTGGTTTTTAGGTATTGACATTTTACTGATATTGATATTTCAAAATGTTACTCATCTCTGAGTTTTGATGCTAGAACAAAAACAAAGACAGTTTTAGAATCCTTGGAACATTTCTAACAAACTCAAATGAGATTTTTTCCATTAGCCATTCGTTCTCTCTTTATATGTTCTCTTTTTATATGGGGTTGAAATCGTCTCGAAAAGTGAAAATTTTGGTGCTTTTCACTGGTATTGATATTTAAAAATGTTACTCGTCATTGATTTTTGATGATAGAACAAAAACAAAGACAGTTTTAGAATCCTTGGAACATTCCTAACACACTCAAATGTTTTTTTTCCATTTCCCATTTGTTCTCTTTTTATATGGGGTTGAAATGGGCTCAAAGTTAGAGATTTTGGGGATTTTGGTCCCCTTACCGCCCCCCCCCCTGGGGGAGATCTATTGTCCGTAGGGCCATAAAATTTTAGGACCGAATAGTCCACCACCTAAGGGTTCTTTTCCAACAAAAACATGAAAAATGACCACCTGAGCAACAAGGGCCTGGGACGATCTCCTTAAGAAACATTCTACCTCTGTATCTCTTGTGGTAAATAAATTGTTTAAATTGTTTAAATACTTAAATGTCAAGCATTAAATTCCCAATAGTAAAGAAACCAGCGCTACTGAGTTCTTATGAATCCTCTTCAATGGCATTTCTTGAGAAGTTACTTCGAGTAGAGTCACATTTCCACAGTTTATTCACAAATTTGAAGTACAATATCGCTAAGTTGCGGAAAGAAGTATAAGAAATATACAGTTCAACCGTTGAATAATCGTTGAATGAAATTTTCATGTGATTAAAATTTTGTTCTACCTGCTGTTGCCTGCTGGAAATTTTTTAGAATATACTACTCCTGAAATTCATTCAAAACGTACTTCTGCAGTCCAATTTTTTATTATATATTTTTGCGTCTCGTGTGTAGTAATTAGCACGACTGTCCTGAATAAGTTCGAAAAGTTACTTACGCAGCCGCTCTCTGGTATACTTTGGGAAAACACATGGTCATGTTTTGATTATGTTAGCTTGCTCTCGGTAATTTCTTTTTTCGCCGGTTGTGCCCCGATTCTTACATCATGCTGTGTGGCCTAATCAGTACTGTGTGTCTTGTTTTTTCAAACGGTTGTTTGCTTGACTGGCAATCACTTTCTATAAAATTATTGAGATAAACTTTATGGCTTTCATAATATTAGACTGCCGTGGACTTCAAAATTGTCGTAGTGAATAATTTTAGTGTAGGTTTGATCTTCAACTCTAACGATAGACTTCCTACTGGAATGCAAGCTACTCTTGTGTTAAATAGTTTTGGTTTAGGTGGCGTAACCTCTTGGGCGCCAGAGATGGGTTATTTAGGTGGGCGAGTCCTGTTCGGGCCGATTGAGGATTATTTAGGCTGGTCCTTCTTGGGAGCCAGTTGATAGTTGTCTCTATCTTAGGGATTCTGAGGGCCGTAATTTCTGAGGCTTTTTATTCCGGAGGAATCTTCCTGATATTTTCAAGGATAAAAGAAAAGTCAGGTTCTGCTTACTTAATTTTATTAAGTTGGGGTTCGCCCACAGCTTTCAAGTTGCGAATATTTTTCGGTATCCGCTTTCAAGTTGCGAATATTTTTCGGTATCCTTCCGAGTCCGATCTGGTTAGAGTTTTTAAGATTTCAAGCTGTTTTTACGCTTTAGAGATGTCGAGCTGTTTTTCATACATACATACATACATATACCAGGCTTCTCCTCCCTATGGGAGGGTAGCCGACAGCAGGCCACAATCATCACTCTTAGCACTAGTAGGCGAGAGGCAGCACCGGCCGCACCAGACTGTCAGGATCAGCAGCCCCTCCCCCCGCAGAGGACAGGTCAACCCCATCACAAGCGGGCAACTTCCAGTACCGCGTCACAAATAAAAAAATTACCTTCTTACGCACTGCCCTTACTTACTTCTGTCCGCAGCCATCCCTCTCGCCAAGTCCACAATCAGACCCCTCTCATACAAAGCACGTTTCACCCCATCCATCCAACTCATCCGTGGTCTACCTCGCGCTCTAATACCACTCATTTCCGACACATAAATCTTTTTCATCAGCCGCTCAACATTCATTCTTTCAACATGCCCAAACCATCCAAGCACTCTTTCATCCACTCGCCTGCTCAATTTTTTGATAACACCCGTCTGCCCCCTTAACCAACTCATTCCTGATCCTACCTCTTCTTTTACTCCATACATTCTCCTCAAACACTTCATCTCAAACACATCCAACTTCCTCCTCTCAGCTGCTCTCAAACCCCAGGTCTCTGGTGTGTATACTCGTATGTGCACGTACAACTGTGTGCACTAGAGTAGATGAACCAGTCGAAGGTGCATTTTACGTCATTCCTCTCCGTTTCTGTGCAAGCATCAAACTAGACCGTCATGGTACCTATGTGTGTGTGTGTTGATCAATTACAGACATTCTGCACCATATTGCAAAGATAATGTATTTTTTCTAATATGAAATTGTAAAGCACCCATGTAAAATAAAAAATAAATTCGTTGTGTGATCATCCATTTATACTGCAGGAATATACTTATTCGGCTTATAGTTATATGCTTAAAATAATGTGATACCTATGTTTGTTTATCAATTGACGACAATTTGCGCCATATTTCAAAGATAATGTGATTTTTTTTTTTTTTTTTTTTAATATGAAACCTTTATAGGACATTCATGTTTTCTTTCTTATTCACGTCCCACAATCGTTTTCATGTTTCTGACTTAAGTAGACTGTTTTGTGCCACTATTTTTAGTACGAAATTTTATAAAATTCATGCTATAATAAAAGATATTTTCTCCGTTTCCCTCGATTGGAATTCTGGTTTATACTGACTAGTTTACGCTGATATTTGCGCACATGCTTACTTGTGTAAATGTGTACGTGTCCACGCTATGCGTATGACACTCTGTATAATGCGTATGTATTGCCTCGATGCATAGAAATGCATTTGTGTATGCTTACGAGTCAGGTGTAAATATGTGCGTGGGTATATGTGTGCATGTGTATGTGTAAATATTTACATGTATACGTGCATATATGTGTGTACTAGACTGACAACTAGCATTTTACTAGAGATAATGGTCTTTTTTCAGTGCACTCTCAACTTGTAACATTACCTAACTCGTCATATCTTTAGTATTGTAAAGCATTCATGTAAAAACTATACATTTGTTGTGCGATCATCCATTTATATTTAAATAAAATGCTTGTTAACTAATGACCGTTATGTTAAAATTGTTGAATCAGAAATACAAAACCTATAATCTTCTTGGTCCTCATGCTTATATGTACACACGTGTGTGTCCATGTTAACGAAACCGGTGTTTTTCGTAACCGAGACACACACACACACACATATATATACACACGTTTTACGGCCATGTGTGTGTGTATGTGTGTGTGTGTGTGTGTGAGTGTGTGAGTGTGTGTATGGATATATACACACATGCATACGTATATGTACATATGTGTGTATATGGATATATATTTATATATATATATATTTTTCTTTTTTTTATGCTTACTTAAAATGATCCACTTGTGAACATTGACCGAAACAAGCGATTTCATATATTATTTCCTGGCGTCAAGAATTGCGAAGTTTTATGTCATGTACATGTAAACTGTCAAAAGTGTTTTCACCCCACAATGAAAATGCGTCGTCCATGAAATTGTGTTATCTCTTACAATTATCATTACACGTATTATCAAATGTAGATTAAACTAGATTAGGAGTTCATTGCCCTCAATCATTTCTTTTGACTAGTGACACGAGTTTTTCAATACTCGTGTGTGTGTATCATCTAAGTGTATTAATTTTAAGATATTTTAAAAACCAATGATGGAACTTTTGTACCATCTCTATTGGAAATAAACCGTTTTTCTTTTTTTCTTTTTTTCTGCTCCACTCAACAAAACTGGCACGATCAAGCTTTCATACAGCCCCTCTTAACGTTCATACTCAAACCCCTGCACTCAAAAACTTTCCTCATTGCACCCAATGTCTTACAGCCTTCACTCACTTGATGCCTCACCTCTACTTCCATACTATCCTTAACAGCCACATCCGACCCGAGGTACCTAAAATGCTCTACCTCCTCTAACACTTCACCATTCATCCTCACATTCAAAGATCCAAACACTCCACCTCTTGAACATCTCATCACCTTACTTTTATTCACATTTACCCCCAATTTACGCCTTCTGCACACTCTACCAACGGAAAATTCATGAGCGTGCATAAATCCCACCTCTCGATCACCAAACCCCGGAATTAGTATATAATGAAATCATAATATTTTCTCTTTCTTCACGAAGAAAGTCTTCACTAGGCATCTTACCATCCACCTACTCACAAAGAACAAGACAGAGGAGCCAGTTAGCACGATGGCTATAAGATCAAGACAGAAAATCTCCACCCACGACAGGCGCTTGCCAGGCGGCTGCAAGTGGGGGGCCCCGCGGGTCCGAGCCACGTACTCCGTCCAGTAAACAGCGCGGTCCAGCGAGTGTTCTTGTTGGTCACGGAATATGCGAGACAGCGAAGCTATTTTCTTCTGATGCCTGAGAGAGAAATTAACGTTTATTTTGTCAACATTTCAAAATTTACGAATTATGTCTGAGGAATTTTGTGTTGGTCACGGAAAATGCAAGGCAGCGAACTAATTTTCTCTTGGTACCTGAGAGAGAAATTAACGTTGAATCTGTCTCCATTAGAAAATTTACGAATTGTTTTATTCTGATACTATTTTAATGATAAGCTAAGTACGGGTTGGTAAGTATGCGTACCGCTTCATATACGAGTATTATAATTGCTCATTACCGTTATAAACGAACAATACTTCAACTATTTTACTACCATTTTCGAAGTAAATTAGAGCGCTCAAGGTGACGTATTATAGTGCAATTTTATTTTTCATACTTTTTAGAAAGGTTATAAACGTTTTTGGGCAGTAAAATCGTTTTTTTAACCTAATCTGACACACCGTAGCAACCTCGCCTTAGCTTGGCTTTCCATAATAGTAAATCTTTTCATTTGACTTTTTTATTATCTTTTTCTATGAAAGAGAAGAAACAGCGAAAGTTACGTAAGGGGAAGACGATGTAACGTTTCACTTCGTTCAAGCTTATCAAATAAACAGATAGTTGCATTCGCAGTAAAGAAATTGAGAGAAATCGGAACTTCATAATTGGTACTTGTTTGCTTCTTTTACTCACTTTGGATTATTCATAATTTCTTCAATGGCACCTTCAAACTCTTTCTCACAGAAGTCCGTCCAGGAGAGTTCAATGCCCACCCCGGCATTCACAACAGTCTTCGCCACGTGTCTGTGGTCAAAACCGAAGGGTAGCACAATGATGGGCGTAGAGTGGTAAACTGCCTCCTGGACTCCACCCAGGCCTCCATGGCTGATGAACAGTTTCACGTTTGGGTGAGCTGGCAGGGATTAAATTCTCATTAATGTTATTTATGCGTTTGTTAGGATTTCTATTTTATCTAAAAGGGAATCTTTAAACTCTTAAAATGTTCCTCTAAAAGAATGTTTCGATACAGTGTAAGGAATATAGCGCCATGTCGATTGCACTCATATCTGAATTTCGCGAGAATGAAGGCAAAAGCTCTCTCATATTGTATCAAAAATGACCACTTTACTAACCTAGAATATCTTGCTGAGGGACGTCACCGTGGAAAAGTACATTACCGTCCAAATGCTTTTGTTGCCCGTTGATTTTAAAAATGAATTTATAGGGAAGCCTCCTGAAGACCGATACCATTGCGTCGATCACGGCCTTACTGGTGAGTGCCGTGTTCAAGTGTGACGTTCCGAAGCTGGTATGTATCACTGGCACGTCCCCTGCTACAAATTCAGCAAAATCCTGCGGAGTCATATTTTATTTTAGCGAGACATATTTACTGATGTATTCAAATAGTGTTGAGTGAATAACGTTTTCAAATCTTTAAATGCTAAATTCTGATGAACTATTCCTGTGAGCGGCAAATCAATGAATTTCGATTGAAACATCGTCCAGATATCAATATGTGTTATTCGACAAAAGGCTCAGTTTAGCCCTGGCGAATATTATTAAAATATAAAATAATTGTTTTTATACATGTCTACCATTTTGCCGATGCAGCGCACCGGAGAATGAGTCTTTGTCCTCGTTGCTTTAAGTTCTCTTATCAAATTGCGAAATAAACTTCACTGCCGCGTCTACCATTTTTTAGGATTTTCCGTAATACTCTTACGGGTAATTCTATCGCGTCTATTTCATGGATGCTCCCACCTCGAAGAAAATGCAAATTACCGATGTTGTTCTTGCACCTCACCTCCGTTCAGTAGACGACCGACTGCCTGACTCCTGCAGGTGACCTCAGTACATTAAGACATGATGCACATGGAGATGACGAAACGTTACAAACGGGATCCGTTTTAGCAGTCTGCTTAATCTCTGACCGCATGAAAATGCCGGTCTACATATATCACAGCACAGCAATTTAATATTTAAAGAGGTTTTCTAAAGGGTTTTATGCATCCGCATATCGGCGTTGATCTTACATTGGGTAGGGGGAGGTTTGGTCTTATGATCAGACCCGGAACTGGGACTTGGGTTGGATAGAGCCCCAAGGGTCCGTTCAGAGCAGCACTAGTTGTGATCAGATGCAGACTCGCGTTGCGCTCTACTTCAAAACGCGAAGGGGTGTCCGGGAAGGTTTTCTGTATCTGGAAAAAATATTTTTACAATAAAAGAGCCCCGATTTTAAGAAGCAAGTTAGAGAAGCAAACAAACGCACTTCAAATGGTGAACATAACATGGAACACGAAAAAGGAACCCTCAAAGGGAGTTAGCCGATAGCGAACCAATATCTGCGTCGATTGGGAGGATGCTGGATGTGATGTTTCAAAGGAAAGAAAGTAATCTCGTAGAAATAAATACCAACGAGGAAAATGTTTGCGAATAATCAGTTGGAGACAGTGGAAAACTTGGAAAACTTGTTTGACAGGAAAAACTTGGAAATCCTCTTTACTATTTTTATCATCTATTCCTATCCTTATATATAGAGTAACAGAGTTCCACACGGGCAACGAATCTTGCTGAGATTACTATACTGTTGCCAATATTCAAAACGGCTTTCATGCTGCTCCTTAAAACAGGACTAATGAAATACACCTTTTGATTTCAAGGTATAATTAACAACCCTCCTCATGGTTACATGCTGCTATACGCAAGCAATCCCGCGTGCGTAGCCAACGCCTGAACGTTCCAGAACGCAATTTTTATCAGGATTTCCAGCAATAACTTGAAAAAAGTCACGCTGAATTTCATAATTCCATTAGTATCACTTTGGAAGTACGTTATATTTTCTTCGCCACCTCACACATTTTCCTCATACGTATATTATATTTTCATCGTTTATCAATATGTCACATGAAGGACTCGGCTCCTATACCTCCCGAGTATAGTGGGATTAGGCTGATGGATCCTTCGGAACTATTTGACCGCATTCGCGAATCAAGTAATGATGTCCATACTCGGCTCAGTGATCTCCTGACTTCATACACGACTTTAAAACATGTAGAGTTTGCTCGCTCGCACTAGCTGAGAGGTCTCACTAATCTCGGAAAATATGGAGTCATGCAATGGCCGTGACTCACTCAGCTCATTCGGGTTCCTCATCACTGAAGAGATAGCTTATAAGTATCATTTTTCTCGTTGGTCTTGGAATAAGTTCATTGGTGTGCATGGTTTGGGCTGGTCATGGAGAGTAGTTTAAAACTCGATAGCAAAAAATTTTGATCAAGTTGTATTCCCTAGATGTGAGTGTTGTGCTGTGTTTTTTATAAATTACTTTTGGCTAACCTTGTCTCACTACTTTAAAATCATTTAATTAGGACGGTGTTTCAGTCGGTTTCGGTAGAGCGTTTTTTGTCTTTTCTTCTTTCGTTTCAACTTATAACCGAGGGTTTCTGAAGGATTCTATAGTAGTATGTATGTAAAATATAAGTTGTCAGCCATCTCATTTTGTGAAAAATATCCAAGAGAAGATTTTCCGATTGTCTCTCTCAATAACATAATTAGCCCCCGACACGGCAATTAGCCACCGGCATGGTTAGTCCATCAGAACGCATCGTATGGTCTGTCTATTGGTAAACTTCGTACGGTTTGACTATAAGCTTACTTCGTATAGCTTGTCTATTGGTATGCCTTGTATAGTTTGGCAATTAGCACACCTCGCACGGTTTGTCTATCAATTAAGGACCTTTTTATTAAGAAATTAAAAAAAACAATGTGTTGTAGTACATCTCATGTCTCAACTTTTCTGGAAATAAACCTGTTTTTTTTTCTGAAATGAAAAAGCATTTCTATTTTTACAGAGAAATATCAATAGTTCTTTAGCTCACCATGCTTTTGCTGATGTAACTGAGGATCCACACATAGCAGGGATGCAGCAACGTGAGCGCCAGGTTCTTGAGGCGGTCAAGGAGCGAGTACGGTTTTGGGAATTCTGCGAGGCAGCCACTGAAGTACCCAGGGTTTTGCACGTTACCAAAGACTGCACTCTGAGTCGGTTCTAAGGTTAAGGTGGAGACGAGCCCATACGTTCTGCCATGAACATATGGGTATGCAATCTGTAATAGATGAGATTTGTTTAGGAATATCTGTTTATTGATATCTTGGAGCCCTCGCTGTGCCGTTAATGTCATGATAATTGTCGCGTCTTGCAACTCTCACGCCTTCTGTTGAGGATAAATCCTCATGTGGGATTTATTTTCCCCACGAGGTTGTGAGTTATGGACATTTATTTTATATATTACTCGAAAGTAGGTCTAAACATCCACCACACGTATTAAAATGATAATTAATGATTTCTCTAGAACTTTGAAATTTGTAGGTAACATCGGCGGTGTGCACAATTGCAGTTATTTTTATCGAGTTTCGTAATGAATAAGAACTTTGAAACTGAACGCCTTCCTGGGGACCGCTGATTTTCAGAATAGTTTTATCTTAAAACGTATCTAACGTTCTCACATTTGTTTGGGTATTGATTTCTCAGATCAAAAATATAAAACAGTTACGTGAAATGTTTTTAACATCGCAAACGTTCACTTCATCCATGTGTTTCAGTACAAAGTTTAAAAATGGATCTATAGCAATTGGTTTAGAGAAAGTTTGTGGCACGTATTAGTTTTGTTTTCAGGAATTTAACAGAGAAATATTCATAGTTTACTAAGTAATTTTCCTCCTAGCTAAAGCTCACTGCGTGCGTTCTTATTCGTACTGTAAAATTCCTCCCTAACGAGTCAAAATAAGGTTTCCTTTTCTTCATCGCCTCAAACCATAATTTAAGCGCTGAAACTGCACAGTTTTTTCTATCGCCTTTCGTAAACTAATAAAAAATTGGGAGAATTACTTCATGTTCTTGTGCTTATCTGATTTCAGACAAGCTATGTCTATCTCAAGTGTAATTTTATCGTGCAACAAAAGACCTATGTTAGTATATGAAAAGGTTACAGTGACAAATAGGTATTGAGTGAATTATACAGTGATACTTGGCCTGTTGAAGACAATAAACGTACCCCAACGAAACGAAGGCTTTACGTACATATATTGTCATTTTCATACCTACACCTTCAATGTATTGGCACGCTATGTAAAGGAAGGATTTGTATAACTTCACACATACTCACGTAAAATAAAAGATAATCCATGATGATCATGTCGTACTTCTCGGTTTTGTTGTAGAGGTCAAGGAAGGTCGGAGAACTTAAAGCTACGTTTGTGGCTCTTTCGGCCGCGTCATATAGTTTGAACGCTAGGGAAACGAAGTCATCAGACGACTCCCTTTGATCGAAATCATCCATCTTGACGTCGACGTACAAGCAGGTGACGTTGGGGAAGTGAAATCGGTCGGTCTGGTCGCATAACATGTGCACCTGGGGACGTAAAATTGAACGACATTGAAATTGCCGCAGTGATTAACTTGTGTAATCAAATACCAGTCAGCTTAACTTTATGGAGGTGTGCTGACATTTTTGTCTTTTAAAAATGTATTTTCAAGCATGCCGTTGTAGTACATCATTAAAACGCGCGCACAGAAATTAACTCTTACAGTCCTCATGCTTATGTGTACATATATATATATATATATATATATATATATATATATATATATATATTTATGTATTTTTTCATGCTTCCTTAAAATTGCACTTTTGAACATTGGCCGGAACAAGCGATTCATATATTATTTCCTGGCGTCAAGAATTGCGAAGTTTAATGTCATGTACCTATAAACTGTCAAAAGTGTTTTCACCCCACAACGAAAATGCATCGTCCATGAAATTGTGTTGTCTCTTATAATTATCATTACATGTATTATCAAATATAGATTAAGCAAGATTAGGATTACATTGCCCTCAATCATTTTTTTTCGACTAGTGACATGGGTATTACAAGACTCATGTATGTGTATCATCTAGGTGTATTAACTTTAAGATATTTAAAAACCAATGATTGTAATTTTGTACAATCTCTATTGGAAATAAAGTGTTTTTCTTTTCTTTTCTTGTTAAGGAAATTGACACAGACGTCTACGAAATACAGGAGCATAGGACTCTTCAATTCACGGTCAGTACCTACCAAAAAATGCGGGTAGTTCGCTTTAGTCTTATGACACACGCGTAAAACTGAAGACCTGTTATCAGTCATTGATGACATTAAATTGATGACGTTAAATCTCAATGATGACATTAAATTGGTTGGAATTGGTCAGCCTAATTACAGCACTTGTCATTTATCCTGCTCTTGCGACAGGATCGCGTTAACACAAAGGTAGCGCGAGTAATTCCCATGAAAGCCTTCTCCCTAGGCCTAAGGCAAGTAAAAGCAAGCAAACAAACAACGGCATCTACGGATGCTTTATTTCTAATTTCAAGCCTGATACATATCACCTTGTACATGGGATTTTCAAATGCCTAATAACTAACACCAGGGCGCCATGACGCTTACCCCCGGTCAAAACCGGTACCCATTTCAGACACTTGGGTAGAGTGGGGTATTGTGCTTGGAATTTTTCCCCTATACCCAAGTAACCCAACAGAGAAAATCGCTATCCAGCGCCGGGAATCGAACCCTCATTGCCCGCACGGAGGCAGGTCCTGAAACCCCACGGCTATAACGAGCAGTAATGCCATCACCTCATGTCCTCGGGACGCTAAAGCCGCCACGAGAGGAGCCGTCGTCAAAACGTGGCTGGAGAAGTACGTCGGCAACATAAATAAAATCTTATGGTGTTCCTTGGGAGGTTTGACCGAGGTGTTGAAGAAAGTGTGCTGCTTGCATGACACCGTTGTTGCGAACACCAGCAGGACCAGAGCCTGTTAGGTTAAGTCGAAATGTTGCGTTTGAATGAAATTAATTGTTAAGCACGGTACGATTTTCAAAACAAGTACATGGTCATGAATTATACTATAAAAATGTTTATATGTAAAATGAAACGTGGGCAGGTTACGAAGAACGTTGCATACAACATACTGTCTAACTTGAATGTGCAGAAGGTTAAAGAAGTGTATCATGTGGATTTTAATAGTAAAATGAAATGAACATATGCTCCGCAAATTGAATTGATATAGGAAAATATAAAAAAGGAAAATTGAGAAATTTGAAAATAAAAGCGAACTGTACTTTTGGCTCTGGTTGGCGCTCTGCGTCAGGCTGAGTTCTTTTTGGTGGCGGACGGCGTGGAGACGGGTTCAATAATAATTGTGTTCTGTGTAGTGTTAGTGTTTTGTTGATTGGGACCTTGTTCGTGCCATGAAAGTTAGATTTTAATTTGTTGTGCTGTTGAGAATATAAACTTTGTTATTTTCATATCCATTTTTTTGTGTTTCAGTTCTTTGTATTATATATTATATTAAAATAGTTTGGAATATGCGTGAGCAGACCCCAACACAACCAATTTATCGGCAGACATTCATCTGTGCTCATTGAAGTTGAGAAACATGTAGAGTGATTATATCACTATATGCGAGCCGCGAGGCCGATGTATCATGCATCTAAAGAAAAGTTTAAATGTGTTTGATAAGAAAGTTCAGATGAATGAGCTGTGAACTGCCTGAAGAATTGTTAAAAATTACACCTTTGTGATGCGAAAAACTAGCTCATGGTCACCTTATTCAAGCACCTGACAGAAACAGTTTGAAAATATATGTACTCACCTTCATCCCCCAGATCGCCATCAGATCTCGTTTTTTTTTAGCTCGAGTCCTTCCTTCGTCAGCGAGTTAATGCTATAAGATGGGAGTTAGGTCTTGAAACTAAGAGAACTGAGTAAAATTATGGTTCCCAGTAAAAATGTCACTCCGCTTCTGCTCAGCGACCGTAACAGCATGAAGGGATACTGTCTACCATGCACGTTGAAAATATGATTAACTTTAATACGAGGGAAAAAAGGGAATCAGTAACCTTTATAGGCTACCTTGAAGAAAAAACGTAAACCCAGAAATCTGTACCTGATTTTTACGCATCACCGAATCTGCGTACAAAGAATTTGATTGATCAATAAAGCGGTACTGCTCCTCACAAGAGCATACTATTATTTTATCTGCGAGAATTAGCACTCCCAGGAGGTAAATGTGAGGTCCCGAATTGAGAGTGAGGTAGGCCTTCTTTTTGTTGAAATAAATTATGTTTTTGTTTTGTTAACACTTTGACTGCGGCAACTAAATATTAAGTTCAACACAAAACTAAAATTTAATGTCGATTGTAGTAAGCTATTTGCAAATTACCGAACATGAACTGGATCGTGCCTTCATTTAGCTTTTATTAAATATTTATGAAAATTGAATTTGCGACAACTGGGCCGCGGTCAGCAGCATTATAAAAATTACCTCCGTGTACCACCGGTGGCGCACATCGCAGTCAAAGTGTTAATGACAATCCTTTTTCAGTAGATACATATGCGAGGGGAAGAATTAACACGTTCCCCACGTGTTGGACCATATGTGTCCCAGTAGATAAGTTATTCATTCAGTGCCGGTATATTACTATATATGCATGACACTTCTTCTATTTGGCTGCCTCTATAATAAATAACCGTTATCATACCAGGTGAAATGTATTGCGGAATTGTATTTTTCAGATTTCTTAGGAATGAAATAAATGTATTCGAGGATTAAATTCGACTTCCCTATTCTGCTACTTACAACTTAATCGAACCAATCGTTTACAACTGCGAAAACACGGTCAAGTTAGTTAACTTAGATCTATATTGAATTTAGTGCGTCAATGATTCAGACATTTTTTGGTATATTTGGATAATTGGGGCCTTTTTTTGAGACGTTTCACATGAATGATATTGTGCTCTCAAATGCTTAGTTTTCGAGATATAGCATAAATAAAGTTCTGGTAAGAATAGCATTATGGTAGTTTCGCTATGGCTCTTCCGGCGGAAGGTGGATGCGGAACATGCGCAGTTTTTTGGGCGGAAAATCCGCTCTCAGGATGGCTAAGTTAAGTTATTTTAGATTCACTTAGGTTAGTTTATTAAACTAACCTAACTTTACCTAACCTAACCTAACCTCGCCTCACCTCACCTGTCGTTGCGTTAATACCGTATTTCAGCTTATTTATGAGTCCGTTTGTTCAATTTTATTTACGATGTTCATATAACTTCAGAGTTAAATATCTCGAAAAGTAAGCATTTGCGAGCAAAATGTCAGACGTGGATAACCTTTTGAAATGTCTCCAATTAAATAAATTTGGAAACAAAATTTTCAAATTGTTGACGCGCTAAATTCAATATTGACCCTACTTTATTACGAATGTTGCGGAAACTGAGAACCTCTTTTTTCAGCTGGTTTTTGTAAAGCCGTCATTTCAACATTTGAACCCAAATATGCCGAGGAAGCTTAAAATTGTCTCTCCACATCAATGAATGAGAAATGTTCTACATGGGTCGATTTCATTTTCTCAAATAAATCTCAGAATTACAAAAAAATTAGATGGCAGTACTGTTTGTTCGAGGGGAAGAGCGCTGATTTGATTTTTTCTTTCGATGCATTCAAGTAGAGAACGAAACTTGGAGAAAGTACCTTGGAAATTTCCAGACTTCGCAAGTGTGTGTATGATTAAATAAAAACATCCTCTCTCTCGACGCATCCAAAGGTGACACATGTGCATAACAAACGCAGGGCTTGGGCCGCGTTGTTCTACTTGGCAAGAAAAAGGGCAACATTTTCGTACAATCCCCCTGGTCGTCATGACAATTAAGTTCGGCTGTCAACCAGACTGAGCTACGTCTTGTTTGTTCCGTCAAAAATAAATAACTCTGAGGCTATTCATAAACACAACTTTAAGGCAAAATTAACATTTGCCAATCACCATCATCGAATAACTTGGAGGCTATTCATAATACACAACTTGAAGGCAAAATTAACATTTGCTAATCACCAATCATTGACATATGTTTAGTGCATCCAATTTTGATCGAAAAAAACCTAACACTTAAAGGTTTTGGCTTGAAAAATCAGCGCACAGCACAATCAGGCCAAAGAAACTTTTGCTGCCGGCTAAATTACAACGATGACGTTATTTCACTGAATAAACAACCCCAGAACTGCTAATATATAAAAATTACTTCTCAGAAAAGCTAAAGTAAAGTAGGTCTCCCAAAATTTTGGCTTCCCTCTGTATAAATAGCTGTTCGTTTGAAAGTCTCCCCGCCTTCGAAAAATGGAAATTTAGCAGCGATCAGCACAGAAAATAGGAGCTCTTTATCGGTGTAGCACACTACATTGCTGTTTCCTCTGCACTGAAACTTTGGAGCTAGTGTAAGTACTATATATATACCAGCTCTATCCTGAAAGCAAACCTGTTAGACTTGATTTCAGTAAAAAAGCAGGGAGAAAAAACGCGTGATATTTGTTCAGTGCATCGAAGCAAAAACAGCACGTGTGTAGGAAACGATACGCACTTGTTAAATGACACACATACCATGTGTACGCACCCCTCAGGTGAATGCAGCTATTGTATCTATGGGAATTAGCACTACCAGGGGGAATATGGGAGGTCCCGAGCAGAGAGTTAGGTAGGCCTTTTTTTGTTGAAATAAAATGTTCTTTGTTATTTATATTGAGGACCATCTAGTGAAGGATCATCTAGCAGCTAGTAAACCGACATCCACACGGGACTGCAGGACGTTCCGACGTAGACGACTGTCGGCGACTCGCCAAGCGCCAACCTCCGCCGTCTACCATGACCTCCGCCGTCTACCATCACCTCCGCCGTCTACCATGACCTCCGCCGTCTACCATCACCTCCGCCGTCTACCATCACCTTCGCCGTCTACCATGACCTCCGCCGTCTACCATCACCTCCGCCGTCTACCATCACCTCCGCCGTCTACCATCACCTCCGCCGTCTACCATGACCTCCGCCGTCTACCATCACCTCCGCCGTCTACCATCACCTTCGCCGTCTACCATCACCTCCGCCGTCTACCATCACCTCCGCCGTCTACCATGACCTCCGCCGTCTACCATCACCTCCGCCGTCTACCATCACCTCCGCCGTCTACCATCACCTTCGCCGTCTACCATCACCTCCGCCGTCTACAATCTTTTAAAATTAATGGTTTTTAATGGGCCCAGTTAATGTTTGGTATTTATAAAATTTATTGTAAATTTTTAATATAAATTCAAGTTGAATAGTGAATTACAGTTTAACCTATCGCTGTCAGCGTATTAAGGGGTCGGACGCTGGAGATCACGTATATGAGAAAATTGGTTTATTTAAACAAAACATACTAAAGTTCCGGTAACGTTTGAACCCCCATTTTTGTCGCTCACACATCTATAAGGACCCTTTTCTCTCTTTGAAACACCTTTATGGGGGTTAGGGAGACTTTTTCTAACTTTTCTTATCTACTCTATTGAAGCGCATGCAATCAGCCTGGGTACTATACGCTTAATAAGGCGTTCGTGTTACAAGGTTAATTGCGTTTTATAAATTATAATAATACATTATATCGAACGTCCTCTGAGAAATGAAAAATTTGAAAACATACTCGTTAACCCCTCAAAATTATAATTTCTTCATACTAATTCCCCGAATAAGAAATGAGTTTTTTAAAAGTAACTTCAAAGACTTAGATCAGGCTTTCAGTTCAGTTTCTATTTCTTTTTCGATTTGTGTTAATGTGGAAATAAGTTCTTCATTTTCAGTCATAATTTAGTTCATTTTCTATGAGACAAGTAAGGACTAAAAGGAAAATTAAAATTAAATCTTGTGATGTATTTGAATAGAATTTATGTTCTTAATTAAATACGTATATCAGTAAAAATGTTCAGTAAAAAAGAATTACATTTTATATACCTGCTTTGGAGCTAAGCTATTATCAGTTCATTGATTTCGGAGGGGAATAAATTATAGAGGAATAGGATTTAAAAATAAAAAATGTGTCCTGAAGAGGGATTCCTACACGAAAACGAATGTAAAAAACCTCGGGCGTACGAAAGAAAGCGCTGTAAAAAAAAATTCCACGGAAAGCACAGGGCGCACGTACAAGACGTCGATATTTGGCAAAAATTCGAATTGTTTATTCATCTCGGCAATACACAACCCATAAATGACAATCGTTGTTGTTTCCTGTGTAATCGATGAAAAGGGTGATGACCACAGAAGAGTTTCGAAATGCGTTATTCCCGACATGCGTTATTCAATGACAATAGTGGTTGTTTCCTGTGTGGTCGGTGAAAAGGGTGAAGAGTGTAGGGAGAACAACATCCCTCCCGCGTCGACAAGCCGGTTTTCGAACCGGTTATTTCACTTGCTGCGAGCGGGATGGTGCAGGCTCCCTCCTTGCTGTAATGTTTAGTTTAGATAATCGTAGTCTTGGCTTCTTCGATAGTTTAATTATTCTTTTGTTCCTTGCAGTGCCACGCCCTAGAACCCTAGAGAACTAGATAATTATACATTTGATTGTGTCTCTATTTCTAGCAAGTGAGTAATCCTGTGTTTTCCTGATAGCCTGAGTTTTCCTGATAGCCTGAGTTTTCCTGATAGCCTGAGTTTTCCTGATAGCCTGAGTTTTCCTGATAGCCTGAGTTTTCCTGATAGCCTGAGCTTTCCTGATAGCCTGAGTTTTCCTGATAGCCTGAGTTTTCCTGATAGCCTGAGTTTTCCTGATAGCCTGTGTTTTCCTGATAGCCTGTGTTTTCCTGATAGCCTGAGTTTTCCTGATAGCCTGAGTTTTCCTGATAGCCTGAGTTTTCCTGATAGCCTGAGTTTTCCCATGGCATTAGTAACGAATCATACCCGTTCGAATTTCCTCTCGCTCTCTCTTCTCATCTAAATAGTCTATAGGGTCTCGTTAGAAATGTTTCATTGATGGTGTACCCGTAGGCTGGACGTCTTCCTGGCCACGGTGGAGCTACGCTTGAGCCCTTTTATAGCACCTTGCTATAACTCGCCGCCATAACTCACCGCCGTTATTCCTGCCGCTGTCTCTGCCTCGTCGCTTGCTGAGCTTCCGGTCACCTGACCCGCTTTGCAGCTGCCATACTCCTGCATTTACCTTCACGGCCTGTGCAGCAGCCGTCCTATCACCTAGTTTATTTTTATCAATAAATTAAATGTTCTGTTGTATGTCGTTTCACGAGGATTCCGTTCAGTTGAGGGTCTAGGTTGCGCATCCCCGCTATTAGAATTCTTAGGGATCTTTCGTTAACTTGGCCCCGACAGAGACCACATGAAAGAGTTCAAAATGCTTTATTCACGACATGCATTAATCGATGACGATCGATATTGTTTCCTGTGTGGTCAGTGAAGAGGGTGATGACTACAGTAGAGTTTGGAATGCGTTATTCACGACATCCTGAAGAGTTTGTCAGAAATAATGACCACCGGGCGTGTTGGCCGTGAATCTATGTAGACATGCTTTGAAGGGTTAAGTGTAGAGTAAAATTTATGGTCCCATCTTCAAGATACGTAAAAGTGACATCTCGAACGTAATGATTAATCGGTGTCAAGTCGCTAAATGCAAGAAAGAGAAAGAAAGAAAGAAAAAAAAGAAAAACACTTTATTTCCAATTGAGATCTTACAAAAGAACCATCATTGGTTTTTAAAATACCTTAAAGTTAGTACACTTAGATGATACACACACACGAGAATTGTAATACCCATGTCACTAGTCGAAAAGAAATGATTGAGGGCAATGTACTCATAATGTTGATTAATCTACATTTGATAATACATGTAATTATAATAATAAGAGACAACACAATTTCATGGACGGTTCATTTTCATTGTGGGGGAAACACTTTTGACAGTTTACATGCAGTTTATATGTAGGGTGGCGTTCTCGAGGTTAAGCAACAAAAATGCTTTATATTTGTATTCGGTAAAATGCAGCGTGCATTCATTGCGGATGGCACATCACCCCTTACGGAAGGGACCTGGTGTTTAAATAATAATGTGTTCAAAAGGCTACATATCCAATTCCATGTTGGGCTGTGTTCATGCTTGTGTCCATAGACTTTTTCTGTGATCTCGTATTAATTATTTGATTTTGCTGTGTTGCAGGCTCAACCCATCTAGAAAGAAAATAAAGACAATTTATTTCCAGCATATATGATACAAAAACCATCATTGGCTTTTAAAATGTCTTAACATGAAAAGCCTTAGTTGATAAAGTATCAACATGAGAGTCGTGATACCCATGTTAATAATCGAAACGAACGATTGCGAGAAGAGCATGGACAACATGGACACTCAAGTACAGCAAAAATTTATAAATAGAAATGACAGTACAACAGTGTAAATGAATTCTGAGATAAAAATTTGTGGATAATCAGTTCATTCAAGAAAAATAGATGCCAATAAAGAGATAAATGCACAACAAGTTCAACATCAACATGAATACTAGGGCGTGTGATGTCAAGACCTGATTATTCATTGTGAAATGAGGGGGCGATAGAGAAGTGGAATAATCACATAGAAAATGTATTATTGTTCCAAAGAACACGGTCAACAATGAATATATGGAAATTAACAAGTATCGACATAAAATATTGGCAACACTGAACACAGTCAACAATAAATATATACAAATTGACAAGTATTGTCACAAAATATTGGCAACACTGAATGGACACGTGAAAGTTGAAATGCTCTATCGTAGCAAATAATATTGGCAATACTGATAGCACGGCAGTTACAGTCACTTACCATAATATGTGCGACTAACTGCTAATATTTTACCCCATAAAACTATTACTGCTACGTGAAGGCGGCGAAAAAATTAGTCATGGGCCACACGTGTGTTTTTGTCCAGCAAGTTGTAAGTTGAGCTCGATTTTGAGGTTACAAAACCTTGCGTTCATTATATGCCTCAGCCCTCGCTAAGCCCATCACATGCTTCATTCTATGGCAACTAGTGAAAGAAAGTTATAAAATTATTATTCCTAAAATTATTCCTACTTATAAAAGTATGGCTTTGATAATCTTAAAATTATTTCGAGACTCGCGCACCAAATTCTGTATTCTGTAGTCAGTTTTTTGCTGAAATTTCAGTTTTTACGTTAATTTTAGCCATGAAAAATATTTGAATGACTTTGATAACATAAATTTCATAAATTTTCTTGTATTGGTTTTACAACAAAGTATATTTTCAGATGATTTTGATATACGTTTTCATATGCGTGTTTACCCTAACATTCCTTGTACCTCAATTGGTTTAATATTCAAGTTCTCCAGCGATATTTCCTCAACCTATTGATACCAGTAGACAGTCATGGTGAACGTGCCTGGGCCGCGACAGTAGACAGGCTGCAATAGCAATCGCAGGGTAAACCATTTTTTCAGCTTTAGGTGGAACTGTCTGTTTGAAATACCTGTACGTATTCGCTCTTTCCATAGCGCGAAACATTTCTTTTAGAATTATATAACTAGTGCACTCGACCTGTCAAAAATGACGGGATTCGATATTTTCTTTAGACAAATCTTCCAGATGTGGATGACAAACAGATAAATCCATCCTAACTGTAACTACACTTCAATTGCGTCGTGCCCCATATATGGTGCACGATCAACTGTCCCAACCTGTTTTATGTAGTGCAATTGACTGATGTTGAGATTTTCACCAATACGATGAAAATATGAGAACAGTAGACAAAATTGAGAACTGCGAACAAAATTGAGAACAGCGATTGTGAATGTCAGCTTTGCGCACCAAAAACAACATCGTCATGGATAACATCACATTTAAAATCAGTGCCTTCACAAATAAAATCTGCATTCAATTTTGCACACTTGTGTTGGAACTAGTCGCGGGTGCGGCATGACAGCCAAATTCAAGGACACGGCTGAATTAAGTGCTAAATGCGCGACAGCAAGCCCTAATTGCTGGTAAAAGTCCTAAAAACTTGCCACGCAGCCATGTTTGCGCCTTCTTGTTTTTCTTGGTTTAGATTCGGCGCGTCTCCGTCCTTGGGAATTAGCGCCCTCTCTCCGCCAGTTGCCTCTACAGAATTTGCTCAGCAAATGAATGTCGTTGAGGGATTTGAAGACCAAGTCCGGTGCAAAGGATGAGGTGAGTAGAGAGGCGTTGACCCACCGGCTAGCCATTTTAGAGAACCCATCTAAAACCCTTCCCGAGTTACCCTGACAAAAAGGGTAATTTCTAAACTATAAGACGTACAATCTTGGAATTAGTACCAAATTAATGGGCGTGACGAGTACAACATATTTATGTAATTGAAAAATTTTTTACGCCCCTGTGGGGGGCAGGAAGAGGGCCTCTCGTGGCCCGTCAATGGTCGGCCGATTTTCTCTATAAGCCTCATTTTATACTCCTGATAGTTTCTAAAATATTGCACCTAACAATTTGAAATTAGTCTCATTATAAAGATCGATTCAATCTCCAAATGTGAGTGTATAATATAACTGTCATACGCTCCCTGGAGGAATATGAAGAGCAAGTTTCTCCTAGCCTCTGAATGGTCGACCGATTTCT
The DNA here is from genome assembly GCA_030386875.1 of Morinoia aosen. NCBI lineage: Eukaryota > Metazoa > Arthropoda > Malacostraca > Amphipoda > Talitridae > Morinoia > Morinoia aosen. The sequence goes on from CM059574.1 coordinate 43,444,923, forward strand.
CAAAAGGCTCATTTTATTCCACTCATAATTTCTAAACTATTGCACCTAAAAAGTTGAAATTAGGTTCATTTTAAGCATCAATTCATTCTCCAAATGTGAGTGTATAATAAAACTGTCATACGCTCCCTGGAGGAATATGAAGAGCAAGTTTCTCCTAGCCTCTGAATGGTCGACCGATTTCTCAAAAGGCTCATTTTATTCCACTCATAATTTCTAAACTATTGCACCTAAAAATTTGAAATTAGGTTCATTTTAAGCATCAATTCATTCTCCAAATGTGAGTGTATAATAAAACTGTCATACGCTCCCTGGAGGAATATGAAGAGTCAGTTTCTCCTAGCCTCTGAATGGTCGACCGATTTCTCAAAAGGCTCATTTTATTCCACTCATAATTTCTAAACTATTGCACCTAAAAATTTGAAATGGGGTTCATTTTAAGCGTCAATTCATTCTCCAAATGTGAGTGTATAATAAAAATGTCATACGCCCCATGGGGGATGACAGAGACCAAGGTTTTTCCAGCTTCTCCTAGCCTCGCAATCCGCGCTGCCGAAGGCCGCGCTCACCTAAGTTATGAAGTGCTGTTTGAATTCTTGTCCATAGCGTTGTCGTTCCCACATCGTGGGTCTTCGAATCCCGGAGGTGACGATTTTTTTTTCTCAGTTGTAGAATAATCATTTTCGTGTGTCTTACGTAAACTTTTGTTTGACAATATTATAAGTAGAGCTGTGCAATTGCATAACTTGCATGTATGCTCTCTTAAGAATGTTTTATGCATAGCAAAAAATTATCTTGTGCATGTGCAAAATCTCATATGCAATTAATTACGCATGTACACTATAACAGATATAATATGCTAATTGCTTTAAACATATGCACAATATCATTGAATATATCCTGTAAGGCGAGTAGTGTAATTTGATTGTCCTGTTTTTAAGGGAAAACTGTAAATTTGTTCCTTACTCCAGGAATTTTGTACATTTATGGGAACTCCCGCATACATACTCTCACTTGAAAGCAACATCACAAGTTTTACCCGGTCCACTGTCGTCAGTACCTGATCCCCAGGTTACCTTTTTGACCTGTTCTTCAGTTGTTAAATATGGTTCATCAATAAAATACAATAGAGGTGTCCGAACTGAATTTAATGAAGTTTGAAGTATTTCAGGATTGCATAGTGTGATAGTTTTTGTGCATCTAGTGATAGTTTTCTTGTTCTCTTCTACACATAGGCCTACCTATACGTACAAAAGTGTTCAAGTGAAAATACAACTGTGAAATTTGTATCAATTTCAGAAGCGAAAAAGAAAAATGAAAAAGAAAGAAAAAAAGTTTATTTCCAAGTTGCCTCATGGGATACATGCCAACATATAGGCTTTTAAAAATTTCTTAATATAAGACGTCCTAAAACGAAAGTTCCATACGAGGAGCACTATTTGACAAACCATCCGAGGTGTACAAATAGATAAGCCATACGAGGCATAATAATAGATTAACTATACGAGGTGTGCTAATAGACAAACTATCAGCGGTGTACCAATAGATAGACCGTACGCCGCGGTCTATCTAACCAAAAACAAAAAAACAAAAACAAACAAAACCGTTTATTTCCAAGTTGTCACATGAGATACATATGCCAACATATTGGCTTTTAAAAGTTCCTTAATATAAGACGTCCTAAAACAAAAGATCCATACGAGGAGTATTAATTGACAAACCATCCGAGGTGTAAAAATAGATAAGCCATACGAGGCATAATAATCGACAAACTATATGAGGTGTGCTAATAGATAAACTATCAGAGGTGTACAAATAGATAGACCATACGAGGCATATTAATAGACATAATATACGAGGCGTACTATAATAGACAAACCACACGTGGTGTGCTAATAGTCTAACAAAGTTCCATACGAGGAATACTAATTGACAAGCCATACGAGGTGTACAAATAGATAAGCCGTACGAGGCATAATAATAGACAAACTATACGAGATGTAATATTAGACAATACTATCATAGGTGTACAGATAGATAGACCATACGAGGCATATTAATAGAAAAAATATACGAGGCGTACTAATAGACAAACCATCCGGGTCGTGCTAATAGTTTAACTCTGTCAAGGGTAGTTGAATGAGAAATGAGAAATATTATCTCTTGGATATTTTATATTCCAAGAGATTCCGGTACAGCGCTTCTTGCCTTTTTCCTACTTCGATAATTTCAACTAAGAACTTGGCAGTTTCGAAGAATTCTTTAGTATTTTTCGAATTATTTATAAGATCATCGAAGTAGGAAAAATACAAAAAAAACGCTACACCGTACTAGATTGAAACAACACCGTAAATGACAATCAAGTATTGAGAAAAAGATAGTCTCGAAATAATTTGTAAAGAACATCGCGCAACACAGCACGCACATCTAGGAATGCGTAAACATACTTACACTCAAAATTGAAATGCATGGCTTGTTCGGCATACAAATATAGAGATAATTTTTGCACGAGTGCTTTATTTCCTTTGTCTGTTTATACTTTTTAATTTCTTCTGTTCACAGAAATGCCCTTCGGGGTCGTGATAGATCGATTTATAAATCATAAAGCAAGCGCAATCAATTTGTTTATTTCTGAAATTTGGTGCAGTGTTAACTGATCGCAGAGCTTTAGGTAAAATGTAATGTGTCTTGAGGTTTTGCTTTTTTATGCAAAAAGTAGAAATAGAAACCGATATATGTACATGTGCGCATATATGTGTGCGAAACGTGTGCATGTTTACACTGATACATAAACATTTATGTTTGCGTGCGCACACGTACATACTCAGGCACACACCAACACACATATTCATATATATACGTATTGAAAACGAATATAAGAAAAATGCTAATAGACATGAAAAATAATCTTACTCTTTCAATATTTAAAATGACAGCCCAAGCTCTGATGAATCGTAAGAAATAACCTGAGGAAAGATAAGGAATAGAAAAGGACTTCGAAAAACTTATAAATGGAATGGTTTTTTAATTTCCTAAAGGAAATTTTAAGAAAACTCAAGTTACCGCTGAGGAACAAAAAAAAAAAAAAAAAAAAAAAAAACCATATATCTTCAATATATCATATCATATATCATATCTTCTCGATATTCTCTGCAACATCATGCGGACATGGGTACATGGGATAAAATGGAGATACAGTGTAGGCCAGTTACCACTCATGATTGACAAATATCTACAAAATTTTGGCAGAAATGCGCAAACAAACATATACTCATACATCAAAATTTGCTTGTACAACATACGGACAGAAAGATAATTTTACCACGATTCATACGCTCAAATTACGATTAATTTCATTAATTGTATTTGTCATTAATCCGATTCACAGAGACGTCCTCTGGAGTAAGTGGGAGATCGATTTTTGAATCATTTCGCTAGTGCAATAAAATTTATTAACCGGATGGTTTTTGTGTAAAGAAATGAAATAGAAACATGTAAATCTATTTATGTAGATATATATATACCTATATACGTACACACACATATTAATATATGTACTTATTGAGAATGAAATATAAGAAAAAAATACAAATATAAAATAAGAGGATAGAAACAACCTACCATCTATTACACCGATAATGACAGTTGAGCTCATTGTAATCCTAAGAAATTATTCGAAAAAAAATAACTAAAAGGAAAAGATGACTTCGGAAAACGTAAAATGAACTGGTTTTTAGTTTCTTCATAGAAATTTTTAAGAAAACTCAGGTTACAGTCAAGAAACAACACAACTCTTCAGCATTATACAGACATGTGTACCTGGGATCAAATGGAGTAACATTGTGGCCGGATATCACATTTGAGTGGAGAATATTTACAAAATTTGGCACATATAGGTAGATTAAGCGATAGTCCAAAGTGATAATTTTGATAACACAAATTAACAGTTTTTTTCGATTTTAAAGTTTAGTGCTGGTGTGCACTGAACGCACGGAAAAATATTAAAATACTAAATGAAAATGCTTAAATTAACCCCTCCCCCCAGCTCAGCCGAAATCGATTGAAAACATCTTCGAGAATGATTTTGAAATAGCGAGACAACGTTAGCCAAAATTTAATTCATTATAAACTTTGCACAATCCTCACATTTATAAACCTGTATATTGGTGTACACACAAAATGTATTTCAGAGTATGTTTTCCATACGGATGTTAAATATTAACACAGAGAAGAAAAAATAACAAAATAAAGATGAGGAAATACTCCTAATTATGAAAAAAACGTTCATTCTGCTGTATTGAACTCACGGCTGGGGTGCTCATTATTGTCGACAGAAATAGTTAAGATGAATGCACGAATGGCTTAGCAAACGTAAAATGAAATAGTTTCTAATTTTCTAACAGAAATTTCAGGAAAATTAAAATTTCTGGTAAATGGAAAATTCACACCGAAATGCTGCAGGTCTATAGAGATGCAAAATGACGTGACACATTTACTCTAAATTCTTTTACAGTTTTAGAGTTTTTGATATGCTGGGGAAGCTTGTTCCACAAAAAAGCTCCAGAAACTGAGAGAGCTTTTTGTCCCACGTTAGATGAACGGTAACTGACTAAAACATCATTCCTCCGATTTGGTTTTTTGTTTGGGATATTAGATGGAAAAAATTTTACCACCTCTGCATTACTTTGGGGGAGGTACAGAGAGGAGAACACTCGTCGAGCTTTTTGGATCATGAATCTGTTCGGTATTGGGATCCAGTCGAGTTTTCTTAAAAGAGGGGTGACATGATCGTATTTATTGAAATTTCCTTTGCACACCACTTTGGCGGCGAAGTTTAGACATTTTTGCAACTCTTCCTGACGATATTGAGGTAAATTTCCCCATACAAGACTGCAGTAGTCCAGGCGCGATAAAACTAAAGACTGAATCACTAACAATCTAGATTTTTCGTCAAGTGTGTTCTTAATGCGATGAAAGAACATTAAGGTTCCGTTTATTTTGTTGCACATTGTTTCGACGTGTGAATTGAAAGTCATATTTTTGTCAAACCAAACACCCAGATTTTTTACCGTCTCTACTGGTTCAATTGTATCGTCTCCAAATGTTAGCTTGAATGGTGGTAAATTTTTAGTCGCATTCTGTGATCCAAAAATAATGCATTGCGTTTTACTTGCGTTAAGTTTGAGGCCATTATGGGCATACCACAATTTAAGGTTTCTCAGAAGGTTTTCAGCGTTGGCTTGTGTTTCTTTTAAATCTGCTGTTGAGCTTGTCATGGCAATTTGTACGTCGTCAGCATACATTGAGATTTTTGTGTTTGCCGGCATGGTGGGGAAATCATTGATGAAGATTGAAAATAAGAGCGGGCCGATGATTGAACCTTGAGGAACGCCAAAATTGTTTGGTATGAATGATGACATTTTGTTATTCAAGCACACTGCATGAGAGCGGTTTAGTAGGTAGCTTTCAAACCATTGAGTGTCAATTCTGAGGTTTGAAATTTTTTGTAGAAGTTTCTTATGCTCAACACTGTCGAAAGCTATGCAAAAATCGCTGCGCAGCGATGTGATTCGAAAACGTGACACCTTCAAGGAAGGAAACTGGGTCATGCGATCACCAAAAGTTGGTTTGGTAAGTTGGATTGATAAGTCTTTCTCATTTTTTAATGAACAGTCAGAGCACAACAGAGGTAATTATTATTACTTCACTAAATGCATATGTTTGGTTTGACAACAATATGACTTGCTATTCACACGTAGAAACAATGTGCAACAAAATTAACGGAACCTTAATGTTATTTCATCGCATTAAGAACACACTTGACGCAAAATCTAGATTGGTAGTCATTCAGTCTTTAGTTTCATTGCGTCTGGACCACTGCAGTCTTGTATGGGGAGATTTACCTCAATATCGTCAGGAAGAGCTGCAATAATGTGTAAACTTCGCCGCCAAAGTAGTATGCAAAGGAAATTTCAATAAATACGATCATGTCACCCCTCTTTTAAAAAAACTCGACTGGATCCCAATACCGAACAGATTCATGATCCAAAAAGTTCGGCGGGTGTTCTCCTCTCTGTACCTCCCCCAAAGTAACGCAGAGGTGGTAAAATTTTTTCCATCTAATGTCCCAAACGAAAGACCTAACCGGAGGAACGATGTTTTAGTCAGTTACCGTTCATCTAACGTGGGACAAAAAGCTCTCTCAGTTTCTGGGGTTTTTGTGTGGAACAAACTTCCCCAGCATATCAAAAACTATAAAACTGGAAAAGAATTTAGAGTAAATGTGTCACGTCATTTTGCATCTCTGTCATAGGGCCTGCAGCATTTCTGTGCGAATTTCCCATCTACAAGAAATTTCAATTTTCCTGAAATTTTTATCAAAAATTATAAATTATTTCATTTTATGTTCGCTAAGTTATTCTAATATTGATCATCCTTATTTCTATCGACAACAATGAGCACCACAGCCGTCAGTTCAGTGCAGCAGAACGAACGTTTTTTCCATAATTAGGAGTATTTCCTCATCTTTATTTTGTTATTTCTTTCTCTTTTCTGTATTAATATTTGACGTCCGTATGACAAACATACCCTGAAATACATTTTGTGTGTACACCAATATACTAGTTTATCGCAGAGCTTTAGGTGAAATGTAATGTGTCGTGAAGTTTTGCTTTTCACGCAAAAAGTAGAAATAAAAACATCTATACGTACATGTGCGTATATATATGTGCAAACGTGTGCATGTGTACACAGATATATAGACATTCATATTTGCGTGCGCACATATACACACACATGCACACACACACACGTGCTCTTTCTACGTATAAAATGACAACCAAAGCTCTGTGTAGTCGTAAGATATAACCTGAGAAAAATAATGAATTGGAAAAGGACTTCGAAAAACGTATATATGAAATGGATTTTTAATTTCCCAAATGAAATTTGAAGAAAACTCGAGTTACTGTCCAGGAACAACAACAACAAAAAAAAACATATTTCATATCTTCTCGATATTCTCTGCGACATCATGCGGACATGGGTACCTGGGATAAAATGGAGATGCAGTGTAAGCCGGTTACCACTCATGATTGACAAATATCTACAAAATTTTGGCAGAAATGCGTAAACAAACATATACTCAACATCAAAATTTATAGCTTGTATAACTTACGGACAGAAAGATAATTTTACCACGATGTATATGTACAAATTGCGCTTTATTTTATTAATGGTATTTGTCATTAATACGATTCACAGTAACGCCCTCTGGGGAAGAGATAGATCTATATTTGAAGCATTTCGCTAGTGCAATAAATGTATTAACCGGATGGAATTTGCGTACAGAAATGAAATAGAAAGATGTATATATATTTATGTATATATATATATATATATATATATATATATATATATGTAAATACATATATGTATATATTTTTAGTTATAGATAGATAGATAGATAGATATCTTATGTAGATATATACATATATATATATATATATATACCTACATACGTAAACACACATATTAATATACATGCTTATTGAAAATGAAAAATAATAAAAAAATACATGAATAAAAAGATAAAAAACAAACCTACCCTCTACTACACCGAAACTGACAGTCGAGCTCACTGTAATCCTGAGAAATTATTCGGAAAAAATAACTAAAAGGAAGAGAAGACTTCGAAAAACGTAAAAAAGAACTGGTTTTTAATTTATTCATAGACATTTTTAAGGAAACTCAGGTTACAGTCAAGAAGCAACACAACTCTTTAGCATTATACGGACATGTGTACATGGGATAAAATGGAGTAACATTGTGGCCGGATATCACATCTGAGTGGCGAATATTTACAAAATTTGGCGCATATAGGTAGATTAAACAATGGTCCAAAGTGATAATTTTAATTACAGAAATTTAGAGTTTTTTCCTATTTGAAAGTTCAGTGCTAGTGTGCGCTGAACGCACGGAAAAATATAGAAAGAAAAATGGAATGCTTAAATTACCCCCTCCTCCGAGCGCAGATGAAACCGATTGAAAACATCTTCGAGAATGATTTTGAAATAGCGAGACAACGTTAGCTAAAATTAAATTCATTAAAAACTTCGCACAACTCTCAACCTGTATATTGGTGTACACGCAAAATGTATTTCAGGGTATATTTGTCATACGGACGTCAAATATTAATACAGAAAAGAGAAAGAAGTAACAAAATAAAGATGAGGAAATACTCCTAATTATGGAAAAAACGTTCGTTCTGCTGCACTGAACTGACGGCTGTGGTGCTCATTGTTGTCGATAGAAATAAGGATGATCAATATTAGAATAACTTAGCGAACATAAAATGAAATAATTTATAATTTTTGATAAAAATTTCAGGAAAATTGAAATTTCTTGTAGATGGGAAATTTGCACAGAAATGCTGCAGGCCCTGTGCGCCTGCCGAGTATATAAATAGAATCGGCAAGGGTCGTCGCTGTTCATTAGCGGTGGCCTGCCGTAGAGGTAGCACTTAGAAAGGTCGTCGCTGTTCATTAGCGGAAGCGCGACCTTCGAGGAAGCACCTGTATCATCCGATCTAATAGATTCTTTGCCAATTCCCAAGCCTGTGTCAACTCTGAAGTACCAATAAACGATAACTACGTTACTGCATCGTCACTCCCGAACCTCATTCGCGTTTAGTTACGACCTGATACTGAAAAGGCCGGAACATATTTGGTGGCCCATATGGGGATGCCACGTTAAAGATATCCACATTGCCCATTGAAGAAGAAAGATATCAAGAATTGATCTTCGGTTCTGCTGATCCGTGAGAGGAGTGTCACCCTGTTTGGAGTAACGTCGCATAGTTATCACATTACTTCAGAGCATCGAGAAAAGGAAGAAAGACGTCAGCGCAGAAAATCGAAGTTCTTTCCAAGAAACTCTTCGAGAAAGGAACACTTCGAGGGAGAAAAAATCGAAAATTTACACGCTACGCAGTCTTCACCAGTCTACTCATCGCTACTCAAAGGAGAAGATGAAGTGAGGGGTCCAGATCAACAACCTGATCTGTCGACGAGATCTACGCATTTACGCACCGTCATCTGCAACGAGAAGCGAGAGCTACGCATCGCCAAAATATTAAGTTAAGTGTACGCCGATAATGTTGCTTGCAAATTAAAAATAAGCATGCGCTCAAATTAATGATTATACATCATCATTATAAAATTAATGAGTAGGAAGTTAAGCATGGGCATCGCGAAAGCGCAGTAAGCAAGCTGATTCCCGGGAGTGGGAGAGCGAGCGTGTACGCGGAAACGTTGTGTGGAGAGGTAGTCCATTGTTCTCCAGGACAATTGAAGGAAGTGCACCCATTGTCCTCTAGCGCCCATTGTTCTCTAGCATATAAGAGTAAGCTGGAGCAGCTTGCCTCTGTTCAGTTTGCTGTCAGCCTACACGAGCAATTAGCAATTAGCCTGTTTTAAGTCCACGGAAGTCCACTGAAAATGTGAGTTAAAATTTTATTGTATGTAGAATATTATCAATTGCATGTAGAAAATTTTATTGTGTGTAGAACATTTTTCTTTTAATGGTAATTGGAGGTCTAAGAATATTGTGTTTTTATGTCGGACAGTGACTCTGACGGATACGAGTGCATAAGAACAATCCCGTATGTGACTACATTCGGAAGGGTATCAATTCCCATTTTTTCAGCGAAGTCGAATTCAAAGTCTATCACCATGACGACCACCACCACTGTCACCCCTGTTACCAGTGCAGTCACTACCACAGTTAGCCCTGTAACTAGTACTGTTACAACTGTGACGACTTCTATTGTCGGTCCGATACCTAGTGTTGTAATTGCTGGGCAGGATCTGCCGCAGTACCGAGGTAGAAAACGTAGAAACGACCCTGACTTCATAGAAAATAAGTCACTAGAAACGCATATAAAGAATGTGCGAGCATATTTCAATATGCTGTCAGATAATTCAGAAGAAGCGAAACTAAATCTATTATTGCGAACTGCAGACAAGCGGGTAGGCGACTTCAATACGGTCGTAGCTTCCATAATTAGTGAAGGTTATGAATTAAGTTTCGAAGAAGTCGTGCACCTGTTGGAAAATATCTACGTGTCGAAAGGTGAAAGATCTTTGCACGCGGTCGCCTGTGATCTAAATAACGTACGCCTAAAACGTAATGATGCTTTAGCGAGCCAGTTTGTGGCTATATTATCCAAAATCCGTAAGCTAACCCACAGAATAATGACCAGCCCGGAGTGTTCGAACAGAGCCCACCCCTATGTAGTCAATTGTCCCGATCCTGTTGCTCTCGATAAGTATGTCGAGAATACTTTAATTGTTGCGTTAGCTATGGCCATCATCAACCCCCTAGTAACAGAAGATTTTTCCAAAAAACTATTTCACAAACCATTTAATTCGTCGGAAGAGCTCCTTCAGAGAATTGTGACTGTAATTCGCAATTTTCCCGAGGATAAGCAAATATTAGCGACTCGATCTGAGAGATCTATGGAAATCTATTGTGCTGAGGATGATCATTCGTCCGAATCAAACTTCGAAGCTGCCTGTGAGGAGGCCGAAGTGCATACAATGACAAGAGGCGGAATTCAAGGTAGAGGTAGGACGCGTAGGCCCTACTGGAGACCAAATTTCCCGAGACCAACTTTCTGTGCTAGACCTCACGTAAAATCTTTTGTTGATCGTGAATGAGGAACTCTAGAAGTTCAGGCATTGGAGACAGCTGAAACAAAGCGTTGCTCGAATTGTAATAGAAATAAGTGTATCTGTCAAGGACAAGGTGTGTCGGTAACCACTGTGGCTAGGAAACCGACTGATTGGTACAAACCGGGTTCATCTCAGACAGCCACCGAGCATTCACTGCGTGATGTAGTTTGTTTTCGTTATAATAGGTTAGGACACTACGCAAGAGACTGTAGGTCCAGCCGAGAATATTTCAACAGACCAGCTAGACCTTATCGTGTCCGTGCGCGAGGACAGCATAAAACTCGTGTACCAGAAAAAAGCCAGGTAGAAACTTACCAAACTAATAGTGGCGACGATTTTTTAGCGTAAACTGCGGAGACGATTTCATTTCCGATAGAAATAACGTCTATGGTGAAAATGAAATTGAAATTGAAATAACTAATGGTGATCCCGGACAGGCCCCCTGTGAACCCGAGGAGAATTCTGGTGTTGAAGATTCCCTCGTTAAAAATGTTGAGAGAGTTGATCCACTGATTAAATGTCAAAATAGATATGAATCGCTGGGAGAGGTGGATTTAAGCGACTTAAGCGATTTAAACGCTCATGGCACTGATAATTATGAAAGCCATTTTACGGCGAACGTTTGTAAATACGAAGAAGATGAAGAAGTAGAAGTCACAGGACAAAATGAATTATTTGTAATACGAAAAAGTCATAAGCCCATGATTGTGCTTAGAAAAGATGCAGACCTGTGGAATGCATTGATTGATTCAGGATCAGAGAAGTGCCTAATCAGCTACCACAGAATAAGTGAGATAAGTAATGACGTGAAGCCAAGTTCTCTGACTATAAAAGGCGTTAACGCTAAGAGTAATGTTGAAGGCGAGGCGGAGCTTGTCCTAAAGTTAAAAAACGGTGTAAGTTTAAAGACAAATGCTTTAATAATTAAAGATGGTATTTACAATTATGACGTCATTATTGGGCGTGATTTATTAGACAAGAACGCCGTTGTAGACTTAAAACAAAGATGTTTAATTATCAAAGACGAGAGAATTCCCTTTGCAGAGGTAAAACGACGAAAAAAAAGAAAGACAGAGTGTCTCGAGTATTTAATAGAGAATACTGAGTGTCTCATGGCGGACACGATTACTTCCAGAGCTAAGAAAAAAGTCCTAAATAAGCTAAGAGAGAAGAGAGAAATTATCAGGACGAGTAACGCCGCGAGAGTAGGCGAGGAAGTAAAAAGGGATGGTAAGAGAGAAAATCAGCCTGTTCGAGGCGCAGTTGCAGTTACCAGTTCCCACAGGTCGTTAAGAGTGCATACTCAAAGAATTGAGATTGCTCCCAATGTAATTTTGAAACATGTTGGACATGTTGGAAAGTGTAAAAATGGAGAATACATAATAAAGAAAGCAACTTTAAAAGAAGGCATTTGTGTCGCAGAAGCGATTGTGAGAGTTAACAATAGGAGAAAGATTCCGTTGTTATTAATAAATAGCTCCGACAGAGCGATTGTTTTACCAGAGAATGCAATTATGAGTACTTTAGAAAAAGTGGAGAAGGATCACATTGAATCCGAAGTTTACTTGTCAGATGTACAAGGAGAATTAAAAGGAGGATTGAGTACCTTTGTGCAGGCAGCTAGTGTTGTTCAGGACAGTCATTTAGATGTCAAGAAGAAAGACACTAATAGTAAATCTGTCGGGATCACAGGAGTTGTCGACAAAGGGTACGTTTCTGATTCCAAAGAAATAGCCCGTGGTCGGCGGAAATTAAATAATGATGATGTCAAGTGTAACGATGACGAAATGAAGCCTGAATTGCTGAGTTTGTTGAATGAATTCAGAGACGTTATTACTATAGAAAATGAATCGATCACCGCTGCTGCGATTAAACCATACAAAATACGTTTGAAACCTAACGTGGATGTCGTAAATGTCCCTCCCTATCGTATTGCCCACCGTTACATGGAAGACTTGAAAGTCGTGAACGAAAAAATGTTAGACGACGGAATTATTAGACCATCGATTTCAGCTTATAATTCACCGATAATTGTAGTTCATAAGAAAGATGGAACTATACGTCCGGTAGTTGACTTTCGCAAAGTAAATGAGGTAATTCATGAAGAATCATTCCCGCTGCCGCGCGTGGACGAGCTTCTTTATAGTTTAAATGGTCAAAAATACTTTTCGAAATTAGATCTTAGGTCGGGATATCATAATATTACACTGACCGATAAGAGTAAAGAAATAACCGCATTTACAGTTGGTAGTAGAAAATACGAGTTCAACCGCTTACCATTCGGTTTAAAAACTTCACCTGCATATTTCCAGTCAGTAATGACGCAAACGCTATCTCCTGTTCTAGGAAAACTGTCTTTCGTCTTTATGGACGACGTGCTAATATTCTCTAAGGAGAAGGCACAGCATCTTGCCGATATAAAAGTTGTACTTGAACTATTAAGAAACGCTAGGTTGTCAATAAAAACGGAAAAGTGTGAATTCTTCCGTAATGAGATTGAATATCTAGGACATTCCATTAGCGGAATGGGAACCAGAAGCACCGGTACTGACAAAGTAAAGAATTTAGAAATTCCGAAGAATGTGAAACAGTTACAATCATTTCTAGGACTAGTAAATTTCTTTCGTAGGTACATAAAAAATTTTGCGAGTATCGCAAGCCCGCTCTATAATCTTCTGAAGAAAAATGTTGAATTCAATTGGTCAACAGACTGTCAAAACGCTTTTGAAAAACTAAAGGATGAACTATGTGAACATACAATCTTAAGTCACCCAAACTTCGATCAAAATTTTCATCTGTTTTGTGATGCATCGAATGTCGGCATAGGAGCTGTTTTACTCCAGTCATCTACTGATAAAGTTCGAAACATGAGACCTGTCGCATTTTTTTCTAAAACGTTGAATTCCACCCAACGACGATACTCAACAACGAAAAAAGAGATGTTTGCTATAGTTGAAGCATTGAAATACTTCAAATATCTTGTTTTAGGCTATTATCTGGTCATTTACACCGATCATAAGCCTTTAGTTCCTTTATTTTCAAAGAAATTGCCTGAAGACAACACGCTCGCGAGATGGAGTATTTATGTCCAAGCTTTTGATGCCAAATTAAAATATTTTTCTGGGAAGGCGAATAGTGCCGCCGATGCATTAAGTAGATTAAATCATGACAAAAATCCTTTAACAGAAAGAGAACTATTAGAGTGTTCTGAATTAACCCAGGATGTAGAGACTTTTCCCGTTGTAACCAGGCTGCAAGCCGCTGCTGCTGGTAACAAATGTAACAAGCCGGTAACTGAGGGAGAGTTCGAGGAGACAATGCCAGGAAGTAAGGATGGAAGAAACAACAACAGTACTGCTGAACAACAGACAGACCCCAGACGTGAACCCAGTGACTTTAATAGCAGACAGAAAACGAGCTTATGCAGACTGGATAAAGTTAATACGACTACAGACCATTCAAGTATTAATGACAACTGGTCGTTAGACGAATTTAAACGTGAACAAGATAGTGATCCCTTTTGTTCTGAAATAAAGGATGCCCTAGAGAATGCAACTAGAGTTACTAATACTGACATGAATGAATTTCTGATTATGAATGACATTTTGTATAAAAGACGAAGAATTGACAACAGACCCAGTACCATTCTGACTATTGTGGTGCCATATACTCTGCTACACAAGACAATTCTATTCATCCATAATTTGTCCCATACAGATTTGAATCATACCTTGTTTAAGTTTAAATTAAAATATTTTCATCCGTACGAACGGACAATTACACGCAAAATTGTTGAATCTTGTGACATCTGTAAGATTTTAAAATCACGAATATCGACTCCGATTAAAATTCTAAATGCTCCAATTGGAACACGATGTTTTCAAACGGTCAGCATGGACTTCTACGGTCCATTAACAATGACAGACAATGGTAACAAATATATTCTTGTCGTAATCGACCTGTTTTCCCGTTTTGTTAAATTATATCCGACTTGTGACCGACGTACAGAGACTGTTACAGATTGTCTATGAAATTTTTGCTGTTTGTTCGGTACCCCGGACGTATTGCTGTCCGATAATGCTGTAGAATTTAAATCATCTAATGTGAGAAATTTCGCAAAAGGACTTTCTATCTTAAAAAGGGAAGTTCTGGCGTATTCCCCTTTTTCTAATGGTATTGTCGAGCGATGTAATGGAAAAATTCGACACCTGCTCAAGTTATATCTAAATTTTCTTACTCATAATGAGTGGGATAGATTATTGGATATTGTGGAGAATTCGATTAACAATAGTTTTAATGAAACATTAGGCGATACCCCTGCATACACAGTTTTCGGTAGAGATACTTGTGTGTATATCAGTTCTACTAATTTAGAAGATTTAAATGTTGCGACTTCATATGAAGATGTTCAAAAACAAAAATTTAAAGAGTCATCTATTGTAGTGAACAATATTAGAAATGCAATCATTAACGCTACAATCGAAAGAACCAACTATAGAAACGTAAAACGTCGCGATAAAAATTTAAAAGTGATGGACCGTGTACTAGTGAAAAATCATGCCAAAAAACACAAACTACAGCTAAATTTCTTAGGACCAGGTATCATTGAAAGGCTAGGTAAAAATTACGCAGATATTAAGATCGGTAACAAGATTATCCGATCGAACTTAAACTATGTGCTGCCTTTAGATAAGTTAAAAAGGTGAAATTGTCAACCTAGTTTGTAATTGTTCATTCTCAAATATTCCGAATTTGCCATTCCATGTATGCGTTCTATGAGTTTTTAGCCTATAAGTGCGTTCTATGAGTTTCTTTCAAGATTTATGTATGTCTTGCGTTAGGAAATATTTTGTTGCGAAACACCTTCAGAAGAGATGTTGAGCTTAGGATGTTGTCATACTGTTGTTGTGACATCAAAGGCTGTGTTCGTCAAGCCGTCAGCTAGAGTTGATAAACTGAGATGCAATCTTGGAAATCGACACGAGAGTGCGAGCGCGAAGCCGCGAGATCTGCGCTTCTGCCGCAAATTGTTTGGCAACAATGCTAGGCAGTGTAGTTGAAATGAATGTGTCTTAATGAG
Source organism: Morinoia aosen (assembly GCA_030386875.1). NCBI lineage: Eukaryota > Metazoa > Arthropoda > Malacostraca > Amphipoda > Talitridae > Morinoia > Morinoia aosen. The sequence goes on from CM059574.1 coordinate 43,460,730, forward strand.
AATGAAGCGTTGCCTTATTATGAAACGACAATTGCTTACTTAAACTTGTGGCCATGCTAATTTCCTGTGTCGTATCCTTTCAGATTCCTGGGGCGACTCCTGAACAACTCCAGAACATTACACATTCCGTTTTACAATATACACATACACTTTACACCTTTACTGACTTCTTGGATTGCGCACTTAGCTAATTTCCAAAAACAATCTATAATAAATACTTACTTGATTTCAATAAGCACCTCAAGTTAGCGCATAACATTACGACGCTAGACTTCCACATTCATTCACTGCTTATTTTGAACACCCTTAAATCCCGATGTGTACCGGGGAAAACAATCAGCTCTGGCAGCCGCAGGAAACAACGATCGTTTTCGGAATCAGTGTACCGAAAGAAGTCTTACAAGAGGCTTACTGCAAATTCAGATTGTTCCTGAACCTCGATTCCCCGTTGCGTACACGTATTTTGGTATATGAATCCGGAGACGACATCGAACTAGTTTTCAAAATCAAAATTGCTGCATTTCCAGCAAACATCCAGTGAGGAAATAAGTTTTCTACATCTGAAAGTGCTACAAACAATATAAATTGTGTGGAGGTACACATACAAGATGGATCTGAATATTTTCAGAATATTTCTTTTAGAATATATTGTCTTAGAATATTTCATTTTATACGGAGAATTACGTGTTCTTGGTCTCGTTCATTATATCCTTTGCTGTTGTTTTACTCGCCTATGGAATTGTTTTGTTTCGAGATAGGAAGACGAATTATTAGTATTGCGAATAAAAACCAAATTGTACGCTTGTAGATTGGTTGAATTGATTTGTTCATTTATTGATTACTCTATTTAATTTACTTTCAATTTTTAATTTAGCTGAATTGAAATAAGTTAATTTGAACCGTAGGACGATTTGAACTTGCCATTGTAGTAATGTAATGTGTTGTTTTGCGTATATCAATTTATATTCTATATCTTTAGATAATATAGATTAATGATGGATTTTTACTTCTAGATTTTTCGTTTTCATTACGATGTTTGTTTCTCGATTTGGCGGTATGTGTCCAGTTTGTTCAAAAAGGTGTACCTTATGGAAAGGATTTATTAAGTACGCGTTTTGATGTTTGATTTTGATATTTTGATATGTTAATAAAATTGTGTGGTGTATCCATTTGTATCCGAAATATCTGGAGTATCCAAGAATTCTAAGAATCAATTGATAAATAACTTGATAATGAATGAATAAATTGTTTGAAGCTAAGTGGGAATGTTTAACGAGATGTAGGATTACCGTTGACTTTTGTTGAAATTTTGCTTTGCTATAGACAGAAAAAGCCATACCTGCCTACCCCGTTCATAATTCGGAAGCGTTTTGTGTCATACGGATTGTAAGATTAATTGATAGTCAAAGGAAAATCAAATTTAATTGAATAACGTTTTAAAAATTTTTATTGTAATAAAGAATTTTATGTTTGGGGGGAGCATTATGTGCGCCTGCCGAGTATATAAATAGAATCGGCAAGGGTCGTCGCTGTTCATTAGCGGTGGCCTGCCGTAGAGGTAGCACTTAGAAAGGTCGTCGCTGTTCATTAGCGGAAGCGCGACCTTCGAGGAAGCACCTGTATCATCCGATCTAATAGATTCTTTGCCAATTCCCAAGCCTGTGTCAACTCTGAAGTACCAATAAACGATAACTACGTTACTGCATCGTCACTCCCGAACCTCATTCGCGTTTAGTTACGACCTGATACTGAAAAGGCCGGAACAGCCCTATGACAGAGATGCAAAATGACGTGACACATTTACTCTAAATTCTTTTACAGTTTTAGAGTCTTTGATATGCTGGGGAAGTTTGTTCCACACAAAAACCCCAGAAACTGAGAGAGCTTTTTGTCCCACGTTAGATGAACGGTAACTGACTAAAACATCGTTCCTCCGGTTTGGTCTTTCGTTTGGGATATTAGATGGAAAAAATTTTACCACCTCTGCGTTACTTTGGGGGAGGTACAGAGAGGAGAACACCCGCCGAACTTTTTGGATCATGAAACTGTTCGGTATTGGGATCCAGTCGAGTTTTTTTAAAAGAGGGGTGACATGATCGTATTTATTGAAATTTCCTTTGCATACTACTTTGGCGGCGAAGTTTACACATTATTGCAGCTCTTCCTGACGATATTGAGGTAAATCTCCCCACACAAGACTGCAGTAGTCCAGACGCAATGAAACTAAAGACTGAATGACTACCAATCTAGATTTTGCGTCAAGTGTGTTCTTAATGCGATGAAATAACATTAAGGTTCCGTTAATTTTGTTGCACATTGTTTCTACGTGTGAATTGCAAGTCATATTGTTGTCAAACCAAACATATGCATTTGGTGAAGTAATAATAATTACCTCTGTTGTGCTCTGACTGTTCATTAAAAAATGAGAAAGACTTATCAATCCAACTTACCAAAGCAACTTTTGGTGATCGCATGACCCAGTTTCCTTCCTTGAAGGTGTCACGGGTTCGAATCACATCGCTGCGCAGCGATTTTTGCATGGTTAGATAGACCGCGGCGTACGGTCTATCTATTGGTACACCGCTGATAGTTTGTCTCTTAGCACAACTCGTATAGTTAGTCTATTATTATGCCTCGTATGGCTTATCTATTTGTACACCTCGGATGGTTTGTCAATTAGTGCTCCTCGTATGGAACTTTCGTTTTATGACGTCTTATATTAAGAAATTTTTAAAAGCCTATATGTTGGCATGTATCCCATGAGGCAACTTGGAAATAAACTTTTTTTCTTTCTTTTTCTTTTTTCTTTTTCGCTTCTGAAATTGTTACAAATTTCACAGTTGTATTTTCACTTGAACACTTTTGTACGTATAGGTAGGCCTATGTGTAGAAGAGAACAAGAAAACTATCACTAGATGCACAAAAACTATCACACTATGCAATCCTGAAATACTTCAAACTTCATTAAATTCAGTTCGGACACCTCTATTGTATTTTATTGATGAACCATATTTAACAACTGAAGAACAGGTCAAAAAGGTAACCTGGGGATCAGGTACTGACGACAGTGCACCGGGTAAAACTTGTGATGTTGCTTTCAAAAGAGAGTATGTATGCGGGAGTTCCCATAAATGTACAAAATTCCTGGAGTAAGGAACAAATTTACAGTTTTCCCTTAAAAACAGGACAATCAAATTACACTACTCGCCTTACAGGATATATTCAATGATATTGTGCATATGTTTAAAGCAATTAGCATATTATATCTGTTATAGTGTACATGCGTAATTAATTGCATGTGAGATTTTGCACATGCACAAGATAATTTTTTGCTATGCATAAAACATTCTTAAGAGAGCATACATGCAAGTTATGCAATTGCACAGCTCTACTTATAATATTATCAAACAAAAGTTTACGTAAGACACACGAAAATGATTATTCTACAACTGAGAAAAAAAAATCGTCACCTCCGGGATTCGAAGACCCACGATGTGGGAACGACAAGGCTATGGACAAGAATTCAAACAGCACTTCATAACTTAGGTGAGCGCGGCCTTCGGCAGCGCGGATTGCGAGGCTAGGAGAAGCTGGAAAAACCTTGGTCTCTGTCATCCCCCAAGAGGCGTATGACAGTTTTATTATACACTCACATTTGGAGAATGAATTGACGCTTAAAATGAACCCAATTTCAAATTTTTAGGTGCAATAGTTTAGAAATTATGAGTGGAATAAAATGAGCCTTTTGAGAAATCGGTCGACCATTCAGAGGCTAGGAGAAACCTGCTCTTCATATTCCTCCAGGGAGCGTATGACAGTTTTATTATACACTCACATTTGGAGAATGAATTGATCCTTAAAATGAACCCAATTTCAAATTTTTAGGTGCAATAGTTTAGAAATTATGAGTGGAATAAAATGAGCCTTTTGAGAAATCGGTCGACCATTCAGAGGCTAGGAGAAACCTGCTCTTCATATTCCTCCAGGGAGCGTATGACAGTTTTATTATACACTCACATTTGGAGAATGAATTGACGCTTAAAATGAACCCAATTTCAAATTTTTAGGTGCAATAGTTTAGAAATTATGAGTGGAATAAAATGAGCCTTTTGAGAAATCGGTCGACCATTCAGAGGCTAGGAGAAACTTGCTCTTCATATTCCTCCAGGGAGCGTATGACAGTTTTATTATACACTCACATTTGGAGAATGAATTGATGCTTAAAATGAACCTAATTTCAACTTTTTAGGTGCAATAGTTTAGAAAGTATGAGTGGAATAAAATGAGCCTTTTGAGAAATCGGTCGACCATTCAGAGGCTAGGAGAAACTTGCTCTTCATATTCCTCCAGGGAGCGTATGACAGTTATATTATACACTCACATTTGGAGATTGAATCGATCTTTATAATGAGACTAATTTCAAATTGTTAGGTGCAATATTTTAGAAACTATGAGGAGTATAAAATGAGGCTTATAGAGAAAATCGGCCGACCATTGACGGGCCACGAGAGGCCCTCTTCCTGCCCCCCACAGGGGCGTAAAAAATTTTTCAATTACATAAATATGTTGTACTCGTCACGCCCAATAATTTGGTACTAATTCCAAGATTGTACGTCTTATAGTTTAGAAATTACCCTTTTTGTCAGGGTAACTCGGGAAGGGTCTTAGATGGGTTCTCTAAAATGGCTAGCCGGTGCCTGAACGGCTGGGACTTGCATGCTCAAAAGGCATGCTCTTCTTAAGCCCATATTTGACGGTGGAAAAAAGTGACACTTTAGGGTGCGAGAGATGTGCTCTCTTCTCCGAAGTCATGGCAGCCGCCGTCACCAACACACTGCAATGCTATTACACGAGACGGTGTTGGCCGCAGTGTTTCCCCAGGCAGTGTAATTATCCTAGTTTAGGGTAATCAGGAGTACCTAAGGGTAATGTTTAGGGTAATGAAAAATATGGGCAAATCTAGGGTAATCAGAGCTCCGTGAAGGAAAAGCCCGCCTAATCTACGAAAAATAGAAAATTGAAAGCCAATATGCAAGCACCCTACTGGTCACCACTTGAACGAAATGCAATGAAACGAGTCAGAATTTAGTATTCACAAAACTGCACTGCTGCTGTGATTAAGGGGGTCCTCCGGGGTGTTGAAAATCTTCCGCATTACTGATCGTGGCCTGGCCCTGTGGAAGAAGAAGCTCTCTTCCGATCGCCTGGCTTAGTGGCGAGAGAGAGATTTTGAAGCCGTGTAATTTAGTTCTTTCTGTTCTTCGTTTTTTGTTTTGCAGCTGCAACTTTTCTTTTCGTTTTATTGTGTTCAAATTTGTATCTCTAGAATTAAGCATGTTCGAACCTCTTCCGGACCCACTCTAACATTAAAACGCATTAATTAATTAAACCTAAAACGGGACGCTTTTGCGTGTACCCATTAAACTAACTTAAACTTAACTTACTGCTTGGGCAGCATGTCGCCCTTTTAAAAGTGGGTCTGGTTCCTTAAACTATTTTCTCTATATTAAATAAGCGGGTTTTTCGCCCATTAACTTCCTCGACCCGGCTCGTGCAGCCTCTTGAATAGGGATTTAATATTCAAGGTAAATAATGTTTTCTTAAAATCTACCTGAGAAATATGTACTTGTAACTTTGAAACTATAGAGCAGCTAAATATTATTCTGTTACTATAATTAGTGTTATATAGCCAGACTTCATAAAGCCCTGTCTCCTTGTTCAGAACGACTCTGTGCTTCCCTTGGAGTACCGTATTGCTGGCCAGTGGTGGTCTTATTGGACGAGCTGCCGTCTTTCTATTTGTTGTCTTGGAACTCTGGCGAGTCACGTTTCGTGGACCCCGCGTTGGGAGCTTCGCGTTTCTGGCCGTTTTTAAGGAGCCTTAAATCAAACTGCTACAGAGGAAACTAAGAATTTCGGAATCCGCTGGAATCCTCAGGATGCCCCTAACTTGAGTGCGGTTACTGTATTTCCTCTTTTGGAGAAGCTACTCATTGTTGTTGCAACTCTGTATTTCCTCTTTTGGAGAAGCTACTCATTGTTGTTGCAACTCTGTATTTCCTCTTTTGGAGAAGCAACTCGTTGTGGTTTTGTTCCAAAAACCATAATAAACGTTTAAATTATTGCACTCTAGTTTAAATCCTAAAAGGGGCCTCTTTTCTCTCCGATGGTCATTTTTCATTTTATTGTTGGAAAAGAACCCTTAGGTGGTGGACTATTCGGTCCTAAAATTTTATGGCGCTACGGACAATAGATCCCTCCCCAGGGGGGGGGGGGGGGGTAAGGGGACCAAAATCCAAAATTTTCGAGCCCATTTCGACCCCATATAAAAAGAAAACAAAAGAAGAAATAGAAAATTTGCAAATTTACTTTTGTTAGATGTGTTTCAAGGATTCAAAAACTGTCTTTGTTTTTGTTCTAGCCTGAAAACTCAATGAGTTCTATTCTTTTGAAATATCAATACCAGTTGACTAAAAACCAATATATCAAATTTTTTCAAAAACTAAGACCTGAATCAAAAAAATGTATAGATGAAATTGTGTTTCTTTTCAAAAGTTACATATTTTAGTCAAATTTCATAAGAATCAAACTGAAAACAAAAAATTTCATAATTTTTATGATATAAGTAAAATTTTTTTTAATTTTTTTCTTTTTTGGAAATTACAATTCACAGTGTGAATATGATGTTATGCATGGAGATAATCGAAATAAAAATGAAAACAGCATTCAATTACATAAATTTTCCATTATATCACACTAAAACAAAAAAACTTAGTTTTTGGCCTATACTGTAAAGTTTCTTACTTTCAAAATTCAAAAGAATAGAAGTCATTGAATTTTTATGCTAGAACAAATTCAAAGACAGTTTTGGAATCCTTGGAACATTTCTAACAAAGTTATATTCCCCTTTTTTCCATTTTTACATTTCATTTTTTTTATAATGGTTCAAATCCAAAAATTTCGTTTTTTTTATTTATTGGTAAATTTTCGCATATAAAAAAAATTTTAAAAAAATGCAAAATCCCCGAATATATCTTTGTTAGAAATGTTTCAAGGATTCCAAAACTGTCTTTGAATTTGTTCTAGCATAAAAACTCAATGACTTCTATTCTTTTGAAATATGCATAAAAATGACCCAAAAAACCTATTTTTCAAATTTTTCGGAAAAACTAAGGCCTAAATCAAAAAATTTCAAGTTCAAATATGTTTGTCTTGCAAAACTACATATACTCACCAAGTTTCAGACCAATCGGATCAAAAAAATTTCATTCCGGAGGACCCCCTTAAGGCCCTTTTACATTGACGGTGTCTTCGCGCTCCACACCGTCGCTCCATCCCGCGAGTCAAATAAGCTCCGCCCACAGCAGAGTAAAATGACCCTTATTGCCACGCTCACGGTGAGGAGCGGCGACATTCTGCATGCTAAATATTGGCGGTGTGCACTGCCAGTCGACAGCGTTCAGTTTCTCCTGAGACCATAGAGAGCATGTGTAGTAATGGCTTACATATTATGGAGCAAAGAAGAAATCTAAACTATTATCGAAAAATGTAAAGAATTTCCATGTTTATGGAACATTAAGCTCACGGAGAAATTGCCAATTATTCTGCCAGTATTGCAAGAGCAATACTGACGAACAGGGCTCCCACTGAAAATGTTCAGATAAACCTAGATTGACCATGAAAAAAATCCAGATTCGTTAAAAATAAACGTAGAAGTGTAGTTTTAATAAGAAAAAAGTAAAAGTTAACATTCGTTAGTAGAAACAATGACGGTAATGCTGATTTTATTCCTGTATTTCCTCCTAACTCTCTTCTGCAGCCCAAATTTCAATATTAAGTCGACTTTTCTGTTGTCCAAGGCGCTTTTCATTACGCTGGTGACATACTCTGTTGATGACATCTCGTACCAATTTCGGTTTAAGCTTCCAACCGTGATAGGTTTTTCATAACTTCCATTAACCATTCTTCTTTGAAAAACTGCGTATACCTCTTTTTAGACATCGTTTTTGGAGGGCTAGACATTTTGAATACTAGTGCGGCAATATTATGAAAATTTGAATGTCTGAAAAAATTAATTTTTAGGCATTCATTTAAAGGAATGCACGACCAGCTTAGCTATCAAAATGAGTGTCATCTCACTGTAACGTGCCAAGCAAATCGAAGCAACACAAGTGGAGTGCCGGCTATCCCTGGCTTGGCCGGGCTTGCAAGTTCGTAAGATACTCGTTCGTTACGCGTTTTTAAGGTCGAGAAACAGATTGAACACGTTCTACCCCATCCGATAGGCGTGGTTTTAAATCAGATATTCATTTGCAAACGGTGTTGAAACAATAATTCTTAACTGCATCATCAAATTTACTTCAGTTAATGATGAATTTACTGTCTCGACTTGATTAAAAAATATATTTAGCAATAGATCAAAAATTAAACCTAGCGACCCAGGAGGGATCGAAAAAAACAAGATCTCGGTGGACAAACCCAGGAGGGGGAGCCCTGCGTGACGATTGCTTTCTCTCGGGAAGGAGCGTTGTATTGAGCGGCAATGTAAAAGCAAGTCGGTGTGCACTGACGCTCAATCCTCTCGTGGGCGGAGCTATTGCAAGTTCACTGTCGCTCCACACCGTCGCTCCACACCGCTAGTGTAAAATGAGCTTAATTAATGTCGCATATTTGAATGTCATCAGGTATCGCTCACGAAAGGAAGCGTCAAGATACGAAGCCATAATATCTCTTGTCCACTTCGTTTTGACAAATGATTCTGAGTTGCATTTTGCTAATAAAAAACTCGATCAGTGTCAGAGCACAGGATCTGCAGCATTTCGGTGTGAATTTCCAATCTACCAGAAATTTTAATTTTCCTGAAATTTTTGTTATAAAATTAGAAACTTTTTCATTTTACGTTCGCTAAGCCATTTAGATATTCATCTGACTTATTTTTGTCGACAACAATGAGCACCACAACCCTCAGTTCAATGCAGCAGAACCAACGTTTTTTCCATAATTAGGAGTATTTCCTCATCTTTATTTTGTTATTTTTCTCTTTTCTGTATTAATATTTAACGTCCGTATGACAAACACACCCTGAAATACAATTTGTATGTACACCAATATACAGGTTTATAGATGTGAGGGTTGCGCAAAGTTTTTAATGAATTCAATTTTTGCCTAAAGGCCCGAATACACGAACGCTCATCACCGTCACCGATCCTTATGAGAGCCGCTTAGCCCCACCCAATGCAGCTAAGCTCCCCCCACTGCAAGCCAAAATGACCCTAATTTCGTGAGCGGCACCGATCCTTATGACCGTCACCGGCATATCAAGCATGTTAGATGTTTTCCCTAATCAGCGTCAATTACAATGAACGGTGACGGTGAAGAGCGCGCGTGTATAAGCTCGGCAGTGACCGTTCACGCTCACTGCTTACTGGTGGGCGGGGCTTAATGCCGCTCATGATGATCGGTGACGGTGAAAAAAGCGTGCGTGTATTTTGGCCTTGACGTTGTCTCGCTATTTCAAAATCATTCTTGAAGATGTTTTCAATCGATTTCGGCTGAGCTGGGGGAGGGGGTAATTTAAGCATTTCATTTAGTCTTTTTATATTTTTCCGTGCGTTCAGCGCACACTAGCACTGAACTTTCAAATCGAAAAAAAAACTCTAAATTTCTGTAATTAAAATTATCACTTTGGACCATTGTTTAATCTACCTATATGTGCCAAATTTTGTAAATATTCGCCCCTCAGATGTGATATCCGGCCACAATGCTACTCCATTTTATCCCATGTACACATGTCCGTATAATGCTGAAGAGTTGTGTTGTTTCTTGACTGTAACCTGAGTTTTCCTAAAAATTTCTATGAAGAAATAAAAAACAACTTCATTTTTACCTTTTTCGAAGTCGTCTTTTCCTTTCAGTTTTTTTCCGAATAATTTCCTAGAATTACAGTGAGCTCAACTGTCATTTTCGGTGTAGTAGGTGGTGGGTTGCTTTTTATATATGTATTTTTCTTTTCTTATATTCATTTTCAATAAGTGTATATATTGATATGTGTGTGTACGTATGTATATAGGTATGTATATATCTGTTGGGAAAAATGTAACAGTACGAATTTTTTTGAGAAATAGAAAAATTTTAATTCTGTGATCTTTGAGAACTCAACGAAATATTTCACTAGATTGTTTTTTAGTGTGTTCCCGTGTCTTTATAACTAAATTGTGTGTTGATAAATTGTGTTTGCCGTGCATCCATATAGGATAATTGCATCAATTTAGGAGGATGCATTTGTATTCTAGTACACTTAGAAGCGCACTCCAGCCGTACAGAAGGTAGCTTCAACGTGTTGTATGTAGTATGCGTGAATGTTAAAAGTTCAACATGTGTATATGAGTTAGTCGAAACGGTCGGGTGGTCAGCAAGAATGTCTACCCGAGAAACTTGAGAGGCCTCGGTCGAACGAAAGCGTGAGAAACATGTTTTTATTAGAAAGGATTTTTGAGAAAGGTATGGACAAGAACGCCGACGTTGCGGGTTGAGAGCAATAAACACTTAACAGCGAGGGGTGATATTGAGGGACGACTCGACACTTAAACTCAGAGACCCTTGAGTCGAACGGCCTAGCAAACAAAAATTCCTTACACAGCGCAGAACACCGTCGCCAGAGGAGGGAAGTATAGAGTGGTGGTAGAAAAACAAAAAAAAATATGTATAAGGGTTTTCGCGCCAAACTTGTAAGAGAATTTGAGGACGGAGTCAGTCAAGCTCACGTCAGGGGAATTGGCTGCCAATGGGAAACAAGGAAATCACAGGAGGGAAAATTCGAAGTGTAGGACCGACAAATGGGCTGCTATTTCAACTAAGAAGGAGGGCTTGAGCGAGCGATTCTAAAATCTCTGAAGAGCCTGATTGGTTATTCGTGAAAAGAAAGGATAACCTTCTCTAGCAAGTACGCAAAAGCAGATAATCCGAGGGCAGTCTCACGCGGAACTTCGGCGGGGAAAGAAGTGCGTTTAACCAAATGTTGTACTGATATATCACGTAGAAATACGTGATCTTGATTGTAGTGTACGTCGAAAGATTCTCATTTTATCAATAGAGTGAATTTTCTTATTTTTTTTGTTACAGAAGGGTGAATTGCAGCCCAACAAAAACGTGGTAGTCATTAATGGAGCATTGAATGTCAAAATTGACGGGCGGGTGAGAATCCTATAGAAGAAGCAGTTTTCCTTGAAGGAATACATCATTTGAAGTGAATGTGATGAGAAATTTAATGTCATTTATTAATAGAAAAAAAATTGAAATATTTGAGGAAGTAGGATCTACACAATTAAAAGTAATAGGGTGTAAATTTTTGTCGAGCAGGGTGGGAGGTTTCTTTTCATCGCTTTGTTGCTGATTATACTTCTACATGAAGGAATGACGCAAAGCTGCGAACACCGACGACAATAAACATTTGCTGACCTGTGTATAACTCAGAAATTCGAACTGAAGCAGTATATGTGAGCGAATGAATCTGTGAGCTGAAGCTGACAACCTTCTGTCCCGTTGGAGTGCGCAATGATAAGCATTATCTGTAATGTGTTTCGGTGTTAGTAACGTAGGAGCAATTTGGCCGGCCAATTAGGCAGGGTGTCACTTGTATAATTCACCGTTCCAGTAATTTGGCAATAATGTGTTTGGAGTAGGGTGTGTTAATCATAAAATCCTTCAGAAAACTCATTTAGAGTTTTATAAACCTGTAACGCCAGCACCATATTTCACCGAGGCAGATGCAAACAGGAAAGGCGTTGCGTTAAGTGAGGTATCTTCGCGCTTGGTGAGTACCGCCCTAGTTTTAGTATATTCTACGTAAATGTCAGTTAATTGTGCACTCAGGTTTTCCCATATATTTTCTTGTGTCTTTCCTAGGGCATTTATTACTGTTGTGGAGGTGTGCCAATTCCTCTATTCCGAGAATCTGGTTTCTTTATTAATGCAAATTAATATGGGGGCAGGACCCAAGTCTTGTAACATATCTACATAAATAGATATACATGTTAAAAAAATAAATAGATAGATATACACCAGCGTAATGATTCAAAAATAGATCTATCAATTCCCGAGAGGGCGTTTCTTTGAATCGGATTAATGACAAATACAATTAATGAAATGAAGCGCAATTTGAGCATATGAATCGTGGTAAAATTATCTTTCTGTCCGTATGTCGTACAAGCTATGAATTTTAATGTTGAGTATAAATTTCTTTACGCATTTCTGCCAAAATTTTGTTGATGTTTGTCAATAATGAGTGGTAACCGGCTTACACTGTATCTCCATTTTATACCGTGTACCCATGTCCGCATGATGTTGCAGAGAATATCGAGAAGATATGAAATATGTTTTTTTTTGTTGTTGTTCCTCGACGGAAACTCCAGTTTTCTTAAAATTTCTTCAAGGAAATTAAAAACCATTTCATTTATACGTTTTTCGAAGTCCTTTTTCTATTCCTTATCTTTCCTCAGGTTATTTCTTACGATTAATCAGAACTTTGGCTGTCATTTTAAATGTAGAAAAAGCGAGATTAGTTTTATGTTTATTAGCATTTTTCTTACATTCATTTTCAATACGTATATGTATGAATCTGCGCGTGTGTGTGTGTGCATGAGTGTGTATGTGTGCGCACGCAAGCATGAATGTCTATGGATCAGTGTACACATGAACACGTTCGCACATATTTATACGCACATGTACATACATATGTTTCTATTTCTATTTTTTGCGTAAAAAGCAAAACCTCAAGACAGATTACATTTTACCTAAAGCTCTGCGATCAGTTAACACTGAACCAAATTCCAGAAATAAACAAATTGATTGCGCTTGCTTAATGATTCATAAATCGGTCTATCACGGCCCCGAAGGGCATTTCTGTGAATAGAAAAAATAAAATAAAAAATTAAAGCACTCATGCAAAAATTATCTCTATATTTGTATGCCGAACAAGCCATGCATTTCATTTTTTAGTGTAAGTTTTGTTTACGCATTTCTAGATGAGCGTGCTGTGTTGCGCGATGTTCTATATAAATTACTTCGTGACTAACCTTTTCTCAATACTTGATTGTCATTTACGATGGTGTTTCAATTTGGTCCGGTAAGCGTTTTTTGTCTTTTTCTTACTTCGATAATTTCAACTAATAACTTGGGAGTTTCGAAGAATTCTTTAGCAATATTCGAATTATTTATAAGTTGTTAGCCATCTCTTGGAATATAAAATATCCAAGAGATGATATTTTTCATTTCTTATTCAACTACCCCTTGACAGAGTTAGGCTATTAGCACGCCACGTATGGCTTGTCTATTAGTACGCCTCGTATATTTTGTCTATTAATATGCCTCGTACGGTCTATCTATTTGTACACCACTGATGGTTTGTTTATTAGCACACCTCGTATAATTTGTCTATTATTATGCCTCGTATGACTTATCTATTTGTACACCTCGGATGGTTTGTCAATTAGTACTCCTTGTATGGAACTTTTGTTTTAGGACGTCGTATATTAAGAAATTTTTAAAAGCTAATACGTTAGCATGTATCTCATGTGGCAACTTGGAAATAAACAGTTTTTCTTTTCTTTCTTTTCTTTTTATGCGGACCTTTTTCTCGACTATTTGAATTCTCGTCATACGAATATTAATTTTACCAGGGAAGATGAACGAACAGCCGTTTACCGTTTCTGGACGTCAGTGTTAGCAGAATTGATAATACTTTCCAATGTTCTGTTTATAGGAAAGGCACTTTCTCGGGTTTAGGTACTACTGTAGTTATTTTAATTTTGTGCGACCCCTATTAAAATCTGTGGCATTCGAACTCTCATCCATAGAGCGTTTAAAGTTTGTTCTAACTTCCGATTTTTACGTCAAGAATTTGACTTTTTACCAAAATTTTTTCTGTAAAATGGTTTCCCTTTGTTTACTATCGATAAACACATTGGTAAATTTTTGTCTAAAATTTATGATCAAACGCCTGCACTCCAATCATGTAATCAACAGAAGTTTTCCTTAAAGCTTCCCTTCTTTGGACACCAATCTATTAGATTAAATCAGGCGGTTAAACTCCTATTCAGCAAGTTTTTTGAACTACTGAAAATTCATTCTATTCTTGTCAACAATTTCACAATCGGTTCCCTTTTCCGCTTTAAGGATAAGCTGCCCCCTGTTATGTGCTACTCTGTGGTTTACCAGTTTAGTTGTTCACGTTGTGAGTCACAGTACATAGGTTCCACCTATCGTACTCTTATGTCCAGAGTAGCCGAGCACGCTGGGCGCAGCTGTAGAACCGGTCACTTGGTTCTCCTCCACTGTCCTCTGTTCGATCCCATGCGGAAAACTGTGAAGTCCCTGTTTCTGTGAATCATTTTAAATCCTTGCAGGTGCCCCTCACATGATTGATTTACGCATCCTCGAGTCGCCATACATCTTTAAGCTTAGACCCCCTCTAAATGAAACTCAAAGTGCTTTTCCTCTTCTTGTTGCAAATACATGATCATGTCACGAGAAGGCTGTCTGCCTCGTCTCTCATTAATTTACACTAATGAGAAGACCGAATGCTCGCTTGAGGGGTTGGCATACCTCAATAAAATACACAGGAAACACAAGGAAAATTTATGGGCAAGCCCAAAACAAATCAACACTACTACAAAATGTGTATACTAAAATTGGGCAGTACTCACCGATGTACGTTGTACTCGACTTACTCAATGCGCGTTTTTCAGAGCGCATCAGTTATGATGAGGGGCTGCTTGCTACTAAATTTGGGGGGGGGGGGATTTTATACACGTGAAAATTCACTTAATTTATAATTTACGGCAATACATCATACAGAACATCGATAAGCGCACGCAATGTATGGTATTAGAACTGGTGTAAATTGAGTAATGGTATGCTAGAAACTTCATGTGTTAAACAGCTTACATAACAGAATGACAATAAATGCTACCGCTGGCCAGCATATCCCCGTACGTTAATCACACAGGTCCTGATACATGAGCCCTACAACATGTTCATATTCTAACAGTGCTGGAGGTGGTGTCACTTCAAACATACATTCATTAAACAACACAGCTTCAGTTCCAACTTTTGCCTTATGCACAGTTCAAAATGTCTATTGCTGATATCACACTGCTCGTCCCGCTTCGTTATCTTGACCCATGATCTCCCTTTCTTCCAAGCCGATGACAAAAAAACCTCCCCGCCTGCACGATAAAAATTAAATACTCATTACTTCTAGTCGTGCTAATGAAGTTCCCTTAAATATTCCAATCTTCACTTCAACAAAAGGCCACACACTTTTATCATATCTATTTCAAAATATTTTCTCCAAAGGTAATTACATCACTCTTACCCTCCCCACTTAATGTGGCATCTTCAGAATGATTTCCCCGCTTTAGCCAGGTCTGCAATTTACCCTCTGTGGAAAAAAACGGAGACTATTTTATTTAGCGAAATTTTTGATAAGTTTAACTCCCTGTGTTGATATCTATGTCACATATTTTCAGGGTAATTTTCAACACCTCCTATTTTTAACACGTACTATATCCGACGATCGCCGACGCAAGACTAAATTTTTCTCATCAGCTCTACCCACTTGTTCGCGAGAAAGCGGTGTTCTAGTTCACGCATGGCCAATCACACACTTAGAAGCTTCTACGTCATGTTCGAATGCCCTTCTTGTTTAGCAGCTAAAGCCTCATTCGTGTTCCTTAGCTTCAACTACTTTCCCACCATATTGATGTCGTGGTATTGGCCTAGAGCCTTCTGACGTAACTTAGCAGCCTCCTCCCTCTCGAGGGTTTGCAGGACCGCCGATCTCAACGTTAGCCCTCCGACTATTTCTGAGAGTTTCCTTTTCACGCTCAAGTGCTTGCCATAAATCTGTCGAGCACTGTGTATGGAGTTTGAGATTGTGCCATTAACCCACACAGCATGCGGTACCCGCCGAGGGCCAGCAGACTGCTTGTATAGCCAAAAATCTTGAGAACATAATATACACAGCTATCGCCTGGACCAAGGCGTCAGCACTTTCGAACGTCTTAGTGCTCAACCGTTGAGATTGTTATTTCTCCCCTCTCGATCGAGTTACACACTCCCTGCCTGAAACAACACACCCTTTCTGAAACAACACATCCTTTATGGGCTCACCACACACACCCGTCCAGACATTCTGGCTTGTAACACACACAAATGTTGAAGAGACTACACCTCCGCACCGCTGGAATTTTAATCAACAGAAATAAATTTTATAACACATAATTATAATTTCCCTAAATTCTAAAAAAACGCAGAATGAAATCATAATTACCATTTTCCTAAATTCTCATGTTTTAATTCGTTAATCATTCGCTAAATTGATTATTCTCGACATGACCCCAAAACACAAGAGCACCAATCAGTTAGCACAAAAGGACATAAATTAGTTAAATTCCCAAAATTAAATCTTTCCCAACAATCATTAGTTTTGATTTTATTTGTTTTATGTTTTATTTTTTAGTTTTAGATCTACGACTATTTTCTGCATATGTTGTAGTATTCTTTTGCATAGCGTAGTTTCAATTTACTCATATTCGTTTTGTTTTGTTGCAGAATTCTTTTTGCTTTTTCTTTTGCTGAAGATGAACTGTTTAGTTCGAAACGTTCAATTTTATTCATTTAGACTTTACTATTTGTAACAATAAAATGGCTATTCGTACAGCGATTTTTGCCCTGCTTTTTATTAAAGTTAGAGCTGATACTATACTCTTAACGCTGATACCAGTCGCTTTTCCTAGGCATTTTTCGGAACTCTTTCAAAGTTGCTAGAGTAAAAGTGGTGAAGAAACTTGCGTTTACAATTATAGGCCTACCTCTGTGCTACTAATTATTAGCTAAAGATTTGAGACAAATGTATGTAAAATGTATTATTTTTTGAACGAAAATCTTTTCTCTATGATGAACAATTTTGTTTTTGCTCTAAAAAATCAACAACACAGGCTGTATTGAATCATTTAAAATGCCTTTATTCCAATATAAATGAAGGAAAGCTCGTTTTCTCCGAATTTCTTGACACTCGAAAAGCATTCGATTGTGTTGATAATAACACTCAAACTCAACAGCTATGGCATTAGGGGAGTTGCTCATGATTGGTTCAGATCATACCTAAAAAAACGAAAGAAATATGTTGTCATTGACGACGCACAATCGAAACTACAGACCGTTAGCCATGGAGTTCCACAAGGGTCTGTCCATCGGCCTCTTCTATTTTTCATCTTTATTAACGACATCGTAATCTTTAGATCATTTTTCAAATTCATAATTTTTGCCGATGACACCACGCTTTCTACGATCATTCCTAATCAAAATCCCGATCTAATTGAAGAGCATATATGTAAATGATACGCTCCAAAAAATTTCAATGAGGCTTAAGGGGACCATACCATCGAAAATCACAAAAATGTTCAAGTTTCGTTATATTTCCCTGAAATATTGAGAAACCACAGGAAAACTCCCTCCCACCGCTTAAAAGGTAATAAAATAAGCCTTTATATGGATGGGACAAAATACACTATATTCTCATACATGAGAAATATATCTCTTCCACGCATTAAATTGGCGAAAATGAAATCGAAGACCCAACTCACGTAAGTTCCTGTGTATTATAACAGATAAACATTAAACCTTCGAAGAGCACATTGCTCATATTAACACTAAATTGTCAAAATCCGTTGGAATCCTCAATGAAATGAAAAATGTATTACCTGAAGAACCTTCACAAATAATTTATAGAATGCTCATTTCACAGAACTCACAATATGGAATAGAAGTATGATGCGGAACTTATAAATATAAAACAAATGTACTCTTTCCTCCGCAAAAAAAAGCCATTGGAGCGGCAGAGAAACTAGAATAAAATGTTCACACAGATGATTTAATCAAAAGCTTAAAAATACTTAAACTTCTGGATCGCTATAAACTCTCCATAAGCAATTTCATGTATGGAACATTCACTAATGATGGCAACAAAGATCTCAAACAATTATTAACTGCAGAAACTGGTCATCACGACCATTTAACCCGACATAGAAGTAACTTCATGGTTCCTTATTATTCAGCAGTTCGGTCACAGCATAGAAATGCTCTTCATTGGAACTAAGAATTGGAACTCGATCCTTCTGGAGATCCGGGAAAGAAGTTCTCACGAAGCTTTCAAAATATATCTTGAATCCTTTTCCAATCAAAATATTATTCATGTAAGATAACCAAGTCAAATCTCTTCTCCTAAATTATTCACCCTGATACGGTAATTCGCCATGGTTAATGTCAATGATCATAGTCTGTTCTCAAGTCGTTTCTAGAATATACTGTTAACATCAAGGCCATATAAACTACTCTGTAAAATTAAGCATCGAATCGCTATTGAACCAATTCACTGATCAGTCTAGTGCGCAACTTGGTTAAGTGAATTAGGTTAAAAGTAATTATACACTTTAGAACAGCGTTGGTGGTAGGATGCCGTAGATGTCACAGAACTTATTTGAGCTCACAAGTAGTTACACTCAAATTTAGCCATTGTACTAGACTTAATTAAGGAACAATCTACTTCTGTATCGCTTGTGGTGAATAAATTGTTCAAATTGAAGAAAGTTTGTAAAGAAGAATGGGTGAAGCTACCAGCAAATGCTTTAATGAAACTCGTAGAAAACTATGGATACCATTTGGAGGCTGTAAGGCAGAACAGAGGATTTGTTACGAAATACTAATAAATGGTGTTAATTACTTTTGCATGTGGTTAATTAGTTTTTTCTCATTAAAAGCTTGACAACAAAATGTTTCTTAGTTTCCGTTCTATTCTTTAATGGGCAAAATTTATTAAAATAGGGATTGCAAGTCTCATTAAAATTGACTTGATATTTTTGAGAAAAACGCGAAAAACAAATGTTTCGAATAATTTGCTACCTGCTGTATATTTTAAAACTTATAATAATAGTTTCAAACTTATAATAGTTTAATGATTGAAATAATAGTTTATACAAATGAGATATTTGAATACAGTATTGAAGATAAAAGTGTTTTACTTTGTCAGATCGTTTTTGTCGAAGATTTAACTAAATTATTCAATTATGTTCGAAATTATAGTATCATTCAGTATCATTCCAGAATCATCTTGAATATATGTTAATAAAACTTGCAGTAAGCTATTTTTCATTGTAATGCTTTTATTTAAAGTTTCGAAGGTGTTCTCGAAGGAAACGGAAGTTCAAAGTCCATCAAAAAATTATACAGTAGTTAGTCTAAACCTTCCTATCCACACGAAAGGTATTTTCACGAAAGGAAGAAATAAGCATCTTTTTAGTATGGAATTGAGGAAACGAGAAGTAAATGCTCAAGGTGTGTCCCCATGTCCTGTGCATTGGAACAGTAAGCTCGAAAGAAATTTATCAAATCATTTAAAAGTTCAAAAAGAAAGTACATAAAAAAGGCTGACAAAAAGAGAGCAGAAAATCGAAAACATGTGGTTCGTAATTTACAAATATCTTCCATTCCAACACTAGACATGTCTACCCAACCTTCAGCTCGGGACCTCATGCGAGTGCCAATTCCGGTGAATACAATAGGTGTACGTTCCTTTAGTTAAAGTTGTAGACAGCTTTAAATAAAGAAGGCTAGGCACCATAAATGATGAGCTCGGCAAATGTTGCCTTATTAGAATGGAGCAAGATTGCATCGGGAAAAGAAAATTTGGCCCTCAAGTTTTTGTTGGGAATTTTCTTGAGCAATAAAGAACTTCACAAAAAGTGAGTACAATGTTTAAAAGAGTTGATAAACCTCATATAGAGCGGCATGAACTGACCTTGTTGAGTGATCAACAAATACAATAGAAACGTATCCCAATAAATAAAATTTTTTTACTCTGAGCATCATAAACGTATGGATTTCGAATAAATATAATAACGATTGTCTGGTGTGTTAATCTATTGTCAGTATTATTATGAGGAACATACAGAAGGCTGTCATTTCATCCACTTGTAGATACCAGAAGACAAGATTAAAATTTCAAAAAATTTATTCATACATACATACATACATATACCAGGCTTCTCCTCCCTATGAGAGGGTAGCCGACAGCAGACCACAATCATCACTCTTAGTCACTAGGAGGCGAGAGAGGCAGCACCGGCCGCACCAGAACTGCCATGATCAGCAGCAGCCCAGCACAACCACCTTCCACTGTCAGGCCCGACAGCCATAGCTGGCTTACCCCGACCGCTTCATTGAGTGCAACCCCTCCCCCCGCACAGGACAGGTCAACCCCACCACACGAGGGCAACTTCCAGTCCCGCATCACAAATAAAAAAATTACCTTCTTACTCACTGCCCCCCCTTACTTCTGTCCGAAGTCATCCCTCTCGCCACGTCCACAGTCCCTCTCATACAAAGCACGTTTCACCCCATCCAGCCAACTCATCCGTGGTCTACCTCGCGCTCTAATACCACTCCCTTCTGACATATAAATCTTTTTCATAGGCCGCTCAATATTCATTCTTTTAACATGCCCAAACCATCCAAGCACTCTTTCATCCACTCGCCTGCTCAACTTTTTGATAACACCCGTCTGCCCCCTGACCAACTCATTCCTGATCCTACCTCTTCTTGTTACTCCATACATGCTCCTCAAACACTTCATCTCAAACACATCCAACTTCCTCCTCTCAGCTGCTCTCAAACCCCAGGACTCTGCTCCACACAACAAAACTGGCCCGATCAAGCTTTCATGCAGCCCCCTCTAAGCATTCATACTCAAACTCTTGCACTCATAAACTTTCCTCATTGCACCCAATGTCTTACAGCCTTCACTCACTCGATGCCTCACTTCTACGTCCATACTATCCTTAACAGCCACATTCGACCCGAGGTACCTAAAATGCTCTACCTCTTCTAACACTTCACCATTCATTCTCACATCCAAAGATCCAAACACTCCACATCTCGAACATCTCATCACTTTACTTTTATTCACATTTACCCTCAATTTACGCCTTTCGCACACTCTATCATACTCTGCAACCAGTCTCCTGAGTTTTTCCTCTGAATCAGCCACAAGCGCTGTATCATCTGCAAACAACAGCTGACACACTTCCCAATACATACTATTTTGTCCAATACATACCAATACATACCAAAAAATTCATGAGCATGCATAAATCCCAATTCTCGATCACCAAACCCAGGAATTAGTATATAATGAAATCATAATATTTTCTCTTTCTTCACGAAGAAAGTCTTCACTAGGCATCTTATCGTCCACCTACTCACAAAGAACAAGACAGAGCAGCCAGTTAGTACGATCGCTATAAGATCAAGACAGAAAATCTCCACCCACGACAGGCGCTTGCCAGGCGGCTGCAAGTGCGGGGCCCCGCGGGTCCGAGCCACGTACTCCGTCCAGTACACAGCACGATCCAGCGAGTGTTCTTGTTGGTCACGGAATATGCGAGACAGCGAACGTATTTTCTCCTGGTACCTGCGAAAAAAATAACTTTTCATTTGTCTACATTGCAAAATTTACGAATTATTTTATTCCGATATTATTTTATTGACAAGTTGACTACGTGTCGGTAAGTACTCGTACGCGTACCGCTACATATATTGCTCATTTGCGTACCGTTGTAAACGAACTTTAAATATTTTACTACCTTTTTCGAAGTAAATTTCATAGGCAAGGTAACGTATTATCGTGCAATTTTATTTTTCATATTTTTTAAGAAAGGTTTCATTTATTCCATTTGGATCCGAGCAGTATTAATGTATCCGAGCAGTAAAATCATTTTTTCTACCTAATCTGTTTTTATACAGCAACCTCGCCTTAGCTTGGCTTTCCATAATAGTGAATGTTTTAACTTGATTTTTCATTATCTTTTTCTATGAGAGAGAAGAAACAGCGAAAGTTACGTATGGGGAAGACGATGTAGCGTTTCACTTCGTTCAAGCTTATGAATGAAAAAGATCGTTGCATTCGCAGTAAAGCAATTGAGAGAAATAGGATCTTCATAACCTAGTACATGTTTGCTTCGTTTACTCACTTTGGATTATTCATAATTTCTTCAATGGCACCTTCAAACTCTTTCTCACAGAAGTCCGTCCAGGAGAGTTCAATGCCCACCCCGGCATTCACAACAGTCTTCGCCACGTGTCTGTGGTCAAAACCGAAGGGTAGCACAATGATGGGCGTAGAGTGGTAAACTGCCTCCTGGACTCCACCCAGGCCTCCATGGCTGATGAACAGTTTTACGTTTGGGTGAGCTGTCAGGGATTAAATGATCATTAATATTATTTATACGTTCGTTAGGGCACATTTTGTCTAAAGGGAATCTTCAAGCTCTTAAAATGTTCCTCTAAAAGGATGTTTCGATACAGTGTAAGGAATATAGCGCTATGTCGATTGCACTCATATCTGAATTTTGCGAGAATGAAGGCAAAAGCTCTCTCATACTGTATCAAAAATGACCACTTTACTAACCTAGAATATCTTGCTGAGGGACGTCACCGTGGAAAAGTACATTACCGTCCAAATGTTTTTGTTGCCCGTTGATTTTAAAAATGAATTTATAGGGAAGCCTCCTGAAGACCGATACCATTGCGTCGATCACGGCCTTACTGGTGAGTGCCGTGTTCAAGTGTGACGTTCCGAAGCTCGAATGTATCACTGGCACGTCCCCTGCTACAAACTCAGCAAAATCCTGTGGAGTCATATTTAATTTTAGCGAGACACTATTTTTGGGGGATTTTCCGTAATACTCCAACTGGTAATTCTATCGCGTCTATTTCATGGATGCTCCCACCTCGAAGAAAATGCAAATTTCCGATGTTGTTCTTGCACCTCACCTCCGTTCAGTAGACGACCGACTGCCTGACTCATGCAGGTGACCTCAGTACATTAAGACATGATGCACATGGAGCCGACGAAATGTTACAAGCGGGGTCCGTTTTAGCAGTCTGCTTAATCTCTGACCGCATGAAAATGCCGGTCTACATACACAGCACAGCAATTTAATATTTAAAGAGGAGTTTTAAAGGGTTTGATGCATCCGCATATCGGCGTTCACCTTACCATGGGTAAGGGGAGGTTTGGTCTTATGATCAGTCCCGGAACTGGGACTTGGGTTGGATAGAGCCCCAAGGGTCCGTCCAGAGCTGCACTAGTTGTGATCAGATGCAGAATCGCGTTGCGCTCTACTTCAAAACGCGAAGGGGCATCCGGGAAGGTTTTCTGTATCTGGAAAAAAATATTTTTACAATAAAAAAGCCTCTATTTTAAGAAGCAAGTTAGAGAAGCAAATAAATGCACTTCAAATAGTGAACATAACATGGAGCACGAAAAAGAAACCCTCAAAGGGAGTTGGCCGATAGTGAACCAATATCTACGTCGATTGGGAGGATGCTGGATGTGATGTTTCAAAGGAAAGAAAGTAATCTCGTAGAAATAAATACCAACGAGGAAAACGTTTGCAAATAATCAGTAGGACACAGTGAGTGTTCTTAATTTGACAGGAAAAACTTGGAAATCCTCTTAGCTATTTTTATCATCTATTCCTATCCTTATATATATAGAGTAACAGAGTTACACACGGGCAACGAATCTTGATGAGATTACTATACTGTTGCCACTATTCAAAACGGCTTTCATGCTGCTCCTTAAAACAGGACTAATTAAATACTTACACCTTTTGATTTCAAGGCATAATTAACAACCCTCATTCAATGGTTACATGCTACTATACGCAAGCGATTCTCGCGTGCGTAGCCAACGCCTGAACGTTCCAGAACGCTATGTTTATTCAGGATTTCCAGCAATGACTAGAAAAAAGTCACGCTGATTTTCACAATTCCATTAGTATTACTTTAGAAGTACGTTATATTTTCTTCGCCACCTCACACATTTTCCGCATACGTATGTTATATCTTCATTGTTTATCAATATGTCACATGAAAGACGGCTCCTACCTCCCGAGTATAATGGGATTAGGCTGATGGATCCTTCGAAACTATTTGACCGCATGCGCGAATCAAGTACTGATGTCCATACTCGGCTCAGTGATCTCCAGACTTCATATACGAGTGCAAAACATGTAGAGTTTGCTCGCTCTCACTGAGTCTCACTAATCTCTGAAAATCTGGTTCATATACGACTGTAACACATGTAGAGTTGGCTCGCTCTCACTGAGGGGTCTCGCTAATCTCGGAAAATGTGGTCATGCAAATGAAGCTTTAATTAAGCCATGACTCACTGAGCTAATTCAGGTTCCTTATCACTGAAGAGATAGTTTATAATTATCAGTTCTCTCGTTGGTCTTGGCATAAGTTCATTGGTGTGCATGATTTGGGCTGGTCTTGGAGAGAAGTTGAAACTCGATAGCAAAAAAATTACCGATCAACTTATTTTCCCTTCCGTCAAAGGCACGTAATTATTGATCCTGCACCCTCAACTTTATCATACGTTGTATAATTCGATTCGTCTTTCGCATTCACTACGCTCTCAGATGCGTTACATCATTTACTATACATCATGTGAGCTAATTGTCGTGACCCTATTTATTTTATCCCACCGATGTCACGGTCCTCATTTTTCTCTGCCGTCATTCTTTGTTACGATGCATGATATTTTTCCATGTGATGTTATTTGTCGTGACATTAAGATTATTCGTCACAATTCATATATTTTCTACTTGGTAATATCAAGGTAGCTGCCACCAATACAGGGCTTACCTGTGTAATATTTAATTCAATCTTCGGTAAGCGTTATGAGTGGCTTAAGGCCATAAATTAATCGTGCATTTTAGCCGTGTTTCCTGGCTTCAAACATTCTCTTTTCTTTCTAAATCAATCTATCTCATCTCTTCCTATCTACCTGAGGGATATAGAGAAACACCGAAACATTAAAGAAATTCACTATTGAACACAGGAAAATATTGAGACATTAAATATCGAAAATACGCACTAATTGAACGTATGCGATTTACGCACTCGCAATCCTAGTATACTTAGAAGCTTGAGTGGGGACTCGGATCGATATAATTTAAGAGGAAAACTTATCTGAGATTTGGAGATCAGGTTTCGCAGTTTGAACGTCGCCTGGCTGGCGCACTGGAGCACGGCAGCCATGTTTGGTTGAGGGCAGAGAGACCAGGTTGATGGCTGGGCTATGTCGACAGTTAGCAGTCTAGATTGACAATCTCTAATTTACGTTATTGGCACTGCCGTTGAGTATTCTTGAAGTAAATCACTCTTGAGCATTTGAGGGCACAGATATTCTAGGATGACTTTAATTAGTGAATTTTAAGAGGCAAGCCTCGGCCCAACTGGACCAAGGTAGAGGAACAAACTCGTATGCGGCTGCTTGTGATCGTGTTCTCGCCCCAACTGCCCTCGCTCTCTGAAGCAACCGCATCTGGCGTCACCTTGAGGTGCCAACTTTGAATAACAACCTAACACGGTTACCAATAAGAACGTGATATATCCCTACTATCGAATAGAAAACATACATCATTAACCTTACCCTCATTACTATATAAAAATCCCCACAAAACAATGTTAAACATATGAATTAAAGCAAATGAAGACATCCGTTGAGGTTCTTAGCATCTTCCGTTAGCGTCTTCGTTCGTTACGCGTATCGACGACGTCTGGACGTTGTTCCTGACGAGTCGACTGTTCTTGAATTTAACGTTGCAATGTTTTCTCGCAGAAATCAGGCTTAATATTTGGTCTTTTAGAATCATCAAGGATTACGTTGTAGGCCAAGAACGCTTCTCCAAATTCTTGGCGATATTCCGTACTCAGTTATGCGGAGAAGCATAACATAATATCAAATTGCACGTAAGTTAATGCATGAAATATTGAAATTGAAACTTTGTAAAAAATTTATAACTTCATGGGGGAACTGCTAAACAGTTTTCTGCGGCTTCAGTATTTTATCCAATTGATTTTCGTCCTGAATTAGCACTACCGCTGCGACGACTGCAGTGGACGATCTGTAGCTGACAATATGAGAAACTGAAACTGCTCGGAATAAAAAATCAAACTGCAAAAGCAATTTTGACTACCCCTCAAAAACGGCGAATGATTTCAACACTTTCTTCTCAAAAGTTGGCGAAGAAGTTTTCAATGAAGTGTCTATGCTCGTTCCGAACGCACCTATAGGTGCAAATCCGAGCAATGTTTCATCCCCTAAAATGAGAAACCAATGGACAAATTCAGTGTTATAGAAATACGACAAATTTTAAACTCATTAAAAGACACTGAAGCGGTTTCACATGATGGCACTAGCTTTCAATATACAAATGACAGCTTCACTGTTACAGCACCCTTGATTTGTTTCATATTAAATAAATCTATAGCCACAAACAAATTTCCCTATCAATGAATATTATACATTACTAAATTGACGTTTCATGTATCAACTTTTTTTGGAAATAAATCTGTTCATCTTTTTCTTTCCTTTTTCTGAAATCAAAAAAGCGTTTCTATTTTTACAGAGAAATATCAATAGTTCATTAGCTCACCATGCTTTTGCTGATGTAACTGAGGATCCACACATAGCAGGGATGAAGCAACGTGAGTGCCAGGTTCTTGAGGCGGTCTAGGAGCGAGTACGGTTTTGGGAAATCTGCGAGGCAGCCACTGAAGTACGCAGGGTTTTGTACGTTACCAAAGACTGCACTCTGAGTCGGGTCTAAGAATAAGGTGGAGACGAGCCCATACGTTCTGCCACGAACATATGGGTATGCCATCTGTAATAGATGACATTTGTTTAGGAATATCTGCATGTTGATATCTTGGAGCCCTCGCTGTGCCGTTAATGTCATGCTAATTGTCGCGTCCTGGAACTCTCATGCCTTCTGTTAACTATAAATCCTTATGTGGGATTTATTTTCGACACAAGTTCGTGAGCTACGCATTATTATTTTATATCGAGAGCTCATAGTCAAGTCACCCCCAGAAACAGTTAATGAATCTGGTACGGGAAGCTGCTGCTGCTTTCGTTGTGCTTCGATCACCTTTTAGGGTGGTCGATAGCGCGGTCGATAGCGTGCCGGCACGGTGATTTATAGTCCTGAGTTCAAGTCTCGGAACTCCTCGTACATTTATTTCATATCTCACTAGAAAATGAGTTTAAGCATTCAACTCGGGTATTAAATAGATAATTGATTACTGATTTCTCTTGAACTTTGAAATTTTTAGGTAATATCGACGATGTGCACAATTGCAGTTATTTTAAGCGAGTCTCGTAATGAATAAGAAGCTTTGAAACTGAACGCCTTCTTGGGAATCGCTGATTTTCAGAATAATTTTATCTTAGAACGTATCTAACGTTCTCACATTTGTTTGAGTATTGATTACTAGGATCTAAAATATAAAACAGTTACGTGAAATGTTATCAACATCGAAAACGTTCACTTCATCCATGTGTTTCAGTACGACGTTTAAAAATGGATTCATAACAATTGATTTGCAGAAAGTTTGTGGCACGTATTAGTTTTTTTTATGAATTTAACGGAGAAAAATTTATAGTTCACTACTAAGTAATTTTTCTCTTAGCAAAAGCTCACTGCGTTCTTACTCGTACAGTAAGATTTCTCACTAATTAAAGAATCAAAATAAAGTGACTGTTTCTTCATCGCCTCAAACCATAATTTAAGCGCTGAAACTGCACAGTTTTTCTATCGCCTTTCGTAAACTAAATTGGGGGAATGACTTCGTGCAGTTGTATTTATCTGATTTCAGTTCAGCTCTGTCTATTTCAAGTGTTTTATCGTGCAGCATAGGACCTATGTTATTATATGAAAGGGTTTCAGTGGTAAATGGATATGAGTGAATTACATAGTGATATTTGGGCTATTGAAGACGATAAACGTACCCCTTCGAAACGTAAGCTTTACCAATATTGTCATTTTCATACTTAAACCTTCGATGTATTAGCACGCTATGTAAAGGAAGGATTTGTATAACTTCACACATACTCACGTAAAATACAAGATAGTCCATGATGATCATGTCGTACTTCTCGGTTTTGTTGTAGAGGTCAAGGAAGGTAGGAGAACTTAAAATTAAGTTTGTGGCTCTTTCGGCCGCGTCATATAGTTTGAACGCTAGGGAAATGAAGTCATCCGATGACTCGCTTTGATCGAAATCATCCATCTTGACGTCGACGTACAAGCATGTGACGTTGGGGAAGTGAAATCGGTCGGTCCGGTCGCATAACATGTGCACCTGTTGACATAAAATTGAACAACATTGAAATTGCCGCAGTGATTAACTTGTGTAATCAAATACCAGTCAGCTTAACTTTATGGAGGTGTGCTGACATTTTTGTCTTTTAAAAATGTATTTTCAAGCATGCCGTTGTAGTACATCATTAAAACGCGCGCACAGAAATTAACTCTTACAGTCCTCATGCTTATGTGTACATATATATATATATATATATATATATATATATATATTTATGTATTTTTTCATGCTTCCTTAAAATTGCACTTTTGAACATTGGCCGGAACAAGCGATTCATATATTATTTCCTGGCGTCAAGAATTGCGAAGTTTAATGTCATGTACCTATAAACTGTCAAAAGTGTTTTCACCCCACAACGAAAATGCATCGTCCATGAAATTGTGTTGTCTCTTATAATTATCATTACATGTATTATCAAATATAGATTAAGCAAGATTAGGATTACATTGCCCTCAATCATTTTTTTTCGACTAGTGACATGGGTATTACAAGACTCATGTATGTGTATCATCTAGGTGTATTAACTTTAAGATATTTAAAAACCAATGATTGTAATTTTGTACAATCTCTATTGGAAATAAAGTGTTTTTCTTTTCTTTTCTTGTTAAGGAAATTGACACAGACGTCTACGAAATACAGGAGCATAGGACTCTTCAATTCACGGTCAGTACCTACCAAAAAATGCGGGTAGTTCGCTTTAGTCTTATGACACACGCGTAAAACTGAAGACCTGTTATCAGTCATTGATGACATTAAATTGATGACGTTAAATCTCAATGATGACATTAAATTGGTTGGAATTGGTCAGCCTAATTACAGCACTTGTCATTTATCCTGCTCTTGCGACAGGATCGCGTTAACACAAAGGTAGCGCGAGTAATTCCCATGAAAGCCTTCTCCCTAGGCCTAAGGCAAGTAAAAGCAAGCAAACAAACAACGGCATCTACGGATGCTTTATTTCTAATTTCAAGCCTGATACATATCACCTTGTACATGGGATTTTCAAATGCCTAATAACTAACACCAGGGCGCCATGACGCTTACCCCCGGTCAAAACCGGTACCCATTTCAGACACTTGGGTAGAGTGGGGTATTGTGCTTGGAATTTTTCCCCTATACCCAAGTAACCCAACAGAGAAAATCGCTATCCAGCGCCGGGAATCGAACCCTCATTGCCCGCACGGAGGCAGGTCCTGAAACCCCACGGCTATAACGAGCAGTAATGCCATCACCTCATGTCCTCGGGACGCTAAAGCCGCCACGAGAGGAGCCGTCGTCAAAACGTGGCTGGAGAAGTACGTCGGCAACATAAATAAAATCTTATGGTGTTCCTTGGGAGGTTTGACCGAGGTGTTGAAGAAAGTGTGCTGCTTGCATGACACCGTTGTTGCGAACACCAGCAGGACCAGAGCCTGTTAGGTTAAGTCGAAATGTTGCGTTTGAATGAAATTAATTGTTAAGCACGGTACGATTTTCAAAACAAGTACATGGTCATGAATTATACTATAAAAATGTTTATATGTAAAATGAAACGTGGGCAGGTTACGAAGAACGTTGCATACAACATACTGTCTAACTTGAATGTGCAGAAGGTTAAAGAAGTGTATCATGTGGATTTTAATAGTAAAATGAAATGAACATATGCTCCGCAAATTGAATTGATATAGGAAAATATAAAAAAGGAAAATTGAGAAATTTGAAAATAAAAGCGAACTGTACTTTTGGCTCTGGTTGGCGCTCTGCGTCAGGCTGAGTTCTTTTTGGTGGCGGACGGCGTGGAGACGGGTTCAATAATAATTGTGTTCTGTGTAGTGTTAGTGTTTTGTTGATTGGGACCTTGTTCGTGCCATGAAAGTTAGATTTTAATTTGTTGTGCTGTTGAGAATATAAACTTTGTTATTTTCATATCCATTTTTTTGTGTTTCAGTTCTTTGTATTATATATTATATTAAAATAGTTTGGAATATGCGTGAGCAGACCCCAACACAACCAATTTATCGGCAGACATTCATCTGTGCTCATTGAAGTTGAGAAACATGTAGAGTGATTATATCACTATATGCGAGCCGCGAGGCCGATGTATCATGCATCTAAAGAAAAGTTTAAATGTGTTTGATAAGAAAGTTCAGATGAATGAGCTGTGAACTGCCTGAAGAATTGTTAAAAATTACACCTTTGTGATGCGAAAAACTAGCTCATGGTCACCTTATTCAAGCACCTGACAGAAACAGTTTGAAAATATATGTACTCACCTTCATCCCCCAGATCGCCATCAGATCTCGTTTTTTTTTAGCTCGAGTCCTTCCTTCGTCAGCGAGTTAATGCTATAAGATGGGAGTTAGGTCTTGAAACTAAGAGAACTGAGTAAAATTATGGTTCCCAGTAAAAATGTCACTCCGCTTCTGCTCAGCGACCGTAACAGCATGAAGGGATACTGTCTACCATGCACGTTGAAAATATGATTAACTTTAATACGAGGGAAAAAAGGGAATCAGTAACCTTTATAGGCTACCTTGAAGAAAAAACGTAAACCCAGAAATCTGTACCTGATTTTTACGCATCACCGAATCTGCGTACAAAGAATTTGATTGATCAATAAAGCGGTACTGCTCCTCACAAGAGCATACTATTATTTTATCTGCGAGAATTAGCACTCCCAGGAGGTAAATGTGAGGTCCCGAATTGAGAGTGAGGTAGGCCTTCTTTTTGTTGAAATAAATTATGTTTTTGTTTTGTTAACACTTTGACTGCGGCAACTAAATATTAAGTTCAACACAAAACTAAAATTTAATGTCGATTGTAGTAAGCTATTTGCAAATTACCGAACATGAACTGGATCGTGCCTTCATTTAGCTTTTATTAAATATTTATGAAAATTGAATTTGCGACAACTGGGCCGCGGTCAGCAGCATTATAAAAATTACCTCCGTGTACCACCGGTGGCGCACATCGCAGTCAAAGTGTTAATGACAATCCTTTTTCAGTAGATACATATGCGAGGGGAAGAATTAACACGTTCCCCACGTGTTGGACCATATGTGTCCCAGTAGATAAGTTATTCATTCAGTGCCGGTATATTACTATATATGCATGACACTTCTTCTATTTGGCTGCCTCTATAATAAATAACCGTTATCATACCAGGTGAAATGTATTGCGGAATTGTATTTTTCAGATTTCTTAGGAATGAAATAAATGTATTCGAGGATTAAATTCGACTTCCCTATTCTGCTACTTACAACTTAATCGAACCAATCGTTTACAACTGCGAAAACACGGTCAAGTTAGTTAACTTAGATCTATATTGAATTTAGTGCGTCAATGATTCAGACATTTTTTGGTATATTTGGATAATTGGGGCCTTTTTTTGAGACGTTTCACATGAATGATATTGTGCTCTCAAATGCTTAGTTTTCGAGATATAGCATAAATAAAGTTCTGGTAAGAATAGCATTATGGTAGTTTCGCTATGGCTCTTCCGGCGGAAGGTGGATGCGGAACATGCGCAGTTTTTTGGGCGGAAAATCCGCTCTCAGGATGGCTAAGTTAAGTTATTTTAGATTCACTTAGGTTAGTTTATTAAACTAACCTAACTTTACCTAACCTAACCTAACCTCGCCTCACCTCACCTGTCGTTGCGTTAATACCGTATTTCAGCTTATTTATGAGTCCGTTTGTTCAATTTTATTTACGATGTTCATATAACTTCAGAGTTAAATATCTCGAAAAGTAAGCATTTGCGAGCAAAATGTCAGACGTGGATAACCTTTTGAAATGTCTCCAATTAAATAAATTTGGAAACAAAATTTTCAAATTGTTGACGCGCTAAATTCAATATTGACCCTACTTTATTACGAATGTTGCGGAAACTGAGAACCTCTTTTTTCAGCTGGTTTTTGTAAAGCCGTCATTTC
The DNA here is from genome assembly GCA_030386875.1 of Morinoia aosen. Classification (NCBI taxonomy): domain Eukaryota; kingdom Metazoa; phylum Arthropoda; class Malacostraca; order Amphipoda; family Talitridae; genus Morinoia; species Morinoia aosen. The sequence goes on from CM059574.1 coordinate 43,492,937, forward strand.
AACATTTGAACCCAAATATGCCGAGGAAGCTTAAAATTGTCTCTCCACATCAATGAATGAGAAATGTTCTACATGGGTCGATTTCATTTTCTCAAATAAATCTCAGAATTACAAAAAAATTAGATGGCAGTACTGTTTGTTCGAGGGGAAGAGCGCTGATTTGATTTTTTCTTTCGATGCATTCAAGTAGAGAACGAAACTTGGAGAAAGTACCTTGGAAATTTCCAGACTTCGCAAGTGTGTGTATGATTAAATAAAAACATCCTCTCTCTCGACGCATCCAAAGGTGACACATGTGCATAACAAACGCAGGGCTTGGGCCGCGTTGTTCTACTTGGCAAGAAAAAGGGCAACATTTTCGTACAATCCCCCTGGTCGTCATGACAATTAAGTTCGGCTGTCAACCAGACTGAGCTACGTCTTGTTTGTTCCGTCAAAAATAAATAACTCTGAGGCTATTCATAAACACAACTTTAAGGCAAAATTAACATTTGCCAATCACCATCATCGAATAACTTGGAGGCTATTCATAATACACAACTTGAAGGCAAAATTAACATTTGCTAATCACCAATCATTGACATATGTTTAGTGCATCCAATTTTGATCGAAAAAAACCTAACACTTAAAGGTTTTGACTTGAAAAATCAGCGCACAGCACAATCAGGCCAAAGAAACTTTTGCTGCCGGCTAAATTACAACGATGACGTTATTTCACTGAATAAACAACCCCAGAACTGCTAATATATAAAAATTACTTCTCAGAAAAGCTAAAGTAAAGTAGGTCTCCCAAAATTTTGGCTTCCCTCTGTATAAATAGCTGTTCGTTTGAAAGTCTCCCCGCCTTCGAAAAATGGAAATTTAGCAGCGATCAGCACAGAAAATAGGAGCTCTTTATCGGTGTAGCACACTACATTGCTGTTTCCTCTGCACTGAAACTTTGGAGCTAGTGTAAGTACTATATATATACCAGCTCTATCCTGAAAGCAAACCTGTTAGACTTGATTTCAGTAAAAAAGCAGGGAGAAAAAACGCGTGATATTTGTTCAGTGCATCGAAGCAAAAACAGCACGTGTGTAGGAAACGATACGCACTTGTTAAATGACACACATACCATGTGTACGCACCCCTCAGGTGAATGCAGCTATTGTATCTATGGGAATTAGCACTACCAGGGGGAATATGGGAGGTCCCGAGCAGAGAGTTAGGTAGGCCTTTTTTTGTTGAAATAAAATGTTCTTTGTTATTTATATTGAGGACCATCTAGTGAAGGATCATCTAGCAGCTAGTAAACCGACATCCACACGGGACTGCAGGACGTTCCGACGTAGACGACTGTCGGCGACTCGCCAAGCGCCAACCTCCGCCGTCTACCATGACCTCCGCCGTCTACCATCACCTCCGCCGTCTACCATGACCTCCGCCGTCTACCATCACCTCCGCCGTCTACCATCACCTTCGCCGTCTACCATGACCTCCGCCGTCTACCATCACCTCCGCCGTCTACCATCACCTCCGCCGTCTACCATCACCTCCGCCGTCTACCATGACCTCCGCCGTCTACCATCACCTCCGCCGTCTACCATCACCTTCGCCGTCTACCATCACCTCCGCCGTCTACCATCACCTCCGCCGTCTACCATGACCTCCGCCGTCTACCATCACCTCCGCCGTCTACCATCACCTCCGCCGTCTACCATCACCTTCGCCGTCTACCATCACCTCCGCCGTCTACAATCTTTTAAAATTAATGGTTTTTAATGGGCCCAGTTAATGTTTGGTATTTATAAAATTTATTGTAAATTTTTAATATAAATTCAAGTTGAATAGTGAATTACAGTTTAACCTATCGCTGTCAGCGTATTAAGGGGTCGGACGCTGGAGATCACGTATATGAGAAAATTGGTTTATTTAAACAAAACATACTAAAGTTCCGGTAACGTTTGAACCCCCATTTTTGTCGCTCACACATCTATAAGGACCCTTTTCTCTCTTTGAAACACCTTTATGGGGGTTAGGGAGACTTTTTCTAACTTTTCTTATCTACTCTATTGAAGCGCATGCAATCAGCCTGGGTACTATACGCTTAATAAGGCGTTCGTGTTACAAGGTTAATTGCGTTTTATAAATTATAATAATACATTATATCGAACGTCCTCTGAGAAATGAAAAATTTGAAAACATACTCGTTAACCCCTCAAAATTATAATTTCTTCATACTAATTCCCCGAATAAGAAATGAGTTTTTTAAAAGTAACTTCAAAGACTTAGATCAGGCTTTCAGTTCAGTTTCTATTTCTTTTTCGATTTGTGTTAATGTGGAAATAAGTTCTTCATTTTCAGTCATAATTTAGTTCATTTTCTATGAGACAAGTAAGGACTAAAAGGAAAATTAAAATTAAATCTTGTGATGTATTTGAATAGAATTTATGTTCTTAATTAAATACGTATATCAGTAAAAATGTTCAGTAAAAAAGAATTACATTTTATATACCTGCTTTGGAGCTAAGCTATTATCAGTTCATTGATTTCGGAGGGGAATAAATTATAGAGGAATAGGATTTAAAAATAAAAAATGTGTCCTGAAGAGGGATTCCTACACGAAAACGAATGTAAAAAACCTCGGGCGTACGAAAGAAAGCGCTGTAAAAAAAAATTCCACGGAAAGCACAGGGCGCACGTACAAGACGTCGATATTTGGCAAAAATTCGAATTGTTTATTCATCTCGGCAATACACAACCCATAAATGACAATCGTTGTTGTTTCCTGTGTAATCGATGAAAAGGGTGATGACCACAGAAGAGTTTCGAAATGCGTTATTCCCGACATGCGTTATTCAATGACAATAGTGGTTGTTTCCTGTGTGGTCGGTGAAAAGGGTGAAGAGTGTAGGGAGAACAACATCCCTCCCGCGTCGACAAGCCGGTTTTCGAACCGGTTATTTCACTTGCTGCGAGCGGGATGGTGCAGGCTCCCTCCTTGCTGTAATGTTTAGTTTAGATAATCGTAGTCTTGGCTTCTTCGATAGTTTAATTATTCTTTTGTTCCTTGCAGTGCCACGCCCTAGAACCCTAGAGAACTAGATAATTATACATTTGATTGTGTCTCTATTTCTAGCAAGTGAGTAATCCTGTGTTTTCCTGATAGCCTGAGTTTTCCTGATAGCCTGAGTTTTCCTGATAGCCTGAGTTTTCCTGATAGCCTGAGTTTTCCTGATAGCCTGAGTTTTCCTGATAGCCTGAGCTTTCCTGATAGCCTGAGTTTTCCTGATAGCCTGAGTTTTCCTGATAGCCTGAGTTTTCCTGATAGCCTGTGTTTTCCTGATAGCCTGTGTTTTCCTGATAGCCTGAGTTTTCCTGATAGCCTGAGTTTTCCTGATAGCCTGAGTTTTCCTGATAGCCTGAGTTTTCCCATGGCATTAGTAACGAATCATACCCGTTCGAATTTCCTCTCGCTCTCTCTTCTCATCTAAATAGTCTATAGGGTCTCGTTAGAAATGTTTCATTGATGGTGTACCCGTAGGCTGGACGTCTTCCTGGCCACGGTGGAGCTACGCTTGAGCCCTTTTATAGCACCTTGCTATAACTCGCCGCCATAACTCACCGCCGTTATTCCTGCCGCTGTCTCTGCCTCGTCGCTTGCTGAGCTTCCGGTCACCTGACCCGCTTTGCAGCTGCCATACTCCTGCATTTACCTTCACGGCCTGTGCAGCAGCCGTCCTATCACCTAGTTTATTTTTATCAATAAATTAAATGTTCTGTTGTATGTCGTTTCACGAGGATTCCGTTCAGTTGAGGGTCTAGGTTGCGCATCCCCGCTATTAGAATTCTTAGGGATCTTTCGTTAACTTGGCCCCGACAGAGACCACATGAAAGAGTTCAAAATGCTTTATTCACGACATGCATTAATCGATGACGATCGATATTGTTTCCTGTGTGGTCAGTGAAGAGGGTGATGACTACAGTAGAGTTTGGAATGCGTTATTCACGACATCCTGAAGAGTTTGTCAGAAATAATGACCACCGGGCGTGTTGGCCGTGAATCTATGTAGACATGCTTTGAAGGGTTAAGTGTAGAGTAAAATTTATGGTCCCATCTTCAAGATACGTAAAAGTGACATCTCGAACGTAATGATTAATCGGTGTCAAGTCGCTAAATGCAAGAAAGAGAAAGAAAGAAAGAAAAAAAAGAAAAACACTTTATTTCCAATTGAGATCTTACAAAAGAACCATCATTGGTTTTTAAAATACCTTAAAGTTAGTACACTTAGATGATACACACACACGAGAATTGTAATACCCATGTCACTAGTCGAAAAGAAATGATTGAGGGCAATGTACTCATAATGTTGATTAATCTACATTTGATAATACATGTAATTATAATAATAAGAGACAACACAATTTCATGGACGGTTCATTTTCATTGTGGGGGAAACACTTTTGACAGTTTACATGCAGTTTATATGTAGGGTGGCGTTCTCGAGGTTAAGCAACAAAAATGCTTTATATTTGTATTCGGTAAAATGCAGCGTGCATTCATTGCGGATGGCACATCACCCCTTACGGAAGGGACCTGGTGTTTAAATAATAATGTGTTCAAAAGGCTACATATCCAATTCCATGTTGGGCTGTGTTCATGCTTGTGTCCATAGACTTTTTCTGTGATCTCGTATTAATTATTTGATTTTGCTGTGTTGCAGGCTCAACCCATCTAGAAAGAAAATAAAGACAATTTATTTCCAGCATATATGATACAAAAACCATCATTGGCTTTTAAAATGTCTTAACATGAAAAGCCTTAGTTGATAAAGTATCAACATGAGAGTCGTGATACCCATGTTAATAATCGAAACGAACGATTGCGAGAAGAGCATGGACAACATGGACACTCAAGTACAGCAAAAATTTATAAATAGAAATGACAGTACAACAGTGTAAATGAATTCTGAGATAAAAATTTGTGGATAATCAGTTCATTCAAGAAAAATAGATGCCAATAAAGAGATAAATGCACAACAAGTTCAACATCAACATGAATACTAGGGCGTGTGATGTCAAGACCTGATTATTCATTGTGAAATGAGGGGGCGATAGAGAAGTGGAATAATCACATAGAAAATGTATTATTGTTCCAAAGAACACGGTCAACAATGAATATATGGAAATTAACAAGTATCGACATAAAATATTGGCAACACTGAACACAGTCAACAATAAATATATACAAATTGACAAGTATTGTCACAAAATATTGGCAACACTGAATGGACACGTGAAAGTTGAAATGCTCTATCGTAGCAAATAATATTGGCAATACTGATAGCACGGCAGTTACAGTCACTTACCATAATATGTGCGACTAACTGCTAATATTTTACCCCATAAAACTATTACTGCTACGTGAAGGCGGCGAAAAAATTAGTCATGGGCCACACGTGTGTTTTTGTCCAGCAAGTTGTAAGTTGAGCTCGATTTTGAGGTTACAAAACCTTGCGTTCATTATATGCCTCAGCCCTCGCTAAGCCCATCACATGCTTCATTCTATGGCAACTAGTGAAAGAAAGTTATAAAATTATTATTCCTAAAATTATTCCTACTTATAAAAGTATGGCTTTGATAATCTTAAAATTATTTCGAGACTCGCGCACCAAATTCTGTATTCTGTAGTCAGTTTTTTGCTGAAATTTCAGTTTTTACGTTAATTTTAGCCATGAAAAATATTTGAATGACTTTGATAACATAAATTTCATAAATTTTCTTGTATTGGTTTTACAACAAAGTATATTTTCAGATGATTTTGATATACGTTTTCATATGCGTGTTTACCCTAACATTCCTTGTACCTCAATTGGTTTAATATTCAAGTTCTCCAGCGATATTTCCTCAACCTATTGATACCAGTAGACAGTCATGGTGAACGTGCCTGGGCCGCGACAGTAGACAGGCTGCAATAGCAATCGCAGGGTAAACCATTTTTTCAGCTTTAGGTGGAACTGTCTGTTTGAAATACCTGTACGTATTCGCTCTTTCCATAGCGCGAAACATTTCTTTTAGAATTATATAACTAGTGCACTCGACCTGTCAAAAATGACGGGATTCGATATTTTCTTTAGACAAATCTTCCAGATGTGGATGACAAACAGATAAATCCATCCTAACTGTAACTACACTTCAATTGCGTCGTGCCCCATATATGGTGCACGATCAACTGTCCCAACCTGTTTTATGTAGTGCAATTGACTGATGTTGAGATTTTCACCAATACGATGAAAATATGAGAACAGTAGACAAAATTGAGAACTGCGAACAAAATTGAGAACAGCGATTGTGAATGTCAGCTTTGCGCACCAAAAACAACATCGTCATGGATAACATCACATTTAAAATCAGTGCCTTCACAAATAAAATCTGCATTCAATTTTGCACACTTGTGTTGGAACTAGTCGCGGGTGCGGCATGACAGCCAAATTCAAGGACACGGCTGAATTAAGTGCTAAATGCGCGACAGCAAGCCCTAATTGCTGGTAAAAGTCCTAAAAACTTGCCACGCAGCCATGTTTGCGCCTTCTTGTTTTTCTTGGTTTAGATTCGGCGCGTCTCCGTCCTTGGGAATTAGCGCCCTCTCTCCGCCAGTTGCCTCTACAGAATTTGCTCAGCAAATGAATGTCGTTGAGGGATTTGAAGACCAAGTCCGGTGCAAAGGATGAGGTGAGTAGAGAGGCGTTGACCCACCGGCTAGCCATTTTAGAGAACCCATCTAAAACCCTTCCCGAGTTACCCTGACAAAAAGGGTAATTTCTAAACTATAAGACGTACAATCTTGGAATTAGTACCAAATTAATGGGCGTGACGAGTACAACATATTTATGTAATTGAAAAATTTTTTACGCCCCTGTGGGGGGCAGGAAGAGGGCCTCTCGTGGCCCGTCAATGGTCGGCCGATTTTCTCTATAAGCCTCATTTTATACTCCTGATAGTTTCTAAAATATTGCACCTAACAATTTGAAATTAGTCTCATTATAAAGATCGATTCAATCTCCAAATGTGAGTGTATAATATAACTGTCATACGCTCCCTGGAGGAATATGAAGAGCAAGTTTCTCCTAGCCTCTGAATGGTCGACCGATTTCTCAAAAGGCTCATTTTATTCCACTCATAATTTCTAAACTATTGCACCTAAAAAGTTGAAATTAGGTTCATTTTAAGCATCAATTCATTCTCCAAATGTGAGTGTATAATAAAACTGTCATACGCTCCCTGGAGGAATATGAAGAGCAAGTTTCTCCTAGCCTCTGAATGGTCGACCGATTTCTCAAAAGGCTCATTTTATTCCACTCATAATTTCTAAACTATTGCACCTAAAAATTTGAAATTAGGTTCATTTTAAGCATCAATTCATTCTCCAAATGTGAGTGTATAATAAAACTGTCATACGCTCCCTGGAGGAATATGAAGAGTCAGTTTCTCCTAGCCTCTGAATGGTCGACCGATTTCTCAAAAGGCTCATTTTATTCCACTCATAATTTCTAAACTATTGCACCTAAAAATTTGAAATTGGGTTCATTTTAAGCGTCAATTCATTCTCCAAATGTGAGTGTATAATAAAAATGTCATACGCCCCATGGGGGATGACAGAGACCAAGGTTTTTCCAGCTTCTCCTAGCCTCGCAATCCGCGCTGCCGAAGGCCGCGCTCACCTAAGTTATGAAGTGCTGTTTGAATTCTTGTCCATAGCGTTGTCGTTCCCACATCGTGGGTCTTCGAATCCCGGAGGTGACGATTTTTTTTTCTCAGTTGTAGAATAATCATTTTCGTGTGTCTTACGTAAACTTTTGTTTGACAATATTATAAGTAGAGCTGTGCAATTGCATAACTTGCATGTATGCTCTCTTAAGAATGTTTTATGCATAGCAAAAAATTATCTTGTGCATGTGCAAAATCTCATATGCAATTAATTACGCATGTACACTATAACAGATATAATATGCTAATTGCTTTAAACATATGCACAATATCATTGAATATATCCTGTAAGGCGAGTAGTGTAATTTGATTGTCCTGTTTTTAAGGGAAAACTGTAAATTTGTTCCTTACTCCAGGAATTTTGTACATTTATGGGAACTCCCGCATACATACTCTCACTTGAAAGCAACATCACAAGTTTTACCCGGTCCACTGTCGTCAGTACCTGATCCCCAGGTTACCTTTTTGACCTGTTCTTCAGTTGTTAAATATGGTTCATCAATAAAATACAATAGAGGTGTCCGAACTGAATTTAATGAAGTTTGAAGTATTTCAGGATTGCATAGTGTGATAGTTTTTGTGCATCTAGTGATAGTTTTCTTGTTCTCTTCTACACATAGGCCTACCTATACGTACAAAAGTGTTCAAGTGAAAATACAACTGTGAAATTTGTATCAATTTCAGAAGCGAAAAAGAAAAATGAAAAAGAAAGAAAAAAAGTTTATTTCCAAGTTGCCTCATGGGATACATGCCAACATATAGGCTTTTAAAAATTTCTTAATATAAGACGTCCTAAAACGAAAGTTCCATACGAGGAGCACTATTTGACAAACCATCCGAGGTGTACAAATAGATAAGCCATACGAGGCATAATAATAGATTAACTATACGAGGTGTGCTAATAGACAAACTATCAGCGGTGTACCAATAGATAGACCGTACGCCGCGGTCTATCTAACCAAAAACAAAAAAACAAAAACAAACAAAACCGTTTATTTCCAAGTTGTCACATGAGATACATATGCCAACATATTGGCTTTTAAAAGTTCCTTAATATAAGACGTCCTAAAACAAAAGATCCATACGAGGAGTATTAATTGACAAACCATCCGAGGTGTAAAAATAGATAAGCCATACGAGGCATAATAATCGACAAACTATATGAGGTGTGCTAATAGATAAACTATCAGAGGTGTACAAATAGATAGACCATACGAGGCATATTAATAGACATAATATACGAGGCGTACTATAATAGACAAACCACACGTGGTGTGCTAATAGTCTAACAAAGTTCCATACGAGGAATACTAATTGACAAGCCATACGAGGTGTACAAATAGATAAGCCGTACGAGGCATAATAATAGACAAACTATACGAGATGTAATATTAGACAATACTATCATAGGTGTACAGATAGATAGACCATACGAGGCATATTAATAGAAAAAATATACGAGGCGTACTAATAGACAAACCATCCGGGTCGTGCTAATAGTTTAACTCTGTCAAGGGTAGTTGAATGAGAAATGAGAAATATTATCTCTTGGATATTTTATATTCCAAGAGATTCCGGTACAGCGCTTCTTGCCTTTTTCCTACTTCGATAATTTCAACTAAGAACTTGGCAGTTTCGAAGAATTCTTTAGTATTTTTCGAATTATTTATAAGATCATCGAAGTAGGAAAAATACAAAAAAAACGCTACACCGTACTAGATTGAAACAACACCGTAAATGACAATCAAGTATTGAGAAAAAGATAGTCTCGAAATAATTTGTAAAGAACATCGCGCAACACAGCACGCACATCTAGGAATGCGTAAACATACTTACACTCAAAATTGAAATGCATGGCTTGTTCGGCATACAAATATAGAGATAATTTTTGCACGAGTGCTTTATTTCCTTTGTCTGTTTATACTTTTTAATTTCTTCTGTTCACAGAAATGCCCTTCGGGGTCGTGATAGATCGATTTATAAATCATAAAGCAAGCGCAATCAATTTGTTTATTTCTGAAATTTGGTGCAGTGTTAACTGATCGCAGAGCTTTAGGTAAAATGTAATGTGTCTTGAGGTTTTGCTTTTTTATGCAAAAAGTAGAAATAGAAACCGATATATGTACATGTGCGCATATATGTGTGCGAAACGTGTGCATGTTTACACTGATACATAAACATTTATGTTTGCGTGCGCACACGTACATACTCAGGCACACACCAACACACATATTCATATATATACGTATTGAAAACGAATATAAGAAAAATGCTAATAGACATGAAAAATAATCTTACTCTTTCAATATTTAAAATGACAGCCCAAGCTCTGATGAATCGTAAGAAATAACCTGAGGAAAGATAAGGAATAGAAAAGGACTTCGAAAAACTTATAAATGGAATGGTTTTTTAATTTCCTAAAGGAAATTTTAAGAAAACTCAAGTTACCGCTGAGGAACAAAAAAAAAAAAAAAAAAAAAAAAACCATATATCTTCAATATATCATATCATATATCATATCTTCTCGATATTCTCTGCAACATCATGCGGACATGGGTACATGGGATAAAATGGAGATACAGTGTAGGCCAGTTACCACTCATGATTGACAAATATCTACAAAATTTTGGCAGAAATGCGCAAACAAACATATACTCATACATCAAAATTTGCTTGTACAACATACGGACAGAAAGATAATTTTACCACGATTCATACGCTCAAATTACGATTAATTTCATTAATTGTATTTGTCATTAATCCGATTCACAGAGACGTCCTCTGGAGTAAGTGGGAGATCGATTTTTGAATCATTTCGCTAGTGCAATAAAATTTATTAACCGGATGGTTTTTGTGTAAAGAAATGAAATAGAAACATGTATATCTATTTATGTAGATATATATATACCTATATACGTACACACACATATTAATATATGTACTTATTGAGAATGAAATATAAGAAAAAAATACAAATATAAAATAAGAGGATAGAAACAACCTACCATCTATTACACCGATAATGACAGTTGAGCTCATTGTAATCCTAAGAAATTATTCGAAAAAAAATAACTAAAAGGAAAAGATGACTTCGGAAAACGTAAAATGAACTGGTTTTTAGTTTCTTCATAGAAATTTTTAAGAAAACTCAGGTTACAGTCAAGAAACAACACAACTCTTCAGCATTATACAGACATGTGTACCTGGGATCAAATGGAGTAACATTGTGGCCGGATATCACATTTGAGTGGAGAATATTTACAAAATTTGGCACATATAGGTAGATTAAGCGATAGTCCAAAGTGATAATTTTGATAACACAAATTAACAGTTTTTTTCGATTTTAAAGTTTAGTGCTGGTGTGCACTGAACGCACGGAAAAATATTAAAATACTAAATGAAAATGCTTAAATTAACCCCTCCCCCCAGCTCAGCCGAAATCGATTGAAAACATCTTCGAGAATGATTTTGAAATAGCGAGACAACGTTAGCCAAAATTTAATTCATTATAAACTTTGCACAATCCTCACATTTATAAACCTGTATATTGGTGTACACACAAAATGTATTTCAGAGTATGTTTTCCATACGGATGTTAAATATTAACACAGAGAAGAAAAAATAACAAAATAAAGATGAGGAAATACTCCTAATTATGAAAAAAACGTTCATTCTGCTGTATTGAACTCACGGCTGGGGTGCTCATTATTGTCGACAGAAATAGTTAAGATGAATGCACGAATGGCTTAGCAAACGTAAAATGAAATAGTTTCTAATTTTCTAACAGAAATTTCAGGAAAATTAAAATTTCTGGTAAATGGAAAATTCACACCGAAATGCTGCAGGTCTATAGAGATGCAAAATGACGTGACACATTTACTCTAAATTCTTTTACAGTTTTAGAGTTTTTGATATGCTGGGGAAGCTTGTTCCACAAAAAAGCTCCAGAAACTGAGAGAGCTTTTTGTCCCACGTTAGATGAACGGTAACTGACTAAAACATCATTCCTCCGATTTGGTTTTTTGTTTGGGATATTAGATGGAAAAAATTTTACCACCTCTGCATTACTTTGGGGGAGGTACAGAGAGGAGAACACTCGTCGAGCTTTTTGGATCATGAATCTGTTCGGTATTGGGATCCAGTCGAGTTTTCTTAAAAGAGGGGTGACATGATCGTATTTATTGAAATTTCCTTTGCACACCACTTTGGCGGCGAAGTTTAGACATTTTTGCAACTCTTCCTGACGATATTGAGGTAAATTTCCCCATACAAGACTGCAGTAGTCCAGGCGCGATAAAACTAAAGACTGAATCACTAACAATCTAGATTTTTCGTCAAGTGTGTTCTTAATGCGATGAAAGAACATTAAGGTTCCGTTTATTTTGTTGCACATTGTTTCGACGTGTGAATTGAAAGTCATATTTTTGTCAAACCAAACACCCAGATTTTTTACCGTCTCTACTGGTTCAATTGTATCGTCTCCAAATGTTAGCTTGAATGGTGGTAAATTTTTAGTCGCATTCTGTGATCCAAAAATAATGCATTGCGTTTTACTTGCGTTAAGTTTGAGGCCATTATGGGCATACCACAATTTAAGGTTTCTCAGAAGGTTTTCAGCGTTGGCTTGTGTTTCTTTTAAATCTGCTGTTGAGCTTGTCATGGCAATTTGTACGTCGTCAGCATACATTGAGATTTTTGTGTTTGCCGGCATGGTGGGGAAATCATTGATGAAGATTGAAAATAAGAGCGGGCCGATGATTGAACCTTGAGGAACGCCAAAATTGTTTGGTATGAATGATGACATTTTGTTATTCAAGCACACTGCATGAGAGCGGTTTAGTAGGTAGCTTTCAAACCATTGAGTGTCAATTCTGAGGTTTGAAATTTTTTGTAGAAGTTTCTTATGCTCAACACTGTCGAAAGCTATGCAAAAATCGCTGCGCAGCGATGTGATTCGAAAACGTGACACCTTCAAGGAAGGAAACTGGGTCATGCGATCACCAAAAGTTGGTTTGGTAAGTTGGATTGATAAGTCTTTCTCATTTTTTAATGAACAGTCAGAGCACAACAGAGGTAATTATTATTACTTCACTAAATGCATATGTTTGGTTTGACAACAATATGACTTGCTATTCACACGTAGAAACAATGTGCAACAAAATTAACGGAACCTTAATGTTATTTCATCGCATTAAGAACACACTTGACGCAAAATCTAGATTGGTAGTCATTCAGTCTTTAGTTTCATTGCGTCTGGACCACTGCAGTCTTGTATGGGGAGATTTACCTCAATATCGTCAGGAAGAGCTGCAATAATGTGTAAACTTCGCCGCCAAAGTAGTATGCAAAGGAAATTTCAATAAATACGATCATGTCACCCCTCTTTTAAAAAAACTCGACTGGATCCCAATACCGAACAGATTCATGATCCAAAAAGTTCGGCGGGTGTTCTCCTCTCTGTACCTCCCCCAAAGTAACGCAGAGGTGGTAAAATTTTTTCCATCTAATGTCCCAAACGAAAGACCTAACCGGAGGAACGATGTTTTAGTCAGTTACCGTTCATCTAACGTGGGACAAAAAGCTCTCTCAGTTTCTGGGGTTTTTGTGTGGAACAAACTTCCCCAGCATATCAAAAACTATAAAACTGGAAAAGAATTTAGAGTAAATGTGTCACGTCATTTTGCATCTCTGTCATAGGGCCTGCAGCATTTCTGTGCGAATTTCCCATCTACAAGAAATTTCAATTTTCCTGAAATTTTTATCAAAAATTATAAATTATTTCATTTTATGTTCGCTAAGTTATTCTAATATTGATCATCCTTATTTCTATCGACAACAATGAGCACCACAGCCGTCAGTTCAGTGCAGCAGAACGAACGTTTTTTCCATAATTAGGAGTATTTCCTCATCTTTATTTTGTTATTTCTTTCTCTTTTCTGTATTAATATTTGACGTCCGTATGACAAACATACCCTGAAATACATTTTGTGTGTACACCAATATACTAGTTTATCGCAGAGCTTTAGGTGAAATGTAATGTGTCGTGAAGTTTTGCTTTTCACGCAAAAAGTAGAAATAAAAACATCTATACGTACATGTGCGTATATATATGTGCAAACGTGTGCATGTGTACACAGATATATAGACATTCATATTTGCGTGCGCACATATACACACACATGCACACACACACACGTGCTCTTTCTACGTATAAAATGACAACCAAAGCTCTGTGTAGTCGTAAGATATAACCTGAGAAAAATAATGAATTGGAAAAGGACTTCGAAAAACGTATATATGAAATGGATTTTTAATTTCCCAAATGAAATTTGAAGAAAACTCGAGTTACTGTCCAGGAACAACAACAACAAAAAAAAACATATTTCATATCTTCTCGATATTCTCTGCGACATCATGCGGACATGGGTACCTGGGATAAAATGGAGATGCAGTGTAAGCCGGTTACCACTCATGATTGACAAATATCTACAAAATTTTGGCAGAAATGCGTAAACAAACATATACTCAACATCAAAATTTATAGCTTGTATAACTTACGGACAGAAAGATAATTTTACCACGATGTATATGTACAAATTGCGCTTTATTTTATTAATGGTATTTGTCATTAATACGATTCACAGTAACGCCCTCTGGGGAAGAGATAGATCTATATTTGAAGCATTTCGCTAGTGCAATAAATGTATTAACCGGATGGAATTTGCGTACAGAAATGAAATAGAAAGATGTATGTATATTTATGTATATATATATATATATATATATATATATATATATATATATGTAAATACATATATGTATATATTTTTAGTTATAGATAGATAGATAGATAGATATCTTATGTAGATATATACATATATATATATATATATATACCTACATACGTAAACACACATATTAATATACATGCTTATTGAAAATGAAAAATAATAAAAAAATACATGAATAAAAAGATAAAAAACAAACCTACCCTCTACTACACCGAAACTGACAGTCGAGCTCACTGTAATCCTGAGAAATTATTCGGAAAAAATAACTAAAAGGAAGAGAAGACTTCGAAAAACGTAAAAAAGAACTGGTTTTTAATTTATTCATAGACATTTTTAAGGAAACTCAGGTTACAGTCAAGAAGCAACACAACTCTTTAGCATTATACGGACATGTGTACATGGGATAAAATGGAGTAACATTGTGGCCGGATATCACATCTGAGTGGCGAATATTTACAAAATTTGGCGCATATAGGTAGATTAAACAATGGTCCAAAGTGATAATTTTAATTACAGAAATTTAGAGTTTTTTCCTATTTGAAAGTTCAGTGCTAGTGTGCGCTGAACGCACGGAAAAATATAGAAAGAAAAATGGAATGCTTAAATTACCCCCTCCTCCGAGCGCAGATGAAACCGATTGAAAACATCTTCGAGAATGATTTTGAAATAGCGAGACAACGTTAGCTAAAATTAAATTCATTAAAAACTTCGCACAACTCTCAACCTGTATATTGGTGTACACGCAAAATGTATTTCAGGGTATATTTGTCATACGGACGTCAAATATTAATACAGAAAAGAGAAAGAAGTAACAAAATAAAGATGAGGAAATACTCCTAATTATGGAAAAAACGTTCGTTCTGCTGCACTGAACTGACGGCTGTGGTGCTCATTGTTGTCGATAGAAATAAGGATGATCAATATTAGAATAACTTAGCGAACATAAAATGAAATAATTTATAATTTTTGATAAAAATTTCAGGAAAATTGAAATTTCTTGTAGATGGGAAATTTGCACAGAAATGCTGCAGGCCCTGTGCGCCTGCCGAGTATATAAATAGAATCGGCAAGGGTCGTCGCTGTTCATTAGCGGTGGCCTGCCGTAGAGGTAGCACTTAGAAAGGTCGTCGCTGTTCATTAGCGGAAGCGCGACCTTCGAGGAAGCACCTGTATCATCCGATCTAATAGATTCTTTGCCAATTCCCAAGCCTGTGTCAACTCTGAAGTACCAATAAACGATAACTACGTTACTGCATCGTCACTCCCGAACCTCATTCGCGTTTAGTTACGACCTGATACTGAAAAGGCCGGAACATATTTGGTGGCCCATATGGGGATGCCACGTTAAAGATATCCACATTGCCCATTGAAGAAGAAAGATATCAAGAATTGATCTTCGGTTCTGCTGATCCGTGAGAGGAGTGTCACCCTGTTTGGAGTAACGTCGCATAGTTATCACATTACTTCAGAGCATCGAGAAAAGGAAGAAAGACGTCAGCGCAGAAAATCGAAGTTCTTTCCAAGAAACTCTTCGAGAAAGGAACACTTCGAGGGAGAAAAAATCGAAAATTTACACGCTACGCAGTCTTCACCAGTCTACTCATCGCTACTCAAAGGAGAAGATGAAGTGAGGGGTCCAGATCAACAACCTGATCTGTCGACGAGATCTACGCATTTACGCACCGTCATCTGCAACGAGAAGCGAGAGCTACGCATCGCCAAAATATTAAGTTAAGTGTACGCCGATAATGTTGCTTGCAAATTAAAAATAAGCATGCGCTCAAATTAATGATTATACATCATCATTATAAAATTAATGAGTAGGAAGTTAAGCATGGGCATCGCGAAAGCGCAGTAAGCAAGCTGATTCCCGGGAGTGGGAGAGCGAGCGTGTACGCGGAAACGTTGTGTGGAGAGGTAGTCCATTGTTCTCCAGGACAATTGAAGGAAGTGCACCCATTGTCCTCTAGCGCCCATTGTTCTCTAGCATATAAGAGTAAGCTGGAGCAGCTTGCCTCTGTTCAGTTTGCTGTCAGCCTACACGAGCAATTAGCAATTAGCCTGTTTTAAGTCCACGGAAGTCCACTGAAAATGTGAGTTAAAATTTTATTGTATGTAGAATATTATCAATTGCATGTAGAAAATTTTATTGTGTGTAGAACATTTTTCTTTTAATGGTAATTGGAGGTCTAAGAATATTGTGTTTTTATGTCGGACAGTGACTCTGACGGATACGAGTGCATAAGAACAATCCCGTATGTGACTACATTCGGAAGGGTATCAATTCCCATTTTTTCAGCGAAGTCGAATTCAAAGTCTATCACCATGACGACCACCACCACTGTCACCCCTGTTACCAGTGCAGTCACTACCACAGTTAGCCCTGTAACTAGTACTGTTACAACTGTGACGACTTCTATTGTCGGTCCGATACCTAGTGTTGTAATTGCTGGGCAGGATCTGCCGCAGTACCGAGGTAGAAAACGTAGAAACGACCCTGACTTCATAGAAAATAAGTCACTAGAAACGCATATAAAGAATGTGCGAGCATATTTCAATATGCTGTCAGATAATTCAGAAGAAGCGAAACTAAATCTATTATTGCGAACTGCAGACAAGCGGGTAGGCGACTTCAATACGGTCGTAGCTTCCATAATTAGTGAAGGTTATGAATTAAGTTTCGAAGAAGTCGTGCACCTGTTGGAAAATATCTACGTGTCGAAAGGTGAAAGATCTTTGCACGCGGTCGCCTGTGATCTAAATAACGTACGCCTAAAACGTAATGATGCTTTAGCGAGCCAGTTTGTGGCTATATTATCCAAAATCCGTAAGCTAACCCACAGAATAATGACCAGCCCGGAGTGTTCGAACAGAGCCCACCCCTATGTAGTCAATTGTCCCGATCCTGTTGCTCTCGATAAGTATGTCGAGAATACTTTAATTGTTGCGTTAGCTATGGCCATCATCAACCCCCTAGTAACAGAAGATTTTTCCAAAAAACTATTTCACAAACCATTTAATTCGTCGGAAGAGCTCCTTCAGAGAATTGTGACTGTAATTCGCAATTTTCCCGAGGATAAGCAAATATTAGCGACTCGATCTGAGAGATCTATGGAAATCTATTGTGCTGAGGATGATCATTCGTCCGAATCAAACTTCGAAGCTGCCTGTGAGGAGGCCGAAGTGCATACAATGACAAGAGGCGGAATTCAAGGTAGAGGTAGGACGCGTAGGCCCTACTGGAGACCAAATTTCCCGAGACCAACTTTCTGTGCTAGACCTCACGTAAAATCTTTTGTTGATCGTGAATGAGGAACTCTAGAAGTTCAGGCATTGGAGACAGCTGAAACAAAGCGTTGCTCGAATTGTAATAGAAATAAGTGTATCTGTCAAGGACAAGGTGTGTCGGTAACCACTGTGGCTAGGAAACCGACTGATTGGTACAAACCGGGTTCATCTCAGACAGCCACCGAGCATTCACTGCGTGATGTAGTTTGTTTTCGTTATAATAGGTTAGGACACTACGCAAGAGACTGTAGGTCCAGCCGAGAATATTTCAACAGACCAGCTAGACCTTATCGTGTCCGTGCGCGAGGACAGCATAAAACTCGTGTACCAGAAAAAAGCCAGGTAGAAACTTACCAAACTAATAGTGGCGACGATTTTTTAGCGTAAACTGCGGAGACGATTTCATTTCCGATAGAAATAACGTCTATGGTGAAAATGAAATTGAAATTGAAATAACTAATGGTGATCCCGGACAGGCCCCCTGTGAACCCGAGGAGAATTCTGGTGTTGAAGATTCCCTCGTTAAAAATGTTGAGAGAGTTGATCCACTGATTAAATGTCAAAATAGATATGAATCGCTGGGAGAGGTGGATTTAAGCGACTTAAGCGATTTAAACGCTCATGGCACTGATAATTATGAAAGCCATTTTACGGCGAACGTTTGTAAATACGAAGAAGATGAAGAAGTAGAAGTCACAGGACAAAATGAATTATTTGTAATACGAAAAAGTCATAAGCCCATGATTGTGCTTAGAAAAGATGCAGACCTGTGGAATGCATTGATTGATTCAGGATCAGAGAAGTGCCTAATCAGCTACCACAGAATAAGTGAGATAAGTAATGACGTGAAGCCAAGTTCTCTGACTATAAAAGGCGTTAACGCTAAGAGTAATGTTGAAGGCGAGGCGGAGCTTGTCCTAAAGTTAAAAAACGGTGTAAGTTTAAAGACAAATGCTTTAATAATTAAAGATGGTATTTACAATTATGACGTCATTATTGGGCGTGATTTATTAGACAAGAACGCCGTTGTAGACTTAAAACAAAGATGTTTAATTATCAAAGACGAGAGAATTCCCTTTGCAGAGGTAAAACGACGAAAAAAAAGAAAGACAGAGTGTCTCGAGTATTTAATAGAGAATACTGAGTGTCTCATGGCGGACACGATTACTTCCAGAGCTAAGAAAAAAGTCCTAAATAAGCTAAGAGAGAAGAGAGAAATTATCAGGACGAGTAACGCCGCGAGAGTAGGCGAGGAAGTAAAAAGGGATGGTAAGAGAGAAAATCAGCCTGTTCGAGGCGCAGTTGCAGTTACCAGTTCCCACAGGTCGTTAAGAGTGCATACTCAAAGAATTGAGATTGCTCCCAATGTAATTTTGAAACATGTTGGACATGTTGGAAAGTGTAAAAATGGAGAATACATAATAAAGAAAGCAACTTTAAAAGAAGGCATTTGTGTCGCAGAAGCGATTGTGAGAGTTAACAATAGGAGAAAGATTCCGTTGTTATTAATAAATAGCTCCGACAGAGCGATTGTTTTACCAGAGAATGCAATTATGAGTACTTTAGAAAAAGTGGAGAAGGATCACATTGAATCCGAAGTTTACTTGTCAGATGTACAAGGAGAATTAAAAGGAGGATTGAGTACCTTTGTGCAGGCAGCTAGTGTTGTTCAGGACAGTCATTTAGATGTCAAGAAGAAAGACACTAATAGTAAATCTGTCGGGATCACAGGAGTTGTCGACAAAGGGTACGTTTCTGATTCCAAAGAAATAGCCCGTGGTCGGCGGAAATTAAATAATGATGATGTCAAGTGTAACGATGACGAAATGAAGCCTGAATTGCTGAGTTTGTTGAATGAATTCAGAGACGTTATTACTATAGAAAATGAATCGATCACCGCTGCTGCGATTAAACCATACAAAATACGTTTGAAACCTAACGTGGATGTCGTAAATGTCCCTCCCTATCGTATTGCCCACCGTTACATGGAAGACTTGAAAGTCGTGAACGAAAAAATGTTAGACGACGGAATTATTAGACCATCGATTTCAGCTTATAATTCACCGATAATTGTAGTTCATAAGAAAGATGGAACTATACGTCCGGTAGTTGACTTTCGCAAAGTAAATGAGGTAATTCATGAAGAATCATTCCCGCTGCCGCGCGTGGACGAGCTTCTTTATAGTTTAAATGGTCAAAAATACTTTTCGAAATTAGATCTTAGGTCGGGATATCATAATATTACACTGACCGATAAGAGTAAAGAAATAACCGCATTTACAGTTGGTAGTAGAAAATACGAGTTCAACCGCTTACCATTCGGTTTAAAAACTTCACCTGCATATTTCCAGTCAGTAATGACGCAAACGCTATCTCCTGTTCTAGGAAAACTGTCTTTCGTCTTTATGGACGACGTGCTAATATTCTCTAAGGAGAAGGCACAGCATCTTGCCGATATAAAAGTTGTACTTGAACTATTAAGAAACGCTAGGTTGTCAATAAAAACGGAAAAGTGTGAATTCTTCCGTAATGAGATTGAATATCTAGGACATTCCATTAGCGGAATGGGAACCAGAAGCACCGGTACTGACAAAGTAAAGAATTTAGAAATTCCGAAGAATGTGAAACAGTTACAATCATTTCTAGGACTAGTAAATTTCTTTCGTAGGTACATAAAAAATTTTGCGAGTATCGCAAGCCCGCTCTATAATCTTCTGAAGAAAAATGTTGAATTCAATTGGTCAACAGACTGTCAAAACGCTTTTGAAAAACTAAAGGATGAACTATGTGAACATACAATCTTAAGTCACCCAAACTTCGATCAAAATTTTCATCTGTTTTGTGATGCATCGAATGTCGGCATAGGAGCTGTTTTACTCCAGTCATCTACTGATAAAGTTCGAAACATGAGACCTGTCGCATTTTTTTCTAAAACGTTGAATTCCACCCAACGACGATACTCAACAACGAAAAAAGAGATGTTTGCTATAGTTGAAGCATTGAAATACTTCAAATATCTTGTTTTAGGCTATTATCTGGTCATTTACACCGATCATAAGCCTTTAGTTCCTTTATTTTCAAAGAAATTGCCTGAAGACAACACGCTCGCGAGATGGAGTATTTATGTCCAAGCTTTTGATGCCAAATTAAAATATTTTTCTGGGAAGGCGAATAGTGCCGCCGATGCATTAAGTAGATTAAATCATGACAAAAATCCTTTAACAGAAAGAGAACTATTAGAGTGTTCTGAATTAACCCAGGATGTAGAGACTTTTCCCGTTGTAACCAGGCTGCAAGCCGCTGCTGCTGGTAACAAATGTAACAAGCCGGTAACTGAGGGAGAGTTCGAGGAGACAATGCCAGGAAGTAAGGATGGAAGAAACAACAACAGTACTGCTGAACAACAGACAGACCCCAGACGTGAACCCAGTGACTTTAATAGCAGACAGAAAACGAGCTTATGCAGACTGGATAAAGTTAATACGACTACAGACCATTCAAGTATTAATGACAACTGGTCGTTAGACGAATTTAAACGTGAACAAGATAGTGATCCCTTTTGTTCTGAAATAAAGGATGCCCTAGAGAATGCAACTAGAGTTACTAATACTGACATGAATGAATTTCTGATTATGAATGACATTTTGTATAAAAGACGAAGAATTGACAACAGACCCAGTACCATTCTGACTATTGTGGTGCCATATACTCTGCTACACAAGACAATTCTATTCATCCATAATTTGTCCCATACAGATTTGAATCATACCTTGTTTAAGTTTAAATTAAAATATTTTCATCCGTACGAACGGACAATTACACGCAAAATTGTTGAATCTTGTGACATCTGTAAGATTTTAAAATCACGAATATCGACTCCGATTAAAATTCTAAATGCTCCAATTGGAACACGATGTTTTCAAACGGTCAGCATGGACTTCTACGGTCCATTAACAATGACAGACAATGGTAACAAATATATTCTTGTCGTAATCGACCTGTTTTCCCGTTTTGTTAAATTATATCCGACTTGTGACCGACGTACAGAGACTGTTACAGATTGTCTATGAAATTTTTGCTGTTTGTTCGGTACCCCGGACGTATTGCTGTCCGATAATGCTGTAGAATTTAAATCATCTAATGTGAGAAATTTCGCAAAAGGACTTTCTATCTTAAAAAGGGAAGTTCTGGCGTATTCCCCTTTTTCTAATGGTATTGTCGAGCGATGTAATGGAAAAATTCGACACCTGCTCAAGTTATATCTAAATTTTCTTACTCATAATGAGTGGGATAGATTATTGGATATTGTGGAGAATTCGATTAACAATAGTTTTAATGAAACATTAGGCGATACCCCTGCATACACAGTTTTCGGTAGAGATACTTGTGTGTATATCAGTTCTACTAATTTAGAAGATTTAAATGTTGCGACTTCATATGAAGATGTTCAAAAACAAAAATTTAAAGAGTCATCTATTGTAGTGAACAATATTAGAAATGCAATCATTAACGCTACAATCGAAAGAACCAACTATAGAAACGTAAAACGTCGCGATAAAAATTTAAAAGTGATGGACCGTGTACTAGTGAAAAATCATGCCAAAAAACACAAACTACAGCTAAATTTCTTAGGACCAGGTATCATTGAAAGGCTAGGTAAAAATTACGCAGATATTAAGATCGGTAACAAGATTATCCGATCGAACTTAAACTATGTGCTGCCTTTAGATAAGTTAAAAAGGTGAAATTGTCAACCTAGTTTGTAATTGTTCATTCTCAAATATTCCGAATTTGCCATTCCATGTATGCGTTCTATGAGTTTTTAGCCTATAAGTGCGTTCTATGAGTTTCTTTCAAGATTTATGTATGTCTTGCGTTAGGAAATATTTTGTTGCGAAACACCTTCAGAAGAGATGTTGAGCTTAGGATGTTGTCATACTGTTGTTGTGACATCAAAGGCTGTGTTCGTCAAGCCGTCAGCTAGAGTTGATAAACTGAGATGCAATCTTGGAAATCGACACGAGAGTGCGAGCGCGAAGCCGCGAGATCTGCGCTTCTGCCGCAAATTGTTTGGCAACAATGCTAGGCAGTGTAGTTGAAATGAATGTGTCTTAATGAGAATGAAGCGTTGCCTTATTATGAAACGACAATTGCTTACTTAAACTTGTGGCCATGCTAATTTCCTGTGTCGTATCCTTTCAGATTCCTGGGGCGACTCCTGAACAACTCCAGAACATTACACATTCCGTTTTACAATATACACATACACTTTACACCTTTACTGACTTCTTGGATTGCGCACTTAGCTAATTTCCAAAAACAATCTATAATAAATACTTACTTGATTTCAATAAGCACCTCAAGTTAGCGCATAACATTACGACGCTAGACTTCCACATTCATTCACTGCTTATTTTGAACACCCTTAAATCCCGATGTGTACCGGGGAAAACAATCAGCTCTGGCAGCCGCAGGAAACAACGATCGTTTTCGGAATCAGTGTACCGAAAGAAGTCTTACAAGAGGCTTACTGCAAATTCAGATTGTTCCTGAACCTCGATTCCCCGTTGCGTACACGTATTTTGGTATATGAATCCGGAGACGACATCGAACTAGTTTTCAAAATCAAAATTGCTGCATTTCCAGCAAACATCCAGTGAGGAAATAAGTTTTCTACATCTGAAAGTGCTACAAACAATATAAATTGTGTGGAGGTACACATACAAGATGGATCTGAATATTTTCAGAATATTTCTTTTAGAATATATTGTCTTAGAATATTTCATTTTATACGGAGAATTACGTGTTCTTGGTCTCGTTCATTATATCCTTTGCTGTTGTTTTACTCGCCTATGGAATTGTTTTGTTTCGAGATAGGAAGACGAATTATTAGTATTGCGAATAAAAACCAAATTGTACGCTTGTAGATTGGTTGAATTGATTTGTTCATTTATTGATTACTCTATTTAATTTACTTTCAATTTTTAATTTAGCTGAATTGAAATAAGTTAATTTGAACCGTAGGACGATTTGAACTTGCCATTGTAGTAATGTAATGTGTTGTTTTGCGTATATCAATTTATATTCTATATCTTTAGATAATATAGATTAATGATGGATTTTTACTTCTAGATTTTTCGTTTTCATTACGATGTTTGTTTCTCGATTTGGCGGTATGTGTCCAGTTTGTTCAAAAAGGTGTACCTTATGGAAAGGATTTATTAAGTACGCGTTTTGATGTTTGATTTTGATATTTTGATATGTTAATAAAATTGTGTGGTGTATCCATTTGTATCCGAAATATCTGGAGTATCCAAGAATTCTAAGAATCAATTGATAAATAACTTGATAATGAATGAATAAATTGTTTGAAGCTAAGTGGGAATGTTTAACGAGATGTAGGATTACCGTTGACTTTTGTTGAAATTTTGCTTTGCTATAGACAGAAAAAGCCATACCTGCCTACCCCGTTCATAATTCGGAAGCGTTTTGTGTCATACGGATTGTAAGATTAATTGATAGTCAAAGGAAAATCAAATTTAATTGAATAACGTTTTAAAAATTTTTATTGTAATAAAGAATTTTATGTTTGGGGGGAGCATTATGTGCGCCTGCCGAGTATATAAATAGAATCGGCAAGGGTCGTCGCTGTTCATTAGCGGTGGCCTGCCGTAGAGGTAGCACTTAGAAAGGTCGTCGCTGTTCATTAGCGGAAGCGCGACCTTCGAGGAAGCACCTGTATCATCCGATCTAATAGATTCTTTGCCAATTCCCAAGCCTGTGTCAACTCTGAAGTACCAATAAACGATAACTACGTTACTGCATCGTCACTCCCGAACCTCATTCGCGTTTAGTTACGACCTGATACTGAAAAGGCCGGAACAGCCCTATGACAGAGATGCAAAATGACGTGACACATTTACTCTAAATTCTTTTACAGTTTTAGAGTCTTTGATATGCTGGGGAAGTTTGTTCCACACAAAAACCCCAGAAACTGAGAGAGCTTTTTGTCCCACGTTAGATGAACGGTAACTGACTAAAACATCGTTCCTCCGGTTTGGTCTTTCGTTTGGGATATTAGATGGAAAAAATTTTACCACCTCTGCGTTACTTTGGGGGAGGTACAGAGAGGAGAACACCCGCCGAACTTTTTGGATCATGAATCTGTTCGGTATTGGGATCCAGTCGAGTTTTTTTAAAAGAGGGGTGACATGATCGTATTTATTGAAATTTCCTTTGCATACTACTTTGGCGGCGAAGTTTACACATTATTGCAGCTCTTCCTGACGATATTGAGGTAAATCTCCCCACACAAGACTGCAGTAGTCCAGACGCAATGAAACTAAAGACTGAATGACTACCAATCTAGATTTTGCGTCAAGTGTGTTCTTAATGCGATGAAATAACATTAAGGTTCCGTTAATTTTGTTGCACATTGTTTCTACGTGTGAATTGCAAGTCATATTGTTGTCAAACCAAACATATGCATTTGGTGAAGTAATAATAATTACCTCTGTTGTGCTCTGACTGTTCATTAAAAAATGAGAAAGACTTATCAATCCAACTTACCAAAGCAACTTTTGGTGATCGCATGACCCAGTTTCCTTCCTTGAAGGTGTCACGGGTTCGAATCACATCGCTGCGCAGCGATTTTTGCATGGTTAGATAGACCGCGGCGTACGGTCTATCTATTGGTACACCGCTGATAGTTTGTCTCTTAGCACAACTCGTATAGTTAGTCTATTATTATGCCTCGTATGGCTTATCTATTTGTACACCTCGGATGGTTTGTCAATTAGTGCTCCTCGTATGGAACTTTCGTTTTATGACGTCTTATATTAAGAAATTTTTAAAAGCCTATATGTTGGCATGTATCCCATGAGGCAACTTGGAAATAAACTTTTTTTCTTTCTTTTTCTTTTTTCTTTTTCGCTTCTGAAATTGTTACAAATTTCACAGTTGTATTTTCACTTGAACACTTTTGTACGTATAGGTAGGCCTATGTGTAGAAGAGAACAAGAAAACTATCACTAGATGCACAAAAACTATCACACTATGCAATCCTGAAATACTTCAAACTTCATTAAATTCAGTTCGGACACCTCTATTGTATTTTATTGATGAACCATATTTAACAACTGAAGAACAGGTCAAAAAGGTAACCTGGGGATCAGGTACTGACGACAGTGCACCGGGTAAAACTTGTGATGTTGCTTTCAAAAGAGAGTATGTATGCGGGAGTTCCCATAAATGTACAAAATTCCTGGAGTAAGGAACAAATTTACAGTTTTCCCTTAAAAACAGGACAATCAAATTACACTACTCGCCTTACAGGATATATTCAATGATATTGTGCATATGTTTAAAGCAATTAGCATATTATATCTGTTATAGTGTACATGCGTAATTAATTGCATGTGAGATTTTGCACATGCACAAGATAATTTTTTGCTATGCATAAAACATTCTTAAGAGAGCATACATGCAAGTTATGCAATTGCACAGCTCTACTTATAATATTATCAAACAAAAGTTTACGTAAGACACACGAAAATGATTATTCTACAACTGAGAAAAAAAAATCGTCACCTCCGGGATTCGAAGACCCACGATGTGGGAACGACAAGGCTATGGACAAGAATTCAAACAGCACTTCATAACTTAGGTGAGCGCGGCCTTCGGCAGCGCGGATTGCGAGGCTAGGAGAAGCTGGAAAAACCTTGGTCTCTGTCATCCCCCAAGAGGCGTATGACAGTTTTATTATACACTCACATTTGGAGAATGAATTGACGCTTAAAATGAACCCAATTTCAAATTTTTAGGTGCAATAGTTTAGAAATTATGAGTGGAATAAAATGAGCCTTTTGAGAAATCGGTCGACCATTCAGAGGCTAGGAGAAACCTGCTCTTCATATTCCTCCAGGGAGCGTATGACAGTTTTATTATACACTCACATTTGGAGAATGAATTGATCCTTAAAATGAACCCAATTTCAAATTTTTAGGTGCAATAGTTTAGAAATTATGAGTGGAATAAAATGAGCCTTTTGAGAAATCGGTCGACCATTCAGAGGCTAGGAGAAACCTGCTCTTCATATTCCTCCAGGGAGCGTATGACAGTTTTATTATACACTCACATTTGGAGAATGAATTGACGCTTAAAATGAACCCAATTTCAAATTTTTAGGTGCAATAGTTTAGAAATTATGAGTGGAATAAAATGAGCCTTTTGAGAAATCGGTCGACCATTCAGAGGCTAGGAGAAACTTGCTCTTCATATTCCTCCAGGGAGCGTATGACAGTTTTATTATACACTCACATTTGGAGAATGAATTGATGCTTAAAATGAACCTAATTTCAACTTTTTAGGTGCAATAGTTTAGAAAGTATGAGTGGAATAAAATGAGCCTTTTGAGAAATCGGTCGACCATTCAGAGGCTAGGAGAAACTTGCTCTTCATATTCCTCCAGGGAGCGTATGACAGTTATATTATACACTCACATTTGGAGATTGAATCGATCTTTATAATGAGACTAATTTCAAATTGTTAGGTGCAATATTTTAGAAACTATGAGGAGTATAAAATGAGGCTTATAGAGAAAATCGGCCGACCATTGACGGGCCACGAGAGGCCCTCTTCCTGCCCCCCACAGGGGCGTAAAAAATTTTTCAATTACATAAATATGTTGTACTCGTCACGCCCAATAATTTGGTACTAATTCCAAGATTGTACGTCTTATAGTTTAGAAATTACCCTTTTTGTCAGGGTAACTCGGGAAGGGTCTTAGATGGGTTCTCTAAAATGGCTAGCCGGTGCCTGAACGGCTGGGACTTGCATGCTCAAAAGGCATGCTCTTCTTAAGCCCATATTTGACGGTGGAAAAAAGTGACACTTTAGGGTGCGAGAGATGTGCTCTCTTCTCCGAAGTCATGGCAGCCGCCGTCACCAACACACTGCAATGCTATTACACGAGACGGTGTTGGCCGCAGTGTTTCCCCAGGCAGTGTAATTATCCTAGTTTAGGGTAATCAGGAGTACCTAAGGGTAATGTTTAGGGTAATGAAAAATATGGGCAAATCTAGGGTAATCAGAGCTCCGTGAAGGAAAAGCCCGCCTAATCTACGAAAAATAGAAAATTGAAAGCCAATATGCAAGCACCCTACTGGTCACCACTTGAACGAAATGCAATGAAACGAGTCAGAATTTAGTATTCACAAAACTGCACTGCTGCTGTGATTAAGGGGGTCCTCCGGGGTGTTGAAAATCTTCCGCATTACTGATCGTGGCCTGGCCCTGTGGAAGAAGAAGCTCTCTTCCGATCGCCTGGCTTAGTGGCGAGAGAGAGATTTTGAAGCCGTGTAATTTAGTTCTTTCTGTTCTTCGTTTTTTGTTTTGCAGCTGCAACTTTTCTTTTCGTTTTATTGTGTTCAAATTTGTATCTCTAGAATTAAGCATGTTCGAACCTCTTCCGGACCCACTCTAACATTAAAACGCATTAATTAATTAAACCTAAAACGGGACGCTTTTGCGTGTACCCATTAAACTAACTTAAACTTAACTTACTGCTTGGGCAGCATGTCGCCCTTTTAAAAGTGGGTCTGGTTCCTTAAACTATTTTCTCTATATTAAATAAGCGGGTTTTTCGCCCATTAACTTCCTCGACCCGGCTCGTGCAGCCTCTTGAATAGGGATTTAATATTCAAGGTAAATAATGTTTTCTTAAAATCTACCTGAGAAATATGTACTTGTAACTTTGAAACTATAGAGCAGCTAAATATTATTCTGTTACTATAATTAGTGTTATATAGCCAGACTTCATAAAGCCCTGTCTCCTTGTTCAGAACGACTCTGTGCTTCCCTTGGAGTACCGTATTGCTGGCCAGTGGTGGTCTTATTGGACGAGCTGCCGTCTTTCTATTTGTTGTCTTGGAACTCTGGCGAGTCACGTTTCGTGGACCCCGCGTTGGGAGCTTCGCGTTTCTGGCCGTTTTTAAGGAGCCTTAAATCAAACTGCTACAGAGGAAACTAAGAATTTCGGAATCCGCTGGAATCCTCAGGATGCCCCTAACTTGAGTGCGGTTACTGTATTTCCTCTTTTGGAGAAGCTACTCATTGTTGTTGCAACTCTGTATTTCCTCTTTTGGAGAAGCTACTCATTGTTGTTGCAACTCTGTATTTCCTCTTTTGGAGAAGCAACTCGTTGTGGTTTTGTTCCAAAAACCATAATAAACGTTTAAATTATTGCACTCTAGTTTAAATCCTAAAAGGGGCCTCTTTTCTCTCCGATGGTCATTTTTCATTTTATTGTTGGAAAAGAACCCTTAGGTGGTGGACTATTCGGTCCTAAAATTTTATGGCGCTACGGACAATAGATCCCTCCCCAGGGGGGGGGGGGGGGTAAGGGGACCAAAATCCAAAATTTTCGAGCCCATTTCGACCCCATATAAAAAGAAAACAAAAGAAGAAATAGAAAATTTGCAAATTTACTTTTGTTAGATGTGTTTCAAGGATTCAAAAACTGTCTTTGTTTTTGTTCTAGCCTGAAAACTCAATGAGTTCTATTCTTTTGAAATATCAATACCAGTTGACTAAAAACCAATATATCAAATTTTTTCAAAAACTAAGACCTGAATCAAAAAAATGTATAGATGAAATTGTGTTTCTTTTCAAAAGTTACATATTTTAGTCAAATTTCATAAGAATCAAACTGAAAACAAAAAATTTCATAATTTTTATGATATAAGTAAAATTTTTTTTAATTTTTTTCTTTTTTGGAAATTACAATTCACAGTGTGAATATGATGTTATGCATGGAGATAATCGAAATAAAAATGAAAACAGCATTCAATTACATAAATTTTCCATTATATCACACTAAAACAAAAAAACTTAGTTTTTGGCCTATACTGTAAAGTTTCTTACTTTCAAAATTCAAAAGAATAGAAGTCATTGAATTTTTATGCTAGAACAAATTCAAAGACAGTTTTGGAATCCTTGGAACATTTCTAACAAAGTTATATTCCCCTTTTTTCCATTTTTACATTTCATTTTTTTTATAATGGTTCAAATCCAAAAATTTCGTTTTTTTTATTTATTGGTAAATTTTCGCATATAAAAAAAATTTTAAAAAAATGCAAAATCCCCGAATATATCTTTGTTAGAAATGTTTCAAGGATTCCAAAACTGTCTTTGAATTTGTTCTAGCATAAAAACTCAATGACTTCTATTCTTTTGAAATATGCATAAAAATGACCCAAAAAACCTATTTTTCAAATTTTTCGGAAAAACTAAGGCCTAAATCAAAAAATTTCAAGTTCAAATATGTTTGTCTTGCAAAACTACATATACTCACCAAGTTTCAGACCAATCGGATCAAAAAAATTTCATTCCGGAGGAC
The DNA here is from genome assembly GCA_030386875.1 of Morinoia aosen. Lineage (NCBI taxonomy): Eukaryota > Metazoa > Arthropoda > Malacostraca > Amphipoda > Talitridae > Morinoia > Morinoia aosen. The sequence continues at coordinate 43,523,159 of CM059574.1, forward strand.
CCCCTTAAGGCCCTTTTACATTGACGGTGTCTTCGCGCTCCACACCGTCGCTCCATCCCGCGAGTCAAATAAGCTCCGCCCACAGCAGAGTAAAATGACCCTTATTGCCACGCTCACGGTGAGGAGCGGCGACATTCTGCATGCTAAATATTGGCGGTGTGCACTGCCAGTCGACAGCGTTCAGTTTCTCCTGAGACCATAGAGAGCATGTGTAGTAATGGCTTACATATTATGGAGCAAAGAAGAAATCTAAACTATTATCGAAAAATGTAAAGAATTTCCATGTTTATGGAACATTAAGCTCACGGAGAAATTGCCAATTATTCTGCCAGTATTGCAAGAGCAATACTGACGAACAGGGCTCCCACTGAAAATGTTCAGATAAACCTAGATTGACCATGAAAAAAATCCAGATTCGTTAAAAATAAACGTAGAAGTGTAGTTTTAATAAGAAAAAAGTAAAAGTTAACATTCGTTAGTAGAAACAATGACGGTAATGCTGATTTTATTCCTGTATTTCCTCCTAACTCTCTTCTGCAGCCCAAATTTCAATATTAAGTCGACTTTTCTGTTGTCCAAGGCGCTTTTCATTACGCTGGTGACATACTCTGTTGATGACATCTCGTACCAATTTCGGTTTAAGCTTCCAACCGTGATAGGTTTTTCATAACTTCCATTAACCATTCTTCTTTGAAAAACTGCGTATACCTCTTTTTAGACATCGTTTTTGGAGGGCTAGACATTTTGAATACTAGTGCGGCAATATTATGAAAATTTGAATGTCTGAAAAAATTAATTTTTAGGCATTCATTTAAAGGAATGCACGACCAGCTTAGCTATCAAAATGAGTGTCATCTCACTGTAACGTGCCAAGCAAATCGAAGCAACACAAGTGGAGTGCCGGCTATCCCTGGCTTGGCCGGGCTTGCAAGTTCGTAAGATACTCGTTCGTTACGCGTTTTTAAGGTCGAGAAACAGATTGAACACGTTCTACCCCATCCGATAGGCGTGGTTTTAAATCAGATATTCATTTGCAAACGGTGTTGAAACAATAATTCTTAACTGCATCATCAAATTTACTTCAGTTAATGATGAATTTACTGTCTCGACTTGATTAAAAAATATATTTAGCAATAGATCAAAAATTAAACCTAGCGACCCAGGAGGGATCGAAAAAAACAAGATCTCGGTGGACAAACCCAGGAGGGGGAGCCCTGCGTGACGATTGCTTTCTCTCGGGAAGGAGCGTTGTATTGAGCGGCAATGTAAAAGCAAGTCGGTGTGCACTGACGCTCAATCCTCTCGTGGGCGGAGCTATTGCAAGTTCACTGTCGCTCCACACCGTCGCTCCACACCGCTAGTGTAAAATGAGCTTAATTAATGTCGCATATTTGAATGTCATCAGGTATCGCTCACGAAAGGAAGCGTCAAGATACGAAGCCATAATATCTCTTGTCCACTTCGTTTTGACAAATGATTCTGAGTTGCATTTTGCTAATAAAAAACTCGATCAGTGTCAGAGCACAGGATCTGCAGCATTTCGGTGTGAATTTCCAATCTACCAGAAATTTTAATTTTCCTGAAATTTTTGTTATAAAATTAGAAACTTTTTCATTTTACGTTCGCTAAGCCATTTAGATATTCATCTGACTTATTTTTGTCGACAACAATGAGCACCACAACCCTCAGTTCAATGCAGCAGAACCAACGTTTTTTCCATAATTAGGAGTATTTCCTCATCTTTATTTTGTTATTTTTCTCTTTTCTGTATTAATATTTAACGTCCGTATGACAAACACACCCTGAAATACAATTTGTATGTACACCAATATACAGGTTTATAGATGTGAGGGTTGCGCAAAGTTTTTAATGAATTCAATTTTTGCCTAAAGGCCCGAATACACGAACGCTCATCACCGTCACCGATCCTTATGAGAGCCGCTTAGCCCCACCCAATGCAGCTAAGCTCCCCCCACTGCAAGCCAAAATGACCCTAATTTCGTGAGCGGCACCGATCCTTATGACCGTCACCGGCATATCAAGCATGTTAGATGTTTTCCCTAATCAGCGTCAATTACAATGAACGGTGACGGTGAAGAGCGCGCGTGTATAAGCTCGGCAGTGACCGTTCACGCTCACTGCTTACTGGTGGGCGGGGCTTAATGCCGCTCATGATGATCGGTGACGGTGAAAAAAGCGTGCGTGTATTTTGGCCTTGACGTTGTCTCGCTATTTCAAAATCATTCTTGAAGATGTTTTCAATCGATTTCGGCTGAGCTGGGGGAGGGGGTAATTTAAGCATTTCATTTAGTCTTTTTATATTTTTCCGTGCGTTCAGCGCACACTAGCACTGAACTTTCAAATCGAAAAAAAAACTCTAAATTTCTGTAATTAAAATTATCACTTTGGACCATTGTTTAATCTACCTATATGTGCCAAATTTTGTAAATATTCGCCCCTCAGATGTGATATCCGGCCACAATGCTACTCCATTTTATCCCATGTACACATGTCCGTATAATGCTGAAGAGTTGTGTTGTTTCTTGACTGTAACCTGAGTTTTCCTAAAAATTTCTATGAAGAAATAAAAAACAACTTCATTTTTACCTTTTTCGAAGTCGTCTTTTCCTTTCAGTTTTTTTCCGAATAATTTCCTAGAATTACAGTGAGCTCAACTGTCATTTTCGGTGTAGTAGGTGGTGGGTTGCTTTTTATATATGTATTTTTCTTTTCTTATATTCATTTTCAATAAGTGTATATATTGATATGTGTGTGTACGTATGTATATAGGTATGTATATATCTGTTGGGAAAAATGTAACAGTACGAATTTTTTTGAGAAATAGAAAAATTTTAATTCTGTGATCTTTGAGAACTCAACGAAATATTTCACTAGATTGTTTTTTAGTGTGTTCCCGTGTCTTTATAACTAAATTGTGTGTTGATAAATTGTGTTTGCCGTGCATCCATATAGGATAATTGCATCAATTTAGGAGGATGCATTTGTATTCTAGTACACTTAGAAGCGCACTCCAGCCGTACAGAAGGTAGCTTCAACGTGTTGTATGTAGTATGCGTGAATGTTAAAAGTTCAACATGTGTATATGAGTTAGTCGAAACGGTCGGGTGGTCAGCAAGAATGTCTACCCGAGAAACTTGAGAGGCCTCGGTCGAACGAAAGCGTGAGAAACATGTTTTTATTAGAAAGGATTTTTGAGAAAGGTATGGACAAGAACGCCGACGTTGCGGGTTGAGAGCAATAAACACTTAACAGCGAGGGGTGATATTGAGGGACGACTCGACACTTAAACTCAGAGACCCTTGAGTCGAACGGCCTAGCAAACAAAAATTCCTTACACAGCGCAGAACACCGTCGCCAGAGGAGGGAAGTATAGAGTGGTGGTAGAAAAACAAAAAAAAATATGTATAAGGGTTTTCGCGCCAAACTTGTAAGAGAATTTGAGGACGGAGTCAGTCAAGCTCACGTCAGGGGAATTGGCTGCCAATGGGAAACAAGGAAATCACAGGAGGGAAAATTCGAAGTGTAGGACCGACAAATGGGCTGCTATTTCAACTAAGAAGGAGGGCTTGAGCGAGCGATTCTAAAATCTCTGAAGAGCCTGATTGGTTATTCGTGAAAAGAAAGGATAACCTTCTCTAGCAAGTACGCAAAAGCAGATAATCCGAGGGCAGTCTCACGCGGAACTTCGGCGGGGAAAGAAGTGCGTTTAACCAAATGTTGTACTGATATATCACGTAGAAATACGTGATCTTGATTGTAGTGTACGTCGAAAGATTCTCATTTTATCAATAGAGTGAATTTTCTTATTTTTTTTGTTACAGAAGGGTGAATTGCAGCCCAACAAAAACGTGGTAGTCATTAATGGAGCATTGAATGTCAAAATTGACGGGCGGGTGAGAATCCTATAGAAGAAGCAGTTTTCCTTGAAGGAATACATCATTTGAAGTGAATGTGATGAGAAATTTAATGTCATTTATTAATAGAAAAAAAATTGAAATATTTGAGGAAGTAGGATCTACACAATTAAAAGTAATAGGGTGTAAATTTTTGTCGAGCAGGGTGGGAGGTTTCTTTTCATCGCTTTGTTGCTGATTATACTTCTACATGAAGGAATGACGCAAAGCTGCGAACACCGACGACAATAAACATTTGCTGACCTGTGTATAACTCAGAAATTCGAACTGAAGCAGTATATGTGAGCGAATGAATCTGTGAGCTGAAGCTGACAACCTTCTGTCCCGTTGGAGTGCGCAATGATAAGCATTATCTGTAATGTGTTTCGGTGTTAGTAACGTAGGAGCAATTTGGCCGGCCAATTAGGCAGGGTGTCACTTGTATAATTCACCGTTCCAGTAATTTGGCAATAATGTGTTTGGAGTAGGGTGTGTTAATCATAAAATCCTTCAGAAAACTCATTTAGAGTTTTATAAACCTGTAACGCCAGCACCATATTTCACCGAGGCAGATGCAAACAGGAAAGGCGTTGCGTTAAGTGAGGTATCTTCGCGCTTGGTGAGTACCGCCCTAGTTTTAGTATATTCTACGTAAATGTCAGTTAATTGTGCACTCAGGTTTTCCCATATATTTTCTTGTGTCTTTCCTAGGGCATTTATTACTGTTGTGGAGGTGTGCCAATTCCTCTATTCCGAGAATCTGGTTTCTTTATTAATGCAAATTAATATGGGGGCAGGACCCAAGTCTTGTAACATATCTACATAAATAGATATACATGTTAAAAAAATAAATAGATAGATATACACCAGCGTAATGATTCAAAAATAGATCTATCAATTCCCGAGAGGGCGTTTCTTTGAATCGGATTAATGACAAATACAATTAATGAAATGAAGCGCAATTTGAGCATATGAATCGTGGTAAAATTATCTTTCTGTCCGTATGTCGTACAAGCTATGAATTTTAATGTTGAGTATAAATTTCTTTACGCATTTCTGCCAAAATTTTGTTGATGTTTGTCAATAATGAGTGGTAACCGGCTTACACTGTATCTCCATTTTATACCGTGTACCCATGTCCGCATGATGTTGCAGAGAATATCGAGAAGATATGAAATATGTTTTTTTTTGTTGTTGTTCCTCGACGGAAACTCCAGTTTTCTTAAAATTTCTTCAAGGAAATTAAAAACCATTTCATTTATACGTTTTTCGAAGTCCTTTTTCTATTCCTTATCTTTCCTCAGGTTATTTCTTACGATTAATCAGAACTTTGGCTGTCATTTTAAATGTAGAAAAAGCGAGATTAGTTTTATGTTTATTAGCATTTTTCTTACATTCATTTTCAATACGTATATGTATGAATCTGCGCGTGTGTGTGTGTGCATGAGTGTGTATGTGTGCGCACGCAAGCATGAATGTCTATGGATCAGTGTACACATGAACACGTTCGCACATATTTATACGCACATGTACATACATATGTTTCTATTTCTATTTTTTGCGTAAAAAGCAAAACCTCAAGACAGATTACATTTTACCTAAAGCTCTGCGATCAGTTAACACTGAACCAAATTCCAGAAATAAACAAATTGATTGCGCTTGCTTAATGATTCATAAATCGGTCTATCACGGCCCCGAAGGGCATTTCTGTGAATAGAAAAAATAAAATAAAAAATTAAAGCACTCATGCAAAAATTATCTCTATATTTGTATGCCGAACAAGCCATGCATTTCATTTTTTAGTGTAAGTTTTGTTTACGCATTTCTAGATGAGCGTGCTGTGTTGCGCGATGTTCTATATAAATTACTTCGTGACTAACCTTTTCTCAATACTTGATTGTCATTTACGATGGTGTTTCAATTTGGTCCGGTAAGCGTTTTTTGTCTTTTTCTTACTTCGATAATTTCAACTAATAACTTGGGAGTTTCGAAGAATTCTTTAGCAATATTCGAATTATTTATAAGTTGTTAGCCATCTCTTGGAATATAAAATATCCAAGAGATGATATTTTTCATTTCTTATTCAACTACCCCTTGACAGAGTTAGGCTATTAGCACGCCACGTATGGCTTGTCTATTAGTACGCCTCGTATATTTTGTCTATTAATATGCCTCGTACGGTCTATCTATTTGTACACCACTGATGGTTTGTTTATTAGCACACCTCGTATAATTTGTCTATTATTATGCCTCGTATGACTTATCTATTTGTACACCTCGGATGGTTTGTCAATTAGTACTCCTTGTATGGAACTTTTGTTTTAGGACGTCGTATATTAAGAAATTTTTAAAAGCTAATACGTTAGCATGTATCTCATGTGGCAACTTGGAAATAAACAGTTTTTCTTTTCTTTCTTTTCTTTTTATGCGGACCTTTTTCTCGACTATTTGAATTCTCGTCATACGAATATTAATTTTACCAGGGAAGATGAACGAACAGCCGTTTACCGTTTCTGGACGTCAGTGTTAGCAGAATTGATAATACTTTCCAATGTTCTGTTTATAGGAAAGGCACTTTCTCGGGTTTAGGTACTACTGTAGTTATTTTAATTTTGTGCGACCCCTATTAAAATCTGTGGCATTCGAACTCTCATCCATAGAGCGTTTAAAGTTTGTTCTAACTTCCGATTTTTACGTCAAGAATTTGACTTTTTACCAAAATTTTTTCTGTAAAATGGTTTCCCTTTGTTTACTATCGATAAACACATTGGTAAATTTTTGTCTAAAATTTATGATCAAACGCCTGCACTCCAATCATGTAATCAACAGAAGTTTTCCTTAAAGCTTCCCTTCTTTGGACACCAATCTATTAGATTAAATCAGGCGGTTAAACTCCTATTCAGCAAGTTTTTTGAACTACTGAAAATTCATTCTATTCTTGTCAACAATTTCACAATCGGTTCCCTTTTCCGCTTTAAGGATAAGCTGCCCCCTGTTATGTGCTACTCTGTGGTTTACCAGTTTAGTTGTTCACGTTGTGAGTCACAGTACATAGGTTCCACCTATCGTACTCTTATGTCCAGAGTAGCCGAGCACGCTGGGCGCAGCTGTAGAACCGGTCACTTGGTTCTCCTCCACTGTCCTCTGTTCGATCCCATGCGGAAAACTGTGAAGTCCCTGTTTCTGTGAATCATTTTAAATCCTTGCAGGTGCCCCTCACATGATTGATTTACGCATCCTCGAGTCGCCATACATCTTTAAGCTTAGACCCCCTCTAAATGAAACTCAAAGTGCTTTTCCTCTTCTTGTTGCAAATACATGATCATGTCACGAGAAGGCTGTCTGCCTCGTCTCTCATTAATTTACACTAATGAGAAGACCGAATGCTCGCTTGAGGGGTTGGCATACCTCAATAAAATACACAGGAAACACAAGGAAAATTTATGGGCAAGCCCAAAACAAATCAACACTACTACAAAATGTGTATACTAAAATTGGGCAGTACTCACCGATGTACGTTGTACTCGACTTACTCAATGCGCGTTTTTCAGAGCGCATCAGTTATGATGAGGGGCTGCTTGCTACTAAATTTGGGGGGGGGGATTTTATACACGTGAAAATTCACTTAATTTATAATTTACGGCAATACATCATACAGAACATCGATAAGCGCACGCAATGTATGGTATTAGAACTGGTGTAAATTGAGTAATGGTATGCTAGAAACTTCATGTGTTAAACAGCTTACATAACAGAATGACAATAAATGCTACCGCTGGCCAGCATATCCCCGTACGTTAATCACACAGGTCCTGATACATGAGCCCTACAACATGTTCATATTCTAACAGTGCTGGAGGTGGTGTCACTTCAAACATACATTCATTAAACAACACAGCTTCAGTTCCAACTTTTGCCTTATGCACAGTTCAAAATGTCTATTGCTGATATCACACTGCTCGTCCCGCTTCGTTATCTTGACCCATGATCTCCCTTTCTTCCAAGCCGATGACAAAAAAACCTCCCCGCCTGCACGATAAAAATTAAATACTCATTACTTCTAGTCGTGCTAATGAAGTTCCCTTAAATATTCCAATCTTCACTTCAACAAAAGGCCACACACTTTTATCATATCTATTTCAAAATATTTTCTCCAAAGGTAATTACATCACTCTTACCCTCCCCACTTAATGTGGCATCTTCAGAATGATTTCCCCGCTTTAGCCAGGTCTGCAATTTACCCTCTGTGGAAAAAAACGGAGACTATTTTATTAAGCGAAATTTTTGATAAGTTTAACTCCCTGTGTTGATATCTATGTCACATATTTTCAGGGTAATTTTCAACACCTCCTATTTTTAACACGTACTATATCCGACGATCGCCGACGCAAGACTAAATTTTTCTCATCAGCTCTACCCACTTGTTCGCGAGAAAGCGGTGTTCTAGTTCACGCATGGCCAATCACACACTTAGAAGCTTCTACGTCATGTTCGAATGCCCTTCTTGTTTAGCAGCTAAAGCCTCATTCGTGTTCCTTAGCTTCAACTACTTTCCCACCATATTGATGTCGTGGTATTGGCCTAGAGCCTTCTGACGTAACTTAGCAGCCTCCTCCCTCTCGAGGGTTTGCAGGACCGCCGATCTCAACGTTAGCCCTCCGACTATTTCTGAGAGTTTCCTTTTCACGCTCAAGTGCTTGCCATAAATCTGTCGAGCACTGTGTATGGAGTTTGAGATTGTGCCATTAACCCACACAGCATGCGGTACCCGCCGAGGGCCAGCAGACTGCTTGTATAGCCAAAAATCTTGAGAACATAATATACACAGCTATCGCCTGGACCAAGGCGTCAGCACTTTCGAACGTCTTAGTGCTCAACCGTTGAGATTGTTATTTCTCCCCTCTCGATCGAGTTACACACTCCCTGCCTGAAACAACACACCCTTTCTGAAACAACACATCCTTTATGGGCTCACCACACACACCCGTCCAGACATTCTGGCTTGTAACACACACAAATGTTGAAGAGACTACACCTCCGCACCGCTGGAATTTTAATCAACAGAAATAAATTTTATAACACATAATTATAATTTCCCTAAATTCTAAAAAAACGCAGAATGAAATCATAATTACCATTTTCCTAAATTCTCATGTTTTAATTCGTTAATCATTCGCTAAATTGATTATTCTCGACATGACCCCAAAACACAAGAGCACCAATCAGTTAGCACAAAAGGACATAAATTAGTTAAATTCCCAAAATTAAATCTTTCCCAACAATCATTAGTTTTGATTTTATTTGTTTTATGTTTTATTTTTTAGTTTTAGATCTACGACTATTTTCTGCATATGTTGTAGTATTCTTTTGCATAGCGTAGTTTCAATTTACTCATATTCGTTTTGTTTTGTTGCAGAATTCTTTTTGCTTTTTCTTTTGCTGAAGATGAACTGTTTAGTTCGAAACGTTCAATTTTATTCATTTAGACTTTACTATTTGTAACAATAAAATGGCTATTCGTACAGCGATTTTTGCCCTGCTTTTTATTAAAGTTAGAGCTGATACTATACTCTTAACGCTGATACCAGTCGCTTTTCCTAGGCATTTTTCGGAACTCTTTCAAAGTTGCTAGAGTAAAAGTGGTGAAGAAACTTGCGTTTACAATTATAGGCCTACCTCTGTGCTACTAATTATTAGCTAAAGATTTGAGACAAATGTATGTAAAATGTATTATTTTTTGAACGAAAATCTTTTCTCTATGATGAACAATTTTGTTTTTGCTCTAAAAAATCAACAACACAGGCTGTATTGAATCATTTAAAATGCCTTTATTCCAATATAAATGAAGGAAAGCTCGTTTTCTCCGAATTTCTTGACACTCGAAAAGCATTCGATTGTGTTGATAATAACACTCAAACTCAACAGCTATGGCATTAGGGGAGTTGCTCATGATTGGTTCAGATCATACCTAAAAAAACGAAAGAAATATGTTGTCATTGACGACGCACAATCGAAACTACAGACCGTTAGCCATGGAGTTCCACAAGGGTCTGTCCATCGGCCTCTTCTATTTTTCATCTTTATTAACGACATCGTAATCTTTAGATCATTTTTCAAATTCATAATTTTTGCCGATGACACCACGCTTTCTACGATCATTCCTAATCAAAATCCCGATCTAATTGAAGAGCATATATGTAAATGATACGCTCCAAAAAATTTCAATGAGGCTTAAGGGGACCATACCATCGAAAATCACAAAAATGTTCAAGTTTCGTTATATTTCCCTGAAATATTGAGAAACCACAGGAAAACTCCCTCCCACCGCTTAAAAGGTAATAAAATAAGCCTTTATATGGATGGGACAAAATACACTATATTCTCATACATGAGAAATATATCTCTTCCACGCATTAAATTGGCGAAAATGAAATCGAAGACCCAACTCACGTAAGTTCCTGTGTATTATAACAGATAAACATTAAACCTTCGAAGAGCACATTGCTCATATTAACACTAAATTGTCAAAATCCGTTGGAATCCTCAATGAAATGAAAAATGTATTACCTGAAGAACCTTCACAAATAATTTATAGAATGCTCATTTCACAGAACTCACAATATGGAATAGAAGTATGATGCGGAACTTATAAATATAAAACAAATGTACTCTTTCCTCCGCAAAAAAAAGCCATTGGAGCGGCAGAGAAACTAGAATAAAATGTTCACACAGATGATTTAATCAAAAGCTTAAAAATACTTAAACTTCTGGATCGCTATAAACTCTCCATAAGCAATTTCATGTATGGAACATTCACTAATGATGGCAACAAAGATCTCAAACAATTATTAACTGCACAAACTGGTCATCACGACCATTTAACCCGACATAGAAGTAACTTCATGGTTCCTTATTATTCAGCAGTTCGGTCACAGCATAGAAATGCTCTTCATTGGAACTAAGAATTGGAACTCGATCCTTCTGGAGATCCGGGAAAGAAGTTCTCACGAAGCTTTCAAAATATATCTTGAATCCTTTTCCAATCAAAATATTATTCATGTAAGATAACCAAGTCAAATCTCTTCTCCTAAATTATTCACCCTGATACGGTAATTCGCCATGGTTAATGTCAATGATCATAGTCTGTTCTCAAGTCGTTTCTAGAATATACTGTTAACATCAAGGCCATATAAACTACTCTGTAAAATTAAGCATCGAATCGCTATTGAACCAATTCACTGATCAGTCTAGTGCGCAACTTGGTTAAGTGAATTAGGTTAAAAGTAATTATACACTTTAGAACAGCGTTGGTGGTAGGATGCCGTAGATGTCACAGAACTTATTTGAGCTCACAAGTAGTTACACTCAAATTTAGCCATTGTACTAGACTTAATTAAGGAACAATCTACTTCTGTATCGCTTGTGGTGAATAAATTGTTCAAATTGAAGAAAGTTTGTAAAGAAGAATGGGTGAAGCTACCAGCAAATGCTTTAATGAAACTCGTAGAAAACTATGGATACCATTTGGAGGCTGTAAGGCAGAACAGAGGATTTGTTACGAAATACTAATAAATGGTGTTAATTACTTTTGCATGTGGTTAATTAGTTTTTTCTCATTAAAAGCTTGACAACAAAATGTTTCTTAGTTTCCGTTCTATTCTTTAATGGGCAAAATTTATTAAAATAGGGATTGCAAGTCTCATTAAAATTGACTTGATATTTTTGAGAAAAACGCGAAAAACAAATGTTTCGAATAATTTGCTACCTGCTGTATATTTTAAAACTTATAATAATAGTTTCAAACTTATAATAGTTTAATGATTGAAATAATAGTTTATACAAATGAGATATTTGAATACAGTATTGAAGATAAAAGTGTTTTACTTTGTCAGATCGTTTTTGTCGAAGATTTAACTAAATTATTCAATTATGTTCGAAATTATAGTATCATTCAGTATCATTCCAGAATCATCTTGAATATATGTTAATAAAACTTGCAGTAAGCTATTTTTCATTGTAATGCTTTTATTTAAAGTTTCGAAGGTGTTCTCGAAGGAAACGGAAGTTCAAAGTCCATCAAAAAATTATACAGTAGTTAGTCTAAACCTTCCTATCCACACGAAAGGTATTTTCACGAAAGGAAGAAATAAGCATCTTTTTAGTATGGAATTGAGGAAACGAGAAGTAAATGCTCAAGGTGTGTCCCCATGTCCTGTGCATTGGAACAGTAAGCTCGAAAGAAATTTATCAAATCATTTAAAAGTTCAAAAAGAAAGTACATAAAAAAGGCTGACAAAAAGAGAGCAGAAAATCGAAAACATGTGGTTCGTAATTTACAAATATCTTCCATTCCAACACTAGACATGTCTACCCAACCTTCAGCTCGGGACCTCATGCGAGTGCCAATTCCGGTGAATACAATAGGTGTACGTTCCTTTAGTTAAAGTTGTAGACAGCTTTAAATAAAGAAGGCTAGGCACCATAAATGATGAGCTCGGCAAATGTTGCCTTATTAGAATGGAGCAAGATTGCATCGGGAAAAGAAAATTTGGCCCTCAAGTTTTTGTTGGGAATTTTCTTGAGCAATAAAGAACTTCACAAAAAGTGAGTACAATGTTTAAAAGAGTTGATAAACCTCATATAGAGCGGCATGAACTGACCTTGTTGAGTGATCAACAAATACAATAGAAACGTATCCCAATAAATAAAATTTTTTTACTCTGAGCATCATAAACGTATGGATTTCGAATAAATATAATAACGATTGTCTGGTGTGTTAATCTATTGTCAGTATTATTATGAGGAACATACAGAAGGCTGTCATTTCATCCACTTGTAGATACCAGAAGACAAGATTAAAATTTCAAAAAATTTATTCATACATACATACATACATATACCAGGCTTCTCCTCCCTATGAGAGGGTAGCCGACAGCAGACCACAATCATCACTCTTAGTCACTAGGAGGCGAGAGAGGCAGCACCGGCCGCACCAGAACTGCCATGATCAGCAGCAGCCCAGCACAACCACCTTCCACTGTCAGGCCCGACAGCCATAGCTGGCTTACCCCGACCGCTTCATTGAGTGCAACCCCTCCCCCCGCACAGGACAGGTCAACCCCACCACACGAGGGCAACTTCCAGTCCCGCATCACAAATAAAAAAATTACCTTCTTACTCACTGCCCCCCCTTACTTCTGTCCGAAGTCATCCCTCTCGCCACGTCCACAGTCCCTCTCATACAAAGCACGTTTCACCCCATCCAGCCAACTCATCCGTGGTCTACCTCGCGCTCTAATACCACTCCCTTCTGACATATAAATCTTTTTCATAGGCCGCTCAATATTCATTCTTTTAACATGCCCAAACCATCCAAGCACTCTTTCATCCACTCGCCTGCTCAACTTTTTGATAACACCCGTCTGCCCCCTGACCAACTCATTCCTGATCCTACCTCTTCTTGTTACTCCATACATGCTCCTCAAACACTTCATCTCAAACACATCCAACTTCCTCCTCTCAGCTGCTCTCAAACCCCAGGACTCTGCTCCACACAACAAAACTGGCCCGATCAAGCTTTCATGCAGCCCCCTCTAAGCATTCATACTCAAACTCTTGCACTCATAAACTTTCCTCATTGCACCCAATGTCTTACAGCCTTCACTCACTCGATGCCTCACTTCTACGTCCATACTATCCTTAACAGCCACATTCGACCCGAGGTACCTAAAATGCTCTACCTCTTCTAACACTTCACCATTCATTCTCACATCCAAAGATCCAAACACTCCACATCTCGAACATCTCATCACTTTACTTTTATTCACATTTACCCTCAATTTACGCCTTTCGCACACTCTATCATACTCTGCAACCAGTCTCCTGAGTTTTTCCTCTGAATCAGCCACAAGCGCTGTATCATCTGCAAACAACAGCTGACACACTTCCCAATACATACTATTTTGTCCAATACATACCAATACATACCAAAAAATTCATGAGCATGCATAAATCCCAATTCTCGATCACCAAACCCAGGAATTAGTATATAATGAAATCATAATATTTTCTCTTTCTTCACGAAGAAAGTCTTCACTAGGCATCTTATCGTCCACCTACTCACAAAGAACAAGACAGAGCAGCCAGTTAGTACGATCGCTATAAGATCAAGACAGAAAATCTCCACCCACGACAGGCGCTTGCCAGGCGGCTGCAAGTGCGGGGCCCCGCGGGTCCGAGCCACGTACTCCGTCCAGTACACAGCACGATCCAGCGAGTGTTCTTGTTGGTCACGGAATATGCGAGACAGCGAACGTATTTTCTCCTGGTACCTGCGAAAAAAATAACTTTTCATTTGTCTACATTGCAAAATTTACGAATTATTTTATTCCGATATTATTTTATTGACAAGTTGACTACGTGTCGGTAAGTACTCGTACGCGTACCGCTACATATATTGCTCATTTGCGTACCGTTGTAAACGAACTTTAAATATTTTACTACCTTTTTCGAAGTAAATTTCATAGGCAAGGTAACGTATTATCGTGCAATTTTATTTTTCATATTTTTTAAGAAAGGTTTCATTTATTCCATTTGGATCCGAGCAGTATTAATGTATCCGAGCAGTAAAATCATTTTTTCTACCTAATCTGTTTTTATACAGCAACCTCGCCTTAGCTTGGCTTTCCATAATAGTGAATGTTTTAACTTGATTTTTCATTATCTTTTTCTATGAGAGAGAAGAAACAGCGAAAGTTACGTATGGGGAAGACGATGTAGCGTTTCACTTCGTTCAAGCTTATGAATGAAAAAGATCGTTGCATTCGCAGTAAAGCAATTGAGAGAAATAGGATCTTCATAACCTAGTACATGTTTGCTTCGTTTACTCACTTTGGATTATTCATAATTTCTTCAATGGCACCTTCAAACTCTTTCTCACAGAAGTCCGTCCAGGAGAGTTCAATGCCCACCCCGGCATTCACAACAGTCTTCGCCACGTGTCTGTGGTCAAAACCGAAGGGTAGCACAATGATGGGCGTAGAGTGGTAAACTGCCTCCTGGACTCCACCCAGGCCTCCATGGCTGATGAACAGTTTTACGTTTGGGTGAGCTGTCAGGGATTAAATGATCATTAATATTATTTATACGTTCGTTAGGGCACATTTTGTCTAAAGGGAATCTTCAAGCTCTTAAAATGTTCCTCTAAAAGGATGTTTCGATACAGTGTAAGGAATATAGCGCTATGTCGATTGCACTCATATCTGAATTTTGCGAGAATGAAGGCAAAAGCTCTCTCATACTGTATCAAAAATGACCACTTTACTAACCTAGAATATCTTGCTGAGGGACGTCACCGTGGAAAAGTACATTACCGTCCAAATGTTTTTGTTGCCCGTTGATTTTAAAAATGAATTTATAGGGAAGCCTCCTGAAGACCGATACCATTGCGTCGATCACGGCCTTACTGGTGAGTGCCGTGTTCAAGTGTGACGTTCCGAAGCTCGAATGTATCACTGGCACGTCCCCTGCTACAAACTCAGCAAAATCCTGTGGAGTCATATTTAATTTTAGCGAGACACTATTTTTGGGGGATTTTCCGTAATACTCCAACTGGTAATTCTATCGCGTCTATTTCATGGATGCTCCCACCTCGAAGAAAATGCAAATTTCCGATGTTGTTCTTGCACCTCACCTCCGTTCAGTAGACGACCGACTGCCTGACTCATGCAGGTGACCTCAGTACATTAAGACATGATGCACATGGAGCCGACGAAATGTTACAAGCGGGGTCCGTTTTAGCAGTCTGCTTAATCTCTGACCGCATGAAAATGCCGGTCTACATACACAGCACAGCAATTTAATATTTAAAGAGGAGTTTTAAAGGGTTTGATGCATCCGCATATCGGCGTTCACCTTACCATGGGTAAGGGGAGGTTTGGTCTTATGATCAGTCCCGGAACTGGGACTTGGGTTGGATAGAGCCCCAAGGGTCCGTCCAGAGCTGCACTAGTTGTGATCAGATGCAGAATCGCGTTGCGCTCTACTTCAAAACGCGAAGGGGCATCCGGGAAGGTTTTCTGTATCTGGAAAAAAATATTTTTACAATAAAAAAGCCTCTATTTTAAGAAGCAAGTTAGAGAAGCAAATAAATGCACTTCAAATAGTGAACATAACATGGAGCACGAAAAAGAAACCCTCAAAGGGAGTTGGCCGATAGTGAACCAATATCTACGTCGATTGGGAGGATGCTGGATGTGATGTTTCAAAGGAAAGAAAGTAATCTCGTAGAAATAAATACCAACGAGGAAAACGTTTGCAAATAATCAGTAGGACACAGTGAGTGTTCTTAATTTGACAGGAAAAACTTGGAAATCCTCTTAGCTATTTTTATCATCTATTCCTATCCTTATATATATAGAGTAACAGAGTTACACACGGGCAACGAATCTTGATGAGATTACTATACTGTTGCCACTATTCAAAACGGCTTTCATGCTGCTCCTTAAAACAGGACTAATTAAATACTTACACCTTTTGATTTCAAGGCATAATTAACAACCCTCATTCAATGGTTACATGCTACTATACGCAAGCGATTCTCGCGTGCGTAGCCAACGCCTGAACGTTCCAGAACGCTATGTTTATTCAGGATTTCCAGCAATGACTAGAAAAAAGTCACGCTGATTTTCACAATTCCATTAGTATTACTTTAGAAGTACGTTATATTTTCTTCGCCACCTCACACATTTTCCGCATACGTATGTTATATCTTCATTGTTTATCAATATGTCACATGAAAGACGGCTCCTACCTCCCGAGTATAATGGGATTAGGCTGATGGATCCTTCGAAACTATTTGACCGCATGCGCGAATCAAGTACTGATGTCCATACTCGGCTCAGTGATCTCCAGACTTCATATACGAGTGCAAAACATGTAGAGTTTGCTCGCTCTCACTGAGTCTCACTAATCTCTGAAAATCTGGTTCATATACGACTGTAACACATGTAGAGTTGGCTCGCTCTCACTGAGGGGTCTCGCTAATCTCGGAAAATGTGGTCATGCAAATGAAGCTTTAATTAAGCCATGACTCACTGAGCTAATTCAGGTTCCTTATCACTGAAGAGATAGTTTATAATTATCAGTTCTCTCGTTGGTCTTGGCATAAGTTCATTGGTGTGCATGATTTGGGCTGGTCTTGGAGAGAAGTTGAAACTCGATAGCAAAAAAATTACCGATCAACTTATTTTCCCTTCCGTCAAAGGCACGTAATTATTGATCCTGCACCCTCAACTTTATCATACGTTGTATAATTCGATTCGTCTTTCGCATTCACTACGCTCTCAGATGCGTTACATCATTTACTATACATCATGTGAGCTAATTGTCGTGACCCTATTTATTTTATCCCACCGATGTCACGGTCCTCATTTTTCTCTGCCGTCATTCTTTGTTACGATGCATGATATTTTTCCATGTGATGTTATTTGTCGTGACATTAAGATTATTCGTCACAATTCATATATTTTCTACTTGGTAATATCAAGGTAGCTGCCACCAATACAGGGCTTACCTGTGTAATATTTAATTCAATCTTCGGTAAGCGTTATGAGTGGCTTAAGGCCATAAATTAATCGTGCATTTTAGCCGTGTTTCCTGGCTTCAAACATTCTCTTTTCTTTCTAAATCAATCTATCTCATCTCTTCCTATCTACCTGAGGGATATAGAGAAACACCGAAACATTAAAGAAATTCACTATTGAACACAGGAAAATATTGAGACATTAAATATCGAAAATACGCACTAATTGAACGTATGCGATTTACGCACTCGCAATCCTAGTATACTTAGAAGCTTGAGTGGGGACTCGGATCGATATAATTTAAGAGGAAAACTTATCTGAGATTTGGAGATCAGGTTTCGCAGTTTGAACGTCGCCTGGCTGGCGCACTGGAGCACGGCAGCCATGTTTGGTTGAGGGCAGAGAGACCAGGTTGATGGCTGGGCTATGTCGACAGTTAGCAGTCTAGATTGACAATCTCTAATTTACGTTATTGGCACTGCCGTTGAGTATTCTTGAAGTAAATCACTCTTGAGCATTTGAGGGCACAGATATTCTAGGATGACTTTAATTAGTGAATTTTAAGAGGCAAGCCTCGGCCCAACTGGACCAAGGTAGAGGAACAAACTCGTATGCGGCTGCTTGTGATCGTGTTCTCGCCCCAACTGCCCTCGCTCTCTGAAGCAACCGCATCTGGCGTCACCTTGAGGTGCCAACTTTGAATAACAACCTAACACGGTTACCAATAAGAACGTGATATATCCCTACTATCGAATAGAAAACATACATCATTAACCTTACCCTCATTACTATATAAAAATCCCCACAAAACAATGTTAAACATATGAATTAAAGCAAATGAAGACATCCGTTGAGGTTCTTAGCATCTTCCGTTAGCGTCTTCGTTCGTTACGCGTATCGACGACGTCTGGACGTTGTTCCTGACGAGTCGACTGTTCTTGAATTTAACGTTGCAATGTTTTCTCGCAGAAATCAGGCTTAATATTTGGTCTTTTAGAATCATCAAGGATTACGTTGTAGGCCAAGAACGCTTCTCCAAATTCTTGGCGATATTCCGTACTCAGTTATGCGGAGAAGCATAACATAATATCAAATTGCACGTAAGTTAATGCATGAAATATTGAAATTGAAACTTTGTAAAAAATTTATAACTTCATGGGGGAACTGCTAAACAGTTTTCTGCGGCTTCAGTATTTTATCCAATTGATTTTCGTCCTGAATTAGCACTACCGCTGCGACGACTGCAGTGGACGATCTGTAGCTGACAATATGAGAAACTGAAACTGCTCGGAATAAAAAATCAAACTGCAAAAGCAATTTTGACTACCCCTCAAAAACGGCGAATGATTTCAACACTTTCTTCTCAAAAGTTGGCGAAGAAGTTTTCAATGAAGTGTCTATGCTCGTTCCGAACGCACCTATAGGTGCAAATCCGAGCAATGTTTCATCCCCTAAAATGAGAAACCAATGGACAAATTCAGTGTTATAGAAATACGACAAATTTTAAACTCATTAAAAGACACTGAAGCGGTTTCACATGATGGCACTAGCTTTCAATATACAAATGACAGCTTCACTGTTACAGCACCCTTGATTTGTTTCATATTAAATAAATCTATAGCCACAAACAAATTTCCCTATCAATGAATATTATACATTACTAAATTGACGTTTCATGTATCAACTTTTTTTGGAAATAAATCTGTTCATCTTTTTCTTTCCTTTTTCTGAAATCAAAAAAGCGTTTCTATTTTTACAGAGAAATATCAATAGTTCATTAGCTCACCATGCTTTTGCTGATGTAACTGAGGATCCACACATAGCAGGGATGAAGCAACGTGAGTGCCAGGTTCTTGAGGCGGTCTAGGAGCGAGTACGGTTTTGGGAAATCTGCGAGGCAGCCACTGAAGTACGCAGGGTTTTGTACGTTACCAAAGACTGCACTCTGAGTCGGGTCTAAGAATAAGGTGGAGACGAGCCCATACGTTCTGCCACGAACATATGGGTATGCCATCTGTAATAGATGACATTTGTTTAGGAATATCTGCATGTTGATATCTTGGAGCCCTCGCTGTGCCGTTAATGTCATGCTAATTGTCGCGTCCTGGAACTCTCATGCCTTCTGTTAACTATAAATCCTTATGTGGGATTTATTTTCGACACAAGTTCGTGAGCTACGCATTATTATTTTATATCGAGAGCTCATAGTCAAGTCACCCCCAGAAACAGTTAATGAATCTGGTACGGGAAGCTGCTGCTGCTTTCGTTGTGCTTCGATCACCTTTTAGGGTGGTCGATAGCGCGGTCGATAGCGTGCCGGCACGGTGATTTATAGTCCTGAGTTCAAGTCTCGGAACTCCTCGTACATTTATTTCATATCTCACTAGAAAATGAGTTTAAGCATTCAACTCGGGTATTAAATAGATAATTGATTACTGATTTCTCTTGAACTTTGAAATTTTTAGGTAATATCGACGATGTGCACAATTGCAGTTATTTTAAGCGAGTCTCGTAATGAATAAGAAGCTTTGAAACTGAACGCCTTCTTGGGAATCGCTGATTTTCAGAATAATTTTATCTTAGAACGTATCTAACGTTCTCACATTTGTTTGAGTATTGATTACTAGGATCTAAAATATAAAACAGTTACGTGAAATGTTATCAACATCGAAAACGTTCACTTCATCCATGTGTTTCAGTACGACGTTTAAAAATGGATTCATAACAATTGATTTGCAGAAAGTTTGTGGCACGTATTAGTTTTTTTTATGAATTTAACGGAGAAAAATTTATAGTTCACTACTAAGTAATTTTTCTCTTAGCAAAAGCTCACTGCGTTCTTACTCGTACAGTAAGATTTCTCACTAATTAAAGAATCAAAATAAAGTGACTGTTTCTTCATCGCCTCAAACCATAATTTAAGCGCTGAAACTGCACAGTTTTTCTATCGCCTTTCGTAAACTAAATTGGGGGAATGACTTCGTGCAGTTGTATTTATCTGATTTCAGTTCAGCTCTGTCTATTTCAAGTGTTTTATCGTGCAGCATAGGACCTATGTTATTATATGAAAGGGTTTCAGTGGTAAATGGATATGAGTGAATTACATAGTGATATTTGGGCTATTGAAGACGATAAACGTACCCCTTCGAAACGTAAGCTTTACCAATATTGTCATTTTCATACTTAAACCTTCGATGTATTAGCACGCTATGTAAAGGAAGGATTTGTATAACTTCACACATACTCACGTAAAATACAAGATAGTCCATGATGATCATGTCGTACTTCTCGGTTTTGTTGTAGAGGTCAAGGAAGGTAGGAGAACTTAAAATTAAGTTTGTGGCTCTTTCGGCCGCGTCATATAGTTTGAACGCTAGGGAAATGAAGTCATCCGATGACTCGCTTTGATCGAAATCATCCATCTTGACGTCGACGTACAAGCATGTGACGTTGGGGAAGTGAAATCGGTCGGTCCGGTCGCATAACATGTGCACCTGTTGACATAAAATTGAACAACATTGAAATTGCCGCAGTGATTAACTTGTGTAATCAAATACCAGTCAGCTTAACTTTATGGAGGTGTGCTGACATTTTTGTCTTTTAAAAATGTATTTTCAAGCATGCCGTTGTAGTACATCATTAAAACGCGCGCACAGAAATTAACTCTTACAGTCCTCATGCTTATGTGTACATATATATATATATATATATATATATATATATATATTTATGTATTTTTTCATGCTTCCTTAAAATTGCACTTTTGAACATTGGCCGGAACAAGCGATTCATATATTATTTCCTGGCGTCAAGAATTGCGAAGTTTAATGTCATGTACCTATAAACTGTCAAAAGTGTTTTCACCCCACAACGAAAATGCATCGTCCATGAAATTGTGTTGTCTCTTATAATTATCATTACATGTATTATCAAATATAGATTAAGCAAGATTAGGATTACATTGCCCTCAATCATTTTTTTTCGACTAGTGACATGGGTATTACAAGACTCATGTATGTGTATCATCTAGGTGTATTAACTTTAAGATATTTAAAAACCAATGATTGTAATTTTGTACAATCTCTATTGGAAATAAAGTGTTTTTCTTTTCTTTTCTTGTTAAGGAAATTGACACAGACGTCTACGAAATACAGGAGCATAGGACTCTTCAATTCACGGTCAGTACCTACCAAAAAATGCGGGTAGTTCGCTTTAGTCTTATGACACACGCGTAAAACTGAAGACCTGTTATCAGTCATTGATGACATTAAATTGATGACGTTAAATCTCAATGATGACATTAAATTGGTTGGAATTGGTCAGCCTAATTACAGCACTTGTCATTTATCCTGCTCTTGCGACAGGATCGCGTTAACACAAAGGTAGCGCGAGTAATTCCCATGAAAGCCTTCTCCCTAGGCCTAAGGCAAGTAAAAGCAAGCAAACAAACAACGGCATCTACGGATGCTTTATTTCTAATTTCAAGCCTGATACATATCACCTTGTACATGGGATTTTCAAATGCCTAATAACTAACACCAGGGCGCCATGACGCTTACCCCCGGTCAAAACCGGTACCCATTTCAGACACTTGGGTAGAGTGGGGTATTGTGCTTGGAATTTTTCCCCTATACCCAAGTAACCCAACAGAGAAAATCGCTATCCAGCGCCGGGAATCGAACCCTCATTGCCCGCACGGAGGCAGGTCCTGAAACCCCACGGCTATAACGAGCAGTAATGCCATCACCTCATGTCCTCGGGACGCTAAAGCCGCCACGAGAGGAGCCGTCGTCAAAACGTGGCTGGAGAAGTACGTCGGCAACATAAATAAAATCTTATGGTGTTCCTTGGGAGGTTTGACCGAGGTGTTGAAGAAAGTGTGCTGCTTGCATGACACCGTTGTTGCGAACACCAGCAGGACCAGAGCCTGTTAGGTTAAGTCGAAATGTTGCGTTTGAATGAAATTAATTGTTAAGCACGGTACGATTTTCAAAACAAGTACATGGTCATGAATTATACTATAAAAATGTTTATATGTAAAATGAAACGTGGGCAGGTTACGAAGAACGTTGCATACAACATACTGTCTAACTTGAATGTGCAGAAGGTTAAAGAAGTGTATCATGTGGATTTTAATAGTAAAATGAAATGAACATATGCTCCGCAAATTGAATTGATATAGGAAAATATAAAAAAGGAAAATTGAGAAATTTGAAAATAAAAGCGAACTGTACTTTTGGCTCTGGTTGGCGCTCTGCGTCAGGCTGAGTTCTTTTTGGTGGCGGACGGCGTGGAGACGGGTTCAATAATAATTGTGTTCTGTGTAGTGTTAGTGTTTTGTTGATTGGGACCTTGTTCGTGCCATGAAAGTTAGATTTTAATTTGTTGTGCTGTTGAGAATATAAACTTTGTTATTTTCATATCCATTTTTTTGTGTTTCAGTTCTTTGTATTATATATTATATTAAAATAGTTTGGAATATGCGTGAGCAGACCCCAACACAACCAATTTATCGGCAGACATTCATCTGTGCTCATTGAAGTTGAGAAACATGTAGAGTGATTATATCACTATATGCGAGCCGCGAGGCCGATGTATCATGCATCTAAAGAAAAGTTTAAATGTGTTTGATAAGAAAGTTCAGATGAATGAGCTGTGAACTGCCTGAAGAATTGTTAAAAATTACACCTTTGTGATGCGAAAAACTAGCTCATGGTCACCTTATTCAAGCACCTGACAGAAACAGTTTGAAAATATATGTACTCACCTTCATCCCCCAGATCGCCATCAGATCTCGTTTTTTTTTAGCTCGAGTCCTTCCTTCGTCAGCGAGTTAATGCTATAAGATGGGAGTTAGGTCTTGAAACTAAGAGAACTGAGTAAAATTATGGTTCCCAGTAAAAATGTCACTCCGCTTCTGCTCAGCGACCGTAACAGCATGAAGGGATACTGTCTACCATGCACGTTGAAAATATGATTAACTTTAATACGAGGGAAAAAAGGGAATCAGTAACCTTTATAGGCTACCTTGAAGAAAAAACGTAAACCCAGAAATCTGTACCTGATTTTTACGCATCACCGAATCTGCGTACAAAGAATTTGATTGATCAATAAAGCGGTACTGCTCCTCACAAGAGCATACTATTATTTTATCTGCGAGAATTAGCACTCCCAGGAGGTAAATGTGAGGTCCCGAATTGAGAGTGAGGTAGGCCTTCTTTTTGTTGAAATAAATTATGTTTTTGTTTTGTTAACACTTTGACTGCGGCAACTAAATATTAAGTTCAACACAAAACTAAAATTTAATGTCGATTGTAGTAAGCTATTTGCAAATTACCGAACATGAACTGGATCGTGCCTTCATTTAGCTTTTATTAAATATTTATGAAAATTGAATTTGCGACAACTGGGCCGCGGTCAGCAGCATTATAAAAATTACCTCCGTGTACCACCGGTGGCGCACATCGCAGTCAAAGTGTTAATGACAATCCTTTTTCAGTAGATACATATGCGAGGGGAAGAATTAACACGTTCCCCACGTGTTGGACCATATGTGTCCCAGTAGATAAGTTATTCATTCAGTGCCGGTATATTACTATATATGCATGACACTTCTTCTATTTGGCTGCCTCTATAATAAATAACCGTTATCATACCAGGTGAAATGTATTGCGGAATTGTATTTTTCAGATTTCTTAGGAATGAAATAAATGTATTCGAGGATTAAATTCGACTTCCCTATTCTGCTACTTACAACTTAATCGAACCAATCGTTTACAACTGCGAAAACACGGTCAAGTTAGTTAACTTAGATCTATATTGAATTTAGTGCGTCAATGATTCAGACATTTTTTGGTATATTTGGATAATTGGGGCCTTTTTTTGAGACGTTTCACATGAATGATATTGTGCTCTCAAATGCTTAGTTTTCGAGATATAGCATAAATAAAGTTCTGGTAAGAATAGCATTATGGTAGTTTCGCTATGGCTCTTCCGGCGGAAGGTGGATGCGGAACATGCGCAGTTTTTTGGGCGGAAAATCCGCTCTCAGGATGGCTAAGTTAAGTTATTTTAGATTCACTTAGGTTAGTTTATTAAACTAACCTAACTTTACCTAACCTAACCTAACCTCGCCTCACCTCACCTGTCGTTGCGTTAATACCGTATTTCAGCTTATTTATGAGTCCGTTTGTTCAATTTTATTTACGATGTTCATATAACTTCAGAGTTAAATATCTCGAAAAGTAAGCATTTGCGAGCAAAATGTCAGACGTGGATAACCTTTTGAAATGTCTCCAATTAAATAAATTTGGAAACAAAATTTTCAAATTGTTGACGCGCTAAATTCAATATTGACCCTACTTTATTACGAATGTTGCGGAAACTGAGAACCTCTTTTTTCAGCTGGTTTTTGTAAAGCCGTCATTTCAACATTTGAACCCAAATATGCCGAGGAAGCTTAAAATTGTCTCTCCACATCAATGAATGAGAAATGTTCTACATGGGTCGATTTCATTTTCTCAAATAAATCTCAGAATTACAAAAAAATTAGATGGCAGTACTGTTTGTTCGAGGGGAAGAGCGCTGATTTGATTTTTTCTTTCGATGCATTCAAGTAGAGAACGAAACTTGGAGAAAGTACCTTGGAAATTTCCAGACTTCGCAAGTGTGTGTATGATTAAATAAAAACATCCTCTCTCTCGACGCATCCAAAGGTGACACATGTGCATAACAAACGCAGGGCTTGGGCCGCGTTGTTCTACTTGGCAAGAAAAAGGGCAACATTTTCGTACAATCCCCCTGGTCGTCATGACAATTAAGTTCGGCTGTCAACCAGACTGAGCTACGTCTTGTTTGTTCCGTCAAAAATAAATAACTCTGAGGCTATTCATAAACACAACTTTAAGGCAAAATTAACATTTGCCAATCACCATCATCGAATAACTTGGAGGCTATTCATAATACACAACTTGAAGGCAAAATTAACATTTGCTAATCACCAATCATTGACATATGTTTAGTGCATCCAATTTTGATCGAAAAAAACCTAACACTTAAAGGTTTTGGCTTGAAAAATCAGCGCACAGCACAATCAGGCCAAAGAAACTTTTGCTGCCGGCTAAATTACAACGATGACGTTATTTCACTGAATAAACAACCCCAGAACTGCTAATATATAAAAATTACTTCTCAGAAAAGCTAAAGTAAAGTAGGTCTCCCAAAATTTTGGCTTCCCTCTGTATAAATAGCTGTTCGTTTGAAAGTCTCCCCGCCTTCGAAAAATGGAAATTTAGCAGCGATCAGCACAGAAAATAGGAGCTCTTTATCGGTGTAGCACACTACATTGCTGTTTCCTCTGCACTGAAACTTTGGAGCTAGTGTAAGTACTATATATATACCAGCTCTATCCTGAAAGCAAACCTGTTAGACTTGATTTCAGTAAAAAAGCAGGGAGAAAAAACGCGTGATATTTGTTCAGTGCATCGAAGCAAAAACAGCACGTGTGTAGGAAACGATACGCACTTGTTAAATGACACACATACCATGTGTACGCACCCCTCAGGTGAATGCAGCTATTGTATCTATGGGAATTAGCACTACCAGGGGGAATATGGGAGGTCCCGAGCAGAGAGTTAGGTAGGCCTTTTTTTGTTGAAATAAAATGTTCTTTGTTATTTATATTGAGGACCATCTAGTGAAGGATCATCTAGCAGCTAGTAAACCGACATCCACACGGGACTGCAGGACGTTCCGACGTAGACGACTGTCGGCGACTCGCCAAGCGCCAACCTCCGCCGTCTACCATGACCTCCGCCGTCTACCATCACCTCCGCCGTCTACCATGACCTCCGCCGTCTACCATCACCTCCGCCGTCTACCATCACCTTCGCCGTCTACCATGACCTCCGCCGTCTACCATCACCTCCGCCGTCTACCATCACCTCCGCCGTCTACCATCACCTCCGCCGTCTACCATGACCTCCGCCGTCTACCATCACCTCCGCCGTCTACCATCACCTTCGCCGTCTACCATCACCTCCGCCGTCTACCATCACCTCCGCCGTCTACCATGACCTCCGCCGTCTACCATCACCTCCGCCGTCTACCATCACCTCCGCCGTCTACCATCACCTTCGCCGTCTACCATCACCTCCGCCGTCTACAATCTTTTAAAATTAATGGTTTTTAATGGGCCCAGTTAATGTTTGGTATTTATAAAATTTATTGTAAATTTTTAATATAAATTCAAGTTGAATAGTGAATTACAGTTTAACCTATCGCTGTCAGCGTATTAAGGGGTCGGACGCTGGAGATCACGTATATGAGAAAATTGGTTTATTTAAACAAAACATACTAAAGTTCCGGTAACGTTTGAACCCCCATTTTTGTCGCTCACACATCTATAAGGACCCTTTTCTCTCTTTGAAACACCTTTATGGGGGTTAGGGAGACTTTTTCTAACTTTTCTTATCTACTCTATTGAAGCGCATGCAATCAGCCTGGGTACTATACGCTTAATAAGGCGTTCGTGTTACAAGGTTAATTGCGTTTTATAAATTATAATAATACATTATATCGAACGTCCTCTGAGAAATGAAAAATTTGAAAACATACTCGTTAACCCCTCAAAATTATAATTTCTTCATACTAATTCCCCGAATAAGAAATGAGTTTTTTAAAAGTAACTTCAAAGACTTAGATCAGGCTTTCAGTTCAGTTTCTATTTCTTTTTCGATTTGTGTTAATGTGGAAATAAGTTCTTCATTTTCAGTCATAATTTAGTTCATTTTCTATGAGACAAGTAAGGACTAAAAGGAAAATTAAAATTAAATCTTGTGATGTATTTGAATAGAATTTATGTTCTTAATTAAATACGTATATCAGTAAAAATGTTCAGTAAAAAAGAATTACATTTTATATACCTGCTTTGGAGCTAAGCTATTATCAGTTCATTGATTTCGGAGGGGAATAAATTATAGAGGAATAGGATTTAAAAATAAAAAATGTGTCCTGAAGAGGGATTCCTACACGAAAACGAATGTAAAAAACCTCGGGCGTACGAAAGAAAGCGCTGTAAAAAAAAATTCCACGGAAAGCACAGGGCGCACGTACAAGACGTCGATATTTGGCAAAAATTCGAATTGTTTATTCATCTCGGCAATACACAACCCATAAATGACAATCGTTGTTGTTTCCTGTGTAATCGATGAAAAGGGTGATGACCACAGAAGAGTTTCGAAATGCGTTATTCCCGACATGCGTTATTCAATGACAATAGTGGTTGTTTCCTGTGTGGTCGGTGAAAAGGGTGAAGAGTGTAGGGAGAACAACATCCCTCCCGCGTCGACAAGCCGGTTTTCGAACCGGTTATTTCACTTGCTGCGAGCGGGATGGTGCAGGCTCCCTCCTTGCTGTAATGTTTAGTTTAGATAATCGTAGTCTTGGCTTCTTCGATAGTTTAATTATTCTTTTGTTCCTTGCAGTGCCACGCCCTAGAACCCTAGAGAACTAGATAATTATACATTTGATTGTGTCTCTATTTCTAGCAAGTGAGTAATCCTGTGTTTTCCTGATAGCCTGAGTTTTCCTGATAGCCTGAGTTTTCCTGATAGCCTGAGTTTTCCTGATAGCCTGAGTTTTCCTGATAGCCTGAGTTTTCCTGATAGCCTGAGCTTTCCTGATAGCCTGAGTTTTCCTGATAGCCTGAGTTTTCCTGATAGCCTGAGTTTTCCTGATAGCCTGTGTTTTCCTGATAGCCTGTGTTTTCCTGATAGCCTGAGTTTTCCTGATAGCCTGAGTTTTCCTGATAGCCTGAGTTTTCCTGATAGCCTGAGTTTTCCCATGGCATTAGTAACGAATCATACCCGTTCGAATTTCCTCTCGCTCTCTCTTCTCATCTAAATAGTCTATAGGGTCTCGTTAGAAATGTTTCATTGATGGTGTACCCGTAGGCTGGACGTCTTCCTGGCCACGGTGGAGCTACGCTTGAGCCCTTTTATAGCACCTTGCTATAACTCGCCGCCATAACTCACCGCCGTTATTCCTGCCGCTGTCTCTGCCTCGTCGCTTGCTGAGCTTCCGGTCACCTGACCCGCTTTGCAGCTGCCATACTCCTGCATTTACCTTCACGGCCTGTGCAGCAGCCGTCCTATCACCTAGTTTATTTTTATCAATAAATTAAATGTTCTGTTGTATGTCGTTTCACGAGGATTCCGTTCAGTTGAGGGTCTAGGTTGCGCATCCCCGCTATTAGAATTCTTAGGGATCTTTCGTTAACTTGGCCCCGACAGAGACCACATGAAAGAGTTCAAAATGCTTTATTCACGACATGCATTAATCGATGACGATCGATATTGTTTCCTGTGTGGTCAGTGAAGAGGGTGATGACTACAGTAGAGTTTGGAATGCGTTATTCACGACATCCTGAAGAGTTTGTCAGAAATAATGACCACCGGGCGTGTTGGCCGTGAATCTATGTAGACATGCTTTGAAGGGTTAAGTGTAGAGTAAAATTTATGGTCCCATCTTCAAGATACGTAAAAGTGACATCTCGAACGTAATGATTAATCGGTGTCAAGTCGCTAAATGCAAGAAAGAGAAAGAAAGAAAGAAAAAAAAGAAAAACACTTTATTTCCAATTGAGATCTTACAAAAGAACCATCATTGGTTTTTAAAATACCTTAAAGTTAGTACACTTAGATGATACACACACACGAGAATTGTAATACCCATGTCACTAGTCGAAAAGAAATGATTGAGGGCAATGTACTCATAATGTTGATTAATCTACATTTGATAATACATGTAATTATAATAATAAGAGACAACACAATTTCATGGACGGTTCATTTTCATTGTGGGGGAAACACTTTTGACAGTTTACATGCAGTTTATATGTAGGGTGGCGTTCTCGAGGTTAAGCAACAAAAATGCTTTATATTTGTATTCGGTAAAATGCAGCGTGCATTCATTGCGGATGGCACATCACCCCTTACGGAAGGGACCTGGTGTTTAAATAATAATGTGTTCAAAAGGCTACATATCCAATTCCATGTTGGGCTGTGTTCATGCTTGTGTCCATAGACTTTTTCTGTGATCTCGTATTAATTATTTGATTTTGCTGTGTTGCAGGCTCAACCCATCTAGAAAGAAAATAAAGACAATTTATTTCCAGCATATATGATACAAAAACCATCATTGGCTTTTAAAATGTCTTAACATGAAAAGCCTTAGTTGATAAAGTATCAACATGAGAGTCGTGATACCCATGTTAATAATCGAAACGAACGATTGCGAGAAGAGCATGGACAACATGGACACTCAAGTACAGCAAAAATTTATAAATAGAAATGACAGTACAACAGTGTAAATGAATTCTGAGATAAAAATTTGTGGATAATCAGTTCATTCAAGAAAAATAGATGCCAATAAAGAGATAAATGCACAACAAGTTCAACATCAACATGAATACTAGGGCGTGTGATGTCAAGACCTGATTATTCATTGTGAAATGAGGGGGCGATAGAGAAGTGGAATAATCACATAGAAAATGTATTATTGTTCCAAAGAACACGGTCAACAATGAATATATGGAAATTAACAAGTATCGACATAAAATATTGGCAACACTGAACACAGTCAACAATAAATATATACAAATTGACAAGTATTGTCACAAAATATTGGCAACACTGAATGGACACGTGAAAGTTGAAATGCTCTATCGTAGCAAATAATATTGGCAATACTGATAGCACGGCAGTTACAGTCACTTACCATAATATGTGCGACTAACTGCTAATATTTTACCCCATAAAACTATTACTGCTACGTGAAGGCGGCGAAAAAATTAGTCATGGGCCACACGTGTGTTTTTGTCCAGCAAGTTGTAAGTTGAGCTCGATTTTGAGGTTACAAAACCTTGCGTTCATTATATGCCTCAGCCCTCGCTAAGCCCATCACATGCTTCATTCTATGGCAACTAGTGAAAGAAAGTTATAAAATTATTATTCCTAAAATTATTCCTACTTATAAAAGTATGGCTTTGATAATCTTAAAATTATTTCGAGACTCGCGCACCAAATTCTGTATTCTGTAGTCAGTTTTTTGCTGAAATTTCAGTTTTTACGTTAATTTTAGCCATGAAAAATATTTGAATGACTTTGATAACATAAATTTCATAAATTTTCTTGTATTGGTTTTACAACAAAGTATATTTTCAGATGATTTTGATATACGTTTTCATATGCGTGTTTACCCTAACATTCCTTGTACCTCAATTGGTTTAATATTCAAGTTCTCCAGCGATATTTCCTCAACCTATTGATACCAGTAGACAGTCATGGTGAACGTGCCTGGGCCGCGACAGTAGACAGGCTGCAATAGCAATCGCAGGGTAAACCATTTTTTCAGCTTTAGGTGGAACTGTCTGTTTGAAATACCTGTACGTATTCGCTCTTTCCATAGCGCGAAACATTTCTTTTAGAATTATATAACTAGTGCACTCGACCTGTCAAAAATGACGGGATTCGATATTTTCTTTAGACAAATCTTCCAGATGTGGATGACAAACAGATAAATCCATCCTAACTGTAACTACACTTCAATTGCGTCGTGCCCCATATATGGTGCACGATCAACTGTCCCAACCTGTTTTATGTAGTGCAATTGACTGATGTTGAGATTTTCACCAATACGATGAAAATATGAGAACAGTAGACAAAATTGAGAACTGCGAACAAAATTGAGAACAGCGATTGTGAATGTCAGCTTTGCGCACCAAAAACAACATCGTCATGGATAACATCACATTTAAAATCAGTGCCTTCACAAATAAAATCTGCATTCAATTTTGCACACTTGTGTTGGAACTAGTCGCGGGTGCGGCATGACAGCCAAATTCAAGGACACGGCTGAATTAAGTGCTAAATGCGCGACAGCAAGCCCTAATTGCTGGTAAAAGTCCTAAAAACTTGCCACGCAGCCATGTTTGCGCCTTCTTGTTTTTCTTGGTTTAGATTCGGCGCGTCTCCGTCCTTGGGAATTAGCGCCCTCTCTCCGCCAGTTGCCTCTACAGAATTTGCTCAGCAAATGAATGTCGTTGAGGGATTTGAAGACCAAGTCCGGTGCAAAGGATGAGGTGAGTAGAGAGGCGTTGACCCACCGGCTAGCCATTTTAGAGAACCCATCTAAAACCCTTCCCGAGTTACCCTGACAAAAAGGGTAATTTCTAAACTATAAGACGTACAATCTTGGAATTAGTACCAAATTAATGGGCGTGACGAGTACAACATATTTATGTAATTGAAAAATTTTTTACGCCCCTGTGGGGGGCAGGAAGAGGGCCTCTCGTGGCCCGTCAATGGTCGGCCGATTTTCTCTATAAGCCTCATTTTATACTCCTGATAGTTTCTAAAATATTGCACCTAACAATTTGAAATTAGTCTCATTATAAAGATCGATTCAATCTCCAAATGTGAGTGTATAATATAACTGTCATACGCTCCCTGGAGGAATATGAAGAGCAAGTTTCTCCTAGCCTCTGAATGGTCGACCGATTTCTCAAAAGGCTCATTTTATTCCACTCATAATTTCTAAACTATTGCACCTAAAAAGTTGAAATTAGGTTCATTTTAAGCATCAATTCATTCTCCAAATGTGAGTGTATAATAAAACTGTCATACGCTCCCTGGAGGAATATGAAGAGCAAGTTTCTCCTAGCCTCTGAATGGTCGACCGATTTCTCAAAAGGCTCATTTTATTCCACTCATAATTTCTAAACTATTGCACCTAAAAATTTGAAATTAGGTTCATTTTAAGCATCAATTCATTCTCCAAATGTGAGTGTATAATAAAACTGTCATACGCTCCCTGGAGGAATATGAAGAGTCAGTTTCTCCTAGCCTCTGAATGGTCGACCGATTTCTCAAAAGGCTCATTTTATTCCACTCATAATTTCTAAACTATTGCACCTAAAAATTTGAAATTGGGTTCATTTTAAGCGTCAATTCATTCTCCAAATGTGAGTGTATAATAAAAATGTCATACGCCCCATGGGGGATGACAGAGACCAAGGTTTTTCCAGCTTCTCCTAGCCTCGCAATCCGCGCTGCCGAAGGCCGCGCTCACCTAAGTTATGAAGTGCTGTTTGAATTCTTGTCCATAGCGTTGTCGTTCCCACATCGTGGGTCTTCGAATCCCGGAGGTGACGATTTTTTTTTCTCAGTTGTAGAATAATCATTTTCGTGTGTCTTACGTAAACTTTTGTTTGACAATATTATAAGTAGAGCTGTGCAATTGCATAACTTGCATGTATGCTCTCTTAAGAATGTTTTATGCATAGCAAAAAATTATCTTGTGCATGTGCAAAATCTCATATGCAATTAATTACGCATGTACACTATAACAGATATAATATGCTAATTGCTTTAAACATATGCACAATATCATTGAATATATCCTGTAAGGCGAGTAGTGTAATTTGATTGTCCTGTTTTTAAGGGAAAACTGTAAATTTGTTCCTTACTCCAGGAATTTTGTACATTTATGGGAACTCCCGCATACATACTCTCACTTGAAAGCAACATCACAAGTTTTACCCGGTCCACTGTCGTCAGTACCTGATCCCCAGGTTACCTTTTTGACCTGTTCTTCAGTTGTTAAATATGGTTCATCAATAAAATACAATAGAGGTGTCCGAACTGAATTTAATGAAGTTTGAAGTATTTCAGGATTGCATAGTGTGATAGTTTTTGTGCATCTAGTGATAGTTTTCTTGTTCTCTTCTACACATAGGCCTACCTATACGTACAAAAGTGTTCAAGTGAAAATACAACTGTGAAATTTGTATCAATTTCAGAAGCGAAAAAGAAAAATGAAAAAGAAAGAAAAAAAGTTTATTTCCAAGTTGCCTCATGGGATACATGCCAACATATAGGCTTTTAAAAATTTCTTAATATAAGACGTCCTAAAACGAAAGTTCCATACGAGGAGCACTATTTGACAAACCATCCGAGGTGTACAAATAGATAAGCCATACGAGGCATAATAATAGATTAACTATACGAGGTGTGCTAATAGACAAACTATCAGCGGTGTACCAATAGATAGACCGTACGCCGCGGTCTATCTAACCAAAAACAAAAAAACAAAAACAAACAAAACCGTTTATTTCCAAGTTGTCACATGAGATACATATGCCAACATATTGGCTTTTAAAAGTTCCTTAATATAAGACGTCCTAAAACAAAAGATCCATACGAGGAGTATTAATTGACAAACCATCCGAGGTGTAAAAATAGATAAGCCATACGAGGCATAATAATCGACAAACTATATGAGGTGTGCTAATAGATAAACTATCAGAGGTGTACAAATAGATAGACCATACGAGGCATATTAATAGACATAATATACGAGGCGTACTATAATAGACAAACCACACGTGGTGTGCTAATAGTCTAACAAAGTTCCATACGAGGAATACTAATTGACAAGCCATACGAGGTGTACAAATAGATAAGCCGTACGAGGCATAATAATAGACAAACTATACGAGATGTAATATTAGACAATACTATCATAGGTGTACAGATAGATAGACCATACGAGGCATATTAATAGAAAAAATATACGAGGCGTACTAATAGACAAACCATCCGGGTCGTGCTAATAGTTTAACTCTGTCAAGGGTAGTTGAATGAGAAATGAGAAATATTATCTCTTGGATATTTTATATTCCAAGAGATTCCGGTACAGCGCTTCTTGCCTTTTTCCTACTTCGATAATTTCAACTAAGAACTTGGCAGTTTCGAAGAATTCTTTAGTATTTTTCGAATTATTTATAAGATCATCGAAGTAGGAAAAATACAAAAAAAACGCTACACCGTACTAGATTGAAACAACACCGTAAATGACAATCAAGTATTGAGAAAAAGATAGTCTCGAAATAATTTGTAAAGAACATCGCGCAACACAGCACGCACATCTAGGAATGCGTAAACATACTTACACTCAAAATTGAAATGCATGGCTTGTTCGGCATACAAATATAGAGATAATTTTTGCACGAGTGCTTTATTTCCTTTGTCTGTTTATACTTTTTAATTTCTTCTGTTCACAGAAATGCCCTTCGGGGTCGTGATAGATCGATTTATAAATCATAAAGCAAGCGCAATCAATTTGTTTATTTCTGAAATTTGGTGCAGTGTTAACTGATCGCAGAGCTTTAGGTAAAATGTAATGTGTCTTGAGGTTTTGCTTTTTTATGCAAAAAGTAGAAATAGAAACCGATATATGTACATGTGCGCATATATGTGTGCGAAACGTGTGCATGTTTACACTGATACATAAACATTTATGTTTGCGTGCGCACACGTACATACTCAGGCACACACCAACACACATATTCATATATATACGTATTGAAAACGAATATAAGAAAAATGCTAATAGACATGAAAAATAATCTTACTCTTTCAATATTTAAAATGACAGCCCAAGCTCTGATGAATCGTAAGAAATAACCTGAGGAAAGATAAGGAATAGAAAAGGACTTCGAAAAACTTATAAATGGAATGGTTTTTTAATTTCCTAAAGGAAATTTTAAGAAAACTCAAGTTACCGCTGAGGAACAAAAAAAAAAAAAAAAAAAAAAAAAACCATATATCTTCAATATATCATATCATATATCATATCTTCTCGATATTCTCTGCAACATCATGCGGACATGGGTACATGGGATAAAATGGAGATACAGTGTAGGCCAGTTACCACTCATGATTGACAAATATCTACAAAATTTTGGCAGAAATGCGCAAACAAACATATACTCATACATCAAAATTTGCTTGTACAACATACGGACAGAAAGATAATTTTACCACGATTCATACGCTCAAATTACGATTAATTTCATTAATTGTATTTGTCATTAATCCGATTCACAGAGACGTCCTCTGGAGTAAGTGGGAGATCGATTTTTGAATCATTTCGCTAGTGCAATAAAATTTATTAACCGGATGGTTTTTGTGTAAAGAAATGAAATAGAAACATGTATATCTATTTATGTAGATATATATATACCTATATACGTACACACACATATTAATATATGTACTTATTGAGAATGAAATATAAGAAAAAAATACAAATATAAAATAAGAGGATAGAAACAACCTACCATCTATTACACCGATAATGACAGTTGAGCTCATTGTAATCCTAAGAAATTATTCGAAAAAAAATAACTAAAAGGAAAAGATGACTTCGGAAAACGTAAAATGAACTGGTTTTTAGTTTCTTCATAGAAATTTTTAAGAAAACTCAGGTTACAGTCAAGAAACAACACAACTCTTCAGCATTATACAGACATGTGTACCTGGGATCAAATGGAGTAACATTGTGGCCGGATATCACATTTGAGTGGAGAATATTTACAAAATTTGGCACATATAGGTAGATTAAGCGATAGTCCAAAGTGATAATTTTGATAACACAAATTAACAGTTTTTTTCGATTTTAAAGTTTAGTGCTGGTGTGCACTGAACGCACGGAAAAATATTAAAATACTAAATGAAAATGCTTAAATTAACCCCTCCCCCCAGCTCAGCCGAAATCGATTGAAAACATCTTCGAGAATGATTTTGAAATAGCGAGACAACGTTAGCCAAAATTTAATTCATTATAAACTTTGCACAATCCTCACATTTATAAACCTGTATATTGGTGTACACACAAAATGTATTTCAGAGTATGTTTTCCATACGGATGTTAAATATTAACACAGAGAAGAAAAAATAACAAAATAAAGATGAGGAAATACTCCTAATTATGAAAAAAACGTTCATTCTGCTGTATTGAACTCACGGCTGGGGTGCTCATTATTGTCGACAGAAATAGTTAAGATGAATGCACGAATGGCTTAGCAAACGTAAAATGAAATAGTTTCTAATTTTCTAACAGAAATTTCAGGAAAATTAAAATTTCTGGTAAATGGAAAATTCACACCGAAATGCTGCAGGTCTATAGAGATGCAAAATGACGTGACACATTTACTCTAAATTCTTTTACAGTTTTAGAGTTTTTGATATGCTGGGGAAGCTTGTTCCACAAAAAAGCTCCAGAAACTGAGAGAGCTTTTTGTCCCACGTTAGATGAACGGTAACTGACTAAAACATCATTCCTCCGATTTGGTTTTTTGTTTGGGATATTAGATGGAAAAAATTTTACCACCTCTGCATTACTTTGGGGGAGGTACAGAGAGGAGAACACTCGTCGAGCTTTTTGGATCATGAATCTGTTCGGTATTGGGATCCAGTCGAGTTTTCTTAAAAGAGGGGTGACATGATCGTATTTATTGAAATTTCCTTTGCACACCACTTTGGCGGCGAAGTTTAGACATTTTTGCAACTCTTCCTGACGATATTGAGGTAAATTTCCCCATACAAGACTGCAGTAGTCCAGGCGCGATAAAACTAAAGACTGAATCACTAACAATCTAGATTTTTCGTCAAGTGTGTTCTTAATGCGATGAAAGAACATTAAGGTTCCGTTTATTTTGTTGCACATTGTTTCGACGTGTGAATTGAAAGTCATATTTTTGTCAAACCAAACACCCAGATTTTTTACCGTCTCTACTGGTTCAATTGTATCGTCTCCAAATGTTAGCTTGAATGGTGGTAAATTTTTAGTCGCATTCTGTGATCCAAAAATAATGCATTGCGTTTTACTTGCGTTAAGTTTGAGGCCATTATGGGCATACCACAATTTAAGGTTTCTCAGAAGGTTTTCAGCGTTGGCTTGTGTTTCTTTTAAATCTGCTGTTGAGCTTGTCATGGCAATTTGTACGTCGTCAGCATACATTGAGATTTTTGTGTTTGCCGGCATGGTGGGGAAATCATTGATGAAGATTGAAAATAAGAGCGGGCCGATGATTGAACCTTGAGGAACGCCAAAATTGTTTGGTATGAATGATGACATTTTGTTATTCAAGCACACTGCATGAGAGCGGTTTAGTAGGTAGCTTTCAAACCATTGAGTGTCAATTCTGAGGTTTGAAATTTTTTGTAGAAGTTTCTTATGCTCAACACTGTCGAAAGCTATGCAAAAATCGCTGCGCAGCGATGTGATTCGAAAACGTGACACCTTCAAGGAAGGAAACTGGGTCATGCGATCACCAAAAGTTGGTTTGGTAAGTTGGATTGATAAGTCTTTCTCATTTTTTAATGAACAGTCAGAGCACAACAGAGGTAATTATTATTACTTCACTAAATGCATATGTTTGGTTTGACAACAATATGACTTGCTATTCACACGTAGAAACAATGTGCAACAAAATTAACGGAACCTTAATGTTATTTCATCGCATTAAGAACACACTTGACGCAAAATCTAGATTGGTAGTCATTCAGTCTTTAGTTTCATTGCGTCTGGACCACTGCAGTCTTGTATGGGGAGATTTACCTCAATATCGTCAGGAAGAGCTGCAATAATGTGTAAACTTCGCCGCCAAAGTAGTATGCAAAGGAAATTTCAATAAATACGATCATGTCACCCCTCTTTTAAAAAAACTCGACTGGATCCCAATACCGAACAGATTCATGATCCAAAAAGTTCGGCGGGTGTTCTCCTCTCTGTACCTCCCCCAAAGTAACGCAGAGGTGGTAAAATTTTTTCCATCTAATGTCCCAAACGAAAGACCTAACCGGAGGAACGATGTTTTAGTCAGTTACCGTTCATCTAACGTGGGACAAAAAGCTCTCTCAGTTTCTGGGGTTTTTGTGTGGAACAAACTTCCCCAGCATATCAAAAACTATAAAACTGGAAAAGAATTTAGAGTAAATGTGTCACGTCATTTTGCATCTCTGTCATAGGGCCTGCAGCATTTCTGTGCGAATTTCCCATCTACAAGAAATTTCAATTTTCCTGAAATTTTTATCAAAAATTATAAATTATTTCATTTTATGTTCGCTAAGTTATTCTAATATTGATCATCCTTATTTCTATCGACAACAATGAGCACCACAGCCGTCAGTTCAGTGCAGCAGAACGAACGTTTTTTCCATAATTAGGAGTATTTCCTCATCTTTATTTTGTTATTTCTTTCTCTTTTCTGTATTAATATTTGACGTCCGTATGACAAACATACCCTGAAATACATTTTGTGTGTACACCAATATACTAGTTTATCGCAGAGCTTTAGGTGAAATGTAATGTGTCGTGAAGTTTTGCTTTTCACGCAAAAAGTAGAAATAAAAACATCTATACGTACATGTGCGTATATATATGTGCAAACGTGTGCATGTGTACACAGATATATAGACATTCATATTTGCGTGCGCACATATACACACACATGCACACACACACACGTGCTCTTTCTACGTATAAAATGACAACCAAAGCTCTGTGTAGTCGTAAGATATAACCTGAGAAAAATAATGAATTGGAAAAGGACTTCGAAAAACGTATATATGAAATGGATTTTTAATTTCCCAAATGAAATTTGAAGAAAACTCGAGTTACTGTCCAGGAACAACAACAACAAAAAAAAACATATTTCATATCTTCTCGATATTCTCTGCGACATCATGCGGACATGGGTACCTGGGATAAAATGGAGATGCAGTGTAAGCCGGTTACCACTCATGATTGACAAATATCTACAAAATTTTGGCAGAAATGCGTAAACAAACATATACTCAACATCAAAATTTATAGCTTGTATAACTTACGGACAGAAAGATAATTTTACCACGATGTATATGTACAAATTGCGCTTTATTTTATTAATGGTATTTGTCATTAATACGATTCACAGTAACGCCCTCTGGGGAAGAGATAGATCTATATTTGAAGCATTTCGCTAGTGCAATAAATGTATTAACCGGATGGAATTTGCGTACAGAAATGAAATAGAAAGATGTATATATATTTATGTATATATATATATATATATATATATATATATATATATATGTAAATACATATATGTATATATTTTTAGTTATAGATAGATAGATAGATAGATATCTTATGTAGATATATACATATATATATATATATATATACCTACATACGTAAACACACATATTAATATACATGCTTATTGAAAATGAAAAATAATAAAAAAATACATGAATAAAAAGATAAAAAACAAACCTACCCTCTACTACACCGAAACTGACAGTCGAGCTCACTGTAATCCTGAGAAATTATTCGGAAAAAATAACTAAAAGGAAGAGAAGACTTCGAAAAACGTAAAAAAGAACTGGTTTTTAATTTATTCATAGACATTTTTAAGGAAACTCAGGTTACAGTCAAGAAGCAACACAACTCTTTAGCATTATACGGACATGTGTACATGGGATAAAATGGAGTAACATTGTGGCCGGATATCACATCTGAGTGGCGAATATTTACAAAATTTGGCGCATATAGGTAGATTAAACAATGGTCCAAAGTGATAATTTTAATTACAGAAATTTAGAGTTTTTTCCTATTTGAAAGTTCAGTGCTAGTGTGCGCTGAACGCACGGAAAAATATAGAAAGAAAAATGGAATGCTTAAATTACCCCCTCCTCCGAGCGCAGATGAAACCGATTGAAAACATCTTCGAGAATGATTTTGAAATAGCGAGACAACGTTAGCTAAAATTAAATTCATTAAAAACTTCGCACAACTCTCAACCTGTATATTGGTGTACACGCAAAATGTATTTCAGGGTATATTTGTCATACGGACGTCAAATATTAATACAGAAAAGAGAAAGAAGTAACAAAATAAAGATGAGGAAATACTCCTAATTATGGAAAAAACGTTCGTTCTGCTGCACTGAACTGACGGCTGTGGTGCTCATTGTTGTCGATAGAAATAAGGATGATCAATATTAGAATAACTTAGCGAACATAAAATGAAATAATTTATAATTTTTGATAAAAATTTCAGGAAAATTGAAATTTCTTGTAGATGGGAAATTTGCACAGAAATGCTGCAGGCCCTGTGCGCCTGCCGAGTATATAAATAGAATCGGCAAGGGTCGTCGCTGTTCATTAGCGGTGGCCTGCCGTAGAGGTAGCACTTAGAAAGGTCGTCGCTGTTCATTAGCGGAAGCGCGACCTTCGAGGAAGCACCTGTATCATCCGATCTAATAGATTCTTTGCCAATTCCCAAGCCTGTGTCAACTCTGAAGTACCAATAAACGATAACTACGTTACTGCATCGTCACTCCCGAACCTCATTCGCGTTTAGTTACGACCTGATACTGAAAAGGCCGGAACATATTTGGTGGCCCATATGGGGATGCCACGTTAAAGATATCCACATTGCCCATTGAAGAAGAAAGATATCAAGAATTGATCTTCGGTTCTGCTGATCCGTGAGAGGAGTGTCACCCTGTTTGGAGTAACGTCGCATAGTTATCACATTACTTCAGAGCATCGAGAAAAGGAAGAAAGACGTCAGCGCAGAAAATCGAAGTTCTTTCCAAGAAACTCTTCGAGAAAGGAACACTTCGAGGGAGAAAAAATCGAAAATTTACACGCTACGCAGTCTTCACCAGTCTACTCATCGCTACTCAAAGGAGAAGATGAAGTGAGGGGTCCAGATCAACAACCTGATCTGTCGACGAGATCTACGCATTTACGCACCGTCATCTGCAACGAGAAGCGAGAGCTACGCATCGCCAAAATATTAAGTTAAGTGTACGCCGATAATGTTGCTTGCAAATTAAAAATAAGCATGCGCTCAAATTAATGATTATACATCATCATTATAAAATTAATGAGTAGGAAGTTAAGCATGGGCATCGCGAAAGCGCAGTAAGCAAGCTGATTCCCGGGAGTGGGAGAGCGAGCGTGTACGCGGAAACGTTGTGTGGAGAGGTAGTCCATTGTTCTCCAGGACAATTGAAGGAAGTGCACCCATTGTCCTCTAGCGCCCATTGTTCTCTAGCATATAAGAGTAAGCTGGAGCAGCTTGCCTCTGTTCAGTTTGCTGTCAGCCTACACGAGCAATTAGCAATTAGCCTGTTTTAAGTCCACGGAAGTCCACTGAAAATGTGAGTTAAAATTTTATTGTATGTAGAATATTATCAATTGCATGTAGAAAATTTTATTGTGTGTAGAACATTTTTCTTTTAATGGTAATTGGAGGTCTAAGAATATTGTGTTTTTATGTCGGACAGTGACTCTGACGGATACGAGTGCATAAGAACAATCCCGTATGTGACTACATTCGGAAGGGTATCAATTCCCATTTTTTCAGCGAAGTCGAATTCAAAGTCTATCACCATGACGACCACCACCACTGTCACCCCTGTTACCAGTGCAGTCACTACCACAGTTAGCCCTGTAACTAGTACTGTTACAACTGTGACGACTTCTATTGTCGGTCCGATACCTAGTGTTGTAATTGCTGGGCAGGATCTGCCGCAGTACCGAGGTAGAAAACGTAGAAACGACCCTGACTTCATAGAAAATAAGTCACTAGAAACGCATATAAAGAATGTGCGAGCATATTTCAATATGCTGTCAGATAATTCAGAAGAAGCGAAACTAAATCTATTATTGCGAACTGCAGACAAGCGGGTAGGCGACTTCAATACGGTCGTAGCTTCCATAATTAGTGAAGGTTATGAATTAAGTTTCGAAGAAGTCGTGCACCTGTTGGAAAATATCTACGTGTCGAAAGGTGAAAGATCTTTGCACGCGGTCGCCTGTGATCTAAATAACGTACGCCTAAAACGTAATGATGCTTTAGCGAGCCAGTTTGTGGCTATATTATCCAAAATCCGTAAGCTAACCCACAGAATAATGACCAGCCCGGAGTGTTCGAACAGAGCCCACCCCTATGTAGTCAATTGTCCCGATCCTGTTGCTCTCGATAAGTATGTCGAGAATACTTTAATTGTTGCGTTAGCTATGGCCATCATCAACCCCCTAGTAACAGAAGATTTTTCCAAAAAACTATTTCACAAACCATTTAATTCGTCGGAAGAGCTCCTTCAGAGAATTGTGACTGTAATTCGCAATTTTCCCGAGGATAAGCAAATATTAGCGACTCGATCTGAGAGATCTATGGAAATCTATTGTGCTGAGGATGATCATTCGTCCGAATCAAACTTCGAAGCTGCCTGTGAGGAGGCCGAAGTGCATACAATGACAAGAGGCGGAATTCAAGGTAGAGGTAGGACGCGTAGGCCCTACTGGAGACCAAATTTCCCGAGACCAACTTTCTGTGCTAGACCTCACGTAAAATCTTTTGTTGATCGTGAATGAGGAACTCTAGAAGTTCAGGCATTGGAGACAGCTGAAACAAAGCGTTGCTCGAATTGTAATAGAAATAAGTGTATCTGTCAAGGACAAGGTGTGTCGGTAACCACTGTGGCTAGGAAACCGACTGATTGGTACAAACCGGGTTCATCTCAGACAGCCACCGAGCATTCACTGCGTGATGTAGTTTGTTTTCGTTATAATAGGTTAGGACACTACGCAAGAGACTGTAGGTCCAGCCGAGAATATTTCAACAGACCAGCTAGACCTTATCGTGTCCGTGCGCGAGGACAGCATAAAACTCGTGTACCAGAAAAAAGCCAGGTAGAAACTTACCAAACTAATAGTGGCGACGATTTTTTAGCGTAAACTGCGGAGACGATTTCATTTCCGATAGAAATAACGTCTATGGTGAAAATGAAATTGAAATTGAAATAACTAATGGTGATCCCGGACAGGCCCCCTGTGAACCCGAGGAGAATTCTGGTGTTGAAGATTCCCTCGTTAAAAATGTTGAGAGAGTTGATCCACTGATTAAATGTCAAAATAGATATGAATCGCTGGGAGAGGTGGATTTAAGCGACTTAAGCGATTTAAACGCTCATGGCACTGATAATTATGAAAGCCATTTTACGGCGAACGTTTGTAAATACGAAGA
Organism: Morinoia aosen; assembly: GCA_030386875.1. Classification (NCBI taxonomy): domain Eukaryota; kingdom Metazoa; phylum Arthropoda; class Malacostraca; order Amphipoda; family Talitridae; genus Morinoia; species Morinoia aosen. The sequence continues at coordinate 43,566,585 of CM059574.1, forward strand.
AGATGAAGAAGTAGAAGTCACAGGACAAAATGAATTATTTGTAATACGAAAAAGTCATAAGCCCATGATTGTGCTTAGAAAAGATGCAGACCTGTGGAATGCATTGATTGATTCAGGATCAGAGAAGTGCCTAATCAGCTACCACAGAATAAGTGAGATAAGTAATGACGTGAAGCCAAGTTCTCTGACTATAAAAGGCGTTAACGCTAAGAGTAATGTTGAAGGCGAGGCGGAGCTTGTCCTAAAGTTAAAAAACGGTGTAAGTTTAAAGACAAATGCTTTAATAATTAAAGATGGTATTTACAATTATGACGTCATTATTGGGCGTGATTTATTAGACAAGAACGCCGTTGTAGACTTAAAACAAAGATGTTTAATTATCAAAGACGAGAGAATTCCCTTTGCAGAGGTAAAACGACGAAAAAAAAGAAAGACAGAGTGTCTCGAGTATTTAATAGAGAATACTGAGTGTCTCATGGCGGACACGATTACTTCCAGAGCTAAGAAAAAAGTCCTAAATAAGCTAAGAGAGAAGAGAGAAATTATCAGGACGAGTAACGCCGCGAGAGTAGGCGAGGAAGTAAAAAGGGATGGTAAGAGAGAAAATCAGCCTGTTCGAGGCGCAGTTGCAGTTACCAGTTCCCACAGGTCGTTAAGAGTGCATACTCAAAGAATTGAGATTGCTCCCAATGTAATTTTGAAACATGTTGGACATGTTGGAAAGTGTAAAAATGGAGAATACATAATAAAGAAAGCAACTTTAAAAGAAGGCATTTGTGTCGCAGAAGCGATTGTGAGAGTTAACAATAGGAGAAAGATTCCGTTGTTATTAATAAATAGCTCCGACAGAGCGATTGTTTTACCAGAGAATGCAATTATGAGTACTTTAGAAAAAGTGGAGAAGGATCACATTGAATCCGAAGTTTACTTGTCAGATGTACAAGGAGAATTAAAAGGAGGATTGAGTACCTTTGTGCAGGCAGCTAGTGTTGTTCAGGACAGTCATTTAGATGTCAAGAAGAAAGACACTAATAGTAAATCTGTCGGGATCACAGGAGTTGTCGACAAAGGGTACGTTTCTGATTCCAAAGAAATAGCCCGTGGTCGGCGGAAATTAAATAATGATGATGTCAAGTGTAACGATGACGAAATGAAGCCTGAATTGCTGAGTTTGTTGAATGAATTCAGAGACGTTATTACTATAGAAAATGAATCGATCACCGCTGCTGCGATTAAACCATACAAAATACGTTTGAAACCTAACGTGGATGTCGTAAATGTCCCTCCCTATCGTATTGCCCACCGTTACATGGAAGACTTGAAAGTCGTGAACGAAAAAATGTTAGACGACGGAATTATTAGACCATCGATTTCAGCTTATAATTCACCGATAATTGTAGTTCATAAGAAAGATGGAACTATACGTCCGGTAGTTGACTTTCGCAAAGTAAATGAGGTAATTCATGAAGAATCATTCCCGCTGCCGCGCGTGGACGAGCTTCTTTATAGTTTAAATGGTCAAAAATACTTTTCGAAATTAGATCTTAGGTCGGGATATCATAATATTACACTGACCGATAAGAGTAAAGAAATAACCGCATTTACAGTTGGTAGTAGAAAATACGAGTTCAACCGCTTACCATTCGGTTTAAAAACTTCACCTGCATATTTCCAGTCAGTAATGACGCAAACGCTATCTCCTGTTCTAGGAAAACTGTCTTTCGTCTTTATGGACGACGTGCTAATATTCTCTAAGGAGAAGGCACAGCATCTTGCCGATATAAAAGTTGTACTTGAACTATTAAGAAACGCTAGGTTGTCAATAAAAACGGAAAAGTGTGAATTCTTCCGTAATGAGATTGAATATCTAGGACATTCCATTAGCGGAATGGGAACCAGAAGCACCGGTACTGACAAAGTAAAGAATTTAGAAATTCCGAAGAATGTGAAACAGTTACAATCATTTCTAGGACTAGTAAATTTCTTTCGTAGGTACATAAAAAATTTTGCGAGTATCGCAAGCCCGCTCTATAATCTTCTGAAGAAAAATGTTGAATTCAATTGGTCAACAGACTGTCAAAACGCTTTTGAAAAACTAAAGGATGAACTATGTGAACATACAATCTTAAGTCACCCAAACTTCGATCAAAATTTTCATCTGTTTTGTGATGCATCGAATGTCGGCATAGGAGCTGTTTTACTCCAGTCATCTACTGATAAAGTTCGAAACATGAGACCTGTCGCATTTTTTTCTAAAACGTTGAATTCCACCCAACGACGATACTCAACAACGAAAAAAGAGATGTTTGCTATAGTTGAAGCATTGAAATACTTCAAATATCTTGTTTTAGGCTATTATCTGGTCATTTACACCGATCATAAGCCTTTAGTTCCTTTATTTTCAAAGAAATTGCCTGAAGACAACACGCTCGCGAGATGGAGTATTTATGTCCAAGCTTTTGATGCCAAATTAAAATATTTTTCTGGGAAGGCGAATAGTGCCGCCGATGCATTAAGTAGATTAAATCATGACAAAAATCCTTTAACAGAAAGAGAACTATTAGAGTGTTCTGAATTAACCCAGGATGTAGAGACTTTTCCCGTTGTAACCAGGCTGCAAGCCGCTGCTGCTGGTAACAAATGTAACAAGCCGGTAACTGAGGGAGAGTTCGAGGAGACAATGCCAGGAAGTAAGGATGGAAGAAACAACAACAGTACTGCTGAACAACAGACAGACCCCAGACGTGAACCCAGTGACTTTAATAGCAGACAGAAAACGAGCTTATGCAGACTGGATAAAGTTAATACGACTACAGACCATTCAAGTATTAATGACAACTGGTCGTTAGACGAATTTAAACGTGAACAAGATAGTGATCCCTTTTGTTCTGAAATAAAGGATGCCCTAGAGAATGCAACTAGAGTTACTAATACTGACATGAATGAATTTCTGATTATGAATGACATTTTGTATAAAAGACGAAGAATTGACAACAGACCCAGTACCATTCTGACTATTGTGGTGCCATATACTCTGCTACACAAGACAATTCTATTCATCCATAATTTGTCCCATACAGATTTGAATCATACCTTGTTTAAGTTTAAATTAAAATATTTTCATCCGTACGAACGGACAATTACACGCAAAATTGTTGAATCTTGTGACATCTGTAAGATTTTAAAATCACGAATATCGACTCCGATTAAAATTCTAAATGCTCCAATTGGAACACGATGTTTTCAAACGGTCAGCATGGACTTCTACGGTCCATTAACAATGACAGACAATGGTAACAAATATATTCTTGTCGTAATCGACCTGTTTTCCCGTTTTGTTAAATTATATCCGACTTGTGACCGACGTACAGAGACTGTTACAGATTGTCTATGAAATTTTTGCTGTTTGTTCGGTACCCCGGACGTATTGCTGTCCGATAATGCTGTAGAATTTAAATCATCTAATGTGAGAAATTTCGCAAAAGGACTTTCTATCTTAAAAAGGGAAGTTCTGGCGTATTCCCCTTTTTCTAATGGTATTGTCGAGCGATGTAATGGAAAAATTCGACACCTGCTCAAGTTATATCTAAATTTTCTTACTCATAATGAGTGGGATAGATTATTGGATATTGTGGAGAATTCGATTAACAATAGTTTTAATGAAACATTAGGCGATACCCCTGCATACACAGTTTTCGGTAGAGATACTTGTGTGTATATCAGTTCTACTAATTTAGAAGATTTAAATGTTGCGACTTCATATGAAGATGTTCAAAAACAAAAATTTAAAGAGTCATCTATTGTAGTGAACAATATTAGAAATGCAATCATTAACGCTACAATCGAAAGAACCAACTATAGAAACGTAAAACGTCGCGATAAAAATTTAAAAGTGATGGACCGTGTACTAGTGAAAAATCATGCCAAAAAACACAAACTACAGCTAAATTTCTTAGGACCAGGTATCATTGAAAGGCTAGGTAAAAATTACGCAGATATTAAGATCGGTAACAAGATTATCCGATCGAACTTAAACTATGTGCTGCCTTTAGATAAGTTAAAAAGGTGAAATTGTCAACCTAGTTTGTAATTGTTCATTCTCAAATATTCCGAATTTGCCATTCCATGTATGCGTTCTATGAGTTTTTAGCCTATAAGTGCGTTCTATGAGTTTCTTTCAAGATTTATGTATGTCTTGCGTTAGGAAATATTTTGTTGCGAAACACCTTCAGAAGAGATGTTGAGCTTAGGATGTTGTCATACTGTTGTTGTGACATCAAAGGCTGTGTTCGTCAAGCCGTCAGCTAGAGTTGATAAACTGAGATGCAATCTTGGAAATCGACACGAGAGTGCGAGCGCGAAGCCGCGAGATCTGCGCTTCTGCCGCAAATTGTTTGGCAACAATGCTAGGCAGTGTAGTTGAAATGAATGTGTCTTAATGAGAATGAAGCGTTGCCTTATTATGAAACGACAATTGCTTACTTAAACTTGTGGCCATGCTAATTTCCTGTGTCGTATCCTTTCAGATTCCTGGGGCGACTCCTGAACAACTCCAGAACATTACACATTCCGTTTTACAATATACACATACACTTTACACCTTTACTGACTTCTTGGATTGCGCACTTAGCTAATTTCCAAAAACAATCTATAATAAATACTTACTTGATTTCAATAAGCACCTCAAGTTAGCGCATAACATTACGACGCTAGACTTCCACATTCATTCACTGCTTATTTTGAACACCCTTAAATCCCGATGTGTACCGGGGAAAACAATCAGCTCTGGCAGCCGCAGGAAACAACGATCGTTTTCGGAATCAGTGTACCGAAAGAAGTCTTACAAGAGGCTTACTGCAAATTCAGATTGTTCCTGAACCTCGATTCCCCGTTGCGTACACGTATTTTGGTATATGAATCCGGAGACGACATCGAACTAGTTTTCAAAATCAAAATTGCTGCATTTCCAGCAAACATCCAGTGAGGAAATAAGTTTTCTACATCTGAAAGTGCTACAAACAATATAAATTGTGTGGAGGTACACATACAAGATGGATCTGAATATTTTCAGAATATTTCTTTTAGAATATATTGTCTTAGAATATTTCATTTTATACGGAGAATTACGTGTTCTTGGTCTCGTTCATTATATCCTTTGCTGTTGTTTTACTCGCCTATGGAATTGTTTTGTTTCGAGATAGGAAGACGAATTATTAGTATTGCGAATAAAAACCAAATTGTACGCTTGTAGATTGGTTGAATTGATTTGTTCATTTATTGATTACTCTATTTAATTTACTTTCAATTTTTAATTTAGCTGAATTGAAATAAGTTAATTTGAACCGTAGGACGATTTGAACTTGCCATTGTAGTAATGTAATGTGTTGTTTTGCGTATATCAATTTATATTCTATATCTTTAGATAATATAGATTAATGATGGATTTTTACTTCTAGATTTTTCGTTTTCATTACGATGTTTGTTTCTCGATTTGGCGGTATGTGTCCAGTTTGTTCAAAAAGGTGTACCTTATGGAAAGGATTTATTAAGTACGCGTTTTGATGTTTGATTTTGATATTTTGATATGTTAATAAAATTGTGTGGTGTATCCATTTGTATCCGAAATATCTGGAGTATCCAAGAATTCTAAGAATCAATTGATAAATAACTTGATAATGAATGAATAAATTGTTTGAAGCTAAGTGGGAATGTTTAACGAGATGTAGGATTACCGTTGACTTTTGTTGAAATTTTGCTTTGCTATAGACAGAAAAAGCCATACCTGCCTACCCCGTTCATAATTCGGAAGCGTTTTGTGTCATACGGATTGTAAGATTAATTGATAGTCAAAGGAAAATCAAATTTAATTGAATAACGTTTTAAAAATTTTTATTGTAATAAAGAATTTTATGTTTGGGGGGAGCATTATGTGCGCCTGCCGAGTATATAAATAGAATCGGCAAGGGTCGTCGCTGTTCATTAGCGGTGGCCTGCCGTAGAGGTAGCACTTAGAAAGGTCGTCGCTGTTCATTAGCGGAAGCGCGACCTTCGAGGAAGCACCTGTATCATCCGATCTAATAGATTCTTTGCCAATTCCCAAGCCTGTGTCAACTCTGAAGTACCAATAAACGATAACTACGTTACTGCATCGTCACTCCCGAACCTCATTCGCGTTTAGTTACGACCTGATACTGAAAAGGCCGGAACAGCCCTATGACAGAGATGCAAAATGACGTGACACATTTACTCTAAATTCTTTTACAGTTTTAGAGTCTTTGATATGCTGGGGAAGTTTGTTCCACACAAAAACCCCAGAAACTGAGAGAGCTTTTTGTCCCACGTTAGATGAACGGTAACTGACTAAAACATCGTTCCTCCGGTTTGGTCTTTCGTTTGGGATATTAGATGGAAAAAATTTTACCACCTCTGCGTTACTTTGGGGGAGGTACAGAGAGGAGAACACCCGCCGAACTTTTTGGATCATGAATCTGTTCGGTATTGGGATCCAGTCGAGTTTTTTTAAAAGAGGGGTGACATGATCGTATTTATTGAAATTTCCTTTGCATACTACTTTGGCGGCGAAGTTTACACATTATTGCAGCTCTTCCTGACGATATTGAGGTAAATCTCCCCACACAAGACTGCAGTAGTCCAGACGCAATGAAACTAAAGACTGAATGACTACCAATCTAGATTTTGCGTCAAGTGTGTTCTTAATGCGATGAAATAACATTAAGGTTCCGTTAATTTTGTTGCACATTGTTTCTACGTGTGAATTGCAAGTCATATTGTTGTCAAACCAAACATATGCATTTGGTGAAGTAATAATAATTACCTCTGTTGTGCTCTGACTGTTCATTAAAAAATGAGAAAGACTTATCAATCCAACTTACCAAAGCAACTTTTGGTGATCGCATGACCCAGTTTCCTTCCTTGAAGGTGTCACGGGTTCGAATCACATCGCTGCGCAGCGATTTTTGCATGGTTAGATAGACCGCGGCGTACGGTCTATCTATTGGTACACCGCTGATAGTTTGTCTCTTAGCACAACTCGTATAGTTAGTCTATTATTATGCCTCGTATGGCTTATCTATTTGTACACCTCGGATGGTTTGTCAATTAGTGCTCCTCGTATGGAACTTTCGTTTTATGACGTCTTATATTAAGAAATTTTTAAAAGCCTATATGTTGGCATGTATCCCATGAGGCAACTTGGAAATAAACTTTTTTTCTTTCTTTTTCTTTTTTCTTTTTCGCTTCTGAAATTGTTACAAATTTCACAGTTGTATTTTCACTTGAACACTTTTGTACGTATAGGTAGGCCTATGTGTAGAAGAGAACAAGAAAACTATCACTAGATGCACAAAAACTATCACACTATGCAATCCTGAAATACTTCAAACTTCATTAAATTCAGTTCGGACACCTCTATTGTATTTTATTGATGAACCATATTTAACAACTGAAGAACAGGTCAAAAAGGTAACCTGGGGATCAGGTACTGACGACAGTGCACCGGGTAAAACTTGTGATGTTGCTTTCAAAAGAGAGTATGTATGCGGGAGTTCCCATAAATGTACAAAATTCCTGGAGTAAGGAACAAATTTACAGTTTTCCCTTAAAAACAGGACAATCAAATTACACTACTCGCCTTACAGGATATATTCAATGATATTGTGCATATGTTTAAAGCAATTAGCATATTATATCTGTTATAGTGTACATGCGTAATTAATTGCATGTGAGATTTTGCACATGCACAAGATAATTTTTTGCTATGCATAAAACATTCTTAAGAGAGCATACATGCAAGTTATGCAATTGCACAGCTCTACTTATAATATTATCAAACAAAAGTTTACGTAAGACACACGAAAATGATTATTCTACAACTGAGAAAAAAAAATCGTCACCTCCGGGATTCGAAGACCCACGATGTGGGAACGACAAGGCTATGGACAAGAATTCAAACAGCACTTCATAACTTAGGTGAGCGCGGCCTTCGGCAGCGCGGATTGCGAGGCTAGGAGAAGCTGGAAAAACCTTGGTCTCTGTCATCCCCCAAGAGGCGTATGACAGTTTTATTATACACTCACATTTGGAGAATGAATTGACGCTTAAAATGAACCCAATTTCAAATTTTTAGGTGCAATAGTTTAGAAATTATGAGTGGAATAAAATGAGCCTTTTGAGAAATCGGTCGACCATTCAGAGGCTAGGAGAAACCTGCTCTTCATATTCCTCCAGGGAGCGTATGACAGTTTTATTATACACTCACATTTGGAGAATGAATTGATCCTTAAAATGAACCCAATTTCAAATTTTTAGGTGCAATAGTTTAGAAATTATGAGTGGAATAAAATGAGCCTTTTGAGAAATCGGTCGACCATTCAGAGGCTAGGAGAAACCTGCTCTTCATATTCCTCCAGGGAGCGTATGACAGTTTTATTATACACTCACATTTGGAGAATGAATTGACGCTTAAAATGAACCCAATTTCAAATTTTTAGGTGCAATAGTTTAGAAATTATGAGTGGAATAAAATGAGCCTTTTGAGAAATCGGTCGACCATTCAGAGGCTAGGAGAAACTTGCTCTTCATATTCCTCCAGGGAGCGTATGACAGTTTTATTATACACTCACATTTGGAGAATGAATTGATGCTTAAAATGAACCTAATTTCAACTTTTTAGGTGCAATAGTTTAGAAAGTATGAGTGGAATAAAATGAGCCTTTTGAGAAATCGGTCGACCATTCAGAGGCTAGGAGAAACTTGCTCTTCATATTCCTCCAGGGAGCGTATGACAGTTATATTATACACTCACATTTGGAGATTGAATCGATCTTTATAATGAGACTAATTTCAAATTGTTAGGTGCAATATTTTAGAAACTATGAGGAGTATAAAATGAGGCTTATAGAGAAAATCGGCCGACCATTGACGGGCCACGAGAGGCCCTCTTCCTGCCCCCCACAGGGGCGTAAAAAATTTTTCAATTACATAAATATGTTGTACTCGTCACGCCCAATAATTTGGTACTAATTCCAAGATTGTACGTCTTATAGTTTAGAAATTACCCTTTTTGTCAGGGTAACTCGGGAAGGGTCTTAGATGGGTTCTCTAAAATGGCTAGCCGGTGCCTGAACGGCTGGGACTTGCATGCTCAAAAGGCATGCTCTTCTTAAGCCCATATTTGACGGTGGAAAAAAGTGACACTTTAGGGTGCGAGAGATGTGCTCTCTTCTCCGAAGTCATGGCAGCCGCCGTCACCAACACACTGCAATGCTATTACACGAGACGGTGTTGGCCGCAGTGTTTCCCCAGGCAGTGTAATTATCCTAGTTTAGGGTAATCAGGAGTACCTAAGGGTAATGTTTAGGGTAATGAAAAATATGGGCAAATCTAGGGTAATCAGAGCTCCGTGAAGGAAAAGCCCGCCTAATCTACGAAAAATAGAAAATTGAAAGCCAATATGCAAGCACCCTACTGGTCACCACTTGAACGAAATGCAATGAAACGAGTCAGAATTTAGTATTCACAAAACTGCACTGCTGCTGTGATTAAGGGGGTCCTCCGGGGTGTTGAAAATCTTCCGCATTACTGATCGTGGCCTGGCCCTGTGGAAGAAGAAGCTCTCTTCCGATCGCCTGGCTTAGTGGCGAGAGAGAGATTTTGAAGCCGTGTAATTTAGTTCTTTCTGTTCTTCGTTTTTTGTTTTGCAGCTGCAACTTTTCTTTTCGTTTTATTGTGTTCAAATTTGTATCTCTAGAATTAAGCATGTTCGAACCTCTTCCGGACCCACTCTAACATTAAAACGCATTAATTAATTAAACCTAAAACGGGACGCTTTTGCGTGTACCCATTAAACTAACTTAAACTTAACTTACTGCTTGGGCAGCATGTCGCCCTTTTAAAAGTGGGTCTGGTTCCTTAAACTATTTTCTCTATATTAAATAAGCGGGTTTTTCGCCCATTAACTTCCTCGACCCGGCTCGTGCAGCCTCTTGAATAGGGATTTAATATTCAAGGTAAATAATGTTTTCTTAAAATCTACCTGAGAAATATGTACTTGTAACTTTGAAACTATAGAGCAGCTAAATATTATTCTGTTACTATAATTAGTGTTATATAGCCAGACTTCATAAAGCCCTGTCTCCTTGTTCAGAACGACTCTGTGCTTCCCTTGGAGTACCGTATTGCTGGCCAGTGGTGGTCTTATTGGACGAGCTGCCGTCTTTCTATTTGTTGTCTTGGAACTCTGGCGAGTCACGTTTCGTGGACCCCGCGTTGGGAGCTTCGCGTTTCTGGCCGTTTTTAAGGAGCCTTAAATCAAACTGCTACAGAGGAAACTAAGAATTTCGGAATCCGCTGGAATCCTCAGGATGCCCCTAACTTGAGTGCGGTTACTGTATTTCCTCTTTTGGAGAAGCTACTCATTGTTGTTGCAACTCTGTATTTCCTCTTTTGGAGAAGCTACTCATTGTTGTTGCAACTCTGTATTTCCTCTTTTGGAGAAGCAACTCGTTGTGGTTTTGTTCCAAAAACCATAATAAACGTTTAAATTATTGCACTCTAGTTTAAATCCTAAAAGGGGCCTCTTTTCTCTCCGATGGTCATTTTTCATTTTATTGTTGGAAAAGAACCCTTAGGTGGTGGACTATTCGGTCCTAAAATTTTATGGCGCTACGGACAATAGATCCCTCCCCAGGGGGGGGGGGGGGGTAAGGGGACCAAAATCCAAAATTTTCGAGCCCATTTCGACCCCATATAAAAAGAAAACAAAAGAAGAAATAGAAAATTTGCAAATTTACTTTTGTTAGATGTGTTTCAAGGATTCAAAAACTGTCTTTGTTTTTGTTCTAGCCTGAAAACTCAATGAGTTCTATTCTTTTGAAATATCAATACCAGTTGACTAAAAACCAATATATCAAATTTTTTCAAAAACTAAGACCTGAATCAAAAAAATGTATAGATGAAATTGTGTTTCTTTTCAAAAGTTACATATTTTAGTCAAATTTCATAAGAATCAAACTGAAAACAAAAAATTTCATAATTTTTATGATATAAGTAAAATTTTTTTTAATTTTTTTCTTTTTTGGAAATTACAATTCACAGTGTGAATATGATGTTATGCATGGAGATAATCGAAATAAAAATGAAAACAGCATTCAATTACATAAATTTTCCATTATATCACACTAAAACAAAAAAACTTAGTTTTTGGCCTATACTGTAAAGTTTCTTACTTTCAAAATTCAAAAGAATAGAAGTCATTGAATTTTTATGCTAGAACAAATTCAAAGACAGTTTTGGAATCCTTGGAACATTTCTAACAAAGTTATATTCCCCTTTTTTCCATTTTTACATTTCATTTTTTTTATAATGGTTCAAATCCAAAAATTTCGTTTTTTTTATTTATTGGTAAATTTTCGCATATAAAAAAAATTTTAAAAAAATGCAAAATCCCCGAATATATCTTTGTTAGAAATGTTTCAAGGATTCCAAAACTGTCTTTGAATTTGTTCTAGCATAAAAACTCAATGACTTCTATTCTTTTGAAATATGCATAAAAATGACCCAAAAAACCTATTTTTCAAATTTTTCGGAAAAACTAAGGCCTAAATCAAAAAATTTCAAGTTCAAATATGTTTGTCTTGCAAAACTACATATACTCACCAAGTTTCAGACCAATCGGATCAAAAAAATTTCATTCCGGAGGACCCCCTTAAGGCCCTTTTACATTGACGGTGTCTTCGCGCTCCACACCGTCGCTCCATCCCGCGAGTCAAATAAGCTCCGCCCACAGCAGAGTAAAATGACCCTTATTGCCACGCTCACGGTGAGGAGCGGCGACATTCTGCATGCTAAATATTGGCGGTGTGCACTGCCAGTCGACAGCGTTCAGTTTCTCCTGAGACCATAGAGAGCATGTGTAGTAATGGCTTACATATTATGGAGCAAAGAAGAAATCTAAACTGTTATCGAAAAATGTAAAGAATTTCCATGTTTATGGAACATTAAGCTCACGGAGAAATTGCCAATTATTCTGCCAGTATTGCAAGAGCAATACTGACGAACAGGGCTCCCACTGAAAATGTTCAGATAAACCTAGATTGACCATGAAAAAAATCCAGATTCGTTAAAAATAAACGTAGAAGTGTAGTTTTAATAAGAAAAAAGTAAAAGTTAACATTCGTTAGTAGAAACAATGACGGTAATGCTGATTTTATTCCTGTATTTCCTCCTAACTCTCTTCTGCAGCCCAAATTTCAATATTAAGTCGACTTTTCTGTTGTCCAAGGCGCTTTTCATTACGCTGGTGACATACTCTGTTGATGACATCTCGTACCAATTTCGGTTTAAGCTTCCAACCGTGATAGGTTTTTCATAACTTCCATTAACCATTCTTCTTTGAAAAACTGCGTATACCTCTTTTTAGACATCGTTTTTGGAGGGCTAGACATTTTGAATACTAGTGCGGCAATATTATGAAAATTTGAATGTCTGAAAAAATTAATTTTTAGGCATTCATTTAAAGGAATGCACGACCAGCTTAGCTATCAAAATGAGTGTCATCTCACTGTAACGTGCCAAGCAAATCGAAGCAACACAAGTGGAGTGCCGGCTATCCCTGGCTTGGCCGGGCTTGCAAGTTCGTAAGATACTCGTTCGTTACGCGTTTTTAAGGTCGAGAAACAGATTGAACACGTTCTACCCCATCCGATAGGCGTGGTTTTAAATCAGATATTCATTTGCAAACGGTGTTGAAACAATAATTCTTAACTGCATCATCAAATTTACTTCAGTTAATGATGAATTTACTGTCTCGACTTGATTAAAAAATATATTTAGCAATAGATCAAAAATTAAACCTAGCGACCCAGGAGGGATCGAAAAAAACAAGATCTCGGTGGACAAACCCAGGAGGGGGAGCCCTGCGTGACGATTGCTTTCTCTCGGGAAGGAGCGTTGTATTGAGCGGCAATGTAAAAGCAAGTCGGTGTGCACTGACGCTCAATCCTCTCGTGGGCGGAGCTATTGCAAGTTCACTGTCGCTCCACACCGTCGCTCCACACCGCTAGTGTAAAATGAGCTTAATTAATGTCGCATATTTGAATGTCATCAGGTATCGCTCACGAAAGGAAGCGTCAAGATACGAAGCCATAATATCTCTTGTCCACTTCGTTTTGACAAATGATTCTGAGTTGCATTTTGCTAATAAAAAACTCGATCAGTGTCAGAGCACAGGATCTGCAGCATTTCGGTGTGAATTTCCAATCTACCAGAAATTTTAATTTTCCTGAAATTTTTGTTATAAAATTAGAAACTTTTTCATTTTACGTTCGCTAAGCCATTTAGATATTCATCTGACTTATTTTTGTCGACAACAATGAGCACCACAACCCTCAGTTCAATGCAGCAGAACCAACGTTTTTTCCATAATTAGGAGTATTTCCTCATCTTTATTTTGTTATTTTTCTCTTTTCTGTATTAATATTTAACGTCCGTATGACAAACACACCCTGAAATACAATTTGTATGTACACCAATATACAGGTTTATAGATGTGAGGGTTGCGCAAAGTTTTTAATGAATTCAATTTTTGCCTAAAGGCCCGAATACACGAACGCTCATCACCGTCACCGATCCTTATGAGAGCCGCTTAGCCCCACCCAATGCAGCTAAGCTCCCCCCACTGCAAGCCAAAATGACCCTAATTTCGTGAGCGGCACCGATCCTTATGACCGTCACCGGCATATCAAGCATGTTAGATGTTTTCCCTAATCAGCGTCAATTACAATGAACGGTGACGGTGAAGAGCGCGCGTGTATAAGCTCGGCAGTGACCGTTCACGCTCACTGCTTACTGGTGGGCGGGGCTTAATGCCGCTCATGATGATCGGTGACGGTGAAAAAAGCGTGCGTGTATTTTGGCCTTGACGTTGTCTCGCTATTTCAAAATCATTCTTGAAGATGTTTTCAATCGATTTCGGCTGAGCTGGGGGAGGGGGTAATTTAAGCATTTCATTTAGTCTTTTTATATTTTTCCGTGCGTTCAGCGCACACTAGCACTGAACTTTCAAATCGAAAAAAAAACTCTAAATTTCTGTAATTAAAATTATCACTTTGGACCATTGTTTAATCTACCTATATGTGCCAAATTTTGTAAATATTCGCCCCTCAGATGTGATATCCGGCCACAATGCTACTCCATTTTATCCCATGTACACATGTCCGTATAATGCTGAAGAGTTGTGTTGTTTCTTGACTGTAACCTGAGTTTTCCTAAAAATTTCTATGAAGAAATAAAAAACAACTTCATTTTTACCTTTTTCGAAGTCGTCTTTTCCTTTCAGTTTTTTTCCGAATAATTTCCTAGAATTACAGTGAGCTCAACTGTCATTTTCGGTGTAGTAGGTGGTGGGTTGCTTTTTATATATGTATTTTTCTTTTCTTATATTCATTTTCAATAAGTGTATATATTGATATGTGTGTGTACGTATGTATATAGGTATGTATATATCTGTTGGGAAAAATGTAACAGTACGAATTTTTTTGAGAAATAGAAAAATTTTAATTCTGTGATCTTTGAGAACTCAACGAAATATTTCACTAGATTGTTTTTTAGTGTGTTCCCGTGTCTTTATAACTAAATTGTGTGTTGATAAATTGTGTTTGCCGTGCATCCATATAGGATAATTGCATCAATTTAGGAGGATGCATTTGTATTCTAGTACACTTAGAAGCGCACTCCAGCCGTACAGAAGGTAGCTTCAACGTGTTGTATGTAGTATGCGTGAATGTTAAAAGTTCAACATGTGTATATGAGTTAGTCGAAACGGTCGGGTGGTCAGCAAGAATGTCTACCCGAGAAACTTGAGAGGCCTCGGTCGAACGAAAGCGTGAGAAACATGTTTTTATTAGAAAGGATTTTTGAGAAAGGTATGGACAAGAACGCCGACGTTGCGGGTTGAGAGCAATAAACACTTAACAGCGAGGGGTGATATTGAGGGACGACTCGACACTTAAACTCAGAGACCCTTGAGTCGAACGGCCTAGCAAACAAAAATTCCTTACACAGCGCAGAACACCGTCGCCAGAGGAGGGAAGTATAGAGTGGTGGTAGAAAAACAAAAAAAAATATGTATAAGGGTTTTCGCGCCAAACTTGTAAGAGAATTTGAGGACGGAGTCAGTCAAGCTCACGTCAGGGGAATTGGCTGCCAATGGGAAACAAGGAAATCACAGGAGGGAAAATTCGAAGTGTAGGACCGACAAATGGGCTGCTATTTCAACTAAGAAGGAGGGCTTGAGCGAGCGATTCTAAAATCTCTGAAGAGCCTGATTGGTTATTCGTGAAAAGAAAGGATAACCTTCTCTAGCAAGTACGCAAAAGCAGATAATCCGAGGGCAGTCTCACGCGGAACTTCGGCGGGGAAAGAAGTGCGTTTAACCAAATGTTGTACTGATATATCACGTAGAAATACGTGATCTTGATTGTAGTGTACGTCGAAAGATTCTCATTTTATCAATAGAGTGAATTTTCTTATTTTTTTTGTTACAGAAGGGTGAATTGCAGCCCAACAAAAACGTGGTAGTCATTAATGGAGCATTGAATGTCAAAATTGACGGGCGGGTGAGAATCCTATAGAAGAAGCAGTTTTCCTTGAAGGAATACATCATTTGAAGTGAATGTGATGAGAAATTTAATGTCATTTATTAATAGAAAAAAAATTGAAATATTTGAGGAAGTAGGATCTACACAATTAAAAGTAATAGGGTGTAAATTTTTGTCGAGCAGGGTGGGAGGTTTCTTTTCATCGCTTTGTTGCTGATTATACTTCTACATGAAGGAATGACGCAAAGCTGCGAACACCGACGACAATAAACATTTGCTGACCTGTGTATAACTCAGAAATTCGAACTGAAGCAGTATATGTGAGCGAATGAATCTGTGAGCTGAAGCTGACAACCTTCTGTCCCGTTGGAGTGCGCAATGATAAGCATTATCTGTAATGTGTTTCGGTGTTAGTAACGTAGGAGCAATTTGGCCGGCCAATTAGGCAGGGTGTCACTTGTATAATTCACCGTTCCAGTAATTTGGCAATAATGTGTTTGGAGTAGGGTGTGTTAATCATAAAATCCTTCAGAAAACTCATTTAGAGTTTTATAAACCTGTAACGCCAGCACCATATTTCACCGAGGCAGATGCAAACAGGAAAGGCGTTGCGTTAAGTGAGGTATCTTCGCGCTTGGTGAGTACCGCCCTAGTTTTAGTATATTCTACGTAAATGTCAGTTAATTGTGCACTCAGGTTTTCCCATATATTTTCTTGTGTCTTTCCTAGGGCATTTATTACTGTTGTGGAGGTGTGCCAATTCCTCTATTCCGAGAATCTGGTTTCTTTATTAATGCAAATTAATATGGGGGCAGGACCCAAGTCTTGTAACATATCTACATAAATAGATATACATGTTAAAAAAATAAATAGATAGATATACACCAGCGTAATGATTCAAAAATAGATCTATCAATTCCCGAGAGGGCGTTTCTTTGAATCGGATTAATGACAAATACAATTAATGAAATGAAGCGCAATTTGAGCATATGAATCGTGGTAAAATTATCTTTCTGTCCGTATGTCGTACAAGCTATGAATTTTAATGTTGAGTATAAATTTCTTTACGCATTTCTGCCAAAATTTTGTTGATGTTTGTCAATAATGAGTGGTAACCGGCTTACACTGTCTCTCCATTTTATACCGTGTACCCATGTCCGCATGATGTTGCAGAGAATATCGAGAAGATATGAAATATGTTTTTTTTTGTTGTTGTTCCTCGACGGAAACTCCAGTTTTCTTAAAATTTCTTCAAGGAAATTAAAAACCATTTCATTTATACGTTTTTCGAAGTCCTTTTTCTATTCCTTATCTTTCCTCAGGTTATTTCTTACGATTAATCAGAACTTTGGCTGTCATTTTAAATGTAGAAAAAGCGAGATTAGTTTTATGTTTATTAGCATTTTTCTTACATTCATTTTCAATACGTATATGTATGAATCTGCGCGTGTGTGTGTGTGCATGAGTGTGTATGTGTGCGCACGCAAGCATGAATGTCTATGGATCAGTGTACACATGAACACGTTCGCACATATTTATACGCACATGTACATACATATGTTTCTATTTCTATTTTTTGCGTAAAAAGCAAAACCTCAAGACAGATTACATTTTACCTAAAGCTCTGCGATCAGTTAACACTGAACCAAATTCCAGAAATAAACAAATTGATTGCGCTTGCTTAATGATTCATAAATCGGTCTATCACGGCCCCGAAGGGCATTTCTGTGAATAGAAAAAATAAAATAAAAAATTAAAGCACTCATGCAAAAATTATCTCTATATTTGTATGCCGAACAAGCCATGCATTTCATTTTTTAGTGTAAGTTTTGTTTACGCATTTCTAGATGAGCGTGCTGTGTTGCGCGATGTTCTATATAAATTACTTCGTGACTAACCTTTTCTCAATACTTGATTGTCATTTACGATGGTGTTTCAATTTGGTCCGGTAAGCGTTTTTTGTCTTTTTCTTACTTCGATAATTTCAACTAATAACTTGGGAGTTTCGAAGAATTCTTTAGCAATATTCGAATTATTTATAAGTTGTTAGCCATCTCTTGGAATATAAAATATCCAAGAGATGATATTTTTCATTTCTTATTCAACTACCCCTTGACAGAGTTAGGCTATTAGCACGCCACGTATGGCTTGTCTATTAGTACGCCTCGTATATTTTGTCTATTAATATGCCTCGTACGGTCTATCTATTTGTACACCACTGATGGTTTGTTTATTAGCACACCTCGTATAATTTGTCTATTATTATGCCTCGTATGACTTATCTATTTGTACACCTCGGATGGTTTGTCAATTAGTACTCCTTGTATGGAACTTTTGTTTTAGGACGTCGTATATTAAGAAATTTTTAAAAGCTAATACGTTAGCATGTATCTCATGTGGCAACTTGGAAATAAACAGTTTTTCTTTTCTTTCTTTTCTTTTTATGCGGACCTTTTTCTCGACTATTTGAATTCTCGTCATACGAATATTAATTTTACCAGGGAAGATGAACGAACAGCCGTTTACCGTTTCTGGACGTCAGTGTTAGCAGAATTGATAATACTTTCCAATGTTCTGTTTATAGGAAAGGCACTTTCTCGGGTTTAGGTACTACTGTAGTTATTTTAATTTTGTGCGACCCCTATTAAAATCTGTGGCATTCGAACTCTCATCCATAGAGCGTTTAAAGTTTGTTCTAACTTCCGATTTTTACGTCAAGAATTTGACTTTTTACCAAAATTTTTTCTGTAAAATGGTTTCCCTTTGTTTACTATCGATAAACACATTGGTAAATTTTTGTCTAAAATTTATGATCAAACGCCTGCACTCCAATCATGTAATCAACAGAAGTTTTCCTTAAAGCTTCCCTTCTTTGGACACCAATCTATTAGATTAAATCAGGCGGTTAAACTCCTATTCAGCAAGTTTTTTGAACTACTGAAAATTCATTCTATTCTTGTCAACAATTTCACAATCGGTTCCCTTTTCCGCTTTAAGGATAAGCTGCCCCCTGTTATGTGCTACTCTGTGGTTTACCAGTTTAGTTGTTCACGTTGTGAGTCACAGTACATAGGTTCCACCTATCGTACTCTTATGTCCAGAGTAGCCGAGCACGCTGGGCGCAGCTGTAGAACCGGTCACTTGGTTCTCCTCCACTGTCCTCTGTTCGATCCCATGCGGAAAACTGTGAAGTCCCTGTTTCTGTGAATCATTTTAAATCCTTGCAGGTGCCCCTCACATGATTGATTTACGCATCCTCGAGTCGCCATACATCTTTAAGCTTAGACCCCCTCTAAATGAAACTCAAAGTGCTTTTCCTCTTCTTGTTGCAAATACATGATCATGTCACGAGAAGGCTGTCTGCCTCGTCTCTCATTAATTTACACTAATGAGAAGACCGAATGCTCGCTTGAGGGGTTGGCATACCTCAATAAAATACACAGGAAACACAAGGAAAATTTATGGGCAAGCCCAAAACAAATCAACACTACTACAAAATGTGTATACTAAAATTGGGCAGTACTCACCGATGTACGTTGTACTCGACTTACTCAATGCGCGTTTTTCAGAGCGCATCAGTTATGATGAGGGGCTGCTTGCTACTAAATTTGGGGGGGGGGGGATTTTATACACGTGAAAATTCACTTAATTTATAATTTACGGCAATACATCATACAGAACATCGATAAGCGCACGCAATGTATGGTATTAGAACTGGTGTAAATTGAGTAATGGTATGCTAGAAACTTCATGTGTTAAACAGCTTACATAACAGAATGACAATAAATGCTACCGCTGGCCAGCATATCCCCGTACGTTAATCACACAGGTCCTGATACATGAGCCCTACAACATGTTCATATTCTAACAGTGCTGGAGGTGGTGTCACTTCAAACATACATTCATTAAACAACACAGCTTCAGTTCCAACTTTTGCCTTATGCACAGTTCAAAATGTCTATTGCTGATATCACACTGCTCGTCCCGCTTCGTTATCTTGACCCATGATCTCCCTTTCTTCCAAGCCGATGACAAAAAAACCTCCCCGCCTGCACGATAAAAATTAAATACTCATTACTTCTAGTCGTGCTAATGAAGTTCCCTTAAATATTCCAATCTTCACTTCAACAAAAGGCCACACACTTTTATCATATCTATTTCAAAATATTTTCTCCAAAGGTAATTACATCACTCTTACCCTCCCCACTTAATGTGGCATCTTCAGAATGATTTCCCCGCTTTAGCCAGGTCTGCAATTTACCCTCTGTGGAAAAAAACGGAGACTATTTTATTAAGCGAAATTTTTGATAAGTTTAACTCCCTGTGTTGATATCTATGTCACATATTTTCAGGGTAATTTTCAACACCTCCTATTTTTAACACGTACTATATCCGACGATCGCCGACGCAAGACTAAATTTTTCTCATCAGCTCTACCCACTTGTTCGCGAGAAAGCGGTGTTCTAGTTCACGCATGGCCAATCACACACTTAGAAGCTTCTACGTCATGTTCGAATGCCCTTCTTGTTTAGCAGCTAAAGCCTCATTCGTGTTCCTTAGCTTCAACTACTTTCCCACCATATTGATGTCGTGGTATTGGCCTAGAGCCTTCTGACGTAACTTAGCAGCCTCCTCCCTCTCGAGGGTTTGCAGGACCGCCGATCTCAACGTTAGCCCTCCGACTATTTCTGAGAGTTTCCTTTTCACGCTCAAGTGCTTGCCATAAATCTGTCGAGCACTGTGTATGGAGTTTGAGATTGTGCCATTAACCCACACAGCATGCGGTACCCGCCGAGGGCCAGCAGACTGCTTGTATAGCCAAAAATCTTGAGAACATAATATACACAGCTATCGCCTGGACCAAGGCGTCAGCACTTTCGAACGTCTTAGTGCTCAACCGTTGAGATTGTTATTTCTCCCCTCTCGATCGAGTTACACACTCCCTGCCTGAAACAACACACCCTTTCTGAAACAACACATCCTTTATGGGCTCACCACACACACCCGTCCAGACATTCTGGCTTGTAACACACACAAATGTTGAAGAGACTACACCTCCGCACCGCTGGAATTTTAATCAACAGAAATAAATTTTATAACACATAATTATAATTTCCCTAAATTCTAAAAAAACGCAGAATGAAATCATAATTACCATTTTCCTAAATTCTCATGTTTTAATTCGTTAATCATTCGCTAAATTGATTATTCTCGACATGACCCCAAAACACAAGAGCACCAATCAGTTAGCACAAAAGGACATAAATTAGTTAAATTCCCAAAATTAAATCTTTCCCAACAATCATTAGTTTTGATTTTATTTGTTTTATGTTTTATTTTTTAGTTTTAGATCTACGACTATTTTCTGCATATGTTGTAGTATTCTTTTGCATAGCGTAGTTTCAATTTACTCATATTCGTTTTGTTTTGTTGCAGAATTCTTTTTGCTTTTTCTTTTGCTGAAGATGAACTGTTTAGTTCGAAACGTTCAATTTTATTCATTTAGACTTTACTATTTGTAACAATAAAATGGCTATTCGTACAGCGATTTTTGCCCTGCTTTTTATTAAAGTTAGAGCTGATACTATACTCTTAACGCTGATACCAGTCGCTTTTCCTAGGCATTTTTCGGAACTCTTTCAAAGTTGCTAGAGTAAAAGTGGTGAAGAAACTTGCGTTTACAATTATAGGCCTACCTCTGTGCTACTAATTATTAGCTAAAGATTTGAGACAAATGTATGTAAAATGTATTATTTTTTGAACGAAAATCTTTTCTCTATGATGAACAATTTTGTTTTTGCTCTAAAAAATCAACAACACAGGCTGTATTGAATCATTTAAAATGCCTTTATTCCAATATAAATGAAGGAAAGCTCGTTTTCTCCGAATTTCTTGACACTCGAAAAGCATTCGATTGTGTTGATAATAACACTCAAACTCAACAGCTATGGCATTAGGGGAGTTGCTCATGATTGGTTCAGATCATACCTAAAAAAACGAAAGAAATATGTTGTCATTGACGACGCACAATCGAAACTACAGACCGTTAGCCATGGAGTTCCACAAGGGTCTGTCCATCGGCCTCTTCTATTTTTCATCTTTATTAACGACATCGTAATCTTTAGATCATTTTTCAAATTCATAATTTTTGCCGATGACACCACGCTTTCTACGATCATTCCTAATCAAAATCCCGATCTAATTGAAGAGCATATATGTAAATGATACGCTCCAAAAAATTTCAATGAGGCTTAAGGGGACCATACCATCGAAAATCACAAAAATGTTCAAGTTTCGTTATATTTCCCTGAAATATTGAGAAACCACAGGAAAACTCCCTCCCACCGCTTAAAAGGTAATAAAATAAGCCTTTATATGGATGGGACAAAATACACTATATTCTCATACATGAGAAATATATCTCTTCCACGCATTAAATTGGCGAAAATGAAATCGAAGACCCAACTCACGTAAGTTCCTGTGTATTATAACAGATAAACATTAAACCTTCGAAGAGCACATTGCTCATATTAACACTAAATTGTCAAAATCCGTTGGAATCCTCAATGAAATGAAAAATGTATTACCTGAAGAACCTTCACAAATAATTTATAGAATGCTCATTTCACAGAACTCACAATATGGAATAGAAGTATGATGCGGAACTTATAAATATAAAACAAATGTACTCTTTCCTCCGCAAAAAAAAGCCATTGGAGCGGCAGAGAAACTAGAATAAAATGTTCACACAGATGATTTAATCAAAAGCTTAAAAATACTTAAACTTCTGGATCGCTATAAACTCTCCATAAGCAATTTCATGTATGGAACATTCACTAATGATGGCAACAAAGATCTCAAACAATTATTAACTGCACAAACTGGTCATCACGACCATTTAACCCGACATAGAAGTAACTTCATGGTTCCTTATTATTCAGCAGTTCGGTCACAGCATAGAAATGCTCTTCATTGGAACTAAGAATTGGAACTCGATCCTTCTGGAGATCCGGGAAAGAAGTTCTCACGAAGCTTTCAAAATATATCTTGAATCCTTTTCCAATCAAAATATTATTCATGTAAGATAACCAAGTCAAATCTCTTCTCCTAAATTATTCACCCTGATACGGTAATTCGCCATGGTTAATGTCAATGATCATAGTCTGTTCTCAAGTCGTTTCTAGAATATACTGTTAACATCAAGGCCATATAAACTACTCTGTAAAATTAAGCATCGAATCGCTATTGAACCAATTCACTGATCAGTCTAGTGCGCAACTTGGTTAAGTGAATTAGGTTAAAAGTAATTATACACTTTAGAACAGCGTTGGTGGTAGGATGCCGTAGATGTCACAGAACTTATTTGAGCTCACAAGTAGTTACACTCAAATTTAGCCATTGTACTAGACTTAATTAAGGAACAATCTACTTCTGTATCGCTTGTGGTGAATAAATTGTTCAAATTGAAGAAAGTTTGTAAAGAAGAATGGGTGAAGCTACCAGCAAATGCTTTAATGAAACTCGTAGAAAACTATGGATACCATTTGGAGGCTGTAAGGCAGAACAGAGGATTTGTTACGAAATACTAATAAATGGTGTTAATTACTTTTGCATGTGGTTAATTAGTTTTTTCTCATTAAAAGCTTGACAACAAAATGTTTCTTAGTTTCCGTTCTATTCTTTAATGGGCAAAATTTATTAAAATAGGGATTGCAAGTCTCATTAAAATTGACTTGATATTTTTGAGAAAAACGCGAAAAACAAATGTTTCGAATAATTTGCTACCTGCTGTATATTTTAAAACTTATAATAATAGTTTCAAACTTATAATAGTTTAATGATTGAAATAATAGTTTATACAAATGAGATATTTGAATACAGTATTGAAGATAAAAGTGTTTTACTTTGTCAGATCGTTTTTGTCGAAGATTTAACTAAATTATTCAATTATGTTCGAAATTATAGTATCATTCAGTATCATTCCAGAATCATCTTGAATATATGTTAATAAAACTTGCAGTAAGCTATTTTTCATTGTAATGCTTTTATTTAAAGTTTCGAAGGTGTTCTCGAAGGAAACGGAAGTTCAAAGTCCATCAAAAAATTATACAGTAGTTAGTCTAAACCTTCCTATCCACACGAAAGGTATTTTCACGAAAGGAAGAAATAAGCATCTTTTTAGTATGGAATTGAGGAAACGAGAAGTAAATGCTCAAGGTGTGTCCCCATGTCCTGTGCATTGGAACAGTAAGCTCGAAAGAAATTTATCAAATCATTTAAAAGTTCAAAAAGAAAGTACATAAAAAAGGCTGACAAAAAGAGAGCAGAAAATCGAAAACATGTGGTTCGTAATTTACAAATATCTTCCATTCCAACACTAGACATGTCTACCCAACCTTCAGCTCGGGACCTCATGCGAGTGCCAATTCCGGTGAATACAATAGGTGTACGTTCCTTTAGTTAAAGTTGTAGACAGCTTTAAATAAAGAAGGCTAGGCACCATAAATGATGAGCTCGGCAAATGTTGCCTTATTAGAATGGAGCAAGATTGCATCGGGAAAAGAAAATTTGGCCCTCAAGTTTTTGTTGGGAATTTTCTTGAGCAATAAAGAACTTCACAAAAAGTGAGTACAATGTTTAAAAGAGTTGATAAACCTCATATAGAGCGGCATGAACTGACCTTGTTGAGTGATCAACAAATACAATAGAAACGTATCCCAATAAATAAAATTTTTTTACTCTGAGCATCATAAACGTATGGATTTCGAATAAATATAATAACGATTGTCTGGTGTGTTAATCTATTGTCAGTATTATTATGAGGAACATACAGAAGGCTGTCATTTCATCCACTTGTAGATACCAGAAGACAAGATTAAAATTTCAAAAAATTTATTCATACATACATACATACATATACCAGGCTTCTCCTCCCTATGAGAGGGTAGCCGACAGCAGACCACAATCATCACTCTTAGTCACTAGGAGGCGAGAGAGGCAGCACCGGCCGCACCAGAACTGCCATGATCAGCAGCAGCCCAGCACAACCACCTTCCACTGTCAGGCCCGACAGCCATAGCTGGCTTACCCCGACCGCTTCATTGAGTGCAACCCCTCCCCCCGCACAGGACAGGTCAACCCCACCACACGAGGGCAACTTCCAGTCCCGCATCACAAATAAAAAAATTACCTTCTTACTCACTGCCCCCCCTTACTTCTGTCCGAAGTCATCCCTCTCGCCACGTCCACAGTCCCTCTCATACAAAGCACGTTTCACCCCATCCAGCCAACTCATCCGTGGTCTACCTCGCGCTCTAATACCACTCCCTTCTGACATATAAATCTTTTTCATAGGCCGCTCAATATTCATTCTTTTAACATGCCCAAACCATCCAAGCACTCTTTCATCCACTCGCCTGCTCAACTTTTTGATAACACCCGTCTGCCCCCTGACCAACTCATTCCTGATCCTACCTCTTCTTGTTACTCCATACATGCTCCTCAAACACTTCATCTCAAACACATCCAACTTCCTCCTCTCAGCTGCTCTCAAACCCCAGGACTCTGCTCCACACAACAAAACTGGCCCGATCAAGCTTTCATGCAGCCCCCTCTAAGCATTCATACTCAAACTCTTGCACTCATAAACTTTCCTCATTGCACCCAATGTCTTACAGCCTTCACTCACTCGATGCCTCACTTCTACGTCCATACTATCCTTAACAGCCACATTCGACCCGAGGTACCTAAAATGCTCTACCTCTTCTAACACTTCACCATTCATTCTCACATCCAAAGATCCAAACACTCCACATCTCGAACATCTCATCACTTTACTTTTATTCACATTTACCCTCAATTTACGCCTTTCGCACACTCTATCATACTCTGCAACCAGTCTCCTGAGTTTTTCCTCTGAATCAGCCACAAGCGCTGTATCATCTGCAAACAACAGCTGACACACTTCCCAATACATACTATTTTGTCCAATACATACCAATACATACCAAAAAATTCATGAGCATGCATAAATCCCAATTCTCGATCACCAAACCCAGGAATTAGTATATAATGAAATCATAATATTTTCTCTTTCTTCACGAAGAAAGTCTTCACTAGGCATCTTATCGTCCACCTACTCACAAAGAACAAGACAGAGCAGCCAGTTAGTACGATCGCTATAAGATCAAGACAGAAAATCTCCACCCACGACAGGCGCTTGCCAGGCGGCTGCAAGTGCGGGGCCCCGCGGGTCCGAGCCACGTACTCCGTCCAGTACACAGCACGATCCAGCGAGTGTTCTTGTTGGTCACGGAATATGCGAGACAGCGAACGTATTTTCTCCTGGTACCTGCGAAAAAAATAACTTTTCATTTGTCTACATTGCAAAATTTACGAATTATTTTATTCCGATATTATTTTATTGACAAGTTGACTACGTGTCGGTAAGTACTCGTACGCGTACCGCTACATATATTGCTCATTTGCGTACCGTTGTAAACGAACTTTAAATATTTTACTACCTTTTTCGAAGTAAATTTCATAGGCAAGGTAACGTATTATCGTGCAATTTTATTTTTCATATTTTTTAAGAAAGGTTTCATTTATTCCATTTGGATCCGAGCAGTATTAATGTATCCGAGCAGTAAAATCATTTTTTCTACCTAATCTGTTTTTATACAGCAACCTCGCCTTAGCTTGGCTTTCCATAATAGTGAATGTTTTAACTTGATTTTTCATTATCTTTTTCTATGAGAGAGAAGAAACAGCGAAAGTTACGTATGGGGAAGACGATGTAGCGTTTCACTTCGTTCAAGCTTATGAATGAAAAAGATCGTTGCATTCGCAGTAAAGCAATTGAGAGAAATAGGATCTTCATAACCTAGTACATGTTTGCTTCGTTTACTCACTTTGGATTATTCATAATTTCTTCAATGGCACCTTCAAACTCTTTCTCACAGAAGTCCGTCCAGGAGAGTTCAATGCCCACCCCGGCATTCACAACAGTCTTCGCCACGTGTCTGTGGTCAAAACCGAAGGGTAGCACAATGATGGGCGTAGAGTGGTAAACTGCCTCCTGGACTCCACCCAGGCCTCCATGGCTGATGAACAGTTTTACGTTTGGGTGAGCTGTCAGGGATTAAATGATCATTAATATTATTTATACGTTCGTTAGGGCACATTTTGTCTAAAGGGAATCTTCAAGCTCTTAAAATGTTCCTCTAAAAGGATGTTTCGATACAGTGTAAGGAATATAGCGCTATGTCGATTGCACTCATATCTGAATTTTGCGAGAATGAAGGCAAAAGCTCTCTCATACTGTATCAAAAATGACCACTTTACTAACCTAGAATATCTTGCTGAGGGACGTCACCGTGGAAAAGTACATTACCGTCCAAATGTTTTTGTTGCCCGTTGATTTTAAAAATGAATTTATAGGGAAGCCTCCTGAAGACCGATACCATTGCGTCGATCACGGCCTTACTGGTGAGTGCCGTGTTCAAGTGTGACGTTCCGAAGCTCGAATGTATCACTGGCACGTCCCCTGCTACAAACTCAGCAAAATCCTGTGGAGTCATATTTAATTTTAGCGAGACACTATTTTTGGGGGATTTTCCGTAATACTCCAACTGGTAATTCTATCGCGTCTATTTCATGGATGCTCCCACCTCGAAGAAAATGCAAATTTCCGATGTTGTTCTTGCACCTCACCTCCGTTCAGTAGACGACCGACTGCCTGACTCATGCAGGTGACCTCAGTACATTAAGACATGATGCACATGGAGCCGACGAAATGTTACAAGCGGGGTCCGTTTTAGCAGTCTGCTTAATCTCTGACCGCATGAAAATGCCGGTCTACATACACAGCACAGCAATTTAATATTTAAAGAGGAGTTTTAAAGGGTTTGATGCATCCGCATATCGGCGTTCACCTTACCATGGGTAAGGGGAGGTTTGGTCTTATGATCAGTCCCGGAACTGGGACTTGGGTTGGATAGAGCCCCAAGGGTCCGTCCAGAGCTGCACTAGTTGTGATCAGATGCAGAATCGCGTTGCGCTCTACTTCAAAACGCGAAGGGGCATCCGGGAAGGTTTTCTGTATCTGGAAAAAAATATTTTTACAATAAAAAAGCCTCTATTTTAAGAAGCAAGTTAGAGAAGCAAATAAATGCACTTCAAATAGTGAACATAACATGGAGCACGAAAAAGAAACCCTCAAAGGGAGTTGGCCGATAGTGAACCAATATCTACGTCGATTGGGAGGATGCTGGATGTGATGTTTCAAAGGAAAGAAAGTAATCTCGTAGAAATAAATACCAACGAGGAAAACGTTTGCAAATAATCAGTAGGACACAGTGAGTGTTCTTAATTTGACAGGAAAAACTTGGAAATCCTCTTAGCTATTTTTATCATCTATTCCTATCCTTATATATATAGAGTAACAGAGTTACACACGGGCAACGAATCTTGATGAGATTACTATACTGTTGCCACTATTCAAAACGGCTTTCATGCTGCTCCTTAAAACAGGACTAATTAAATACTTACACCTTTTGATTTCAAGGCATAATTAACAACCCTCATTCAATGGTTACATGCTACTATACGCAAGCGATTCTCGCGTGCGTAGCCAACGCCTGAACGTTCCAGAACGCTATGTTTATTCAGGATTTCCAGCAATGACTAGAAAAAAGTCACGCTGATTTTCACAATTCCATTAGTATTACTTTAGAAGTACGTTATATTTTCTTCGCCACCTCACACATTTTCCGCATACGTATGTTATATCTTCATTGTTTATCAATATGTCACATGAAAGACGGCTCCTACCTCCCGAGTATAATGGGATTAGGCTGATGGATCCTTCGAAACTATTTGACCGCATGCGCGAATCAAGTACTGATGTCCATACTCGGCTCAGTGATCTCCAGACTTCATATACGAGTGCAAAACATGTAGAGTTTGCTCGCTCTCACTGAGTCTCACTAATCTCTGAAAATCTGGTTCATATACGACTGTAACACATGTAGAGTTGGCTCGCTCTCACTGAGGGGTCTCGCTAATCTCGGAAAATGTGGTCATGCAAATGAAGCTTTAATTAAGCCATGACTCACTGAGCTAATTCAGGTTCCTTATCACTGAAGAGATAGTTTATAATTATCAGTTCTCTCGTTGGTCTTGGCATAAGTTCATTGGTGTGCATGATTTGGGCTGGTCTTGGAGAGAAGTTGAAACTCGATAGCAAAAAAATTACCGATCAACTTATTTTCCCTTCCGTCAAAGGCACGTAATTATTGATCCTGCACCCTCAACTTTATCATACGTTGTATAATTCGATTCGTCTTTCGCATTCACTACGCTCTCAGATGCGTTACATCATTTACTATACATCATGTGAGCTAATTGTCGTGACCCTATTTATTTTATCCCACCGATGTCACGGTCCTCATTTTTCTCTGCCGTCATTCTTTGTTACGATGCATGATATTTTTCCATGTGATGTTATTTGTCGTGACATTAAGATTATTCGTCACAATTCATATATTTTCTACTTGGTAATATCAAGGTAGCTGCCACCAATACAGGGCTTACCTGTGTAATATTTAATTCAATCTTCGGTAAGCGTTATGAGTGGCTTAAGGCCATAAATTAATCGTGCATTTTAGCCGTGTTTCCTGGCTTCAAACATTCTCTTTTCTTTCTAAATCAATCTATCTCATCTCTTCCTATCTACCTGAGGGATATAGAGAAACACCGAAACATTAAAGAAATTCACTATTGAACACAGGAAAATATTGAGACATTAAATATCGAAAATACGCACTAATTGAACGTATGCGATTTACGCACTCGCAATCCTAGTATACTTAGAAGCTTGAGTGGGGACTCGGATCGATATAATTTAAGAGGAAAACTTATCTGAGATTTGGAGATCAGGTTTCGCAGTTTGAACGTCGCCTGGCTGGCGCACTGGAGCACGGCAGCCATGTTTGGTTGAGGGCAGAGAGACCAGGTTGATGGCTGGGCTATGTCGACAGTTAGCAGTCTAGATTGACAATCTCTAATTTACGTTATTGGCACTGCCGTTGAGTATTCTTGAAGTAAATCACTCTTGAGCATTTGAGGGCACAGATATTCTAGGATGACTTTAATTAGTGAATTTTAAGAGGCAAGCCTCGGCCCAACTGGACCAAGGTAGAGGAACAAACTCGTATGCGGCTGCTTGTGATCGTGTTCTCGCCCCAACTGCCCTCGCTCTCTGAAGCAACCGCATCTGGCGTCACCTTGAGGTGCCAACTTTGAATAACAACCTAACACGGTTACCAATAAGAACGTGATATATCCCTACTATCGAATAGAAAACATACATCATTAACCTTACCCTCATTACTATATAAAAATCCCCACAAAACAATGTTAAACATATGAATTAAAGCAAATGAAGACATCCGTTGAGGTTCTTAGCATCTTCCGTTAGCGTCTTCGTTCGTTACGCGTATCGACGACGTCTGGACGTTGTTCCTGACGAGTCGACTGTTCTTGAATTTAACGTTGCAATGTTTTCTCGCAGAAATCAGGCTTAATATTTGGTCTTTTAGAATCATCAAGGATTACGTTGTAGGCCAAGAACGCTTCTCCAAATTCTTGGCGATATTCCGTACTCAGTTATGCGGAGAAGCATAACATAATATCAAATTGCACGTAAGTTAATGCATGAAATATTGAAATTGAAACTTTGTAAAAAATTTATAACTTCATGGGGGAACTGCTAAACAGTTTTCTGCGGCTTCAGTATTTTATCCAATTGATTTTCGTCCTGAATTAGCACTACCGCTGCGACGACTGCAGTGGACGATCTGTAGCTGACAATATGAGAAACTGAAACTGCTCGGAATAAAAAATCAAACTGCAAAAGCAATTTTGACTACCCCTCAAAAACGGCGAATGATTTCAACACTTTCTTCTCAAAAGTTGGCGAAGAAGTTTTCAATGAAGTGTCTATGCTCGTTCCGAACGCACCTATAGGTGCAAATCCGAGCAATGTTTCATCCCCTAAAATGAGAAACCAATGGACAAATTCAGTGTTATAGAAATACGACAAATTTTAAACTCATTAAAAGACACTGAAGCGGTTTCACATGATGGCACTAGCTTTCAATATACAAATGACAGCTTCACTGTTACAGCACCCTTGATTTGTTTCATATTAAATAAATCTATAGCCACAAACAAATTTCCCTATCAATGAATATTATACATTACTAAATTGACGTTTCATGTATCAACTTTTTTTGGAAATAAATCTGTTCATCTTTTTCTTTCCTTTTTCTGAAATCAAAAAAGCGTTTCTATTTTTACAGAGAAATATCAATAGTTCATTAGCTCACCATGCTTTTGCTGATGTAACTGAGGATCCACACATAGCAGGGATGAAGCAACGTGAGTGCCAGGTTCTTGAGGCGGTCTAGGAGCGAGTACGGTTTTGGGAAATCTGCGAGGCAGCCACTGAAGTACGCAGGGTTTTGTACGTTACCAAAGACTGCACTCTGAGTCGGGTCTAAGAATAAGGTGGAGACGAGCCCATACGTTCTGCCACGAACATATGGGTATGCCATCTGTAATAGATGACATTTGTTTAGGAATATCTGCATGTTGATATCTTGGAGCCCTCGCTGTGCCGTTAATGTCATGCTAATTGTCGCGTCCTGGAACTCTCATGCCTTCTGTTAACTATAAATCCTTATGTGGGATTTATTTTCGACACAAGTTCGTGAGCTACGCATTATTATTTTATATCGAGAGCTCATAGTCAAGTCACCCCCAGAAACAGTTAATGAATCTGGTACGGGAAGCTGCTGCTGCTTTCGTTGTGCTTCGATCACCTTTTAGGGTGGTCGATAGCGCGGTCGATAGCGTGCCGGCACGGTGATTTATAGTCCTGAGTTCAAGTCTCGGAACTCCTCGTACATTTATTTCATATCTCACTAGAAAATGAGTTTAAGCATTCAACTCGGGTATTAAATAGATAATTGATTACTGATTTCTCTTGAACTTTGAAATTTTTAGGTAATATCGACGATGTGCACAATTGCAGTTATTTTAAGCGAGTCTCGTAATGAATAAGAAGCTTTGAAACTGAACGCCTTCTTGGGAATCGCTGATTTTCAGAATAATTTTATCTTAGAACGTATCTAACGTTCTCACATTTGTTTGAGTATTGATTACTAGGATCTAAAATATAAAACAGTTACGTGAAATGTTATCAACATCGAAAACGTTCACTTCATCCATGTGTTTCAGTACGACGTTTAAAAATGGATTCATAACAATTGATTTGCAGAAAGTTTGTGGCACGTATTAGTTTTTTTTATGAATTTAACGGAGAAAAATTTATAGTTCACTACTAAGTAATTTTTCTCTTAGCAAAAGCTCACTGCGTTCTTACTCGTACAGTAAGATTTCTCACTAATTAAAGAATCAAAATAAAGTGACTGTTTCTTCATCGCCTCAAACCATAATTTAAGCGCTGAAACTGCACAGTTTTTCTATCGCCTTTCGTAAACTAAATTGGGGGAATGACTTCGTGCAGTTGTATTTATCTGATTTCAGTTCAGCTCTGTCTATTTCAAGTGTTTTATCGTGCAGCATAGGACCTATGTTATTATATGAAAGGGTTTCAGTGGTAAATGGATATGAGTGAATTACATAGTGATATTTGGGCTATTGAAGACGATAAACGTACCCCTTCGAAACGTAAGCTTTACCAATATTGTCATTTTCATACTTAAACCTTCGATGTATTAGCACGCTATGTAAAGGAAGGATTTGTATAACTTCACACATACTCACGTAAAATACAAGATAGTCCATGATGATCATGTCGTACTTCTCGGTTTTGTTGTAGAGGTCAAGGAAGGTAGGAGAACTTAAAATTAAGTTTGTGGCTCTTTCGGCCGCGTCATATAGTTTGAACGCTAGGGAAATGAAGTCATCCGATGACTCGCTTTGATCGAAATCATCCATCTTGACGTCGACGTACAAGCATGTGACGTTGGGGAAGTGAAATCGGTCGGTCCGGTCGCATAACATGTGCACCTGTTGACATAAAATTGAACAACATTGAAATTG
This sequence comes from Morinoia aosen, assembly GCA_030386875.1. Classification (NCBI taxonomy): domain Eukaryota; kingdom Metazoa; phylum Arthropoda; class Malacostraca; order Amphipoda; family Talitridae; genus Morinoia; species Morinoia aosen. The sequence continues at coordinate 43,599,332 of CM059574.1, forward strand.
CCGCAGTGATTAACTTGTGTAATCAAATACCAGTCAGCTTAACTTAATGAAAGTGTGCTGACATTTTTGTCTTTTAAACATGTTTTCACACCTGGCGTTGTAGTACATCATTCAAACGGAAATTTACTCTTACAGTTGTTAAGGAAATTGACGCAGACGTCAACGAAATACGGAAACAGGAGCAGAGGGCTCTTCAACGCACGGGTCAGCATCTACAAAAAAATGCGGGTAGTTTCGCTTTAGTCTTATGACACACGCGCGAAACTGCAAAACTGTTATCAGTCATAGATGACTTTTAATTGATGACGTTAAATCTCAATGATGACATTAAATTGGTTGGAATTGGTCAGCCTAATTACAGCACTTGTCATTCATCCTACTCCTGCGACGGGATCGCGTTAATAAAATAACGCGAGCAATTCCCATAAATACCTTCTCCCTAGGCCTAAGGCAAGTAAAAACAAACAAACAACAGCATCTACGGATGCTTTATTTCTAATTTCAAGCCTGATATATATCACCTTGTACATGGGATTCTCAAATGCCTTATAACTAACATCAGGATGCCATGACGCTTTCCCCCGGTCAAGACCGGTACCCATTTCAGACACCTGGGTAGAGTGGAGTATTGTGCTTGGATTTTTTCCCCTATACCCAACAGAGGAAATCGGCATCCAGCGCCCGGAATCGAACCCTTGTTGCCCGCATGCAGGCAGGTGCTGAAACCACACGGCTATGACGTGAAGTAATGCCATCACCTCATGTCCTCGGGATGCTAAAGCCACCACGAGAGGAGCCGTCGTCAAAACGTGGCTGGAGAAGTACGTCGGCAACATAAACAAAATCTTATGGTGCTCCTTGGGAGGTCTGACCGAGGTGTTGAAGAAAGTGTGCTGCTTGCATGACACCGTTGTTGCGAACGCCAGCAGGACCAGAGCCTGTTAGGGTAAGTCGAAATGTTGCATTTGAATGACATTAATAGTAAAGCACGGAACGATTTTCAAAACAAGTACATGGTCATGAATTTGACACTAAAAATGTTTATGTAAAATGAAACCTGGTCAGGTTACGAAGAATGTTGCATACAACATACTGTCTAACTTAAATGTGCAGAAGGTTAAAGAAGTGTAATATGTGGATTTTACTATTATTCCATTGCAATGAACGTATGCTCCGCCAATTGAATTGATAGGAAAATACAGAAAAGAAAAATTGATAAATTTGAAAATAAAAGCGAATTTACTCCTGGCTCTGGTTGGCGCTCTGCGTCTGGCTGAGTTTATCAGAGTGACGGACGGCGTAGAGCTAGACGGGTTCAATATTTAAACAATTTATTTTACCACAGGTAATACCGAGGTAGAATGTTTCTCAAGTCTAGTACAATGGTCACATTTGAGTATAGCTATCTGTGTGCCCGAATAAGTTCAGCGACTTCAGGGGCATCCTACCATCAACGTTATTCTAAGGTGTACAATAATGTTTAGTTGTGTTCTGTATAGTGTTCGTGTTTTGTTGATTGGGACCTTGTCCGTGCCATGCAAGTCAGATTTTAATTTGTTTTGCTGTTGGGAATATAACCTTGTAAATTTCATATTTATTGATTCACGTTTCAGTTCTTTGTATTATATATACTATTAAAAACCGTTTATGAAATAAAATGATAAAACGAAGACGCGTATCGAACAAACTCCGAATAAAGTTTCTATTTAGAATTTCTACGGCAGTTGTATAGTTTGGAATGTGAGTGAGCAGACCCCGACACACCCAATTTATCGGCAGACGTTCATCTGTGCTCATTGAAGTTGAAAAACACGTAGAAAATTGAATCACTTTATGTGAGGCTGATGTGGCATGAAAAAAGGAAAGAAAGAAAAAACGTTTATTTCCAAGTTGCCACATGTCGATACCGTCGTGCGGTCGACGTGAGGGTTCGGGGAAAAGGGGGCTGTCTTCTGTGCAGCTACCTTTTTCCGGGGCGCTAGCTTTTCTTTGCAGCTGCCCTTCCTGAGGTTCGTGTGGGTACCGCCTACGCCGTAATCAGTCCGCTAGGGCAACAGAAGTAAATTCTGTTAGTGCCGAACTACGGCGGTACCGTTGTGTGTGTGGGGTGAGGTTTGTGTGGGTACCGCCTACGCCGTATTCAGTCCGCTAGGGCAACAGAAGTAAATTCTGTTCGTTCCACACTACGGCGGTACCGTTAGGAAGACGAGCAACTGTCTGCGCCGTATGAGACCGCTAGGGCAACAGAAGTGAATTCTGTTAGTGCCGAACTGCGACAGCGTCTTCCTAATCGACAAACTGTATCCTAATCTTCCTAACTGTAACTGTAGTTCATCCTCCCGAGGTGGCTCCTGTATCCCCTTATTAGGCGAGGTTTCATATGAGATTAAAGCTTCTGTCAATAAGGAGAAAGAAAACTCTTTTGACTTCAAGGTGTGACCAGTTAATAGCTGAATCTCTTTGAAGTCCCTATTACATACACCGATATATTTTAACGAAGACAGTGATTTATTTTCTGTTGCAAAAATAGTGCGTACAGACATGAGCTACTGCATAAAAAGGTACAACACTCAAAATTGCATTTAAAATATTAGTCTTATTTAGCTAGGTAATCAAAGAAACATTGGAATATCGACATGTAATACAAATGATATTTAAGGGCTAACTAAAGTGAATGCACAGACGCAACATCAGCGCAGAGAAACAGACCGTCGGCGTTCAGGGAGCTGGACACATAAAGAAAAACTTAAGATTATGGGTAACTAACACAAAAGCCTCGACAACACCTGTGCGGCCTGACACCACATGAGATACATGCCAGCATATTGGCTTTTAAAAATTTCTTAATATGAGACGTCCTAAAACAAAAGTTCCATACGAGGAGTACTAATTGACAAACCATCCGAGGTGTACTAATAGATAAGCCATACGAGGCATAATAATAGTCAAACTATATCATGCATCTAAAGAAAAGTTTAAATGTGTTTGCTAAGAAGGTTAAGGCGATTGGGCTTCGAACTGTCTGAGGAATTGTTAAAAATTAAACCTTTGTAATGCGAAAAATTAGCTCATGGTCACCTTATTCAAGCGCCTAACATAAACAGTTTGAAAATATATGAACTCACCTTCTTCCTCCAGATCGCCATCATGTCTCGTTTTTTTAGCTTGAGTCCTTCCTTCGTCAGCGTGTTAAAGCTATAAGATGGGAGCTAGGTCTTGAAACTAAGAGAACTGAGTAAAACGATAGCTCCCAGTAAAAATGTCACTCCGCTCCTGCTCAGAGACCGTAACAGAATGAAGGGATATTGTCTACCATGCACGTTGAAAATATTATTAACTTTAATACAAGGGGAAATAGGGAATCAGTAATTTTTCTACGCTACCTTAAGAAAAAACGTAGACCTAGAAATTTGTACCTGATTTTTACACATCACCGAATCTGCGTACAAAGTACGAGGCGTGTCCGTAAAATAAGTTCCACGGGCTGCCGCTGGCGCTAGGATCGTTTCTATGCGCGGCCAGGCAACAGAGGCAGGTTGTTTGGTTAAGCCAGCGTGGCTGCGACGTTTAGTCTTAGCCGTGGAGGGAGTATATATGGAGGGAGCATAGCCGTCTGTGAAGAGAACCAGTTTTTGAGATTTCTCCTATATTTCTGTGGTAACCAATAGCCGTCTCGCAAGTGTGACGTCAGCACAGAAACCAGTTACCTACTGACTACGCTGGAGTGCGCACACGCGCGCTTAATGCTCTTCCAGCTGTTGAGTTAATCGAATCATAGTTAATCATTAATTTGGGATTCTAAGACTCCGAAAGATAATAAATTGTGTTTCCTCACCTGAGGACACTTAATAATATCAAAATTACTAGCAAAGATACATTAAGAGTTGAAAACTATAGAGATTACAGGCCCTTGATTATAACAAATTAGAGCGACTTGCACGCACACCTCACCCGTTGACATGTGGTGTGGTACTAATCTTACTTTGGAAAATGAGAGGAGGGGTTGTAGGGAAGGTGGGTGGAGCCAACTTCAGCCAAGTGTCTGTGGTTGGCTCAGAATTGTGACGTCACAGGCCTTGACGGTGCCCGAGTCTTTCAGCTTTTGCAGCCAAATTGAGCCCGATCGGAGTGCGCTATGCTCCCTCCATATATCCTAGCTCCATGGTCTTGGCTCAGCAGCCGTCAGCGAGGGAGCTTCCTCTTGCGTCTCCCGCCAGCTGCGAGTTGGGGTCTGTTATTCGTTTCCTGGCCGCTAAGAAGAAATCGACGAAGGAAATTCATGAAGAACTTTGTCAAGTGTATGGAGAAGAGTGTATGAGCTCCGGGATGGTGCGCAGATGGGTCAGGGACTTTAAAAATGGCCGAACAGACGTCCACGACGAAGCCCGTGCTGGGCGGCCATCGGTTTCCGACGAAACAGTTGCCAAAGTCGAAGCGGCAATGCTTGAAGATCGACGGATTACAGTTCGGGAGCTGTGCGAAAAGATTCCGGAGGTCAGCAAAACCACAATTGACAAGATTTTGACTGAACATTTAGGCTATTCAAAGGAAGCTGGCGGGAGACTCAAGAGGAAGCTCCATCGCTGACGGCTGCTGAGCCAAGACTAAACGTCGCAGCGACGCTGGCTTAACCAAACAACCTGCCTCTGTTGCCTGGCCGCGCATAGAAACGATCCTAGCGCCAGCGGCAGCCCGTGGAACTTATTTAACGGACACGCCTCGTATTTTATTGATCAATGAAGCTGTACTGCTCCTCACACACATACTATTATTTTGTCTGTGAGAATTAGCACTCCCAGGAGGAAAATGTGAGTTCCCGAACTGAGAGTGAGGTAGGCATTTTTTTATTGAAATAAATTATGTTCTTGTTTTGTTAACACTATGACTGCGACTACTAAATATTAAGTTCAACACCAAACTCAAATTTAATGTCAATTGTAGTAAGCTATTTGCAAAATACCGAACATGAACTGGGTCGTGCCTTCATTTAGCTTTGATTAAATATTTATGAAAATTGAATTTGCGACAACTGGGCCGCGGTCAGGAGCACTATGAAAATTACCTCCGTGTTTCACCGGTGGCGCACATCGCAGTCAAAGTGTTAATGACAATCCTTTTTCAGTAGATACATATGCGAGGGGAAAATTAACACGTTCCCACGTGTTGGGCCATATGTGTCCCGGTAGATAAATTATTCCTTCAGTACCGGTATATTACTATATATGCATGACACTTCTTCTGTTTGGCTGCCTTTTTAATAAATAACCGTTATCATACCAGGTGAAATGTATTGCGGAATTGTATTTTTCAGATTTCTTAGGAATGAAATAAATGTATTCGAGGACTAAATTCGACTTCCCTATTCTGCAACTTACAACCTAATCGAACAAATCGTTTACAACTGCGAAAACACGGTCAAGTTAGTTAATTTAGATCTATATTGAATTTAGTGCGTCAATGATTCAGACATTTTTTGGTCTATTTGGATAATTGGAGACATTTTAAGACGTTTTACATAAATAACATTGTGCTCTCAAATGCTTAGTTTTCGTGATCTATATACTTAATTCAGTAACTCAAAATTTGTCCGAGTCCGTTTAGAAAATTGGCTGAGTCTATATGGTCAAGTGAGGTATTAAATTGAAGCCACTGGTGTCTATATTTGCAGAAAACTATCTATTCATTTTTTTACTTTTTTTTCTTCATTTTTTTTATTTTTTTTATTATATTTTTTTCTTCATTTTTTTTATTTTTTTTTTAATTTTTATTTTTTTTTTACTTTTTTTTATTTATTTATTTTTATTTTTAGGCAAGTCGGACAACCCGATACTCGGGTTGAACCGGTATACTAGTATAGCATTAATAACGTTCAGGTAAGAATAGCATTAACGGCAGTTTCGATATGGCTCTTCCGTCTGAAGGTGGATGCGGAACATGCGCAGTTTTTGGGCAGAAAATCCGCTCTCAGGCTGGCTAAGTCAAGTTATTTTGGGTTCACTTAGGTTAGTTTATTAAACTAACCAAACTTTACCTAACCGTTAAATAAGAAACATTCGTTTAGAAACATAAAGAAAAAAAGAAACGTTAAGAAACATCCTACCTCTGTATCACCTGCGGTAAATAAATTGTTTAAATTGTTTAAATTGTTTAACCTATCCTCGCCTCAACTCACCTGTCGTTACGTTAATACCGTATTTCAGCTTATTTACGAGTCCGTTTGTTCAATTTTATTTACGATGTTCCTATAACTTCAGAGTTAAATATCTCGAAAAGTAAGCATTTGCGAGCCAAATGTCACACGTGGAAAACCTGTTGAAATGTCTCCAATTACATAAATATGGAAACAAAAATTTCAAATTGTTGACGCGCTAAATTCAATATTGACCCTACTTCATTACGAATGTTGCGGAAACTGAGAACCGCGGTTTTCAGCCAGATTTTGTAAAGCCGTCATTTCCACATTTGAACCCAAGTATGCCGAGGAAGCTTAAAATTGTCTCTCTACATCAATAAATGAGAAATGTTCCACATAGGTCGATTTCATTTTCTCAAATAAAGCTCAGAATTACAAAAAAATAGATGGCAATACTGTTCGAGGCGAAGAGCGCTGATTTGATTTTTTCTTTCGATGCATTCAACTAGAGAACGAAACTTGGAGAAGGTACCTTGAAAATTTCCAGACATTCGAAATGTGTATGATTAAATAAAAACATCCTATCGCTCAACGCATCCAAAAATGACACACGAGCAAAACAAACGCAGGGCTTGGGCCGCGTTGTTCTACTTGGCAAGACCAAGAGCAGGATTTTCGTACAATCGTCATGACGTCATAACACTCAATAAAGTTCGGCTGTCAACCAGACTGAGCTATGTTTTGTTTGTTCCGTCAATAATAAATAACTCTGAGGCTATTCACCATACACAACTTTGAGGTAAAAACAATATTGGCCAAGCACCAATGATTGACGGATGCTTAGTGCATCCAATTTTGTTCGAAAGAACCTAACACTTAAAGGTTTTGGCTAGAAAAATCAGCGCACAGCACAATCAGGCCAAAGAAACTTTTGCTGCAGGCTATATTACAACGATGACGTAAATTGATTGAATAAACAACCCCAGAACTGCCAATATATAAAAATTAAATCTCAGAAAAGCTAAAGTAAAGTTGGTCTCCCAAAATTTTGGCTTCCCTCTATATAAATAGCTGTTCGTTTTAAAGGCTCCCGCCTTCGAAAAATGGAAATTTAGCAGCGATCAGCACAGAAAATAGGAGCTCTTTGTCGGTGTCACACACTGCATTGCTGTTTCCTCTGCACTGAGACCTTGGAGCTTGTATAGGTATTATATATATATATACTAGCTCCATCCTGAAAGCAAACCTGTTTGACTTGATTTCAGTGAAAAAGCAGGGAGAAAAAATACGTGATTCTGTGCATCGAAGCAAAAACAGCACGTGTGTTGGAAACGATACGCACTCGCTAAATGACATGCGCACCCCTCAGGGGGATGCAGCTATTGTATCTATGGGAATTAGCACTACCTGGGGTAATATTCAAGGTCCCGAGCAGAGACTTAGGTAGGCCTTCTTTTTGTTGAAATAAAACGTTCTTTGTGATGTTGAGGACCTTTTTTTTGGTTCTCTGCAGTCATATTTTTCAGCACCTACTACGTTCTTTTTTAACTTCTATCCTGTTTCATGAGCTTTTTTTCTCAACTTACTGTTCCTATGCCCCGTGTGTATATAATCTGCATTTCCTTAACTCCATAGTTAATGGAGTAGCGGCCCAGACAAGACTACTATCTAGGTTTTTAGTTTGCGCAGGCTGGCGAAGTGGAGATTTTATGGGAGGCAGAGCAGCTCGCAAACCGACATTCGCACGGGACTGCGGGACGTAGTCAATTGTCGCAACCAAGGAAGTTGGATACATGGAACCGGCATCGCTATCTTTTGCCAGTCAAGCGAGTGAAGCCACTTCTGCCGTCCGAAGCCCCGCCCACCCGGCATTAGGTCCCTGTGTGGAGGTGGTGTTGCAGTGGAGGGGTAGCACCACCTCCATCATCAGCGACTGAAGACCGCGCTGTTAAATGGCAGACTTGCGCTATACGTTTTTTTCTTAGGCATATATTTCAATTGCGTCTTCGCTGAATGATAAAGAAACTCATATTGAGGAAACTCGTCCTTGACCGCAGCGGGGATTGCGGCGCCCTGTCACGCTGAGTGTCTGACACGCACTGAGCCCATGGTAGACAGTCATGGTAGAGTCTACCATGACTGAGCCCCATCTCCGTGTGTGTGCCCGTAGACCCTACAGCTACCGAAAATTGGCTTCACTTTAGAGCGCTGATGCCGCCTCCATTCTTAAACCTCCTTGGTCGCAACCCACCAACCTCCGCCGTGTTCCATGACCTCCGCCGTCTACCATGACCTCTGCCGTCTACCATGACCTCCACCGTCTACCATGACCTCTGCCGTCTACCATGACCTCCGCCGTCTACCATGACCTCCGCCGTCTACCATGACCTCCGCTGTCTACCATAACCTACGCCGTCTACCATGACCTCCGCCGTCTACCATGACCTCCGCCGTCAACCATGACCTCCGCCGTCTACCATGACCTACGCCGTCTACCATGACCTCCGCCGTCTACCATGACCTCCGCCGTCTACCATAACCTCCACCGTCTACCATGACTTCCGCCATCCACCATGACTTCCGCCGTCTACCATGACTTCCGCCGTCTACCATGACCTCCGCCGTCTACCATGACCTCCACCGTCTACCAACACCTCCACCGTCTACCATGACCTCCACTGTCTACAATCTTTTAAAATTAATGGTTTTTAATGTGCCCAGTTAATGTTTGGTATATAAAAAATTTCTCGTAAATTTTTAATATAAATTCAAGTTGAATACTGAATTACAGTTAAGCCCATCGCTGTCAACGTATTAAAAGGTCGAACGCCGGAAATCACATATGAGATGAGGAATTTTATTTAAATGAAACATACTAAAGTTCCGGTAACGTTTGAACAACCATTTTTGTCGCTCACACATCTATAGGGACCCTTTTCTCTCTTTGAAACACCTTTATGGGGGTTAGGGAAGCTTTTACTAACTTTTCTCATGACCATACTCCAAATCATTTTACTAACTTGTCTAATCTAATCTATTGAAGCGCATGTCCTCAGCCTGGGTACCTACCACGGTAGAAGAATCAAGGTAAGTTCAAACAAGTATTTTTTTCGTTGACGGTGTGGTTTTGCTGACGTCACGGCAACGAACCAATAGCAGCGCTGATATTGCATCTGGTAGCACTGCTACCTCCAAACCTGGCTCCACTATTGGCCTAACCACATGGCATTTTGGTGACGTCATAAAGTTTGTTTGAAACAAAGTTTTTCCATTTGCTAGCCGAACAAGAAGAAGTGTATTTTCTTTCATAGAAATGACCCTACCTTGTTTCCTCTACCGTGGTACCTGCGCTTAATAAGGCGTTCGTGTTACAGGGTTAATGGTGTTTTATAAATTATTAGAGTACATTATATCGAGCGTCCTCTGAGAAATTAAAAATTTGAAAACATACTCGCCAACCCCTTGAAATTATAATTTCTTTATATCAATGCCCCGAATAAGAAATGAGTTTTCTTTAACAGTAACTTCAAAGATTTCGATCAGGCTTTCAGTTCAGTTTCTATTTCTTTTTCGATTTGTGTTAATGTGGAAATGAGTTCTTCATTTTCAGTCATAATTTGGTTCATTTTCTATGAGACAAGTAAGAATTAAAAGGAAAATTAAAATTACATCTTGTAATATATTAGAATGGAGCTTCTGTTCTTAATTAAATACTTAATCAAAAATATGTGAAGGCACGATCCCCTTAATGTTTGCTACTTTCAAAATTGGTTACTCTAATTGACTTTAAAGTTGAGTTGAATCTTGAAGCTCAGTTCAACCCTCCGCGCTCATCGTGTTGCGTTAAGCGGCCCTTAGACGATCAATTTAATTGTCAATATCATTGACTTTGATGAGATTTTTTTTGCCCACTAAGTCAATTAATTGACGGTCGTCAATTAAGCCCACAGATGTTCAGTAAAATTGTAAATATTCATCATTGTATCATTGTCAATTATATTGACAATAAAATTGATCGTCTATGGGCCGCTTTAGGTTAGATTAGGTTCGGTTAGGGCACGTTCGGCCGGGATAAATAAGGTTAAGCCATCATTGGTTAGATTAAGTTAGGGCCAAAACAAACAATCATTCTTGCACAATTGTACCAGGAGCAGTTGGACAGTTTCCCAAAGTGGCAGTATAGTTCGAGTGCAATCGTCCGGGCGGCAGCATTCTGAGGGTATATAGTCGCCCCTATCACAGCTCAACCCTTCTAGAAAGAAAAGAAAGACAATTTATTTCCAGAAAATATAACATAACGATCCTTAGTTGATATAGTATCAACATGGGTGTCGTAATATCCATGTTAATAATCGAAACAAACGATTACGAGAAGAGCAGGGACAACATGGACACTCAAGTACAGCAAGAATTTAATAATAGAATTGACAATAAAACAGTGTAAATGAATTCTGAGATAAAAATGTGTTGATAATCAGTGCACTCATTGTTTTTTCAAGAAAAATAGGTGCCGATATAGAAAAGACATGTGCACAAGAAGTTCAACATAAATATGAATACCAGGGTATGTAATGTCAAGACCTAATTATTTATTGTGAAATGAGGGGGCGATAGAGAAGTGGAATAATCACATAGAAAATGTATTATTGTTCCAAAGAACACAGTCAACAATAAATATATGGAAATTAACAAGTATTTTCACAAAATATTGTTCCGGAGAACACAGTCAACAATAAATATATGAAAATTAACAAGTATTGACACAAAATATCGGCAACACTGAACACAGTCAACAATGAAAATATGGAAATTGACAAGTATTGTCACAAAATATTGGCAACACAGAATGGACACGTGGAAGTTGAAATGTTCTACCGTAGCAAATAATATTGGCAATACTGATAGCACGGCAGTTACAGTCACCCACCATAATATGTACGATTAACTGCTAATATTTTACCCCATGAAACTATTACTGCTTCGTGAAGGCGGCGAAAAAATTAGTAATTGGCCACACGTGTGTTTTTGTCCAGCAAGCTGTAGCTTGAGCTCGATTTTGAGATTACAAAACCTTGCGTTCATTATATGCCTCAGCACTCGCTAAGCCCATCACATGCTTTATTATATGGCGAATAGTGAAATAAAGTTATAAAATTATTATTTCTAAAATTATTCCTACTTATAAAAGTATGGCTTTGCTAATTTTGAAATTATTTCGAGACTCGCACACCAAAATTTGTATTCTTGAGTCAGTTTTTTGCCAAAATTTCAGTTTTTACATTAATTTTAGCCGTGAAAAATATAAGAATGACTTTGATTAGTTTTGGTACAAAATATATTTTTAGTTGATTTTCAAGTTCGTTTTCTTATGCATGTTTACTCTAACATTCTTTGTACCTCTATCGGTTTACCATTCAAATTCTCCAGCGATATTTCCTCAACCTATCGATAACAGAGTCATGGTGAAAGTGTCTGGGCCCCGACCTCTTTGGGTGCAATAGCAATCGCAGGGTAAACCATTTTTTCAGCTTTAAGTGGAACTGTCCGTTTGAAATACCTGTACCTATTCGCTCTATCCATAGCGGGAAACATTTCTCTTAGAATTATGAATAACTAGTGCACACAACCAGTCAAAAATGACGGGATTCGATATTTTCTTTAGACAAATCTTCCAGATGTGGATGACAAACAAATAAATCCATCCGAAATGTAACTACACTTCAACTGTATCGTGCCCCATATATGGTGCACGATCAATTGTCCCAAGCTGTATTATGTAGTGCAATTGACTGATGTTGAGATTTTCACCAATACGATGAAATATGAGAGCTGCGAACACTACTGAGAACTGCAGACAAAATTGAGAACTGCGTGTTATAGTTTTAATATAATTGCCCTACGCCGTGTTCAAGTAAACGCTACAAAGAAGAGTTGTCTGGCCGAACAACCATCATCTTGAAAAGAACCGACATCGGAAAATATATTCTCATCAATAAACGCAGCATGTGCCGATCTCTACAGACTTCGCCTAAATTAAGAATCGCATCAAGCCGTCACAACGTCGACACGCATCGTTCAGCGAGCGAGCGCCATGTCGACCTACGTACGTACCCTCGCTCTGCGTCTGCCACGTCACCAAGCCGTACTGCCAAACACTTCCATTTCTCTTCGTATATTTCTATTCCTTCCTTAGAGACTTAGGATCTTATTCATTCTACATAAATTACTTATTAATCAATTGTATAGTCTAATCCATTCTACCCAGGTGGCAAAATTTATTGACCTAATATTGATCCAATATACAGTCTCAATATTGACTGGATATTCAAAATGAACATTGGGGCAATACCTTATTTTGGAAAATTCGGTTGATATTAGAAAAATATATTGGCCCAATAACAATTTTATCATCAACCCAATATCAACTAAATATTGTGTCAATATCGACTTGATAATGAAGTGTTCCCTTCAATAACATTGGCTTAATACTCAATTCCGGATAGATTGATATTTGTAAAACATATGGCCCCGTTAGTGATAATTAGACTAACCCAACGCTAATTACTGTTCAATATGGACTTCATTTCGAGCTGTTCCTTAGTAATATATTGGCATGTAAGGCCTGGAGGTGTTGCCGCTTTAGTAACCGAGAAACAGCGACCTTACTTACAGGGTCGAACTTTTTCTGTAATTTCCATACAGCTTACTTTGTTTTTTATAACACTTTCTCATTGAAAATTTTACATTCACACGTATTAGTATTACTGAACACAAATGGACTAGAACTGAGTTTGAGGGGTAACTAAGGTAAGGTACTACAGGCCCAATACTCATTTTCTGACATCAAGTGGATATTGGTAGAATATATTGTCCCAATAATAACTTATTTATAACCCAGTATCAGCAAATTACTGTGTCACTATTGACTTGATATTGAGGTGTTTCCTTAAAGAAATTACTCCGTATTATTGGCGTACAATATCAACCCAATATTTGGGCAATAATAATTTATATTTTAACAAATTTTATTAAATTGCGAGATTTTTAATTATTATGAGATAGTTTCCACTTATATGAATATCGTACATATATATATACACTGTTAGTTTAACATTAGAAATAAAATTAGTTACTACATTGTCCCAATAACAAGTTGATATCATAAATAAATATATATTTTTTCGATATTGTCTTGTTATTAGCCTAATATTGTAATCCAAGATTCCAATATCAGGTCAATAAAAAATTATCAACTCAATATTGGCCTAATAATTTCTTGTTACCTGGGTAATTATCTCACAGCACTCACCATTTCCTATGAAAATTTAATGTAAAGCTTCGACAAGGAGAACGTGTATGTTCCTAGGCGTAACAGACGCGTAACGCCCGCTCCTTCGAGGGAGTCGGCAAGCATTATAGAGGGTGTATTCACTCGTGGGAGACGTGTGTTGACCTCGCTCCCTGGCGGTCTTGCCAGTAGGGCGAGGGTTACTGATTAAAGTCATGAATTGACTTATTAAGCGCTCCTTTTGACTGAGCTAAGTACCTTACCAACATGTTAATTCATATCCTCATCCATGCCCGTGTAGCTTCACGTATAGGTTATTTGATGTATGCGCTAATTTCACTTGATGTACTAGACGAACTTTGTTTCTCTAATTGATTCAGTGACGAGGCTTCACCTCATATAAGATGCGTGCGTCAGTTTCACTGAATGTACTAATATCCTTCGTTTTGTCAACCGATTCGGTAAAGAGACCTCATCTCGATATGAGCTTATTATAACGTCATTAGATGAATTCCTGTAAATGCGTCTTTATGATTATATCTGAGTGATTGAAGTTAACGTAATTACCGAGATTCAATAGCATTATTGTCATTCATAGATTCCTTTAATATGCCATTTATCGTGTATCATCTTGCTGTTCAATAATTGCGAAACCCGTTGTGAATTTAAAGACGTCATCATTTTAATAGTAAATAACTTTGTAACCTTCTCATCATTTACCTTATAATTTATCTGAAAACTGCAAGTTGTCAATAATTACCAGAAAATAAGTAATCACTATGGAAAATTACCTCATTGGAAATGACGATAAATCATTCATGAAATAAATAATGTGACATCGATAGGATGAAAAAAAGAGATACGATTAAGATGTCGGCAGTGATGAAAATCAAAAATAAGGGAACCACAACATGCGAACAAAATTGAGAACTGCGAACAGAATTGAGAACAGAGGTTGTGAATGTCAGCCTTGCGCACCAAAAACAACATCGTCATGGATAAAATCACATTTAAAATCAGTGCCTTCAATTTTGCATTCCATTTTGTACACTTGTGTTGGAACTAGTCGCGGGTGCGGCATGCCAGCCAAATTCAAGGACGCGGCTGAAGTGCTAAATGCGCGACAGCAGGCCCTAATGCTGGAGCCATCTTGCTACAAGTAAGAGCGTCCTAAAAAATTGCCACGCAGCCATGTTTGCGCCTTCTTGTTTCTCTTGGTTTAGATTCGGCGCGTCTCCGTCCTTGGAAAATAGCGCCCTCTCTCCGCCAGTTGCCTCTACAGATTTTGTTCAGCAGATGAGTGTCTTGGAGCAATTTGAAGACCAAGTCAGTTGCAAAGGATGGGGTGAGTCGAGAGGCCAGCCTGAACGGCTGGGACACGGCGTGGCATGCTCTTCTTTAAGCCCATATTATACGGTGGCAACAAGTGTGAACTTTGGGTGCGAGAGATGCGCTCTCTTCTTCGAAGTCATGGCGGCCGCCGTCACAAGCACACAGCAATGTTATTACACGAGACGGTGTTGGCCGGCCACAGACACAGCGCGCAGTAGCGCACGGAAATCGGACGTGGGTGGGGACGTCATAAAGGCCCGAATACACGAACGCTCATCACCGTCACCGATCCTTATGAGAGTCGCTTAGCCCCACTCAATGCAGCTAAGCCCCATCCACTGCAAGCCAAAATGACCCTAATTTTGTGAGCGGTACCGATCCTTATGACCGTCACCGACATATCAAGCAAGTTAGATATTTTCCCTCATCAGCGTCAATTACAATGAACGGTGACGGTGAAGAGCGCGCGTGTATAAGCTCGGCAGTGACCGTTCACGCTCACTGCTTACTGGTGGGCGGAGCTTAATGCCGCTCATGATGATCGGTGACGGTGAAAAAAGCGTACGTGTATTTTGGCCTTAATGGTGCTCTCTAAATGCCCTTTTACATTGACGGTATCTTCGCGCTCCACTCCGTCGCTCCATCCCGCCAGTCAAATTAGCTCCGCCCACAGCAATGCAAAATGACCCTTATTGCCACGCTCATGGTAAGGAGCGGCAACATTCAGCATGCTAAATATTGGCGACGTGCACTGCCATTCAACAACGTTCAGTTGCACTTGAGACAATAGTGAGCATGTGTAGTCATGGCTTCAGTGTTGAGCACGCAACTTTTAAAATGTTGAGGCGCAACCGCAACCTCAACAGCAACTTTGAAAAAACTGAAGTTGCGATCGCAACCGCAACTCGCAACCGCAACTTTTTAATTATTAAATATAATTTTATTAAGATATTGTTCATTTTATTTTACGTATTCTCGGAGTTTCGGACATAAAAGTTTCGTATATATAGCTAAAAAATTAGAAAACAGAAAAGTGCAGAACATTTGTACAGCCTCTATGACGCATAAAAAACATACAAGTGCTCCTGTAATACTCGTATATGGTATTCCTCTGCTTTTTGTTGTTCCTCTGTTATGATATAATACTTGTTCATGATCTCAATGTGACAATGTTAATGCACTGTAATGACGATCAACGTTGCCTTTCAAAAATGTTAACATTTCGAAATGTTTGTATGAAAGCCGAGCACATCGTGGTCTCAAAATTTCTTTACCTACAGTCTTTCGACCGCAGCGCTTGATGGTATTGGCGTGTTAAATTGGATGAACGAACCGACAAATTCACTTGAAAGAAACATCGCTCTGTGAACATCAGGGGGGCTAGTTTTGTTGGTTACTGGCTGTTTCAGCCAATCAACTCACATCATTCCTAATAACATATGTCATATCATGAGTTACATTAAATATACGTATATACTGTAAGCTAAGTGTATGTGTATCACTGTATCGCCAAATACTAATAATAAACGATTGCCAGACGGGTTATACCATGTACGGTTTCAAACGAGTATGAAACGCGTATCAAATTTGATTGAAGTTATTTTAAAAATTAAATTACCATCGTGATGTTGCGGTTGCGAGTTGCGGCCTGACGTACACGTCGAAAATTGTTGCGATTGCAACAGATTCGCAACTTTCAAAAAATTGTTGCGGCCAACCGCAACAGAAAAAGTTGCGATCGCAATTGCGGCCGTAACTTGTTGCGGCGCAACTGCCCAGCACTGCATGGCTTACATATTATGTCGCAAGGAAGAAATTGAAACTCCTATCGAAAAATATAAAGAATATCCGTGTTTATGGAACGTTAAGCTCGCAGAGTATAAAAAAGTGCCCATAGAAGATGCTTATAAAAAAGCATCTCACTTTGTTTAATATGAAAATTCAAACACTGAGAGGCCAGGATAGGAAATAGGTCTCACTATTCAAAAAATCGAAAAAATATAAACTATGTAAACGTAAAATTAATAACAGTTTAATTAAACTGCACAATGTACAATGCTCTCAAGAAATGTATTTCAAAACACGGAAAACATTCGGCAGGTGACATTAGAAGAGTATTTAAATTAAAGGAAAAGTAAAAAAAAAGTACATCTACAAATTAGTAATTGGTAATAATTTTTCCTTTCCATTTACAGTGTTTTTTGAAGATAATTATGTAGTATTAAAGTTTTTTAGAGCAATAGCGTTTTATTTCTGCAAATCATTCAGTAAATATTCTGCAAATTGTTCTGCCAAGTATTCTGTTAGTATTGCAAGAGCAATACTGACGATTGCTGTCTCTGTG
Source organism: Morinoia aosen (assembly GCA_030386875.1). Taxonomy (NCBI): domain Eukaryota; kingdom Metazoa; phylum Arthropoda; class Malacostraca; order Amphipoda; family Talitridae; genus Morinoia; species Morinoia aosen. The sequence goes on from CM059574.1 coordinate 43,616,429, forward strand.
GAAGGAGCGTCGTGTTGAGCGGCAGTGCCAAAGCAAGCCGATGTGCACTGACGCTCAATCCTCTCGTGGGAGGAGCTATAGCAAGTTCACCGTCGCTCCACACCGCTAGTGTAAAATGAGCTTTATAGTAAAGATCACAGTTACTAGGAGAGAACGTACTGCTGCGTAGTGAGTCACTGTGGGTAGCCTGCTGCGAGGCGAGTGCTTCGAGGAGAGTCGCTGTGAGCCGCTGCTGTGAGGAGACTTGCGAGCCACTGCCGTGAGAAGACTGCTGTGAGGGGACTTGTTTGGAGAAAACTTTTGTGAGCAGGCTGAATTTTGCTTGCCCTGCAGCTCTTTAGAAAGTGTCTGGTGAGGTGCTGCCGTTCTGAACAAGCGTTCCTATTGGCTGATGCGGGAAGGGGGTCGCTTATGGGACTGTTGAGGCTACGCTAAACTTATGTGTGTGTCTTGAGGTGTCGGCTGGTTGCTCGAAGCAGGCAGCTTGTAGAAGCTTGGTCCGGCACCACCGCACCAAACTTGCGCTCTGATTGGTCAGCAATTACTGACGCTTGGCGGCTGTTCGGGCTGCGCGAGGTGGCACTTTTGACCTTGTGTGGTGGTGTTTGCGCACAACTTGTGCAGATCACCACGAGACTGCTTCCAACACCTAATCAGCCAGCTTCACTTAACTACTGAATTATTCTTTGACTAATGAAAATTGCCATGCGCAACAAAAAAAGTCGTTTTGATGTCCATTGTAGTGTGTTCTCCCTCAAGTTGCTTTACACTCCGGGCAGACTTGTGAATATCGATAGACTTGTGAAATATCCTTGCCCGGAGCGAGTGCCTGAGGTGCAAACGAACCCGGCAGGGTAAGGAATACACAACTGGAATAAAGGCCGTATTATTATGAAGATCGCCGACAGTATGGCACACGAGGTAAATGATTACAGGCAGGTAGTCTAGTAAACAAGGACGACTTGGAGGACCGTCGTGCGTGCCGTGGCGTAGCGGTGTGCCGTCGAGGTGGCGATGGAGGCCGTGAGGCTACTGCTTGCTGAGCAGCCGAAACTAGTAAATGTCGGAGTCACTGCGCGGAGAGTCACAGGGATAAGTCTTGTGTGAGCCGCTGCTGAGAAGAGGCTCGTTGGAAGACTTATGTGAGCTGCTGCTGTGAGGAGGCTCACTGGAAGGCTTGTGTGAGCCGTTGCAGTGACGAGGCTCGCAGGAAGAAGACTTGTGTGAATATCAGGGTTCCTGCGAGTGCACTGAGTGAGCTGTGCGAACTGAACTGCGCTTACCACGCAGCTCTTTATATAGGGCTGGCGACGGCCTCGCTAACGAAAGCTAGCCCTCTGGTTAGTGGACTCGCGGTGCCGGGTTGTCGGCGTCTGTGCTGTGCTAAACGTACGTGGGTGAATTCAGATGTTACCTGGCTGCTCGGAGCGCGCAGCTTGTAGAGGCTCGGTCCGGCACCCCAGCGTCGAACTTGAGCGCTGGTTGGTCGGCCAGTAAGAGCGCTTTGAGGCTGTGGGTTGGCGCTTTTGAGCTTGTGTGGGGGTGAGCGTGCACAGCTAGATGGAACCCCCACACCATATTTGCGCTGCAGAAGAGAATTGTCTCGCTTACCGGCAAGAAGCGACAACTTCCAGTTTAACTGGCACAAAACATAGCCTTTTCTGAAACGCTGCAACTAAGTTTTGACAAGACAGACAATAAGTAAAGAGTGCTCACCTGAAACTTCGAAGAATTTGTTCAGGGAACGATCTTCACTGGAAGCCGGCTGTCCGGGATTAGGATTCCCAGAAGCAGGGCCGGTAGAGGTCGCAGCACGCAAGGCACACGTGCGTACGCCCACGAAGTTCGTCTCACTGAAGCTGCAACCCGCAAGGGCCGCCTCTTCAAGGGCGATTCGCATCCGCAGCAGAGGCTTCGGATGCGCTCGTAACAAATATATAAAGTTCTCCCAAATGGGGGGAACTAATTGAATTTGATTTTTAAAGGTTGAATATTGAGGGATTTATTAAGTGACAAGGAAGATGTTCTTCTTATTAAAAAGGATCACCAGTGCTCCGGGTAGAGCACACTTAATTGCAAAAGGAATGATTTAAGGCCTCTGACTCAGAAGGAGTTAGGCGGTATTCGGACGCAATATTTCAAGCGTCTACAATCAACAACAAAAATTACCACAAGCCAACACCGGAGGAAAATGAGAGAATAGTTTCACTCGCCGGTATGGGATTTATTGAGGAGAAGGTTGCACGCCGAAGTGCGAGGCTTGATTCTTGTTCGAGAGACGATCTTGGTGAGAGTCCGAGGAGGTTGCGGGACTTCAGACGATTCGTTCAGCTCAGGCTTGTGAAGCGCGTGCTGGGGTGTGAAGTCGCTGATGGTGTAAGTGTGGGAGGTTCCGACACTAAGTGAGTGGTGAATTCAGTGATGAGTATGGGGATAGCTACCGGTTGGGAAAACTCGGTAGGAAGGGACTCTCGACCCAAAGGTAGTCACAACTAAAAGTTCAAGCGGCTTAGCTGCAGGGATGCAGGCCTTCCAGTTTCACAAGTTAAATAAGAGGGGAAACTCGGAGAATCAATTCAGAGGCAAAACCCGGAGGATGAACCCGGAGGAGATTTGAAGGCGAAAACTTGGAGGGAACACTTGGAGGGGGTAAGCTCCTTAAATTAAGAAGTTAGGGTTTGGTTTCATACGTGTTTGTGAGTGCATGAATGAATGGTCCAGCAGATCCTGTCAGGGGAATTCGTGCTGGATTATTTTGAACAAACAAAAAACGAGTCTATTCATAACATATGTGCAAGACTGCGCAAACTGCAACATTAACAGGATAAACAATGGCAGGAGTCCGGTGATAAGAATCAGTCCGCAACTCTAGCGCCCGAGTCGCAGCCTGAATCATCTTAACACCAGAATCAGTGCTCCAGACCAACTGGTCATAAGCTCTATCCTGATATTACAAGCAGCAACACGACTGAGTATATAATCGTTATGTAATTTGCTAATGGAATTTAATTATACTGGTTTGGCTTCCAGGTATTCCAAAAATAGCCAGCCAACTGCTGTCAGTTGGCGGTTGTAACCTGAGTCAAAAGAAAAACTACACTCAACACTCAGCATGAGACTTGAAGATTTAATTTTCCCGTACAGGGACTAATTTCTAAAGGCAAGACATGATTGAGTATGAACTAACAACTAGATGTAAAAATAAGGTACAAAAATGGCATGAGAAAAGGTGAGGACTCTTGTTCTCTATAATTTAGGTGAGCCAGAATTGCAGCAGAAATTACATAAAAAAGAAGTAGCACATAACGGACACGAAAGTCCAAACGAACTAAGCTGGGAACAAAGTTACAGTGATTTAAAAAGGCTCAATTAAATTCAGGGAAAAATATTTAACTCACATCCAAAAATGATCTCCGTGGACAGCAAAGTGTCTTAACCTATGCTCGGCACTAAAAAATAACTAAGTAGCTGATGCCAACATCCTGCTTATACTGAAGCACAATCACGAATCATCGGAGAATAGTGAATACGAAACAATGACAAAGATGTGGCAGTGAGCTTGAGGTTGGTGACTAACTAACACTGGCACAGAGACAACATAGTGAATATTTCTACGACACAATAACGAGAGCTCCCTAACACGGAACAAGTTAAGACACAACACAGGAAAGTTAAGACATAATACACACTTATCGTTACACTTGATACTTACAATTGCCCGCTCTGGGGCCCAAGCGCTAGGAGGATCTATGCGAGAATGACGGCTCTGCCTGGGAAGCCGGCCTTATATGCGCTTTGAGCGGACGAGCGTTTCCGGAATTTTCCGGAAACGGATGAACTTGCGATATGGTTCTAGGTAAAAAACGCCGTTCTTTCTTGTCGAAGTATTTCTTTGGTCAAATTTTAATAGATTTAAGGGTAATGTTGAATGAAAATAGTGATCTAAAATTTTAAGAATGATTACGTTAACTTTATTTAATTTTTAGAAGATGGTTTTAATAATTTATGAAATTTAGACTGAAGTACGGCTGAGGGCGATCACTACAGCTACCCTCCCCCCAAAGGAGACCGAAAGGTCTGGTAACAGTGAAGCTGTTACTTGTAAAGTGCAAGTCAGAAATACGAGGAGAGATTCCAAAAGATGCTTCGACAGAAGAAAATAGATGAAAATGGTGGAAGGTTAACTGTGGGACTATGAAAGTTTCAGCGCGGATCCCCAACTGGGACCATAAAAGAATCTGTGAGGTTAGCATCACTGAGCATACGGTGCCAGAGTATCCGCCGAAATGGCGGCGCCCGAATTCTTGATTCCGACTGCGTTCTTTGAACGGTGTAACGGGGAATCCAGAATTGGTCGACTTCCATGACTTTAGAAAATTCAAAGCGAACTAAGACGTACGAATTCGTTGGCTCGACAGGTGTTGACCTGAGGCGAAGTCGCAGTCTAGGTTTTTATAGTATGCCATGGTACAAAAAAATCCGTTCCTTCCTTCCCAAAACACATATGCCGGTTACCACGGCAATTGTGCGACGTGAGTCGTTTGCACAACCACCCTAGTCAACGTGCGTGCTCCTCAGGCGTCCCCAAGGCTACCAACACACCGACCAGGCAGCAATACAAAAATGGGAGATCGGGAAAGACTTAGTCAAGTGATGGTGAAATATTTGCGCTGAGCATTCCGTACCCGTACGGGATACGGAGAACTATTAAAGGACAACCGGTGTACAGACGGCAGTTCCCTTACATACGTAAGTTGCTCAGGATGGCAAGGTAGTGTTTCGCACATAGACATTTTTTTGTTTACTTTTGTGCTTCAGTAGCAATGGTGCTGCAGTAGCAATGGAAATTGCGAAGGTTATTAGTAAGGAGCTTCAGTAGCAATGGAAAAATAATCCTAAAAGATCTCCTATGGTTTGCTTCAGTAGCAATGGAAATGCATGAAGAGTTTCGTAAAAGGTGACTTCAGTAGCAATGGAAAAAACATGAAGAATTTGTTAGAATAGGCTGCAGTAGCAATAACTTATTATTAGGGAAGAGTTTTAAAGAGGAACACTATGTTTGATAACTGAGAATTAGAGGAAAAGGATGGAAAGGAACACTACCTCCTCCAAGGTTCAACATGCAACAGCTGCAACAGCCTCGACATGCGCTCAAAAACCTCCCGATGATGGCTGCGGCAACTTAGTTGTTTGATTATTTATCTAGCTCTGGGGTATACCAGTATAAAGTTCTCCCAAATGGGGGGAACTAATTGAATTTGATTTTTAAAGGTTGAATATTGAGGGATTTATTAAGTGACAAGGAAGATGTTCTTCTTATTAAAAAGGGTCACCAGTGCTCCGGGTAGAGCACACTTAATTGCAAAAGGAATGATTTAAGGCCTCTGACTCAGAAGGAGTTAGGCGGTATTCGGACGCAATATTTCAAGCGTCTACAATCAACAACAAAAATTACCACAAGCCAACACCGGAGGAAAATGAGAGAATAGTTTCACTCGCCGGTATGGGATTTATTGAGGAGAAGGTTGCACGCCGAAGTGCGAGGCTTGATTCTTGTTCGAGAGACGATCTTGGTGAGAGTCCGAGGAGGTTGCGGGACTTCAGACGATTCGTTCAGCTCAGGCTTGTGAAGCGCGTGCTGGAGTGTGAAGTCGCTGATGGTGTAAGTGTGGGAGGTTCCGACACTAAGTGAGTGGTGAATTCAGTGATGAGTATGGGGATAGCTACCGGTTGGGAAAACTCGGTAGGAAGGGACTCTCGACCCAAAGGTAGTCACAACTAAAAGTTCAAGCGGCTTAGCTGCAGGGATGCGGGCCTTCCAGTTTCACAAGTTAAATAAGAGGGGAAACTCGGAGAATCAATTCAGAGGCAAAACCCGGAGGATGAACCCGGAGGAGATTTGAAGGCGAAAACTTGGAGGGAACACTTGGAGGGGGTAAGCTCCTTAAATTAAGAAGTTAGGGTTTGGTTTCATACGTGTTTGTGAGTGCATGAATGAATGGTCCAGCAGATCCTGTCAGGGGAATTCGTGCTGGATTATTTTGAACAAACAAAAAACGAGTCTATTCATAACATATGTGCAAGACTGCGCAAACTGCAACATTAACAGGATAAACAATGGCAGGAGTCCGGTGATAAGAATCAGTCCGCAACTCTAGTGCCCGAGTCGCAGCCTGAATCATCTTAACACCAGAATCAGTGCTCCAGACCAACTGGTCATAAGCTCTATCCTGATATTACAAGCAGCAACACGACTGAGTATATAATCGTTATGTAATTTGCTAATGGAATTTAATTATACTGGTTTGGCTTCCAGGTATTCCAAAAATAGCCAGCCAACTGCTGTCAGTTGGCGGTTGTAACCTGAGTCAAAAGAAAAACTACACTCAACACTCAGCATGAGACTTGAAGATTTAATTTTCCCGTACAGGGACTAATTTCTAAAGGCAAGACATGATTGAGTATGAACTAACAACTAGATGTAAAAATAAGGTACAAAAATGGCATGAGAAAAGGTGAGGACTCTTGTTCTCTATAATTTAGGTGAGCCAGAATTGCAGCAGAAATTACATAAAAAAGAAGTAGCACATAACGGACACGAAAGTCCAAACGAACTAAGCTGGGAACAAAGTTACAGTGATTTAAAAAGGCTCAATTAAATTCAGGGAAAAATATTTAACTCACATCCAAAAATGATCTCCGTGGACAGCAAAGTGTCTTAACCTATGCTCGGCACTAAAAAATAACTAAGTAGCTGATGCCAACATCCTGCTTATACTGAAGCACAATCACGAATCATCGGAGAATAGTGAATACGAAACAATGACAAAGATGTGGCAGTGAGCTTGAGGTTGGTGACTAACTAACACTGGCACAGAGACAACATAGTGAATATTTCTACGACACAATAACGAGAGCTCCCTAACACGGAACAAGTTAAGACACAACACAGGAAAGTTAAGACATAATACACACTTATAGTTACACTTGATACTTACAATTGCCCGCTCTGGGGCCCAAGCGCTAGGAGGATCTATGCGAGAATGACGGCTCTGCCTGGGAAGCCGGCCTTATATGCGCTTTGAGCGGACGAGCGTTTCCGGAATTTTCCGGAAACGGATGAACTTGCGATATGGTTCTAGGTAAAAAACGCCGTTCTTTCTTGTCGAAGTATTTCTTTGGTCAAATTTTAATAGATTTAAGGGTAATGTTGAATGAAAATAGTGATCTAAAATTTTAAGAATGATTACGTTAACTTTATTTAATTTTTAGAAGATGGTTTTAATAATTTATGAAATTTAGACTGAAGTACGGCTTAGGGCGATCACTACAAATAAACGAACACTTTATGGTGGTTCAACATTATTTTATGTCGCCAGGAAGGTGAAGCACTCCAACCATTGCCAGCTTGTCATATATAATTAGCGTTTTTATATTTTCGGCCGGTTTGATGTTAAATAACGACTTAGTCCCCGATTATGCAAGATATTAACTAGCTTGCAAGGGACTTAAAAAGGGAAGCAAGGCTGGAGTTGCGACAGAATGGGGAGGAAGAACAGGAATAGAATAAGCATTACCATAATCTTTTTCACTCAGATAAACTAAATTTAATTATTTTCTCATTAAAATAACACATCCAGTTTTTTTGACATGACTGTTTTTTCGTGTTTAATCTTGGTTTATCTGAAAATTTGAGTGGGAGCCCTTGTCACGATACAAACGCTCAGTCTCAACCAACAAAAGCCCTACTCTCATGAGCACTCCATACAATGTTGTCACACATTACACTCACGTGAATATACCACAAACTATACCAATTTTTCAGCAATTTTACTTCAATCCACCGCACTTCCATACAGAGGTTTAGTAGCACACGTGCACACACCAACAATCCTGAATCAAAAAGCCCATTATTTTTCTCAACCTTATATCTTATTTAATGGAACTTAGAAACTCAGAAATATTTATTTTAGCCAAAAGTATTTTTTCTGCGATCAGATCAAAACTGTACTCTCTTCTTAAATGTATACCAGGCTTCTAAGAAATTCATGAAAAGAAAAAGATGTGATTGATCCGCCCCTTCTTTGCTTCGGAAAATAATATGCTGATTAACAGCTGATGCGGGATGTGCTGAAGTTGTATGATACGTTAGCTGATGACAGTGTAGCTATTAAGTGAGTATATACGATATTGAGGCATTACATAGAAGATAGATACTTTTGATATATTGATAGCAGTTGCATTAATCCGCTGTCAATTGTAATTGAAGCCCAACTTTATTTTGTAGGTAAAATTTTTCCTGACTAATTTGCTTGAACCTTGAGCCGCTGTTTTGTTTTGAGGTATATGTAACTAAAAAGAAATTGTATTTTGCCTTGCTAAGTATCTTTGTGTGTAGTATCATTCATGACTTATGTTAGGGTCACCCTTAAGGATGGGTGAAGTCACAAAAGGTTTACAATTAATGATTCTAATCTAAAATGTTGTTGCTCATGCAATATTAATGTAAATCAAAGTAGGGTAAATATGAAGGATATGTCAGTTATCAATTTTCCACTTTTTGGTGCCTGAACCTATTTAATTGAATTAAAATAAGGTAAATGTAAAGGACTTGACCATAATCGATTTTCCACTTTTTTGATCAACAAATATTGTTGATGAGACCAAAATAAACAAGTTTTCTTCAATGCACTTTCCGGCGGAAATGAGTATTTTAAAAGTTATGGCATTAAATGAGTTACCGGAACTCCATTGTGCATCACCCTATTACAAACCTAAAGAGGTTGGGTCGTGAGGGGTAGCCACAGTTCTTTTAGTTTTATAATTTTCACTAAAAGAACTGTTGCTACCCCTCACGACCCAACCTCTTTACGTTTGTAATAGGGGGTTTGCTCTTCGTCGGCTTGGCTGGCGCGCGGGAACGCCTGTTTACTTTCACGTCGGACCGCGCGGTATATTTTTCCCCGACTCAAAGACTGGAGTTAGGGTAACTCATTTAATGCCATAACTTTTAAAATACTCATTTCCGCCGGAAAGTGCATTGAAGAAAACTTGTTTATTTTGGTTTAATTAACAGTCTTTGTTGATCAAAAAGTGGGAAATCGATTATGGTCAAGTCCTTTACATTTACCCAAAATAAACAAGTTTTTTTGGTAAATCTGAAGGACATGTCAGTTATCGATTTTGTAAATTTCGATGCCTTAGCATAGTTAATTAACTTAGATAGAAATAAACAAGTTTTCTTCTATGCACTTTCCGTCTCAAATGAGTATTTTATTGGTTATAGCGGTAAATGGCTGACCGCAACTCCAGTGTTTGAAGCGGTAAGTAATTCAAGGAGCACGTCGGACAGCAACGCTGCAATACGCACTCGCTTCCAGCACGATCGTCAATTTCGTCATCAAAGACGAAACCAAACCTACCGCTATACCTCATTAAATACTCATTTGATGAAAAAATTGTATAGAAGAAAAGTTGTTTATTTTGATGTTATTACCATGATTCAAGCTACAAAAATTAAAAAATCAACCAGTAGCTGTTTATTCGAGCGTATTCATCAAACACGAAACTAAACCTATCGCTATAAATCATGAAATACTCATTTGAGACGGAAAGTGCATAGAAGAAAACTTGTTTATTTTGATTCAATTAATTGGGTTCAGGCACCAAAAAGTGGAAAATTGAAAACTGACATATCCTTCAGATTTACTGAGTATTTTAATGTCATTGCCCTAATAAGCACTAACTAAAAAATTTGGTAAATCTGAAGGATATGTCAGTTATTGATTTTGTAAATTTTGATGCCTAGGCATAGGGTAAGTTGCGAAAATTTGTCCACTTTGAATTTCCGTACACACAAAGTATATTTTACTTCAACAAGCTAATATGGAGTTGAAGTTCATCAAAAAGTGGTTCACGTGGTAACTGCTGGTTTATAATATTGTATAATTGCCCCACACCGCAAATAAATATCAGTTTGAACAAAAATGACAGCCCAAGTGAATGACCTGTGTTTCAGTTGTTTATGAAGTTGTCACACCTTAATTGACTACCATTTTGCATCGCCGACTAAAAATTTTTCCGTTGACGAAGTTGTTGTGTTAGGCGATGTCGTACCTGTGTGAGTGTTTGTTGACAGCTGTAGTGCTGCCATTTTACAGAGTTTTATTTCTCCCTTTGTTTGTTTCTGAGGTGTACTAAATTTCGAATCTTTTAACAGCTTGTGTTATTACTTCGTCCACATGTACGGAGTTTTGAAGAAATGATTTATATGAATTTTTTTGTTCGTACAACGTTTTTTCTTTAAGTTTCTCCTCATTGTTTATGATCCTTAATATCTTTTCAGGTATAGATTTTATAGTTTATGAATTGGACCGGCAGGCCGCAGCCGAGACGGTTCAAGAAATGGTTTGTGAAAAGTACAGAAATTTCTTGAGAATTTCTTGAGTCCTACTTCAAACTTTAGTCCACCACTCGTAACTTTTGAAAGAATGCACCTATCAACTTCAAATTACTCTCAAACGAAAGAACAAAACATTTTCTACAAAGGTGTTATAAACACATTCAAAAAATTTTCCTGAGAAGTACAGAAATTCTTTGATAAAAATGTTTGATTTGAGTGCCATCGCGAGCGCGAAAGGGTCAACTAAAGTCTTTCGTCGGCGCGTGAGTAGTACAGGTTCATCGCAGAATTTCTGTACTTTTCAGAAACAATTTTGAATGTGTTTATAACACCTTTGTAGAAAATGTTTTGTTCTTTTGTTTGAAAGTAATTTAAAGTTGATAGGTGCATTCTTTCAAAAGTTACAAGTGGTGGACTGAAGTTTAAAGTAGGACTCAAGAAATTTCTGTACTTTTCACAAACCGTTTCTTGAACCTTCTCGGCTGCGGCCTGCCGGTGCCTTGCACACGCTCTTGAAGCGTTGTTTTTGGAACACCATATTTGTCACTTGCATTGCGTATACTCGAACTTCCATTTTTTATCTCTGCTAATGCATGAACGAGATCATCATTGCAGTATTGGTGTGTTTTCCGAGGAGCCATAATTTAAGGTCAACATTCGTCCCAATTCATACCGGCAGGCCGCAGCCGAGACGGTTCAAAAAACGGTTTGTGAAAAGTACAGAAATTTCTTGAGTCGTACTTGAAACTTCAGTCCACCACTCGTAACTTTTGAAAAAATGCACCTATCAACTTGAAATTACTCTCAAATGAAAGAACAAAACCTTTCCTACAAAGGTGCTATAAACACATCCAAAAAAGTTTTCTGAAAGGTATAGAAATTCCTCAAAATGAACCTGTACGACTCGCGCGCCGTCGAAAAACTTTAGTTGACCCTTTCGCGCTCGCGATGGCACGCGAATCAAACATTTTTATCAAAGAATTTCTGTACTTCTCAGGAAAATTTTTTGGATGTGTTTATAACACCTTTGTAGGAAATGTTTTGTTCTTTTGTTTGAGAGTAATTTGAAGTTGATAGGTGCATTCTTTCAAAAGTTACGAGTGGTGGACTAAAGTTTGAAGTAGGTCTCAAGAAATTTCTGTACTTTTCACAAACCGTTTCTTAAACCGTCTCGGCTGCGGCCTGCCGGTATCAAAACGTACGTATCAAATCCATTAAAAATGAACACGCTATTATATTAGAAAAAATTTGAACGCTCACAGGTAACTTTAGCGCTAAACAAAAATATAAATTTCAATTTAGAGGGTGTACGAACTTTTGTGATGAGATTCGAAACGTGGTCGAAATTTTAAATTAATTTCGAATTTGGTACGAACTTTCGAAAATTTCAGTTGGACAAAGTGTTCGCAAAGCAAGTTGTTTTTTTCATATCAAGATTTGAAAGATCCTTTTTAGAGCAAAGCACGATGAACCCAATGCATTTGCGCTTTTTTGACAATATTTGCTGCAGCAATAGCGATCTTGAGAACCGTTTGAGAGGGTTTGAATTTTGAACCGTTTAAATCGGACGAACATTCGGACTTTACCCTAGTTAATTAGATCGAAATAAACAAGTTTTCTTTTATGCACTTTTCGTCTCAAATGAGTATTTTATTAGTTATAGTGGTAAATGACTTACCGCAACTCCAGTGTTTGAAGCGGCAAGTAATTCAAGGAGCACGTCAGACCGCAACACTGTAATGCGCACTCGCTTCCAGCGCGATTGTTATCATAGACGAAACCAAACCTACCGCTATACCTCGTTAAATACTCATTTGACAATAAACAAATAGCCTAGAAGAAAATTTGTTTATTTTGATGTTATTACCATGATTCAAGCAACAAAAATTCAAAAATCGATGAGTAACTAGCTGTTTATTCGAGCGCATTCGTCATCAAAGACGAAACTAAACTCACCGCTATAAATCGTAAAATACTCATTTGAGACGAAAAGTGCATAGATGAAAACTTGTTTATTTTGTTTCAATTAATTAGGTTCAGGCACCAAAAACTGGAAAACACCAACTGACATATCCTTCAGATTTACCAAAAATTCAGTTCATCAATTTTCTTCTCTTTGTAATAGTATTTGACAATCTTGAAATTAATTTAGAATAGTGTGAGCTGTAATTGATTTGGTAAATGTGTAGCATTTGATAAGAATCGACTTTTGAATTTTTGGTGCCAAGTCATAGTTAATTAGATCAAAATAAACGAGTTTTCTTCTATGCACTTTCCATCGCAAATGAGTTTTTTACAAATTATAGCAGTAAATTAGTTACAGCAACTCTAGTGTTTGAAGCAGCAAGTAATTCGACCGCGCGCATCTGGCAACACTGTCATGGGCGCTCCGATCCAACGCGCTTGAATGCTCAAGCGGTTCCCGCCATTGACGACGAAAGTTAACGTACCACTATAATTCGTTATTTTTGGGGGATAATTTTTATTTTGTTATTAAATAAAAGATCCTTAAAGTGAGTTCAGGCTCCGCAAGCTCTGCAGAGTGATCTAATAATAAATCACAAAGTATTCAAATATACTCCAACAGCTCAATTGTGCAAAAAAATTAAACCTACCGCTCTAACTCATAAAATACTTCTTTGCTGCACAAAGTGTATAGAAGAAAAGTAGTTTATTTCAATGTTATTACCATGATTCAAGCAACAAAAATTTGTAAATTTATTAGTAGCTCTTTATTCGAGCGCATTTGTCATCACAGACGAAACTAATCCTACCGCTATAAATCATTGAATACTCATTTGTGATGGAAAGTGCATAGAAGAAAACTTGTTTATTTGGTCAATGTTTAGCGTGATGCAATCAAAAGAAATGGGAATTTTATTCTAAAGAATCACTAAAGGATCCCATTTAAGAACGTTTTACTAGAATGACATTCTGCTCTCTGATGCGTTATTTTTGAATTAGTCGACTTTGAAATTGGCTTCTGCACGCCAAAGGAAGCAAGCGCGCCCACCAGAATTTCATTAAATAATGGAAGTAAACCCCCTTTTACAAACGTAAAGAGGTTGGGTCTTGAGGGGTAGCCCCAGTTCTTCTAGTGAAGAATTATAAATAGAGGTTGAAAGCAACCCATTAAGGTCCAGTAACAATTGTATTTACATCTGCTCCATGATGGCGGCGGACGTACCGAGTGGCGCCATCTATGAGCTGACTGTAAAGGTGATGATGTAATAATGACTAAAAAAAGTCAAAAGCACCAAATATGAGAAATAGTATGTTAACTTTTTTGTGTTATTAACTGATAACAATATTTCTTATTATTTTATTAACAATTTCTATCTTTCTTTTATTTCTACGGAGTTCTGGCAAAAACTTTAACGCCTCATGATCCAAACTTTGCCTTTCCCAACCCAACCTGGTCGTACTCTGTGTTCCACATTTTGCGCGGGAAAGCGATTTTACGTATAACTTCAAAGCTGAATAATTCAAAAATAACGCATCAGAGAGCAGAATGTCATTCGTGTAAAACGTTCTTAAATGGGTTCCTTTAGTGATTCTTGGGAATAAAATTCCCATTTCCTTTGATTGCATCTCGCTGAACATTGACCATTTATTTTAACCTAACTATGTTTAGGCCCCAAAAACTGGAAAATCAATTCCTACCAAACGCTACATATTGATTTGCTCAATTTTTACTTAAATGTTGTTGACGATTTTTATAATTTTGTTGCTACAGATAGGTAATATAGTCAATTTTTAGACGTTTTACAAGAATGACAATGTGCTTGCAAATGCTTAGTTTTTGAGTTATTTAAGTTTGAAGTTATTCAAGTGGAGCTTCTGAATGGCCTTTTTTGTACAATTTTAGAGTTGAAATGGAAGCTAACCCCCTATTACAAACGTAAAGAGGTTGGGTTGTGAAGGGTAGCCTCAGTTCTTCTAGTGAAAGTTATAAATAAAGGTTTCTAGTGATGTCTGTTGACATCGGCTCCAAGATGGCGGCCGCCATCTGCTCATCTGCTCCATGATGGCCGCCATCATGGGTACCAGGTGGCCGCAAATTCCAAAATACTTATATACTGTAAATAAAACACTGGGGCATTAAATGGTTAAAAACCTTAAATTTTACTTCTGTAAATAAGACACTATATTTAAATAGCTTATTTGTAAAAATATTGTCTTACATTACTGAAATATTCTTTTCTGCAGGCAAGTGAGGAGCAGTACTTAGAGCCACACTATGTTGGGTGGTCTCTTCATCTACAACCACAAGGGAGAGGTGCTCATCTCCCGAGTGTACAGGGATGATATTGGGCGCAATGCTGTTGATGCCTTCAGGGTCAACGTCATCCATGCTCGGCAGCAGGTCCGATCTCCTGTCACTAACATTGCACGGACCAGCTTCTTCCATGTGAAGGTATGCCTATTGTGTCTCCATCAGTTCAATGAATCTCAACTGAGCAGATTGGACGTGGAGTTTCTGCCAATATATTGTCTTTCTTCTATTTCAAGGAGTTGGTCTGAATATTTAATACAACTACAGTTGATTATATTTATACCTAACTCTACTCTAACGTATGCAAAGTAATATTTGAAAGAATTGGTTTCCTTTTGAACCCTAGGAGGATCATTATGGTTCATATACAGCATTACAATTAATTCAAAATGTTTTTTACTGTAAATATTTAGTTGAAGTGGTTGCTACTTATTGCATTTTGTGAGTGATATTTTGCATACTATTGCAATACCTCCTTCATGGAGAAATAACCGTCTTCATCATGGGTTGAATGGTAGTTATTGCACGGAAATAGGCAACGTTGGGTATTATATTGGCATGTTTTTGTATCATTCAAGTGGTGGAACAGAACTGATTTGGGAAGTAAAATGATTGTATTGTGTTCTCATTTATACAAAATTGTAGCTATTTCTCAGATGTGACAGAAGTTTTCTCTTTAAGTTTGTATGTAGTGAATGTTTTCATCATTTTATTAAATGAGTATTGAAATACTTAGTATATATTAGTATTGAAATACTTTGCATTTGGGCTTGGCTCAGTTCATGCTGCTCCTAAATAATTTTTTAAATTGAGCAATACATCACATTTTTAGTTCAATACCTTCCTGTTAGGCTATCATTAAATAATTTTGTAGTTCATTTCCAAACTGTATTTGTGGAGGTACTCTCTCATTTATACAATTTTAATCATTAGTAAACTTTTACAGCTCACTGCAAGCAATTATTATATTTTAAGTTGTGAAATTGAGAAATCATTGGAACTAGAAATTTATTTCACCCACATATGCACATTTCATGCAGTTCTGTATTTTTAATTTATAATAAACAAAAACTATTATTAATTAGGATGCAATGCTTTTTTATTCAACACTCAATGGAAGTGGTTTGTCCTCCTTCAGCGAGCAAACATTTGGGTGGCGGCCGTCACCAAGCAGAATGTGAATGCTTCCCAAGTATTCGAATTCCTCCTCAAGATGCTTGAGGTAAGTCATGTCCAACATGGTTCAGTTCTGTTTGCTCTTACTTCCTTGGTGGGAATGGTATCTTATCCATGTGAGTATACTCTCTTTGACAAAGTCAAGTATGAGGTAGTTAGTAAGCTATATCCAATTTTTTTACTCTTAATGCCCTAACTTCTGAATGTGACTAAAGTTTCTGAACATTGATGAGGTATTCTTCAAATATAGATGGAAAATCTTGATGCACATCTAGTACATTTTCTATTTTGCACTATTAGATAGAATATGTACCTCAGTAGTGTACATTGTGTTTTCTGGTACTTGAAGCTATTTCTTTGGCTCAGATGAACAATGATGGAAATGAAAATATGTTCAAATTTTGATGTTTTTCAGGTCATGGGCAGCTACTTTGGCAAGATCTCAGAAGAAAATGTGAAAAATAATTTTGTTCTGATATACGAGCTGCTCGATGGTGAGTTGTACAAGAGGATTTTTTGTCTCCCTCCCTAATTCTGAAAAATTACAAGTTCTATTATTCCCATTGTTATGAACTTGAGTTCAGTTCAGCTTTAGGGTTGAATGCCAGCAGGGGAGGGTACAGTTCCAGAGCTCCTAAAAATGACTTGTCAGCAATGTTGGCTGTGACCTCAACTGGACATTGCTTGTAAAAGTCCTTAGCTGCATCTTGTATGATGAGCTTTTATTTGGTGAACTGTATTGAGTTTAACTCTAATTTTCAGGATACATATTCACTTCACTATGTAGGCAGGTGTTGCTTATTTTGAATGAAGTACAGAGGCAACCGTTTTCTCTAGACACCTATAGAAATTGCAACATGCTTTTATACTTGAGAATATTTTTAGTGGTAACCATCGAACCTCTCAATGTCTGTTACTACAGAAAATGTCAAGTATGCATACCTCACTCCCGATCATGTACTCAGAAGCGTTAATAAAAATTTTAAATTAGCAGTGTTCATCAGATAGAAACTTCTTTTTAGTGTCAGCATCTTGAAGATTAATGTAGGAAAAATTCAGGAGATGGTGAACGCCATGTCTTGTAATAAGCTTAATTGATTTCCTGGCTTTAGCAAACAACGAATATCGTCATTTTTATAAAGCATATCAGTTGGATCTAATTGATGTGTGGGTGTGCAGAAATCCTGGACTTTGGATACCCCCAGAACACAGACCCTGGTGTGCTGAAAACCTTTATCACGCAGCAGGGCATCAAGACGGCCAGCAAGGAGGAGCAGGCACAGATCACGTCTCAGGTCTGGGTTGCTTTTGCCTGTGCTAGTGCTGCAGGAGACCTCAATGAGTATTGATATGCTCCCCTCAATTCATATCCACTGCTGAACACCTCTTTAAGTATTTAGTCTTCGAAGCATACTTACTTTCAGAAACAATCTTTACTTTGCCTACACTGGCTCTACCACGCGAGTTTCGCTTAGATTTTCGTGTCTAAATGAGCTTTGGAGGATTGCGAGATGAAATTGAATCGTATCTATTCCTTTTTTAACCAGCTTGTTACAGTTTTGAGAGAGGTGTAGGTTGCTTCCAGAAGAAGAAACTTAATGGACACTGATGCTCAAAGGCTACGAACCTTCATAATGCCAATTTTTTGTGCTATTATTGAACCTTCACTATTCAAAATTTTTTGCGCTCATATCGGTTGGATAAATATACTAATTAAGGCTTGGTGGGTCGATTCTTATAGGCCATGTTCTTCAAGAGTGATCTTAGCTGCTCACTGTTTGATCTGTATTGCTGGTGTGTAAAACTTATTGTTTTCCTCTTTCTGAGCTGAAGGGAATGGAATGCTACTGAATGTACTCAGGTGAGCATTTGTATTTTATTTTACGAGTATGTATGTTTGGTAATTTTCATCTAGTCTACTACCATATGTGAAATCTTCAAGAGTCATGTCAGAATATAATCCAATTGAAAATAACATGTTGATGTATTTGCAATGGCACGTGCTGTCCATGCTGAAGACCTGGGCTCTGTGTGCAGGTGACCGGCCAGATCGGGTGGCGGCGCGAGGGCATCAAATATCGGCGAAATGAGCTTTTCTTGGACGTCATCGAGTACGTCAACCTCCTCATGTCGCCTCAAGGTCAGCTTGTGCACTCACTGTGGCCGTCCAGTTGGTGTGCTGACTGTGAACACTGACATTTTTTAGAGAAGTGAAGGACAGGCTTCTCTATCCTTGCTCTTTAGGTTATGCGAGTTGTATGTTGAAGTATTAGTTGGTAATGTGATTCGTCAATTCTTTGTTCATGTGAATCGTGAATTTGTCAGTAGCTCTTACAAAACAATGCCTCATGTTTGTTCTAGGAAGTTCAAGTACTCTCTACTGCAAAATGTGGGACATGAAAAGCCTTTATGCTTGTCTTATTAGCCTACTCAAGAGCTTTACACATTTTCTATCGTTAGTGATTTGTAATCTTCGTCATTTTTATAGAGTACGGGATTTTGATCTAATTGATGTGTGGGTGTGCAGAAATCTACTGTCTGTTGTAGC